>CM035615.1:1040000-2240000 GCA_020496755.1 Channa maculata | reverse complement strand
TCACACGTGTTTCCTTACTATAGTAACTACGTGTGCAACGTTGTGATATGATCATCACAAAGCCTCGTGTGTCTTGTTGTCCCATCCACCACCTCATCCCCCTCCATGAAACTTTTTCCCATTATATAGTACGTCATTGCTTTAGGGTTAGGGTTTTCATTACACTACACTAAAAGCTCCGAGCATCAATCACTGACGCAAATAGGTACCTTAAGTGTCACCGTGGACAAAGTGGCGCTTTTTTTCGCCTCGGGAATGAAAACAGGCTGAGTAAACCTGCTGCAACAAAACTGGCACAAAATGATCAAAGAGAGACACACAAAACAGACAAGAAATGATGAGAAATGTGCAAGGAGAGGACACAAAATTGTCCAAAGACAAATGTCAAATTACAAGCATAGCTACAGAATTACCAAAAACAAGTTTGTTTCCATTCCCCATTGATCAGTTACCATGAAATCAGATTATAAACAAGCTGGTCAGATCAGGAGGAAGTGAACATAAGCCACTGAAAATGTGGAAAGGTTGTTTTGCAGTAACCATCTGCAAATATTACTAATTTTTTATTTCTTTATTTGTAAACTGGGCTGGCTGCAAAAAAAAAAAAAACCCTCACCTGTGAGGCTGTTAGATTCCTGGTACAGATCCGGTCGTGGGTCTTTAATGAACAGGTCAGATGAGGTCTGATTGGTAGCGTGACACATGCACGTACTGCAGCAGATCAGATCTGGTCCTCTGATTTGTGGGTGCACATTTGCAGGTTTGTAAAACTGGAATCGTGTAGGACTGTGCCCTCATCACGGCTCAAGACGTGTAGTTCACTGTCTGTATGTAATTATCTGTATGTGCACACTGCGAAGTAAAGCCCATACTGCTAATTCTCCTCAGCACAGTTTGACAAACACAAAGAGCTGCAAACATAATGAGTTCTTTAATAGAGGATAATTAATTGGATCAGCTTCATCCTCATGCTGCACACGCTGCACAAAATCACAGTGTTAGCAAAGAAAATTTTAATTACCATTTCACATCGTCTAGACCAAGGAAGGAGAAGAGTAAAAACAAAAAGGGACTCGTGCTCTGAGCTTCTCTCCTCTGACTTTTCTAATCGTGATGTAATTGATGGATTTATTAAATTTTAATTTTGAAGCAGAAGGTTGAGGTGTGGTTAAACGTTGCTCATTAAGTTACACTTCAGACAGTACTCTAATCATTTTAGTCAGTTTACTGCTCTTAATTACTTCACAAATTATCAGATGGAAATAACTCTTCAGAAAACTCCCTCAGATGATGCATTTAATGACATTTCACCTGAGAATTTCGACTCATTTACTGAAAAATATTACGCTGACAAGCTCTGCTAATCGAATATCAGAGGCAAACTTGGAGGTTGTAAAAAGTTTCAGAAGCTCACCAAAATACTGATTATGTTGTAATTATGTTCTCTTGGTACTCATGTTTCAGGATTGAGACAAGAGATCATTTTAATTATAAATGAAAGGTCTGCAAATCACAAGATGACACGTCATTTTGTCATCTAGTAAAATACGGTGATGGCCCTGATTTCTTTCAAAGCTTGAAGAGTAGGTTTGTTAATTAGATCTGAGAATGTCATGGTTCCTTCTTTATCTCTTTACGTCTTAAACGCCTCTTTAGTCACAGATGTTTCCTTTAAGATCTGTATCTCACGATTTAATAGTAGAAAGGTTTAATAGTAGGAAACGATTTTAATAACTTATTACCATGTCTGAGAAATCCTGCCATTGGTGTAACTCACAAAAAACACCAAAACATTCATACGGTCGTACGTACTGTACAACTTTCACTTAACTCATTAGTCCTAAGGGGGATCTGTTAAAACTTGTAAGCCAAGTCAAAAGAGGCAAAAAACAAAATCTTCATATCTCTGCAAACAAGCTACTTGATTGAATGTGAACACTAATTGGTGGAGTTATAAGAAGAAAACCTTATGTGTGATTTCATCATTAAAATCAACGCCAGACGTCTGTAAAGCCACAGAAGAAACAAGTTCTGAGTCGTTTCAGAAAAAGTGCTGTGAGCAGATAAAGTGTAAGAGAAAAAAAACAAGCAGCATTTATTAAAAATAGCACCTTGCCAACTGTTGAACATGGGTTTGAAATATTCTGCCGGTAGCACAGCAAACACTGCACAGATAGAGAAAAGAAAGGATTCCACTCAATATCATCAGCTTCTGGACGCAAATGTTCCGATGACAATCAAATCAAATGAAACTGATGCAGTCTTCTACGACAGGACAGTGGTCCAAAGCCAACCTCGAGATCCTCCATTAACAAGAAACACATTCTAAATGGCCCCAAGACATATACAGCACGTAGCTGCTACAAAATGTTCACAAGCTGTGATGCACAGCTTTTCACGCTGCTGCCTCATTTTCAGAAAAGCTGGGACTTTTTCTACAATGTAATGAAAACTGAAATCTGTGATGTGTCAATTCTTTTACATTTATTTCTCTGAATTTTTCTTTTTTTTTACTGAACAACTTCATTGTATTTTTTTATCCCATCTGCTTGACACTTGAAGGAAGTTTTGATATCTGTTTGCTGTTGTTTAGCTTTACCTGTAACTTAATGACACTCGGTGGCCAATCAGAATTCTCGGTAGGCCAGTAATTATGAACATTTTAAGATCATATATCACTTTTTTTGGGGTGAACAAAATGAAAAATGTTTGACTTTTCCACATTAGACAGTGGAGGTGTGACTAAAAATGTGTCTGATCTCAGCATGTGACTATAAAAAATTTCCCCATTGGGGAAATAAAGTATATCAAAAAAGATCAAGTTATCAAGCCATTGACTATGCTGGATTATCTCGCTGCACAAAGTTTTATCTACGTAGGTTCCTTTAAAGAAAAAAAAACCTGAAATCAATCCTGATGGATGATTTAAGAAGCAATCGGCAGAGATGTGTAGTGTGCAGGCTTTGTGTTCAAACATGTAAAACCCCTCTCAGATTTGAAACCAGTAACTGGTACCAATTATCGTTATCGTGTTGGCCAGACTATGGGATAAAATTGGCCCGTTTGAGCCCAGAATCAATACACGGAGGTGTTTATCAGTTTATTAGCAGCGGGGGTGTGCCAGCGACTCCCCTGATAAGGTTTAATGTAGCTGCAATCCAAACAACAGCTAAATGGACTGAACAAGGTGCTGTTTGTGTCTGTTGGCTGGAAGTCGGATCGTATCTGCAAAACAAAGAGCAGTGGAGAGACGGCAAACAGAAGAGAGAGGAGAGAAGGTTTTAATCAATGCTGCTCAGCTGGCGATGGGGGAGGGCATAGAGAGGTACAGACAGCAGGACTGTGAGTTGTACAGGCATGAAGAGATGAAAAGGAGGAACATAGGCTTCTGTACTGGCGCTGCCCCTGATCCACATTCTTACGTTTGAGTATCTCACCAACAACAACAAATATTTTGTAGGAAACATAATGTGTACAGCCTACTGAATATGTCCCCGATGTTGCAGCATTCAAATCCTTAACATAAAATAAGTTCCAGTCAGTTGGGTGATTTCAATTTTGTTAAATGCAAATGTATTCAAGACAGTGGACTGTAATTTGGATCATCTGGGAATCAACCTAGTGGCAGCAGGACACTTCAAATCGATCCACTCTGCTCCACCCAGCCCTTTAAGTATTAACTGTTTGCCAGTTTAGGCAAAATAATTGGTCTCCTCTGATTGATTAGAAGGTCAAAGCCTCACTTAAAAACCTTTGGAACTGAATGTGTCTCAAGCCCTCCAAGCAAAACAACCATGTGTGGTTTGTCCGTACCCTCTCATATCAGCACCCTAATGGAAAAATAGTGGCTTATGGTGGTACCAAAATGTTTTGGGGTTTTATTTTGTCTTATACAGTCAAACTGGGAAACAGTGGTTTGCTCGGGCTTAGGCAAAAAGTAACAGGGATAGATTTGGCACTAAACAGCATCAAATTTAGGAAGAATTCCATAGTTTGGTTTTAAAGTCACTGCTTCATTATTATGCTTGCACAAATGCAACATATTATAAGTTGCATTTATTAAATACAGATTTCCTATTGATCACAATAACAAAAGTTTCATAAACGTCTGCTTTGCCAGTCCTAGACATTCAGGGTTGAAGGCTGCATTTGTGAACTAGTGGCTAACACAGGTAGCCACTACTTCAGCCACTCAGCTGTCCAAATCCACCTGGGAACAGCTGGTGATGCAAATAGGGAATTCAACATCGACCAGACTCTTATTTTAGTTTGGGCCTTCACAGTCTGTGTGGGATGTGGCCCCTGACTGGAGATACAGCTATGGAGTTCTGTTTTACATGAGTACAGTCCCATTTATCTGCACTGCTGTCAGTGCTGTTTACAAAAGGTTAATATCAAGTAAAATGTTTGAGAGTGTTTTAGAACTAAAATCTGAAAGAATTAGTTTTACAGAAAAGTGTCCCCTGTGACTATTATTATATACTGTTTGACATATTGATGTGAAAGCATTTGCTGTTTGAGCAGGTCAAGGGATAAATGGTAAATGAAGTGAAGTTAAAAAGCAGTTTTCTATTTACTGGACAAAGTGCTTTACACACATGGATGGTGGCAGAATTACCAAGCAACTTTAGTGTAGGGGTCAGGGTTTTGCACAAGGACACCTCAACTTATTAAGCCAGCAACCCGTGACTTTCTGATTAATGGACAACCCACTCTCAACTAGTTGAAGCTACTTTAATAGTTTGAATGTCTGTTTGGCGTTTTCAGTTCATTTATCTGGACGTTGTACAGACAGAAATGTAAAAGTTAAGACATATGCTCGTAATGCTAGTTTGTTGTTGCACTGATGAAACTGAACAACAGGAAGAAACAAAAAGTTCTAGGAGTTGAGTCCATATGAGAGCGAGGAGGGAATCCCATCAAGCTGCATGTGGTTCCAGGCTGACCACCTTGAACACACTGTGCTGGTGAGACAAGAACATCCTGTTTTATATCAACATGTACTGTACATTTGGAGGAAAGAAAGCTGAATATAAATACACAAACCAGAAACAATGTGGATAAACAAGTTGTTTCTGCTGTCACATATCATTTAAAGATGACGATGAGCTGAGATCCTGTTAAACAGTCTCAATTAAGATGAATGCATGAAGTCACCACCTAAAGAACTATACACATACTGTATGTTCACTGCCACATACTGTGTCTGTTCACAGGCCCTTCCTCCTCCTCCTCCTCAGTATTCTGGCAGCAGCAGCAGCGGGGAACGTTGCCAGCCCCTATTGATCAGACATTTAGCTGAATGTTCTCATCGAACAGCTGGCTGCTGTGGACGAGATGCACGTGGAAAGACTGGAAATCTGCCTCACACACTCTGAAAAAAATTCAAATTACAGAGATCGTGAGAAGGGGCAAAAAAAATCAAACAACAATTGTGTCTAAATGCAGGAAGACAGACACTGGGGATCATTAATACATAGTTAACTACCTTCGGTAATAACTATGCACTAATTAAAAAACTATTTGCTAATACACTATAGGACATGCAAACTTTAAAGTCAACCTTGTTCATCACAAATGTTTGCCGGGGTTGAGGCCAAAGCTCTTTCACCTAAAACTGTGAAAGAAAAACTTCTGTGTGAAATGGCTTTGGAAGTAGTGTAATGGATTTTGGGATTAGGACTCAGATGCAAAGAAGACATGAGGAAGGCTAAGAATGTTTATTGGTGACAAGAACTGAATAGATAAATGGTGATTTGAAGGCTGATTAGTCTGGTTTCGGGGTTGCAGTATTCTGAGCGGTCAAGGGGGGAGGGAGACTGAGCTCTGAGAACAAGAGAGACAGGTGAGTGAAATATATTTTTCCAGGGGCCAAAATACATATAATCTAAAAGGGGCTTACTTGCAGGCAGAACCAGCAGACGATGAAGAATACTGAGTGTAGTTGGATGGACAGGAGAGTGAGTCGGGAGCCAGACAAAGGGGGAAGCCAGGAGGGAGGTAAACGATGGATGACCAGGCGAGTGGAGGGGAAAAGGATAATGGGGTACTAGGGATGCTAGTGCTACTTCTTAAATCCAAGATGTGCTAGCAATAATCCAACATTCCAAGTTCCAAATATACACAATCCAGAAATAATAAGTAATGGGGGACTTAAAAGACACAGTACATGGGGAAAGGAAGCCGGGTGGAGTCTGGAGGGATGGGCTACAGACAGGCAGACAGCGTGAGGAGTCAGCAGGTAGACTGATGCCACTTAGCGGGTAGGCAATAGCCAGACAGGTTAGCAGGCAGGTTTAGCAGATTAGCATCTTAGCGGACGGGTAAAAGGCAAAACTGGTTTAGCAGCAGACTTCAGGCAGGTGATCACAGACATTTACATTTAGTTATTTAGCAGACACTTTTATCCAAGGCAGCAAAAATCTAAGTCAATGAGAAAACATCAAAGCAAAGTCCTAACAGAAAAGTGTTTGCATTTTATGAGATGCAAGTGCGAGACAGAGCAGAAAGGACATTTTTTTTGTTTGTTTTTCAAGATAGAATAGATTTAAGTGCATAGGAAGGTGCGGAGGACTTCTATTTTCAGCAGTTTTTTGAATATTGGGACAATAATTGGGACAACAGTTTGCTGAGCGTGCAGAGTTTGGTAGCTTGTTCCACTTTTGTTCGATCTTTCTGAGATCAAACAGACCAAAAAGTGACCATGATCCAAATTACACAGGGCAAATGGCTGGAAGGCTCACTTAAGTCATGCATGAAGATGATCTGGCAGAAGACCGTGGCAAGAGCTGGGTTTAAATACGCTGGGGAACAGGTAAAAAAAAAAATACACTGAACAGACTAGTCAGGATGTACAAACAGAAGATTACAAAATAAGAGTCCGGGACAGAAAGTGAAACTAAAGGACCAGATCATGACACATAGGGTTAAATGATAATGAAACAGAAGGTGACAAAACCTGCTGACAAAAGGTGAGGATAATCTGTCCAAATATATTTGAGCACAGTGTGTAATTAATTGATTTATTATATTTTTATTTACATCATTTGTTGGCCCCTTTTTTCGACTTCGACTTGTTCAACTTTATTTATATAACTCCAATTCACAACAAAGTCATCTCAAGGGAATTTACCAAATAAAGTCAAGACTATAAAGATGTATAGAGAGAATCCAACAAATGCTTTAACGGAAGAAACGTCCAGCAGAACCAGGCTCAGGGTGTGTGGCCATCTGCCTCGACCGGTTGGTGTGAGTGGAAAGTGGAGAGAGAAAAGAACAGAGCAACAAAAAGCAACAACAAAACATCGGGCAGATTGGTAGGACCAGTAGCTGCACACTGGAAAACACAAAGCTTCAAAGCCTGGGGACACCTGCAGAAAGGGACAGAGAGAGGGGGACAAAGACAACTACGGGAGAGAACACACAGAGTTAATGTCATACAATGGTGACAATTGCGGGGTGAGAGGAGATGAGAGAGGGTCAAGAGGAGGAAAGGAGCTCAGTGCATCGGGGGGTGGGTCCCCCAGCAGATGATCCTTTTCTCTCTTTCTGATTTATGAAAACAGAAATTTCTATTTGTGTTACTTGTATATCAATAGCCACAATCCCACATTCTCTTGTGAGACTTTCAGAAGCAGTCAGTGCTTTTCTGTGTTAGTCAGTATGTTTCATCATCTGTGACAACAGTAATTCTTGGCTGCTTGACAGATGATTCAGTCTGTGGTCTGTTTCTGCAGTAAATACATTTGAATACAGCTTTGAATATATTCTCCTAAACATGTTGCACAAGCTGTCAGAAACTCCTATAAGGTAAAACTTCAAAAACCATGTTTAGGACTGACAAATTCTGATATTATGAGCGTGCCATGGTGGTTGGAACTACTGTAGACACTTATTGTAGACATGACCATCCTGGCAGTACAATGGGGAAGAGGATGGTAGGTTTTCACAAGTCTACAAGTTTACAAGATTATCAGTTTAAACAATTGTACATAAATACAAGTTGTTGGGAGATGGAGCCACTTGTAGACACCAAAGTCTTGAAGACTCTTGTGGCCCCAAACATGAGTGTGGATAGTCCAGAAGAACCGAGTTCTTCCGGTTTAGGTGAATAAAGGTAAGACATTCAACCCCAAGAACCTTGTACTGCACCGATTCTAAAGTGCAGTAGTCATAGCATCTTGGTCTGAGGCTGTTTAATGGAAGTCACAGCAGGTTAATATTTATGGTCACATGGTCACATTTGTTTGTTTGATTACATGGTAATTAGAAAAGAAGATCACCGGAGGAGAAAGTGGAAGGCACGTAGAGAGCTGCCACAAGTGGTTGGATAAAAGCAGCCAAAGCCCAAATAGTCATGTTTTATAATGAACCTGACCCTAACGTTTTCATAATAGTAATCTGTTACCTCAGGATGCTCCTTGAGCTGCATGGTGGTCTTGTTGATGGTCTTCCTGTTCACCTCAGTGTTTTATCACATCAAGGCATTGTGTCCCATCATAATAACCTATTGTCATGCTCACCACCCACTAACTTTGTTTAAGTCTGAATCATGTCATGAATGCGTAAAACCAGTAAAAGCCCTTGTTTTATATGCAATTACTGTTTTTAAAATTACGGATTCCAAAAGCTTGTGCTGCCCAGCTCTGTGGAGTGTTTCAAGAGGCTGCCGGAGCTTTGGAAGACGTCGAGCCTTGTGCCAGTGCCAAAGACACCCCGACCCAGGGCTGCCTTGGACTACCAACTGGTGGTGCTTATGCCACACATTATAAAGACCCTTGAGAGCCTCATCCTGGAATGGCTCCAGGCCATGGTTAGGCCTCACCTGGACCCTCTCCAGTTTGCCTACCAGCCCCATTTAGGAGTTGAGGATAGCATCACCTACCTGCTGTACATGTGCTGAGCACATAGACCCATCTGGACAAGCCTGCAAAGCCCTGCGAGGGTGATGTTTTTGACCTCCTCAGTGCTTTCAACACAATCAGGCCAGCTCTTCTGCGTGAAAAGTTGGACTGAGAGTTGCAGACACCAACAAACTCAATAAACTGATCAGAAGGGCCAGTGACATTGTGGGGGTGGAGCTGGACACTTTAACTGCAGTGTCAAGCAGAAGGATGCTGTCCAAGCTGCAAGGTACAATGGAGAATAGTTCTCCTTCTGCGATTTATTTTATATTTAATTTTTATCTTATTCTCTGTCTATGTTTATTTGTTATGTGCTTATGCACAATTTCTGTCTTTCTATCTGGAACGCAAGCAATTTCCCCTCTGGGATTAATAAAGTATTTCTGATTCTGATTCTGAAAACTAATACGCAGCGTATTGTAATTCAGACATGTGTTGTAGGCTTTGTCATGGTAGCTATCTGTTCAGAAGGTTTTTTTTTAATAACAAAAGAAGGTTTATTGTGATGTTGTCTCAAATCAAAAAGAATATCTGCAGTTGTGCCTCCAATGGTGTCCAGAAGTCTGCAACCAAACTGGAAATCAGTGATATTTTCAAGTGAACCTGGAAATAATTAGAAAGCTTGAAGTGAGCTAAAATCATAAAATCAAGTATAAAATGATGACTAAAATGCCAAATACATATTTAATATTCTGAATTATGTCTAGCTCAGAAGTCAAACAGAAGCAAAACAGATTAGCACCATTGAACATGATAGGTGTGTAGAAATTCTGCAAATAGAAATGCAACCACAAGTGCTTTAAAGAATTATTAAAATAGATGCCAACTCAGACAATGAGCCCAGAATCGGGAAAGTTTGTCTTAAAAAACATTGATATTTAAACATCCACAGTTTTTTTTTGTTATGGATTAAAGCTAAAACCCAGACATTGAAGCACAGAGTGAGAGTGTTCTTGGACGTCCTCTGGTTGATTTTTGGCATATCCAAAGTAATGTTATGCTGCTGATTTTAATTTCTCTTTCTGGGGATGGAGGTCAGTGAGACATTTCCTTAACTGCCCGTTTATGTGCGGCTCGTGTCTGAGGGTCAAACGCAGGTGGGATTCCACGTTTAGCAAAGTTTTTCTGACACTGGTAACAGTTCGACAGACATCACCCAATTATGTGATAAAATTGAGATTTTTCACAAGTCCCGCATCGCAAGTCCAAGTCTTTTGAGGGCGAGTCTCAAGTCAAGTGTGAAAAACAAGAAAACCTGACTAAGTAGCATGGTGATAATGGGAAACATGGCTTCAAAACTAAGTGGAATGGTTCTTCTAGGCAAAAAGGGACGTCCTCTGCAACAAATGGAGACAAGACTGAAGGAAGCTCTGCAGGTAACAGACAGCGAGAGAAACGAGTAGTAAGACGATAAATCAGTCAGACAGCTGTAGTCAGTGCTGAATTGAGAAGAAACTAATGTCAACATCGCTCCAGAAGAGTGTGTATGTGTGTGTGCATGTGGTTGTGACCCCCCGGGTCAGATCTATAATGGAAAATCCTCTTCTCCATCTCAGTGCTCTGCTTTGTACACTGTTGCGAACACACACACTCACACATGCTCACACGCGCACGCCTGCACACACACACACACACACACACAACACCCAGTATGTCCAGTGTGTTCATAGACAACATCTGTTTTATTATTAAGTACAGCAGGACATCTATTGTTTTATTCACATAGAGGAAACAATTTATTATTGATCAGATCAGCTGAGACCAAATCACAGCAGTTTTAAAGAAGAAAGTATTTTCCTTCTCTCTTCTGTAATCTTACTTTACACACACATTCTGTAATACTATAAAAACTATTAATGCTGAATAAGTACAGAATTCCTACTCCGATTAAAGCAAAATTATTAGTTTTCAGTGAACAATCACTATTTCGGTCAGAACTTTACAGACAGGTAATGCAGTGTTGGGATTGTTACTTGGAAAATACAATATAATACTTGTTAGTTATTACTGTGTTCAAAACTACTATTATTACTTTTCTTATTACTCCCTGTCAGAAACAACTCATTATGTTACTGGTTTTATTACTTTTTTGAAGGGTTAGAATCTGGAAGAGGTGTGAAGAGACAATAGTGGAAATGGGCAACATTTCATCCTCCCATATGCAGCCACAAGTTCCATCAGTTCTTTGTTGCTTGTTGCAGCTGCTGTCGACAATTAAATTCTAGTTTTAGCTGTTTAGCCATTGTGTATCTCCACAACCTTTAATTCAATTCAATTTTATTTATATACTGCTAATTCACAGAAACAGCGACATCTGCAACTTGGTTAAACTGGTGGTTTTTTTCAAGCAGATCAAAGGGGTCAGCTGTTTCCTGTTTCATACTATACTGCCCCCTGTTGGCAGTGCTCAGACAGCAGCTCTTGCTTGTCTTGCGCTTTTCTAGGTCTTCTAGGGACATAACAACACATGAAATCAATTTTGTGTAGCTCAATGTGTTTGCATTTGCGAACTTGTGTGAGCCATGTACAAAATGATTCCTACTAAATGATTTAAGGTTTAAAAAAAAGGTCTTCACAAAGCCTTGACAAGGAGGCCCACATACCTACCTGAGATGCACTACAGCTCTACCAGGAGTAATTGGCTAATATGTTGTTGTTATGTTATTTGTGGAAGACTACCCCATGTGTAGTCTTTCTTTGAGACTGATCAGATTGATCAATCATTTTCAATACTTATTCTGACATTGTGCATCATCGATAACAAGGACTACTTTAATGCCTTTCACTTGGAAGGTTCACATGCAACCTGAACTGTACTTTTAATACTACAGTAAGTCATCCCACTAGACTGGCATTTGACCTCAGCACGTCTCTCCTGGATCGCTGCAAATTACTTTCTCTCTTAGCTAATTATTGCTTTGCTTTACTATTTTGTGTAATATATTTATTTATCATTTATTGACATTGGATGAAACTGTGAACGTTCCGTTAATTTCTCAGACAGCTCTTTGTGTCACTGAAGACAAAACTCAAGTGTTGGGATGAGACCTGTGTTTGCCTTTCTCTTCAGTTTCAGAGCTGGAGGAGAAGCAAGAAGCTGGGTGGCAGGGTGCGTTTGGTGGAGAAGCCTTATCTAATCTCATTTGATCTGGGTTCATCTGTAGATCAGTGTGGATTAAGCCTTTACATGTGGGCAGATTAGCTCTCACAGCATGTTCAAATGAGCCCCCAGCTGCAGCACAGATACAGTGGAGCCCGTTATAAATCCTGCAAGGAACATATTGATGGGAAAATGAGAGACGTAAAGCGCGGAGAATCGACCTGAAAGCAAATGAAGAGATACATTGTGTTCCTGCCGTCATTACAGCAAAGGCAGCAAGACGTCTCACTAATATGAAGATTTAATGGACAGCCTGAGGCTGCACGTGGTCATGGGGTAGAGAGAGCATGGAGTGACTGGAGAGGAAGAGGGACACTGATGAAGTACGGGAGAGGGTCAGGACAGAAACTCAATCAAAAAGACACAGCAATAGCCAACAGGAAACATTTTGCAGCAGCATTTTGTGACAAACCCACAGCGTATCGTCCCCTCAGCTCTACAGTGCATTGTAGCATCTTTGAAGTCATTATTTTGGTTTTCTGTGTGTGGTGGGTCTTTAAATCAAGATTTTACAAACCCCGCTCTTTTTAGACATTAAATCTAATTTCCTTGTTAGGACTGATGTTGTTAGAAAGGAACCATACAAGACGAAAACCGGCTGCTTTCCCTGTGGAAACAGTGCAGTCTGTGATACCATCATGAAAACAGGGCACTTTACGAATACATTTTTACAAATCTAATCATGTTTAACCTGCAGTGCAAAGACCATCATTATCAGAAATTATAATCAATAATTGTTTCCTAAATTAAGTTTGCGGGTATTAATAAGTGATGCAGCTACTCAGAGATATTTATTTTTGAAAGATCATTACTACAATATGAAGCCTTTTGGAATTTCACATCAAATGCCAGGAGTCCTACAGGTTTTTTTTCCCCACATCCAAATGAGGTAGTACCATCCTTACGCTGTGAACACATGGAAAGTACATGCACACGCACCTTCAACTGGCTAAAGCAAACATTGTTTACAATTACATTAAATGAAATAAATTCATAATCACAATCACATACACCAGAAACAAACATTCATGAAAGAAATTATGTTAAACTAAATCTCTTCAGGCCTGGAGAATTATTAAATATATAAAAAAAAATCTGTAGGTTAAAAGGCTAAGAAGAGTTTGAAAATCTTCACAACTAGCTATAACCTGAAACTAAGATGACTTTAAAGTAAATTCTCAAAGATACTCAGTAGTATACACAGTAAAAATACCCGTAAATAGGCTGCATAAAAGCAGAAGATAATAAATGTTTTAAAATTATTATCTAAGCTGATCGTACTGATTTTTTAGTGACATGAATGAAACTTTAAGTGGGAGATTGAGAAGCTGATAAGACATAAGCTCATAAGCTCAGCACACATTTTCCATCAGTGTCACAGACTTGTCCTCTTGCTTTCCAGTGATTCTGAATCTTCAGACCTTAATGACATCTCCATTGTCGCTTATTAAGAAGATGTTCAACTACAGTTATTACACCATTGACCTCTTTTCTGGCACCTCTCCAACCAACATGCTGTATACACCCAAGTCACTGTCTGCCCCAGGGACCAAGTACATGGAATAATATATTAGTGAATCTCTAGCATCTGGTATCCACCTCTTTTGTTGCTGGAAATTGGTGAACTTGTTTCTCTTTGTTGTCCAAAACATAACAGAAAGCAAATGTTGAACTGTGTCAGCTTGATATCAGCACAAGTAACTTGCTAGTAAGCAGTGTCAGATCTAACGAGGTTGTCGGTCATTCAATGGGACAAAATGTCAAATCAATTTTATTTACATTGCCTAAAATCACAAACACATTTTTACAAAAAAAAAAACCCAAAACAAAACCACTTATTTTAAGCACAAAAGACACATGCACTTCATTCCCTTTAATAACAAGCAAAGCGATTAAAATAGTCAAATATTGCAAAATATATATGTCCAAAGCCCCAGGAAGGATGACAAAATGACAGACATGTGACACAGCAGAGTGTCACACACCTAAACAGTTACTAAATGCATACTGGGTGCACTTGGACCAAAGTGAACACTATTAGCAATAAAGAGGCTGCTGTAGCATCAGTCAAAAGCATCAGCTACAGCAACCAAAGAAAGGCTTTATTATTAAGCATGACATCAGTATGATTTAGTCAGAGAGACACACATGTTATTTGTAGCAGCAGCAGAAACCGCAGACAGATACATGGTGAACATGTCTATTTACATATACAACATTTCGTAGGAATGTAGGTTGGGTTGCACGGCTGAGTGAACAAAGCAGAGGCGTTTCCCGTGGGAGAGCACAGTTTGACCCCGGTGAGAAACTAAAGTCTGCTGTTGGTAACGTAACCGAGGCTGCAAACATTTGTTACATGACATGCATCACATTACATTAGGGAGGCAATGATTTTAAGCCAAACTACACCTTTTTTTTTTTAATCTAACCATCTTCATTCAGTACCTAAACCTTACACACGTCTTTGTGCTAGAACCCAACCAAATCCCCCTGAGGGAGAGTCCAACATGCTTGTTGACCTTATTATTGCTGGTGGATGACAGAACCCCAATTGTGATAAGCCAAAAATATTCTTTAATGGAGATGTGAGTGGGTGTGTGCTGTACACTAAGCCTTTTACAGGAAATATAAATGTTCTCATTAATGTGACAGATTGACACAGTGCAGTCAGAGTGGATTCTGCTTGTGTTAAATAAAGCCGTGAACTTCATAGGTCATGTGTGGTAAGGATGGGGACACTGATGTGACAAAGGCTGAATATAGCTTAAACGCCGTAAAAGCTGCAGTAGTATGAAATGATACTTTCTTTTTTAATGAGTTCACTGTTAGACACTTATTGTGGTTTTACTATTCTTGCATATCTGAGTGCTGGCGTTGGAATGTTCACTGCTGTAAACTGTTGATAAAGAAATGAATTCTATAAAAACAAAACTTGTTCTCAGTCAGATAAAAATAAATGGAAAACAGCAGTAGCTTCACACTGCGTAGCCACTGGGCTCACAGTCAGATAACTAATGTACCCATTGAATTTCAATGAGTCCCCTCTGAGGAGAAATATCCTGAATAACTCAGCTTCACTGACAGCTCAAATCCATTTTATTGCACATATACACTTCCTACCAATCACATATGATTTGTCCTGTGATGTTCGAAGTCTTGTTAAAAAGAAATATACATCTACAAAAAAAGCATCTCCCCAATAACAGAGGGCATCATTTTTGGAATCTGCTGAGACGTTTTGAGAAAGTATGCAATATAGTAGCTGGTCAGTTTAAATGTTAATTTATATCTCAACATGTGGGCTGAACCTGGCTCTCATGTCTAAACCAGCACATCTTAATTCAAGAGTAATTATAAGGATAATACAAAATCCAAAGATACTCAGAGACACGTACAGATAAATGATTAAGCAAAAAAAAAAAAAAAAACACAGACTAAAAAAGAACAAATGTGGTATAAAAAAGAGCCACTCATATGAAAGTATGAAAGTATGAAAGTATGAGTGGCACATTAGTTCAAAACAGCTTTCAAAAGGTGAGTTTTTTTATCTGGGGAGGGTGGCAGAGCATTCTAGAAAGCGAGGGAAACCATGGAGGAGGCTCTGTCACCCCAGTGTACATGCACCTAGGATATAGCTGCTTGTTAGGTGTGAAGTAACGTGCAACTTCTGGGGCCAACTCCCTCTGACTTGTCCCTCTCTTGGATGTATAATGGAAGCTCATCCATGCCCTTTATATTCACATCCTTGTTTGGTAACTTCACTCAGAAAGAATAAATTCTTTTGATTCCAGTTGTTAGTGGAGCGGTTGTGCCTGGTGGTACAATTAAGGGCCATATCCCTGCAGGCATTATTGAAAAGAGCACTGGTGAGGTTGAAGTGTTTAGGGGAGTTGGTACGAAGCTACATAACTGTCAAAATCCAAAGATAATTTGTCACATTCAGCCTGACATGTACAGGGCTGCTCTAACTCTAAACGTCGGTGAAGAAGAAAAACTAAAGCTTATCATGCATTGAATCAGGAGGGAAGTCCAATCTACAAACTAAAACAGCACTGATGATTTTATGTACGGATTTGGGCTTATAAGCCTCAGAAATATGCTGAAGCAAAAACAGCCTTCTTCCATCAGCAGAGTATTCAATCCTGTGTCGACTCTGTCATTTGCATATGTATTGTTACTTCTAGACTGGACGACTGTAACTCCCTACTGTTTGTATGGCCCGGCAAAGCTGGACAGCTCTTACCTAAAGACTGTTTCCCCCAACTATCACAGATTTCTAGTCTCTGAAAGTCTGAAAGTGGAACACACCGGATGACTGAGTGAACTAGGGGGCAATGCAATAAATGACTGGATGTTCTAGAGATAGGACAACCCTCAAATCCTGAGAGTGTGAAATTCTCACGTGTTCTCACATGACTGTAGCTTCAAATTGACAACATGCAGCACATTGAACCAAAGAGAATGAACCAAAGTGTGGACCTGGAAACAGTGTCATCAGTAGGGTTCTACATGATCACTTAATAAGATGATTCAATTCAGAATGTGACCTTGGGTGGAGAAGATCACATACACACCTTTATAATCTCAACAAGACGTTATTTGGGACTGCACATCAAGCAGGTCTGTTGACTGATTTACATTTAATTATGGAAGAACATATTTTAGAAAAACAGTGCAGCTTTTCCTACATGCAGCCTGGAAGAGTCCTATTCAAACTTGGCTCGAACTTTGTTTAGATCTTAAAACACTCAAGAACAGTTTTCGTTTCTAAGTGCAGCTGTGCTGGCAGGACTTTCTATTAGATCAGCTCCGTATGATTAGGTTTTTTAAAGGTTTTTCAAGGTCACTTTTTATTGGGTACATTTTATTTTACGAACTTTAAAAACTGCGTGCATCATTTTTTGATACTGAAAACTATTCAAAATATTAGAGAAGGGTTCTATTCGTCAATGTTGTACCTTTTTCCCTCCCACCCAACAGTACACCTTTAGTGACTGTAACCAGAGAGCTCAATTTTACCTTCATCTGTGCATAGGATTTTCTTCTAAAATGCATTTTTTAGATGTTGATTTTGTTGTTGAGGTTGAAGGCAACATTTCATCGCAATGATTTTTCCAAGTAGAACCTGTTTGAACAAGCCTTGCTGCAGAGTGCAGCAGGGTATTGTCATTCCCATGTCACGTAAACCTTGTTGCAGCTCCTTTGCAGTCATTTCGGGGGCTTTACTTTGCCGTTTTGCCCTACAGATGTGCTTTTTTGTGTCAGTTCAAGTCATGCTGTCTTCCAGATCTTGTCTTGTGACTTTAGTTCCTCCTAAATGCCTTTTTGGTAGTTACATTAATTCATTTTCAGATCCTCACAAATTGAGGAAGTTGCGTTGTTGTTTAATTTTACCACAAGCAAGGAAGAGTCCGAATATGTCAACCAACATTTCTTGAGCTGCCTAACAAACCAATTAAAACCTAATGAGTTTTACCAAATACGGTGCTGTTTTTGAATTACTGTTTTAAGTTTATTATTTTCAAATTAAATTGTAAGTAGCATTTAAATTTGTTTGCTGCAGTGGTTGTATTTACCCAGTAGTGCATCAGTTATCAGAAAAATGTACTTTTCAGTTGTAATCATGGAAACTCTTCCAAAGTTACAAAATGTTAATTACAGTAATTACTTATTTGCATTTGTCCATTGTTTTGTATCTAACAGATTCGTATACATTTGGACATAACCACAACTCATCTCAGTTCACTTAGAGGGCCATAGTCATAGGATTGACAATATTTAAGTCCATATTGATACGTAGTTTCAAAGTGAATTTCATTTGGCATAAGCTATGCAACAGTTTGCTCTTATTTTGAAATGGCAAAAAAAGAATTTGTTCAATTTTGTTTCTCATTAACATAATATTTAATGCACATTCAGCTGATTCAAATGTCCCTTTATCGGCAAACATTACAAGATGGTCAAGGAATGTATAAAAAATGCATCCCATTTATTAAATAACATTTATAATGTTTATAAAATGATTAATTATTGATAAAATTAATAATTTGATTAATTAATTTACTGATTGATTAAATACAATTCGATTATATCCCCTTTGGGCCAGGAAAACAAGCAAATCAATATTTAAAAAAATCTATATAAAAAAAAATAACATATGTGCCTAGAGAACATTTTTTCAGTCCTTACATAGCTCAACATATTTCTTATTAACATTTCATTTCTGTTCCACTAACAATACAACAGGCTGTAAAAAAAAAAATAAAGTAGGATGTAAAGTAAACTATCAAAAGAAGCTCTTTGCCTCTAGTGTTTTTCATACTGAACATTTTCATTTAATCATGAACTTACAGTTGGTTGGAGCATGGGTCCAAATGTAGGCCTCATTATAAAATAAAATAAAATAAGCCATACAGGGGGCCTTCTTTTCCAAATATGATCCTAAAAAACTGTACCGTATAGCCTCATTTCTTACTAAAATTCTTTTTTTTAGATTTTTTTTTTTTTTTTACAAATATAAGTATCTCCGCATTGTTGCAGCACAGTCTATTTGCCTTTCATCCAAGATGTGAGACACAGAGTTCATAGTGCATGGAGAACATAAGTATTTTGCAAGTCATTGGGGCCAGTTATGAAAAACAGGGAGGAATATTTTTCCTTTCCCATATTAGTGTAGCCTCATTTCTGGAAATGGGGCCTCTGCAAATTCAGATGCTGTGATGTCCTTGTTCTTTTTTCTCCCTGGTCCCTGTTCCTCCAGAATCTCCTCAGTCATATCAGACAATGGGGCCCATGCTCTGTATGTGATCAGCTTTCTCTGTGTGTGTCTTGTCTCCAGCAGCAGCTGCAGGCCCATCCATACGTTACACACGGTTCTAATATCTGGAATCCAGTAAGGTTGCACTTAAAAAGAAATGGGTTCAGACTCTACTTAAAGCGTCTGTTGCTGAGTGTCGCCTCACTAAGACTAGAAGGTCCCTGGTTCAAATCTACCTGCTTGCTGTGGTCTTTCTGCGTGCAGTTTGCATGTTCTCACCGTGCTTTTGTGGGTTTCCTCCAGTTTCCTCCCACAGTCCAAAGACATGCATGTTAGGTTAATTGGTGACTCTAAAATAGGTGTGAATGTGAGTGTGAATGGTTGTCTGTCTGCATATGTCTCTCTGTAGTTGAATGCCAAATGATTTGCTAATAGACTAATGGCAATTAACAAAGAAATAGCAGCTAATACTGATGTGTGAGCAAACTAATTAGTACATCCGCAAACCGCAAATATCCTTCCTTGCTATTGCAATTTAATTGTCTTTCTCTTCCTCTTTTCCTGGTGTTTGCTTATTATTCACATTCTGATTAAGTCCATTCAGCCAAATCATATAGAAGTAAGTTGTTCAGTGCAGCTAATTTTGTGTATACTGTATATGAAGCTGGTTTATCTTATCTTTATCCGTGAGTAGGACACATTAATACACATATAGACACATCATCACGATGAGTTGCTTAACTAGGTGATATTTACCAAGTATTTTGGTGACTGGGTATTGATAATTTTACTTTTTGTATCTTGTTTAGTTTAAGTGCACACTGACTTTTGTTATATTGACTGTCCTCTCAGTTTGCCAGCATTTGAATCTCTCACAAAACTCTCACAAAACTGCTGATGAGCTGCAGAGGATTTAAAACTTTAAAGTTCTTTCAAAGTGTATGCACCAAGTCCAAAAACATAATTGACTATGTCTGAGTATATGAGAAGAGGTGGTGCATCAGGGTCAGTAATTCAATCTTGTGCTGCCAAGTCATATGGGTCTTCCTGACTAATTGTTCTTAATTTGTCTCAATTGGCAGGTGGATTCAATGTGTCCCTGTCTTTTTCTCTCTTTCCTTCTGTGTCAAATTCGAGCAAAGTTTCAGCAAAATTAGGAGGTCGTCCAGAAATGTGTAAACAGTGTACATACATCACAAGATGGCCTCTACGTCCTGACATACAGTAACTTTCACAGTGTCTTTTAGAAACTTACAGCCTTCTACAGCATCTGAATAGTCTATGTAATCTGTGAAAATGAACACATGCCCCACAGCTGCATCCTTGGATTCCTGCCACATCTGTAACCAGATCTGTCCTACACATAGTCTGGAGATGAAACACGTCGGGAAACGCGTACTGCATTGGTAACAACAACTCTCTGATGGTAAAGCCTTACCTGCTACTTTATGCAGAATGATGTGTGATGTTTGCATCATCAGAGAAAGGTAAAAGAAGCTTGTTGTTTGTTCCTGTGGGCCTTTTTACCAATGTTTTCCCTTTGTGCTACATGTCTGTTAGCATTCAATGTGGTTTTAAGTGAAGCTGTTACATTGTCAGCCATTGCACAGCTTGGGACCTTCCATGTTCAGCTCTAAACAACATAAAATAACTCCATTAAAGGTACTTATGGATGTTGCAAAAATTGCTGCTGCTTTTCTCGGTAAACATACATCTGATGGTTTTATTGTATGCAAAATTGTAATTGTGTTTTTACACAGGGTCTGAGAGTATCAGCTTAAAACATAAGGCAGTTTACAAAGGAACTGAAGCAGACAGGCGTTGGGCCAATTCTCCCCACAAGGGCTGGTGCCTGAAGAGGTACAGTACACAAGAGAAGTGAAAGTCAGGAAAATAAACCAGATTTTCTCCACCATCCCGAATCTACTCGCGGTGGCATGGAGAGATGATGAGAGCAGATGATGAGAGACTAACTGACACTGGAGTATACTGAAAAAGCATTTTGGCAGAAGGAGGCATCACGTAACAACAATGCCCAGTGGCTAGAAGACTTGAGACCAGACCACAAAAACCTCCCTGAATCAGATCCAGTAACCATCACAATGGCAGACATCCAAGAGGGCTCTCAAGTATAAAGAGTTGGACAGCACCAGGGCCTCACATGTTCCATGCCTACTGGCTAAAGAAGCTAACTTCACTCAATTAGCACAAATGAACCAGCTACTAATGGATAGAGCCCATTCTGAATGGAATTCTGATCCTGAAGGACTCTCAGAAGGAAGCTGTCCCATCAAACTACTGCCCAATAACCTGCCTGTGAACAACCTGTCAGACAAGGCACTTTGTCCAATACAGGAGCAGGGCCCAAAAAGGAATTGAAAGCAACCCCAGACCACACAAAGCACCAGCTACGATTAGATACATTCACTCAAGACTGCAAGAACAGACAAACAGTACCATCCAGTACATAGCCTGGATTTCGTCCAAGAAAGCCTTGGACTCAGGGCCTAACACATGGATCAACATGACTCTAAAAGTCTCCGTTACAAACTCACTGGGGCTGTGGAAAACAACCATAGAAAAACATCCTACAAGTCCCAAAATCCAAATGGGATACAGCTCTGAGGGAGATTAAGAAAGATCGAGCTAGTAAGTTCCTTTGGGTCTCGCAGACTGGTAATGGCCAACTAAACACAGAGCAGCGGTAAGCAAACAGAAGACGACATTTAAAATGTTGGCGAGAGCTAAAAGAGACAAATAAGAGGCAGAGATTAGACACGTAGCAAAGTTTCAAAATAACTGAGATAACATTGGAAGTAATAGTATGTGCTCTTCCATTGGTTAGTGAACAATGTGAGTTTCATTTTTTTTGTCAAAGTGATCACAGTTTGGTTGGATTATTTTAGTTGCCAAGCTGTTATGTTTTTGTTTGAAAATCAAATCTTGCTCATTGGGCGCTTTAATTAGCTTACATGTACTATCATTTGGAAAATTACATGAGCACAGTGCTCATGTACACAGCAGAATGCTGTGCCCTGCGTGCTGAAAGTACAAAAATAACATTTTCACAAGTGTTTATGAAGCGTACAACATTTTACATGCTGAACACAGATGAGCTTTGGATCATGAGCAGTAGTTTGTACTATATCTTTGCTTCACTTTGTGCTGCCACTGGTAAATAAACTCAGAACACAGACTTATCTTGAGCTTGCCATCAATCTTTCAAATTATCCTTAGTGTTCTACTCTCCGTCTCAAATATCTTTTCAGGTTAGGTCTGGACCATTTTGTTCGGTAAAGCTTTGGTTTTGTGTGTGTGATGCATTGATCCAACAGTAGCTGTTCCTCCTGTGTCCATCAGTCCATCAAGGGAATGTGTCAGAACACTCGATATTCATTCTGTAATAACACAGATTCAATACTCTGGTGGGTATTACCTGGTGTCAGTGTTGCTGTTTGCCAGATACTGTGTGTGTGTGTGTGTGTGTGTGTGTGTGTGTGTGTGTGCCAGACTCCGATTTACAGCATTGATTTGTACACAGAACCTACCGCTTAGGAGTCTCTGTCCAATGACCACACCTCGTTCTTCCTTTATAACCAGTGTTTGTCTAGATTGTTTGTGTCTCATTTCTTTTCTTTGTGTTAAGTTGTAAGCAATTTTTGTGTGTATACAAATCTTTATTAAGCTGTGTGTCCAATTTTTATTTCAATACAATCACTGTGAGCACATATTGGTTAGAGTCAGGGACTAGTGAAGACTTTTCAATGAATAGTCTCCACAACTAGAAAGACGAGACTTGTGCGTTGTGTTTTTTACTTGTTGGCTTACATAAATTCTCTGTCATCTCTCTCTGTCTATCTTCGTCTGTCTCCACGGAGACAAGGCTCCTTCATTTGTGTTATTAATGGCACAGAGGCTCTACTGGTGACTACTGATTTGCCTCACAGGGACAGGGATGCACACACACACACACACACACACACACACACACACACACACACAAAAAACACTATGTAGGTGGCTGATCTCCCAAAAACACTACCGGAGGTGATTAGGTAGAAAGAGATTAGATGAGGATCAAAGGGATGTTAGATTCTAAATACCAATGAAAATAAGATCATACAAAATCTGACTTAAATAGATCAAACAAGGATAGTCTAAAAGTAAAAAGAGCTGAAAAGAAAACATGAAAGATGAGCGGATGTAATGATAGATGAGGTCATGTGAGATAACAAGCAAAACATTAGCTGAACAGTAGCTTGTTTGCAGTCACGTGACTTATGACGCATGAAATTCAGACAGAAGCAGAAGGTGAAAATGGAGGAAACCTGTACTGTGCCGTTTTAGATGACAGAGGCAGGATATTTAAACATCCACCTTCTACTCTAGAAATGGTAGTTATGGCACCAGTACCAGATTGAGGGTCTTTCTAC
This sequence comes from Channa maculata, assembly GCA_020496755.1. Lineage (NCBI taxonomy): Eukaryota > Metazoa > Chordata > Actinopteri > Anabantiformes > Channidae > Channa > Channa maculata. Next base: position 2,216,747 of record CM035615.1, on the reverse strand, counting down.
TCTTGTCCTGTGAAATGACCTTATATTAACAATTCAGTGCTGTAGCACCTTTCATTTACCTAGTGCAGGTCAATCACCCTCAAACTTCTGGTGACACACTGTGGACTTGCAGTGAGGTGCGATGACTTCATTAGATGCCGTCCTTCCTTTTTGTGCAACGTTTGTCCTCAATTTGAGTGCTATTGGCAAGGTCTGTGGTTTTTAGTCTGTTTCTTGCATTTCTGCCTTAATGAAGAAACTGTTTTGAAATTAAAGGAGTTGCAATACATCTTTGATGTAACATGCGGCTTCTAGGTCCAATTGTCTCATCTATAAAAATGATACAAGGTTAGAATGAGTGAGACAATAGGAAGCGAGTTGAGCTGGATGATAGAATGGAAGTAAATGAGGAAACAAATACAACAGCAGATCAGGGTAGATCACATGAACACAAGATGAGTCAAAACTATGAGACCCCAGTGCTGCAAGTCAAAGTCATGGGACGAGTTTGTTGAGGAAAAGGAGACAACAAACGGCTCATAGGAAGCGAAGTACTACTCACTCCTTTAGAAAGACCTGCTGATGTACAGTTATCATTCCATGACCTGCCCAGCATTGTAGCTGCCAATCCCACTTTTTCCTCCTCTGGACCCAGTTTTCAGGTTGATGAGTTCCAAGCATCAGTGTATTACACATTGTCTGCATTGACTATAACGATAAAAGGGATGATTGTAAAACTGTTGACAGGACACCTCAAATTAAAAACCACTGCCTGAGCAGGGCTTTAGGGTCTCATGGTGCCCAGGCCATTGACAAACCCAAGAACACATCACACACTACAAGTTCATCTTGAGCTATAGCAAGCTGACTACAGTTTGTGGATATTAAAGTGGACTAAAGATGTAATTAGTGTACATTAGGTTACTTACTTAGTGTACACTTGATTCCTCCAGACTTCATCTTACAGTCAGTTAGCCGACTTCCAGAGAATAAAAAGAAACAATCTGGTATGATGCAAGTAATGCATGCAATAAAGCAGACAACTGGGATGAAAGCAACTGATATGTTACCCCAAAGGATCAGCAATCTAGTTATATTCTCCTGTGGGTTAAACAGTAGGCATTTCTTTGACTGACAAATGTAAGACCATCTGTGACCCTTTGTTTGTATCACTGCAGATACAAACAAAGTGTCTTTTCTCTTGTGTTTGTGTTTTTGTCCTTCTGCATGTACAATATCATGTGTCTTCAAACAAGCTGTGATGCAACTAACAAACTGTTTTAAACTATGAAAGTTTGAAAGTGTGACAGAACAACAGTGCTTCACTTTAAGGGATTCTGTCACTCTGTTGAATTCCTTCACCAACACAGACGTCCCATTTTGTATAATTAGGTCATGAAGTTGAATGGGCTGTATGCTCACACTGTAGAAAAATATGAAGTTGGAAGCCAGAAAGCGACAAAAGTGACAGTTTCTCATTGAAGTGCTTTCAGGATTCTCTTCATTTTGGGGGGAGGGTGCTCAGTCCTACGAGTTGTTCTCCCTCTGGGATGAGTCTTGCAGCTGAATGTTTTGTGAGCAGAAAACACTCAACATCAGTTGATGGCAGGACTATGGCTGCATCTTTCTACCACACTGGTGTTTGTAAGAGGTATAAAGGTAGAACGTGGGAACCACTGTGAAAACTGCATTATGGCAGCATAATGATAAAGTGGAACGTTTTCTTGGCATCGGTGTAAAACTTAAGAGGTTTCTCATGGGCTTTGATATCACATTTTCCCTCCAATGTAAATGTTCTGCACTTATATAGCGCTTTTCTACCTATTGGCACTCAAAGCGTTTTACACTGCTTCTTCATGATCCACAGTCGCCCCTGTACCATGTGCTCCAATGTTTCTTCTATGAATCTACATTTTGTAAGCCAATTCATTAAGACTTTGCTTTAACCGACCATAAGATGCTAAAAAAAATGTCTTGGTTTTTGCGCACACATTTTGGCCTTGCCCGTTGCTAGTGACCCACCAATTGTGTGAACAGACAACGGAGTGGGATCTTTTTATACTGCCTCTAACAGAAACCCTGGGGTTGAACACCTCTTTCTGAACTCTGCCTCATTCACAAATCACACCGAAAGAGTGTTCACATACAAACTGACTTCTGCTGCACTGGCGGCCAAGTTCACCATTTTGCTCTTTAACATTGGGTAGGGGCTTGTTTTTTTTTTAATTTTCAGGATAGTCACTACATTTTGATACATTTTTGTATTAAAATTACACAGGGAATAACACTTACATTACTCTACCTTGTTACCTCAGTGAATAAACTGATAGATACATATGTAGAGGAAGAACAAACCCGAGCTACTTACACATTTTGCACACTTACAAAAAATATGTGTTGAATGAAAATGTGTTTCTATAATACAGCTATTCTGCCAAGTTGTATCATATAACCTGTGAAATACTCAGGATTAGCTGTTCTTTACGTTTGGTTTACATCACCCATGAGATATAGTCGCCACTGCCTTCAGGACAAAAGGAATAATGCAAAATACTAAGGCGTGGACCAGAAGGTTGCAGTAGGGCTTTGGGCCATGGGACTTCTCTGCCGGATTACTACATCATCGGACTCGCCTGCTGCATCCGACCCTGAGAGGAGATGGCCAAAGAGGTGTAGTTAAGTACCCCTTAACTACAAAATACTTACACTGTAGGTGTTTTTCTTATTCTCATGTTGTTACCCTGTTATTTCCTTATTGTTATCACATAACAACAAAATATGTACTGTGGACGTACACCGTTGTTAATAATAAGTACAGTAAGTTCTCTGCACAGCCAGCTGTTGTCCCCAAGTGTCTCAAAACTGCCACAATTATACCAATTCCAAAGAGCCCCAGCCATGAACCTACGATGATTATCAGCCAATAGCACTGGCTTCTATCATCATGAAGTGCTTCGAGCAGCTGGTCGTGCATAATAAGTCCATATTCATTCCACCCAGTTTGCATACTGGTCAAACAGGTTCATGGAGGATGTCATTACCGCTGCTCTCTATCCAGCCCTTACCCACCTGGACTCAAACAACTCATATGTGCAAAAGCTGTTTTTAAATTTAAGTTCAGCATTCAATACAATCATTCCCCAGCAGCTCATACAAAAACTGGATCACTTGGGAGTTAGGACCTGTCTCTGTAACTTGGTGTTGGACCTTCTAACAGAGAGGCCACAAAAGGTGCAGGTGGGCAGCAACACCTCCAAGACCATCACACAGAACACAGGAGCTTCACAAGTGTGCGTGTTCAATCTGCTGCTCTTCACCCTGCTTTAGCCATGAGTGTGTTCCGATCTACAACACCAGCCACATCATCAAGTTTGCAGTTGATACAACTGTGGTGGGCGTCATCACAAACTACAGGAATGAGGTGAGCCAACTGGCCCAGTGTTGTAAGGACAACAATCTCTTCCTCAATGTAGGGAAGACCAAAGAGATTGTCGACTTCAGGAGAAGACAGCAAAAGCATCTTGCACAGAGCATCAACGGTGCTGCCGTGGAGAGGTTCAGCAACGGCAAGTTCTTCACACCTCAGAGGACCTGTCCTGGACCAATAACACCACATCAGTGGCCAAGAAGGCACAGACATGCCTCTACTTCCTCCACAAACTGAGGAGAGCACCATCGAGTGCATTCTCACTTACTGTATCACTGTGTGGTACAGAGGCTGCTCTGCCTCCTGCCGAAAGACCCTGCAACGCATAGTGAATGCAGCCAACAGGATCACTGGCAACCCCTTGCCCTCCCACAGACATTTTCCATACTCACCTCACCCGTAGAGCCATCAGCATCGCTGGTGACACCTCACACAACCCACAATCTTTGTTTAGCCTCCTGCCTTCAAGGAAAAGGTACCAGAGCCTCCAAACCTGCTCCGCAAGCTGGATCCACCAGGCAGTCAGGATGCTGAACTCTGCCCACTACCTTCTCCCTATTCCTCCTGCCCATGGACTGTAATTCCCCAATTATACAGAAAGACTCTTTGACATAAAGACCCATTACACTCACTTACTGTACACCTTGTCATATTTGCCGCTATGGGTCATTGCATCCGGTGATGCTGTACTTGCTGCTGTTGGTAATTGCACTATTGTCCATGTACACTTCACATGTGGCTCTATTTCTACGGTATTTGAAATACTGCCGCTGTTGTATATGCACTATATTTCCAAATTCGCTCACCTGCCTTTAGACCCATCTGAACTTTAGTAACATCCCATTCTTAATCCATAGGGTTTAATATGACATCGGCCCTTTGCAGCTATAACAGCTTCAACTCTTCTGGGAAGTGTGTTTATGAAATACATAATACACAGTGCTCGCAGTCTTCACTCTTCGTTCTATCGGGTTGAGGTCCGGACTCTGTGCAGGCCAGTCAAGTTTTTCCACACCAAACTCACTCATCCATGTCTTTATGGACCTTGCTTGGTGCACCTGAATTGAGTTATTTGGATGGGTGAGCGAATACCTTTGGCCATATAGTGTAGGTTGATTTATATTTGTGTTATACTGGTTGTTTTATATTGGTTTTAGAATTTGTATCTATTATGTCATATGTTTTCAATTGTGTTTTATTGTTGCACGGCATTTTTACACTATAGTGAGAGAGAAATGGTATTTACATTTTTCAGTATGTCCTGTCCATATTCCGATTTGACAATAAAAGCAATCTTAAATCTTGACTACTTTGCATCACATTCAAGCCAAACGCTTGTCTTTAGAATGAACATTATTGGCTGCACTGACCAGGACAAATTGCTACATCAGCCCACATTCTCTGAGGACACGGGGACTAAGTGAATTCAGTTTAATTTTGATGGTAATTTTCCACCTACTAATAGTGACGGCTCAATACTCACCACTGGCTCAATAAAGCTTCACAGACCTGGGTCACTATGATGAAGGACTGGCTACAGATCTTTTCTGAAAGACAGAACAATACCAACTGTTTGCGGCACAACTGCAGACAAAGTATAGTATTATTAGTAATAGTTAAACCGGCTGAGCCCTGGTAGCCAAATATTTGCAGTGCATGTCATACAGCCCAGCAGGGGACCTTTGCTGCTTGTCATAACCCCTCTCTTCTCATATTCCCTGTTCACCTCTTTAATTCAAGACTGATGAAAGCAAAAATTGCCCAAAAATAAATTACAAAAAAAAAATTGTCCACGTTTTCTATCTCATCAACATTTCAGACGATTTTCAGTGATTTTACAAAGATTCAAAGTGTTTACCTTGTCATACATTTCCCACCTACCAATTAGCTTTAGCCACTGTGTCTGAAATGTATTTCTATCCACTACTTCCTATGTAATGTATGTGCACTATAGTTTCAATAGTGAGCAGTCAATTCACATTTCAGATGCTAACAGCTGTTTGAGCTCCATGACTAATATTCTCATCTCCAAATCAGGAAGCATTGGATTATGGTATTGTTGGCAAAAAGTAGTTTGCATGCCTTGTACTACCTTTAGTGTTGCATTGTGGGATATTTCAGTGCATTATACAATGAATAGATTTACACACAACATAATTATTTTATGCTGATACCAGTAACAGACACTGAGCTCGATCCTGCCTTTGTGTACTTTACTATTAAAACTTCTGATACAGCCTCTGCAGGTAGTTTATAGCTGATTCAAGACAATTCATGACAACAAAAGTAAAGCCAAATACAGCTCTGCTGTGCTAAAGTCTTAAGATCTATTTATTAATAGTCACACTCGTGTTTCTCAACAATATTTTAAAAAAGTTTAAAATTTGCATCTGACAGCGACAACATCAAGTGTTTAGTAAGCACAGGTTGCAGCCATATTTTTTGGCAGAAGAATCTGCAAGAATTTTAGTTCTTGTGGGTTTTGCTTAACGACAACAAATGAGGATGAGGATTTTACTGTCCAGCAACTCATACGAGAAGCAATCATGATATCCCTACTTTAATCTATTCTAAATTCAATAATGATATATGTTTTAAAGCTAAATTTTAATAAATTTGAGTAAATCTGATATCAAGAGAGGTCCGGTGACAAAAATAGGAGTACTGACAAGTCGAGGCAGACAACTGATTTTGTCACTGATAGGGCAGTCGTGGGAAATGATAGGGGGGGCGCTGGTAACGGAGAGTCCGTCGGTATCGCCAAGCGAGGCTATACAATTGGCGAACCTGGTAACTTACATTCCTAACTTGGCAACCCAATAAATATGTAACTGAATCGTGGGATTCCTATGTTAGCTACTAGCACGCCTATGTTGTATGTGGAGACATAAATTTGCCATTTCAAAGTAAATGCTCATTTTTTAACAGCAAGCCTGTTAAAGCTAATATTATACCGTATATCACTGGATGCCCACATACGTGCTGGTTACAAGATGTGCAAATCCACCAGCTGCCTACACATCAGTCAACCTGTGAAGGTAAGTCAGACTACTAGCTGTTATTTTAAGTTTAGCCTACGATATGCTTGACTTATTGTACTTATTAACCCGTACACCTGATGCACATGCTTGCAACAACTGCAGTGTATTTAATAATAGTCGGCCCCGTAGCCCTGCAGTAACATCAGAGTAACATCAGAATTGTGGACAATCTTCATTCTTCAGCGTGTGAAACATTACAAAGGGCTGCATTATGTAGAAATATGTTTGTTGTCCCAAAATGATTTAAAATTTAAATGATGATGATAAATTTAAATGATTTAAAATTGTCCAAAAACGATGCAAAACGAATCCGTCCAACACACCACTGGGTGAGATATTGTTAAACTTTGTCCAACAAACCTGAACTGGACTCCTGCATTTCTGCGATCAGCAGATACAAATTCAACATGTGTAAATATGTTCTTTTCTTAGCGGTGTACATGTACTTTCATACTTTGAATGCATTTTTTTAATAGCATGTACTTAGGACTTGAGTAATGTATGACTATGTCTAAGGCTGATTTTATTATATTTTATTCAATGTTGCAACTGTCCCTGTGGACTGTTAAAGCAGTGTGTGTGGGTAGCTGATAGATGTGAGGTAAATGTATTCAAATTTTGTTTTAGTATAAACTGTCTCAGAGAAATTACAAGAAGTGCAAAAAGTGTTGCCACCATCCCCAATCTCCCCTATTTATTACAACTGTTTGCTTTCTTATCTTGTGGATGACAACTCAAAGATCTCCTGCACTGTAAGATGTCACACTTTTCTAAGTGTGTATTAAATCGTAGCAGGACCCGAAAGGAGCAGACGGCAAGGGGAGGTTTGAAGCATGAGAAAGGGGATTTATTATCAAAAACACAACTCAAAATCACTCCTTCACTCCTTAAGGAAGGCGGGAATAATACATGAAGTGATAACTAAATAAATTAAAACAGAACATGAACTTCTGAATGTTCTCAGAGAAGGAAGGACAGACAATCTGGCAGCAAACAGTGGGGAGAGCTGGGGCCACAGGTGACAACAATCAGGGTTAACAAGAAACAAGGAGCCAAAGAAACTAACTGGGAAGAGGTGCAGAGGAATTAACAAAATAAAAGCCAGGAACAGGAAGTAAAGCTAAAGAACAGTAGAGCCCAAAAACGGGGAACTGACATAAGAAATGTCTGTGAAATAGTAACAGTAAATTGCTGTAAAATCATGACATAAAAAATGTAAATAGAAATATTAATGCAATGTTTAATTTACAATAGAATTTAGTAAAGTAGTGAACCAAAAACCAATGTTAAATTTAAAGTAAATATATGTTAACATAGTCATTTTATTGTATAATTGACAGAATAATGTGCACAAAACCTTTTTTTCAGAAAGAACCTACATTTTAAAAAATCATATGCTATACTTTACAGATAGGAATATGAAAAACTACAGTAGAATTATGTAAATAGATTGCATTACATAGCCTTTAACATATATTAGACTCCCTAAAAAGGAAATTTATAACTGTAACTAATACGTTTTGAAACATTTGAGTGTTAGGTTGGGCACAATGGGCAGCACGGTGGTGGAGTGGTTGGCGCTGCCACCTCCCAGCTGGAAGTCTGTCCCACAGTAGACCAGAATCCAACTCCAGTTTTTGACTCCATGCACTTTAATGATGGTCATTACACAACATAACACACAGGAAGTGTGTGTGTGACACTGTAACATCGTGGGTCCTGGTGGCTCAGGTGAGCCGCTTGCGTAGCCACCACCACTGGTGTGTGTGTGTGTGTGTGTGTGTGTGAGTGAGCAACATTGTAAAGCGTTTTTGGATAAAAAACACTAAGTGGCCATTTAACTAAACCTACAAATCATTCTGAAAGAGTTTGTAGTTTTTACAGCATGGTCATGTTAATACAGCAGATAAGTTTTTGTCTTTTTTAGTTTTGGAGAACGTGCTGTTTTTCAGCACTGGGGTGAAAACCCTAACACCTCTGGGGCCCATGTCTGTTTTCTGGGTGAAGCTGAGGACAATGAAGAATTATCAAAGTATCCCAAATCTAACAATTGCTCCCCTGTACCTGCCCACAAAACATATGAAGACTTTAAAAGTCACGGGAATTTTTGCATCACAGCCACGGCAGGCTTTGGATTGGCGTGATCGGTTTTGTGCTTGTAATCACTGTGCTTTTGAAAGCTGTGCAACTAAAGAGTTTTTCCTTCTCTCTTCATTTCCCCTCAGCCCCACCATTTGCAAGTGACATATTTAATAATCCAAGTCATTGCAAGTCATAAAGTGTTTTAGTTCACCAAGGTGTGGCCAAAATCTGGATTAATGGATGGGCTTCCAGAATAAACTGTTTTGTCACTGCTCTGCCTGATTATATACCATGCTAAATTTTGTTTTATAGAGGACTGGCTAAGATTTAGTGTGCTCAGTTTCAGTGTATCACAATAGGTGAAAATACTACGTATAATATAGAAGAGGATATTTGCAGAAATGACAGAAATAGGACCTGATGTGCAGGTTTATTGATGGATTGCTGTCATTGCAATAATGGGGAGTGTGAGCTCATACAGAAGGAATATTTACTATGATACAATCTGAATTTATGTAGCCGGAGGTGGCAGATGTACACAAACTCAAGTTCAAGAGGTCGCATAGAGAATAAAAAACAAAACAAACATTTCACTAAAAGTACAAGTACTACTTCACTCAAGTACTAAGTACATGCTATTGAAAATGCACTCAAAGTTTGAAAGTACAAGTAGACCACTAAGAAAATAATATATTTACACAGCAATGAATTTGCATCTGCTGATTGAGTCCAGTTCAGATTTGTTGGACAAAGTTAAACATCATGTCCCCCAGTAGAGAGGTGTGTTGGGCTGATTTGTTTTAAATCCTTTTTGGACAACAACCGTGGCCAGAGGCACAGACGCCACAGGCTGATGATATGCATGCAATTAATTGAAATGCGCATATTCTGAATTCTCTGAACAATTTTGCATTTTATAAAACGTTTAACCTATAAACAGAGACGCGAGGATTTTAAATGTATTGATTTATGATTGAGAACACTTTGTAATGAACAGTAAATCCCTGTATTAGCTTCACAGTATCTAGTCTGATGCACGTTTGCCTGTGGGTTACGCATGTTTTGTGTGCTTTGTTTAGTGGTCGTGACATTTCACAATGAGATCTTTCACCTCGGACGACGTGAGAGCGGAGAGGGCAGGTGTCGTATCAGCCATCCTGTGATGTTCTTTCTGGGTTGGGTGTGCTGACAGGAGGATACACAGCAGCTGCAGTCTCCTCTGTTGGCGTTGCCATGTTGCTTCTCCATGATGCCTCCTGGATGTTGCTGTTGGAGCTTTTGGATGGTCTTTTCCTGTCACACACCCTGTGCTACAGGATTCGTACCTCAGCTGTATTTGAACCGCAGGGTCATAATGTTGTCCCCCCTTCACTCTTCTTCACAGCTGGCATAGCCGAGATCTGGACAGTAGTGGTGAAGACAAGCTTGTCCTCCTTTAAGTCACATTGCAAATCTGTTGTGGCCAATGACCTCAGGACCTCATGTGTCTTTGACAGAGTGAATGACATATTGAGGGTAATACAAAATCAAAAAACCAAACAACTAAGTCACAGTGGTCAAAGATTGTCCACAGTTCTACAACAGCACTACTACACTGTGGTCTTGTGAAATTACCATAGTTTCATCCTAAATTAAAAGAAATAATCCTCAAAAGACTGATGTTACTGCAGAGCTACGGGGCCGATTGCACTGCTATTATGAAATACACTGCAGGTGCATCAGGTGTACGGGTTAATAAGTACAATAAGTCAAGCCTATCATAGGCTAAACTTAAAATAACAGCTAGTAGTCTGGCTTACCTTCACAGGTTGACTGATGTGTAGGCAGCTGGTGGATTTAATATCAGTTTTAACAGGCCAGTTGGCTGGAGGTGTCCGAATTTCTTCTTAAAAACCTTAAAGTTTTGCTTGGCATTGATCAGCTATGAGACAGGCATTGTTAAATATATCTAGACAACCCGTTTAAAACTCAAAAATAAAACTCCAAGCAGTGCACCCCCCAAAAAAATGTACCTTTTAATTTGAAATTACCAATTTCTGTCTTCACGTCCAGCATAGGCCTGCTAGTAGCTAGCACAGGAATCCCAGTGACTAGCTGATTCAGTCATCAGATATGAGAGTTCCCAGGTTCGCCAATTCCAAAGCCTCGCTCGGCGAGTGGGTAGCTGGCCTTGGAGAGTAATTGGCAGAGATACCGCCGGCCTCTCAGTAACCACCACCGCCCAATCAGTAACTAAAATCAGTTGCCGGCCTCAACTTGTCAGTGGTCCCACTTTTGGCAGGGACTCTTCTTCATAAGAAAAACAAAAAGGTATAAATCAACAGGGATATTGTAGGAGCTTGTAGGAGCTCCTTTTACAGTCCAATTTCAGCGTACGTACTCAGTAAATAGTCATATTACTATCATAATCAAACTTAGGGTTGATACATTTTCGTTTTTAGGAAGTATAATATACCTTAAAGGCCAAGTAATGCAATCTATTTGCATGGAAAAGTACATCTACAGTTTTACAAGATTTTCTTAGTATTTCAGCCACAGATTCACATTCTTGCTGCCCTGGCCCCAATGTCCCTTTGTTCCTTATACCACCAGCCACGCCCATGCTCAGCTATCAGCCCACAGTATAAATACCCCTCACTCACTGCCACTTCCCTGACAGCCTCTTAGCACGTACATTGCCTCAGTTTGCAGCTTTAGCCAACTCAGTCCCGTTTTTAGGTTCTCTTTTTATTGCTTAAACTTACCTCATGAGACCAGGTTTAAATATCCCAAACTTTCTAACACACCTCTCATTGTTTTTTATGCAAGTTTAATTTTTTTTATTCGTCACGTTGATCGGCACAGTCTGCAACGCAGGCAGCTGTCATAAGTCATTTAGGTCGTGTGACCCAGTTTGAGCAACCAAATCCTTGGCTGCTTATAATTAGCCTGTTCACGACAGTCTTTTTCAAGTATATTAATTGAAAATAGATAGGCTCAGTTTACCCCCAAAAAAACAACCCTAAAATAAATGGAATTATCGTGGCGTGTCTCAACTTGAATCATACACAATGCCTGTCCAGGGCCAAAAGGCATTGTGTTTGCAAAGTGGATTTTTGACCTAAGAGTGGCATTAGAGCAAAGTTCAGGTTTTAGTGGGCAGTACATTGCAGAAACTCCAGAAAGAAAGTGTTCATTAAGGCTTTGGCAAAGGTCAAGATGTGTGTGTGTGTGTGTGTGTGTGTGTGTGTGTGTGTGTGGGGAGCTGTCAAAACAAGGAGCAGACAGAAAGCAGAGCCTCTGAGGACCTAGAAAGCCTGCCGGAGAAAGTGATGCTGCTGGATGGTTCGACCATCAAACTTGTTAAGGAGCTGATCGATTCAGAGGCCGGAGGCTCATTACCTTGTCTACTCAATACAGAGACAAGCTCTGACATTTACTGTATGGACTCTGCAGGAAATTACCTCAGCACCCGCAGACACTGATCCAAACAGCCTTTGTCTAACAGAAAACATCTATTTTTCAGTTTTCAGCATAGTTGCATACTGGCCCCATCTTTTGCCTCCTCTGTACTTTTAGTGCATTTCAGTGCATTTTATTCACAGAGCAGAGCTTTGGTGAGCAATGCAACTCTAAAACTCAAAGTTGATCAACTCCTAATTTTAATTTTAAGGGATTTACAGAATTCTAAAAGTCTATCTTGATTTAAAAAAAAAAAAAAAAATCATCAAAAACCTGATCAATCATCAAAAGTGTCTGTGGAAGTGGCTGAAAACTGTTATTGCAACTTAAAAGTGTTCAGCTGCACTGGCACAAGAAACTGCAAAATATAATAAGAGATCACTTTGCATCCTACCTCTGATTCTATTTAGGCCAGAGGGCGTCATCCACATCAGCTGTGATGTTCTTCCTGGCCAAGCAGTGGGGAGAAAACACACCTGGCATAGCAGATTCATCCCTGGCATTCATCTACTTGGATTTCATTATGATCATCCTCCACTGCTTGGAGTGGAGCCACACACTCATGGGATCTGCGTTCGTATACTTTTCACCGCCACGCTGAAAGTATCTTCTCACCTGTATAAGTCTCTTGAGGCCTCTTTATACTTGAAAACATGATGAAAGTGTTCTTCCAACTATGTTTGCGCAGGTGCAACATGAGTGAGACTAATTGATAATCAAGGTGTTGATTTTTGAAGCTTGGTGTATGTAGGAGGACAGTGTGCTACATGATGCAACTCTGGTGTAGAAAAATTGTTTGCGTGGTTCCACTTGTTCGGATTATTTCACCCGTTCCATTTGTGCGAGCAAACTGGGAAAAACTAAAGTTCACTGTAGTTAAACCTGATCCTTTGCAATCAACTCAGACTGGATGAATGCAGACTCTATTATATATTAAACTATACTGTATTATATATTCAACATTTTGTTGTATTTTTTGTATAAAGTTCAAACAGAACACTGAAAGTTAAGATGAAAATTTGATTAAATGCATCTTAGCAATTGAGAAAACTGTAAATTACACACTGCCAAAGCTAAGACAGGCTTCATTGGTATTCAAGTCTGTTAGAGCTAAATGCTTCTTGCATTGATCCAGACTCCACTTGGTTCAAAACCAAACGTATGGAGTTAAATGCAAATTGTGTGGGATTAAACCAGATATTAGTGTAGTTAAACTAGTTTCACTTTTCGACCTGTTTGGTACCCAAAGCACTTCACACTGCTTCTCATTCAGCCATTCGCACTCACAGTGACACACACATGGGGGAGCTGCAATGCAGCTGACTAAAACACACCGGGAGCAACTAGACATTTCAACATGTGACAGGAGAATCCAGGGATTGAACCATCAACCCTGGTGTTTGGTGGGTGGCTGCTTGACCTTTTGAGCCACAGTCAACCCTTCTTAGAAGGCTTAAGAAGATGTTTAAGGCACAGAGTTTAGCCACACTTAACCGGGCTGCTCCAGACTCCAGAAGAGTTAAATCAGTCTATTGTGGTTGAAGCAGACAACAGCAGATTTGAATATCCTGCCACTTCATTGTCACTGTAGATCTTTCCCTCTGTAGATAGTATTTCTGTGTGCAGCAGGAACACAGACGTAAGCCTGAAGGTCGGCATCTGACATGACAGTTGCTTCAGAGTGACAGGTCGACCTCATTGGCCCAAAGTCTGGAAGGGATGAGGAGGAGGAGGAGGATGCTAAAAAGGCAAGTGGGGGGAATAGAATGCTCTGCTTCATCAGCATCTGTCAAAACACCTGCTCATCAAATACTGAACAGACAAAGAAATAGTATTGACTTCAAAAGGGACGAGAGTGGGGGAGGGCAGGCAGGCACATAAGGATTGGGGGAGGGAGAAAAATAAAAATAGGCTGCAATATCCTGCATAAGTCTTTCCCTTATAATATTATAGTCGGTTTACTCATACAATAAGGTTTCAGTGAGATTTGTCACATTCTCCAATTCATAACACAATATGCTGTGCACTATAATAGCCAATAAGTCACAATTAGCTGCATGGATCTATTACAAGATCCAGAAAGTGTAAAAAGTAAAATAGAAAACCCAACCTTTTCTCAGGGACCAGGGTTTTCACTCTAGTGCGAGACATTGTCCACTTTCATGATGATTGTAACACGACGTAGTGCATGTGGTCAGACTCGAAATCAACCCGCTCTGCTCCTTGTAGCTCTCCATCTTCCATCTTCTCCTCTCTGTGCAGAGCTTTGAAAATACAATGAATAAGATTGCTCCAAATCGTACTAATCAAGAAGAAACAATTTGAATTATCTGATTGCTAAGAGAGACGATCTTCATCAAAACCCTTTGAAAAGCAAATATCTCCTCACTGCTGACAGGACAAGGAGTTTGAAAAACCCTAACACTGACATTAAGGCCCCATGAACATACACTATATTGCCAAAAGTATTCGCTCACCCATCCAAATAAATGAATTCAGGTGCACAAAGCAAGGTCCATAAAGACATGGATGAGTGAGTTTGGTGTGGAACAACTTGACTGGCCTGCACAGAGTCCTGATCTCAACCCGACAGAACCCCTTTGGGATGAAATGAAGACTGCGAGCACTGTGTATTATGTATTTCATAAACACACTTAAACCTCGTGGAAAGCCTTCCCAGAAGAGTTGAAGCTGTTACAGCTGCCAAGGGCTGACGTCATATTAAACCCTATGGATTAAGAATGAGATGTCACTAAAGTTCAGATGGGTCTAAAGGCAGGTGAGCGAATACTTTTGGCAATATAGTGTAGATTTCACACAACCTCAATGCAAACACACTTCAATCAACTACCCATATGACAGTGTTTTAGGGGTGATATTGGATGCAACTGGAGACAAAGTGTAGCCCTGAAATGATGTTTCTACCAGCAAAACATTTCTGACAGTGTGACTCCTCATCCTACAGAAGCAACATTTACCTGAAGTGAAATTTTAAAATGATGCCACTGATCGTACCGCAGTGATGACATTATCTGTCCATGCACATTGGTTTTTACATTGCTCTCCTTGTTATCATCATTCTTTTGAACCTAGAGCTTTTCTGTCTCCTCTTCTGTTGTTGGAGTGAACGAGGCCCAGAGGAGCTCTATCAATTAACAGCCTGTGTTCAGCACTCTGCAGCCATCCTGCTATGACAGCAGTGATCAATCTGCAGTCTGCACACGCACATGTGCTTGCACACACACAAATTCATGTCTTACTATACTTGTGAGTGCATTGATTGACATGATGCGTTGCCTAGCTCCTTAACCAAACCCTCACAACTAACCATAGCCCCAAAACCATAACTTTGTCCTAAAAAAAGCCTCTTGGTGGATTTGTGTGGATATGCCAAAACGTCCTCACAACACCAAAATGACAACACAAGAATAGCACACACACACACACACACACACACACACACACTGCATCAATACCCCCACAACAGAAGTAAATAACAGCCAGTGAAAGACAGACGCTGCTGAAGGAAGCTTACATAACATGAGGCTTTTTAAAGAATTAAAACATCACATTATATCATTAAATTCCTTAAATCCATTGCTGAAACATGACATTTCTATAATAATGCCCATTTACAAAAGGTTGGGACACTGCAAATGTAAATGAAAAAGTGAATGCAATGATTTGCAAATTATTTGAATCTTAACATGATTGTATAAAGACGAACATGAACATGAAATGTTGCTCTGCTCAGTTTGAATTTGGTGACAGCAGCATATCTCAGAAAGGTGAGACGGGTGCCTGCTTACCGATTTGTTGGATCAGCTCTTCATTTACAAACTCTTGGGGTGGAGGAGACTAATTACTTCAGTATGAAAATGTTCTTATCTTTGCCTGATAGAGGACTAAATAGTTTGGCTATTTTTTGCATCATGTTGCTCCAGATGTTTTCAATAAATGACAGGTCTGGACTGAAAACAGGACAGGTAACACCTGAACTCTTTTACTACAGAGCCATGCTGTTATAACACATGCAGAATGTGATTTGACACCGTGTTGCTTTGATAATCAGGACTTTCCCTGGAAACATATGGAAGGCAGCATATGTTGCTCCAAAAAGCTGTATATATTGTTCAGCATTTACTGTATGTCCTTACACTTGTGCAAGTTACCCAGTGCTGTGAGCATTAATGCCCCCCACAGCATCACAGATGCTGGTTTTTAAACTGCGCACTGATGACAAGTCAGATGGTTCCTCTCTGTTTAGCATGTCCATGATTTCCAAGAAGAATTTCAGATTTTAACTTGTCAGAACTTCAAGATAGTTTTTAACTTTACTTCAGTTCATTTTAGAAGAGCTGAGGCCTTTTTATTTTACATGGGAGGGGTTTAACTTACATTTGCACATGCAGAAAGGAACTTTGTTGACTAACCGTAGTTATCAAAGCTGCAGTGCTGCCTGAGGGCTCAACGATCAGCCAGTCAGTTTATCTGAATGTACAGACTTTTCAGATTCTCTATGTTTTTTAAATGTATTATGAACAGTGTGTTGACCCCCCCAACACACAGACACACACACACACACACACACAAAACACACACACACACTAAATAGCATAACATTATCAGCAGCAATGTTCAACCAGTGGAGAGAATCTATAAAAGAGGATGATGTTTTTAATGACAACCTTTTTGACATTTTAGAAGTAATAGACAAATTGTTTCTACCAAAAAAATTATGTTTCTGTTGTGGCGATGGTGTTTCTACGAAAAACAATAATGTTTCTATTAACGGTAACAATGTCTCCACCAGTGGTGAGGATTTTCCCACCAACAAGGAAACAATATCTATCAACAGAAACAATGTTTCTGCACATGGAGATGATGTTTGCACCAACGACAATAATGTTTCTATCAACAGCAACAACCATGACAATGATGGTACAGTATCAATAACAAGAATCATCCAATCAAGGCAGCCTTTTCACAACAGAGCGGGAAAAGCAGGGACAACATTCTGTATTCAAGACTCTTAAAGGTCTTACATTGACACAATTCACAGGATTTTCCACCAGTTGCAGACTGTCGGCATTTCAGACGTGTTACAGACCAAATACTCAACATAAACATCAGTCTGTTTTCTATCTTCATCAGCTTTTTAATCACCTCACTTCTGTTTGGTCAAGGAGCAGATAAGTGAAGTGTGGTGTGTGTTTCTAAATAATCCTTTTAAGCCGATGAGATGCTCTCGAGTCCTGATGAAAACATCAGAAAATTACCTGCAAAACTCATTTCGAGGGCACTTGTCCTGTGATTACAGAGCGAAGAGAGTGAAATACGTGAGGGCTGCATTCGTAAAATGCATCGATACACTGTGAGCTGAGCGAGGTATTGGAGAAACAAGCAGCTGTTTATCTGCTGGATTGTGTTAAAGTGTTGCTATAGTTTCACTCTGCAGGAGGACAAATGAGTTTTCTCTGCAGCTGCAGACAATCTGGTAGTAGGCTAAAACTTGACTTAGAACATTTTGTCAGATTTCTTTTCATTTCTTAGGGGCCACATCTCAACAACTGAATGAGATGTAATGTGATGGACTTGGGTTTTGTGAGCTTGGTATTATTGTAGTGTTGTAGAGTATGAACAGATATTTGCTCAAAATAAACCTATAATCGTGGGCAATGTACATTATTTGCTAATTCTTTGTCATTTCCAGATAAGTATCTTTGCCGACGTTTTGTTTGCAAACAAAATTTGACTTTTACAGCATTATAGTCATCTGCAGGACATGTGTGACCATTTGGAATTTAAATGAAAGATCTCTCCCCCATCTCAAACGAAAGATCTTGGTGGGAGAGACACAGTCAGAAATGGATGAGTGGTCAAAAAGATAGATTATGGGGAAGAGAGTATGGGGGGATAAAAGATAAATGGGGATGGAGGAAGAAAGTGAGGATGGAAGGAAACAATAATGGATAAGGGAAAGAAATGATAGGAATTCTTACATGTCAGTTAACCAAAAGTATAATTAAACTGAACGTATAAGTTTCTCTTACTTTAGCTTTTTTTAGTTTACACATTTTTATTCCTCACCATCTTTATCCATTATCATTTTTCTTTCTTTTCTTTAGTAGTTGTGCTTTCCTTTTTTTAAATAAATATAGAGTAATCTGTAAAAATATTGGACCTCCTCCTTTTTTCGTGTTTGTGTAGGTCATACTAAACCCGTTTGAAAGTTTGAAATGAGAACCTATTACACCAAATTTTGTAAATTTTGACTCATCGATCCAGAGAAAAATTCAGACCTGATTCTCTAGACGTTGTCGGAAGTTCATATGTGACAGAATTGTGTTGCGGCAGAATTCAGATGAGTCTTATTGCTCCTCTGGGTTAGCAGTGGTTTTCAGCACTCTCTTGATGCCATTTCTACTCTTTAGTAGTTTAAAATCATTAAAACAGAGTATGAAGTTGGTACTGTAGTAGTTGGCACTGCAGTATAAGATACACATAACATAAGAAGCAATCAGGAGGTCTCTCTGCCCATTTGCCCCCTGCCCCTCTGGCCATTGAATAATCCATCTATGACTATTGTAACTAAAAAAAACCCCACAAACAACCACTTCTCTTTTGCTGTTCAAAGCATTTAGACTTGAAGTTGAGGTTAGATGTTAGAAGACAGTACTAAGTTCTTCACAAGCTAAATATAAAAATAAATTAAGTAGATTGAATGTCATTTCTGAACATTTCCAGAAAGATTTCCAATTTCAAGCCCACACTTAAGATATTTCTGAACACACAGTTGTTTTAAAGTTGGCCAGCGTGTATTTGAGGATAAAGACGGACTGAAAATGGCAGGAACATCCTCTAGCCGAGCTGGTAAGCATTACGGATGTAACTCCTACACCATGTTTGAAAGAAGTATTGTGGGGAAAAAATCATGTGCCCACCACATACAAATCTTCATTAGGTCACACTTGAGAGGTTTCTAAGGGTTAGACGGTACAGTACAACTTATACACACACGCACACACTGAGAAAAAACAAACACAATTATGTTCATTTATATATTTCATTATTTGTAATTTGGGTGAACTGACCCTATCACACATCTTGAGTGTGTGTGTGTGTGTGTGTGTGTGTGTGTGTGTTACCAGATCGCTGAGTATTGCTTTAATGTTTCTGCAGCAGCTGTTCTGACCTCTGTTAGCTGGAGCCCCACACTCACACTGTCTGTAATTACATTTCTAACTTCGAACAGATTAACATTCAGACGTTATGCCCTGGAGAACAGCGCTGCCTCCCTTGAAGCTGCTAAGTTACTTTTAATCATCTTTACATTTGTCAAGAACAGCAATTATGATGGAGGGAAGATTATTAATTTAGAGGTAGTTAACATAGATTCACCCCCTACTGGGAGGACTGGGACAGGAGGAAGAGGAATTTTTATGTGAGGGAAGAAGATAATAAGAGACGCGAGAAATAGATAAAGAAGGAATCAAACGTGAGGTGAACAAAGGGAGAACGAGTAAAGGTATTAACAGGCTGTTCACAAATACAGATTCAACAGCTGGGACCATGGCAGCTGCTATTAGTTGGGAATGAGACAGAACTATACTACGGGGGAAAACTAAAAAAGGCTCGGTTGTTCTTTGGTTTGAAGTACTTTGGAGCAGCTGAAGGGAATGGAAAACAAGAAGGAATCAAAAAAAGCATGATTGTTTGTCTTCAAATTGTGGCTACCATGTGCCAAAGTACCCTTCCAGTAACAAACCTTTGAGACATTGACTGGTAGTGTTTCAGCATCCTTTCCTCCTTAATCTGAACGTTAGTACTTATGTTGATTCCATTATTTATGAGCCACCAAAAATGAGAGTGTTCCTGAACAGCTAATGCCACATTTTTGGACCAGTAGCTGCACGCTGGAAGACACACAGCTTCAAAGCCAGGGACACCTCCAGAAAGGGACAGAGAGAGGGGGACAGAGAAGGACAAAGACAACTACAGGAGAACACACAGCGTTAATGACATACAGTGGTGACAATTGCTGGGTGAGAGGAGAGAAGAGAGGGTCAAGAGGAGGAAAGGAGCTCAGTGCATTGGGGGGTGGGTCCCCCAGCAGTCTAAGCCTATGGCAGCATAACTATAACTAAGTATAAGCTTTATTAAAGAGGAAGGTTTTAAGCCTAGACTTAAAAGTAGAGAGGGTGTCTGCTTCCAGAATCTGAACTGGGAGCTGGTTCCACAGGAGAGGAGCTTGATAGCTAAAGGCTCTACCTCCCATTCTACCTTTGGAAATTCTGGGAACCACAAGTAGGCCTGCATTCTGAGATTGAAGTGGTCTACTGGGATGATATGGTGCTATGAGGTCTTCTATATATGATGGAGCCTGACCATTCAGAGCTTTATATGTAAGAAGCAGGGTTTTAAATTCTATTCTAAATTTAATGGGAAGCCAATGGAGAGAAGCTAGTGAAGGTGAAATATGATCTCTCTTGCTAGTTCCAGTCAGCACTCTTGCTGCAGCATTTTGGATTAATTGCAGGCTCTTTAGGGAGTTACTGGGGCATCCTGAAAGTAGGGATTTACAGTAGTCCAACCTAGAGGTAACAAATGCATGGACCAGTTTTTCAGCATCACTTTGAGACAGGTTTTAATTTTGGCAATGTTCCGTAGGTGGAAGAAGGCTGTTCTAGAGATTTGTCTTATGCCTGTCTGCACATGTGTCCAGACATGGACAATGCAGGTGGCTGCCATGTTGGTAGTTCAAAAGCAAGCATCAACAACTGTTTATCAGAATTGGCACATTGGTCAAAGAAACACTGATAAAACCAACACACACTGTTAAAGTCAATCACATCCATCTGTAAAGTGGCACATTTAACAGGTGAACATGAGATGATATAAAAATTGTTTTCTGTTCCAATTAGGGCTTTTAATTAATTAAAATATTTATTTACAACGTATGGCATGACAGCATTACACTATTAGTGCTCACTGTGCTAATTTCATGTTGCACGTGCCACGTGCATGAAATACACAGCTCACGCTTCGGCAATTGGCCTCACTTCTGTCTTCATAACAGTTGATGGATGTGACTGAAGTTCCCTCTGCTCATCAAATCAATGTGTCCTTACCCCAAGGTAACGCTGATCCCTCAGCTACGTCCAACAGTCCCCAGTACAGTTAGTTCAACTGTGCTAGTCAACAAGGCGAATTCCACATATACTAGGTGACTTGTGGCTGAATTTACGTTGATTAATATGACATTTTTTATTGTGCTGCAAAACACTTTTAAACTGGCTTCAGTGGGGAAGTGTTGCAGGTTCCTTGCACTTTTCTTGCCCTTCTTTATTCTTTTAATAGCTAATGCAGGAACCGGAAGCTTGTTCACCAGTGAATTAGGCATAGTGACATCCTATAGCAGCAAAACACAGTACAATAGTTAATGTTCACGCAATCCTACATATACCATCCTGCTGGAAATACTTATCAGACCAAATGTGGATTAACCCTTAACCGATAATAGTCCCCAACAAATTTGCTCCTATTTGTCAGTTTGTTAAAAAAAAACTACATCTGATTGAAAAATTAAAAATGTAACTATACTTATACTATAGTAGAATGAGATTTATTTTTGAAATGTACGTGTTCAGTAGACAATAGTGGCTTTCAAGCTCCGTACAATCAACAGGGTATGGCCTTGTGGGATTTAAAAAGTTTAATAATTCATGTCCACTGTGAAATTCTCCATCTGTGCATTCCCTCAAGGTATCCAGATACATATTCGAGTTAATTCCATAGTAATGTCTGGGTGTAGTATATGGGGTGTTTTGTGCAGTGTAACTCCTGTTACACATGAAGGGGGTCAGTGTGTGAAAGTCAGAGGCTCACAGGCGGTGGGCTAGTCAGCAAGAACAAGATCTACACACACACACACACACACACTCACCAGATGTCTCTCTGTCAGTGTCAGTCACACTAATAAGGGGCTGTCAGGGTGTCCGAGCATTAGACAGAGAGAGAAAGAGCTAGAAGAAAGACCAAGAGAGGGAAAAGGAGCGAGAGGGGAAGTGAATGACTGAGGTGTCAGTCTGGTGTTTACTTGATTGATTTTTCCCAACAGACCATCACACACACTCACACACACACACACACTGACACAGACACACACTCAGAGAGCATGGGTACCTGGTCCTCTGAGATCAGTGTGCCCTGATGCTGACTATCTCAGTGTTTTTGCTTAAGTTTAATGGAGACAAATCTGATTCTACTGACAGAGCTCACATGCACCACATCATTCGGTACACAAATCACACACTGCGCATGTGTTTCTGTGTCTCCTGCTGATGCTCCACGAATTTATTCATACCTTTATATGATCGTATGACAATGTTCAATTTTGTATTTCTTTATATGGTCAGTTTTGAAAAACATTTCCCTTCGTTCACTATAATGGAATCAATCAATTCAATTCAATTCAATTCAACTTTATTTATATAGCGCCAATTTACAACAAAGTCATCTCAAGGCACTTTACAGAATAAAGTCCAGACTACACAAGTATGTAGAAGCAACCCAACAAATCCCCCTTGAGCAAGCCCTAGGCAACAGTGGAGAGGAAAAACTCCCTTTAATGGGAGAAACCTCCAGCAGAACCAGGCTCAGGGTGGGCGGCCATCTGCCTTGACCGGTTGGGGTGAGTGGAAAGTGGAGAAAGAAAAGAAAAGAGCAACGAAAAGCAACAACGAAAAGCAACAACAAAACAACAAAAAGCAACAACAAAACAACAAAAGCAACAACAAAAGCAACAACAAAACAACAAGAAAAGCTACAACAAAACAACAAAAGCAACAACAAAGCATCGTGCAGGTTGTAGGATATAGAATTAATGGTATACAGTAGTGACAAGTAAATGTATAGAGAAAAGCTAGTTCAGGTTGAGTGAGCAGTTTAACTATAAGCTTTATCAAAAGGAAGGTTTTAAGCCTAGTCTTAAAAGTAGAGAGGGTGTCTGCTCCCAATTTGGATTGGAAGCTGGTTCCACAGGAGAGGAGCTTGATAGCTAAAGGCTCTGCCTCCCATTCTACTTTTGCAAACTCTGGGAACCACAAGTAGGCCTGTATTTTGGGATCGAAGTGGTCTAATCGGGCGATACAGAACTATGAGATCTTTTAAATATGATGGAGCTTGACCATTAAGAGCTTTGTATGTAAGGAGGAGGGTTTTGAACTCTATTCTAGATTTTATGGGAAGCCAATGAAGAGAAGCTAGTGAAGGTGAAATATGATCTCTCTTTCCTAATCCAGTCAGCACTCTTGCTGCAGCATTTTGGATTAATTGAAGGCTTTTTAGAGAGTTATTAGGACACCCCAGAAGTAGGGAATTACAGTAGTCCAACCTAGAAGTAACAAGTGCACATTGTTTGAGGTTGTATTTGGGAGAGAGGAATTTTCATTGTCATGAATGGTAATAGATGAATAAAATTTATTTTACTTATTTTCAGCACTTTTGTGTTCAGCTGCCCTTGGAACTGGTATTCACAGTCACAGCAGTGAAGGTGAGCAGGTGGGGCTGTGGACGGTTGTCTGTAGACAGAAACAGACTCATTGCAGTGCTGTGTCTCGGATTGTCACCCTCAGCACTTGAGGCCTTGCAGGTTAACAAACAAAAGATTTGACAGATTACAACACATGGACAGGTGGCACACGTGCGCACACACACAAACACACCCAAACAGGTTGTGGTTAGTAAAGACATACAGTGTGATACAGACAGGTAGTGCAAATCAAAGGTATATGAATTTGTGTTGTTTTTTTTCAAATGTACTATCTCATTCAAAGTTGAGGATCTGTATTAACTGTTGATCTGACTGACAAAAGAACCACAAACAACTTTATACATTAGAAACATGTTTCTCTTGATGATCTTTTACTACATGTGATGTTTTTCAGCAATAACCACATTAGTCATTTCCTTTATTCAGTCACATATGAGGCTGAAAAGCCCTGTTCATCAGGTATAAATACAGTCTGAAGTGATATCATTTGCATTCATCTAACACAATTTGATTTGCTCATTTATCTCCAAAATGTTGGGCTATAAAACATAATCACAATTATATCACCATAAATATAATATTGAATATTTAACTTGCTGATGTAAAAAAATCTATATCTGATTATCTGATCGTTCAAGGATAATTTACACACTGAGGTTTGATCCAAGTAGTAAACAGTAAAAACACAGTTTACGTTTTTAATTTACAGATGTGATTTAAACTCAGGCAGATTGAAAAGAAAGAAACATTCAAATTATAATTGGGACAGTGTGTATATGGACAAATAAACACCAAACGTCAGCACAGTTACTCTAAACTCTGACTGACAGCTGATCCAGCCGAGCTGCCATCATTGCAAGGAGTCGTTGGTGCATTTGAAGATTTAGAGGAAAAAGATGTCTCATGTCTCTAAAAAAACATTTCCTCAGTTCCTTTCTCCTCGCATCCTTTTCATGCATCACTCGATGCATCTTTAGTGGGAGGAACAAAGATGCAATGAAAAGATGCAAATGAGGTAAAAGGATGGTCCTTACTTGGGATCTACCCAGTGTGTGCAGAGATGGTAAGAGTACGCAAAACAACATGCGGACTAATTGTCCTCTGTTGCGACCCTGAACGTACGGGATCAACCGAAAGGACAAAAAAAATGTATATATCAAATTCCAACATGTGGTTAACCCATGATACATGATACATAATATTTTTATAAGACATATTTAATTTTAATGTTAAAACTGCCAGGTGGTATTAATGTTAGGGCTGCTTTGTTTAAATTTATAATGTCAAATTTTAGAAGAAATGTATCCTCTGTTTTTGCGAATGAGAAAAAAGCACCCAAATGCAGACACACTCAGATCAGGCAGGCGGATGCAAAGAAAGGTGTGTTTCTGTCACGATCCTGTTCCCTGTGTTTAGTTCCTCCCTGTTTTCCCCAGATTTACATCCTGCCCTTGGCTTTTATTTTGGTGTCCCTCCGTGCCACTTCCTGTTCTTAGTCTATTTGCTTTCTTTAACCTACCTCGCTTCCCAAATGGGGAAAAGATCGCACCTTTTCAGGGTTATGTCTTGATTTATACTTTTGGTTTAATGTTTGTATGTAGCCAATTTTTCCAGCACTTTCACAATTTCGTTTGTCTCCCCTTCTTAGTATTTAAGTTCATATTCTGATTTATTGTGTTTATGTAGTTGTTACTATTCTGTGTGTGTTTTCATTTTTAGTTGTGTTCACCTCACCCCCAGTACTTAGAGTTAAAGAAAAAGAAAAACTACTACTACTACTAATATTTTAAACCTCCTCTTGCAATCTCTGTATTTGGGACCTTAAAACCAAAATACGCAACCCGTGACAGTTTAATTTAAAATAAAGATTAGACATAAACAGTTCAGGTGAAGGAAAAAAACGGATTGTTTGAGGAAATTGTAAACCAAAATTTAATAGTAAAGGGAACAAATGAAGGTACAGTACAAAGACACTGGCAGGATAAGAAAATATCATGTCAGTTTGTTTAGACTGGGAAAACAGAAGGAGGATAAGGGCAATTGGCGGGACAAACTGGACAAACTGGACAAAACAAAGGACCGAATATCAGTCATCACAGTTTGTAAATGTACCTGCAGATGTCCCACTGGTGTGGCACTGTCCTCTCAGAAGACCAAATGGTGTTTTATTAATCATTCATGTCCTCACTTCTGAAGCGTACATGTGAAATACCTTCTCCTGTAAAAGGTGTTTGTTCTTTTCTAGATGTGACTGAAGCTACCTTGACCTTTGTTATTGTTTATTCATGTGCTAGACCCAGGTCATCAATCATGAGGATGCTGCCGATACAGGTGCACAGATGACTGATGGCTGTGGACATGCGAGGAGTGGGAATGCTTTAGCTTGGTGCCACCAAACAAGCATCACTTCATCAGCACCTTCCACCTAGTTAAAATGAACCTCTCCAGGTGAAGGGGTTCAGCAAATTTGTAATTTACTGTGTAATATTATAAAATGTTACTGTGTAACATTTTCTTCTGGCTCTTTCCCTCTATCGGACACTCAGAGGTTTCAGCTAAATCCACAAAGAGCAATCTGAAGCTCTTTGAGGCTCTTTGTGGCTCTTTGAACAGCTATTTGTCAGCAACAAGTTTGCTGATATATCTGCCTAGAGACATCTGAGACACAACAACACTAAACTGTCTGTGTTATCTATGTCACTTGTACTCTCCTCATGGACTCAGAATGCAACTGAAATGTTAAACTCAACATTCAAAATAAATAACTTTGACTAAGAATTGAGAATTACCACTCAACACAACTCAAATTTTCTATAACATATCTTCTTCTTTTTCTTTTGGCTGTTACCTTTCCTGGGTCTCCATAGCAAATCATCTGTCCCCATCTAACCCTGTCCTCTGCATCCTCTTCTCTCACACCAGCTAACTTCATGTCCTCTCTCACTACATCCATAAATCTCCTCTTTGGTCTTCCTCTAGACCTCCTGCCTGGCAGCTCCAACCTCAGCATCCTTCTACCGATATATTCACAGTTTCTCCTCTGAACGTGTCCAAACCACCTCAATCTGACCTCTCTGACTTTATCTCCAACACATCTAACATGAGCTGTCCCTCTGATGTCCTCATTCCTGATCCTGTCCATCCTCGTCACTCCCAAAGAGAACCTCAACATCTTAAGCTCTGCTACCTCCAGCTCTGCCTCCTGTCTTTTCTTCAGTGCCACCATCTCTAAGCCGAACAACATCTCTGGTCTCACCACCGTCTTCAACACCTTTCCTTTCATTCTCGCTGATACTCTTTTATCACACAACACACCTGACACTTTTCTCCACCCGTTCCAACCTGCTTCACCTCTTTCCCACAATCTCCATTGCTCTGAACCGTTGACCCTAAGTACCTAAAGTCCTGCACCTTTTTTCACCTCTGCTCCCTGTAACCTCACCGTTCCACCTGGGTCCCTCTCATTGACACACATGTATTCTGTCTTACTGCAGCCAATCTTCATTCCTCTGTTTTCCAGAGCAGACCTCCACCTCTCTAGATTTTCCTCCACCTGCTCCCTGCTCTCACTACAAATCACAATGTCATCTGCAAACATCATAGTCCACGGAGATTCCTGTCAATCCAAGCTGATATCATAGCCGATCCTTGATGCAGACCCACCTCCACCTTGAACTCCTCTATCACACCTACAGCACCTCACCACTGTCTTACAGCTCTCATACATGTCCTGCACCACTCTAACATACTTCTCTGCCACTCCAGACGTCATCATACAATACCACAGCTCCTCTCTAGGCATCCTGTAAGACAAACTCTACTGCCACCTCTCCTAGACACTTCCATACCTCCACAGGTATGTCATCAGGACCAACTGCCTTTCCACTCTTCATCCTCTTCAACGTCCTCCTCACTTCACTCTTACTAGTCTTTGCTACTTCCTGCTCCACACCAGTTATCTCTTCTACTCTTCCTTCCGTTTCATTTTCCTCATTCATCAACTCTTCAAAGTTCTCCTTCGATCTTCCCATCACACTCCTGGCAACTGTCAGTACATTTCCATCCTTATCTTTAATTACACTAACCTGCTGCACATCCTTCCCATCTCTATCTCTTTGTCTGGCCAACCTGTACAAATCCACCTCTTACTCTTTAATGTCCAACCTAACATACAAGTCCTCATATGCTCTTTGTTTGGCCTTTGCCACCGCTACCTTCACCTTACACTGCATCTCCCTGTACTCCTGTCTACTCTCTTCAGTCCTCTCAGTGTCCCACTTTTCTTAGCTAACCATTTTCCCTGTATACACTCTTGAACCTCCTTTTCACCACCAAGGTTCCTTGTCCACTTTCCTCTTTCCCGATGACACACAGAGTACCCTCCTACCTGTCTCCCTGATCACATTAGCTGTATTGGTCCAGTCATCTGGAAGGACCTCCTGACCACCAGGACCCTGTCTTTATCTCCTCCCTGAAAACTTCATAACATTCTTCCTTTTTCAAATGCCACCTTAGTCCTCTTCACCTCTTCGCCTAAATCACCCCGTGCCTTCACAATCATTCACCTCTGTCTCTTTCCCTCCTCAGAGCTCCCTACTGCTTCCCGGCCACTTCCACCTCCCTCTCTGGTCCCGAGTTGCCACCCCGGGTGTCCCCATTCATTTAAAGACTGTTACCGCGTTCCAAACCTCAGAAACTGGGTCCAACCTAATCCTTTAGAAAACGTGATAGTCTGGCTATACTCTCCCCTACCAATACTTTGCACTCACTGATCAGGTGATTTCAGGTTACAACTTCGACACAAGAAGTAGTCCACCTGAGTGCTTCTACCTCAGCTCTTATGTCACCCTACGTTCCTCCCTCTTCTGGAAGAAGGTGTGGAAGTCATAATTTGCATGGTTATTTTGGCATGTGTTTTATGTCGGATGCCCTTCCTGACACAGACCTCAGCATTTATCCAGGGACTGGCACAGAAAGACACTGGCTTGTGCCCCCCTGTGGTTGCATAAAATTTTCTATAATGTATCTCAAACAAAAATAACATCCCTTTAAGCCCACTTTGTTTAGTCTAGTTAAATCATTCTTTTTCATTTTACCACTTGGTGCAGTTCATTTGTGCAAGTCTGAAAACAGCAACAAGACTCGGGTGTGAACCAATACAACTGCACCAAGACACCTTTCTCAATTTGAACTTAGTCCAGTCCCAAACCAATTCTGGAGCAATCTGGTGTGGTGAGAAAATAACCCAACCTAGATTGGGCCCAGGTTTAAAAAAAACCCTTAAACTACATTTTCGTACTCCAGTAACGGTGAATAACCTGTTGGGCATTTGGGTGATGTCTTTGTGCCGTATTGATGTGTATTTCATACTAGATAAGCTGATCACAACACATGAAAGACTGTAATAATAGTTAAAGGGCAAAAATAATACACAGTGTGATGGTCCCTCGTTTGTTTGTTCTCCTTGTGTTTTTCTATTGGCCAGTGTAATCAGTGGTACTGCTTGCACCCAGGCCAAGTGACCTAAGTAGCAGTCAGTTCAAGTGGGTTCTCCTTTGTCATACACACTCTGTCATTGGTCAACCTGTGTCAACTTGCAAAACTAATGCACCTCCCTATTCCATACTATCATGGATGCTGATGTGACTTGTCAAACTACAGAACAGTTTTCTATACGAGTCCATCCTAAAAGAGCTCAAGCTCAGAAGGCTGCAGCATTTCTGGATCCTGATTATATATGGCTGTTTCCTTGCATGATAAAGTTTAAACTGTGGATGTAATTACAGTGTCCACTAGCAGTGGTTTTCAGATCTTTTATATGTTAAGTAACTGCACTTATGAATTCAAGAAAATAAAGAGTTAATTGTATACACTTTGGTTCTAAACTAAAGAATGTCAATACAATAACAGCTACTTAAAACACACTTAACTACTACAGAAAACAAACACATTCAGTGATGATGAGTGATGAATGAAATTGAACACTGACTGGAACTTTGGAATGAAATATGAAAACTATAAAACTGACCACATGGGAGAAACTGATAAAGAGTGACAACAATAAAAATGTTTGGAAAATTATCAATTGTAATTTAGAAATGTCTTCTTGCATTTCAGTGACTGGTGCATCTCACTGATGTAGAAATGATGCGGGCAGAGAGAAGTTTGCTACTGCGTGGTCAGGCTGATGGAGAGTCATTTTCTAAGATTAAGACCAATTAATATAAATTAACTGTAAGTCTCTGATATATTAACCCCATTAGTTGTAAGATTTTCCTCCAGCTGTTTTTTTTGTTTGTTTCCATACCTCTTTAGAAATGGAGTTGTGAACATCCTTCTGTCTTTAGTACAAATTGACCTCCTCCCTTCATCACCTTCCAAGGTTACTATTGTTTCTACCAACCTGCATCAGCAGTAGTGTTTGTACAGTTCTTTCTTCAGTTGCTCTCTCAGGAAATTTCTCTCATCCTCTGGGTCTCTTATCATGTCTCTTTGCTGCTTGCTGGGGCTGTTGGCAGATGAGGTTCCTGGTGTTTTAATTTGAATATTACCATACGTATTCACATTTTAATATTCAGATTTAAAAACTGTTATTTTAATGTGGCAGTAGAATTAATTTCCTTAAAACACACCCCAACTATTTCCCTATGCCATGTGACACAATCCACGCCACAGATGAGAAAAGAGTATGCAGTATATTTCTTATGGGTTAGGGTATGATGAATGAACAGGTTTTAGATCATAGGCGTATAAGGTTGCTATAATGGTAAATGGTCTACACCTATATAGCACTTTACTACCTATGGGGACTCAAAGCGCTTTACACTGCTTCCCATTCACTCACTCGCACTCACAATCACACACAGATGGGGGAGCTGCTATGCAGCTGGCTAACGCTTACTGGGCACAACTAAGTTGGGGTTCAGTGTCTTACTCAAGGACACTTCCACATGTAACTGGAGGAGCCGGGGATTGAACCAACAACTGTGAAATTGGTGGACAAACGCTCTACCTTCCTGCGCCATAGTTGTATAATCAAACCTGTACTAAAAGAACCTATAGTCTTGAGCATGAAGAATCCAAAAAAAAGTAGATGAAAAGCAAATTGGGGAGCACCTATACAGAAATACATTGCTTAACCAAAAGAAACAAATAAATTAGTCAAACTTCAAGTGTCTCAACAACACACACAGTTTTAAAGTGTTTAAAAACTAGTCTGTGCATTTGTTAACCCGTGACTGCTCTGCTGTAATTCCCTACTTTTCTACAAAGCTCTAATTTGATCAGAAATGCTGAAACAAGAGTACTGACTGGCAAGAGAGATCATATTTCTCATTTAGCTTTTATCCATTGACTTCCCATTAAATCAGGAATAGAATTTAACTCTCTCCTCCAGACGTACAAAGACTTTAATGGTCATCATACCTTTCGATACCTCATAGTACCGCAGTATCCTAATAGGCCACACTTTGTTCTCTAAGTGAAGGTCTCCTTGTGGTTTTTAGAATTTTTTCTAAAGTAGAATGGGAGGCAGAGCCCTAAGCTATCAAGCTCCTCTCCAGTTTAGATGCGGGCAGCAAGCACCCTCCCTACTTTTAAGACTAGGCTTAAAATTTTCCTTTTTGATAGAGCTCATAGAGCTCTTCTCTTCACCTCTCCTATGCACTGATTCTCAGCTGTGTGTTTGCAATGTGCAGTTACATGCCCCTCCAGACTGCCCGGTGTTTTGCTGTTGCTTCTTGTTGCTCTGTTCTCTTCTCTCTATACTCTCTACTTACCCCAGCTGGTCAGGACAGCCCCCCACCCAACCACCCTGAGACTGGTTCTTTCAAAGGTTGTTTCAATTAAAGGGAGTTTCAAAAGATCCCTGCCTCCCTGCTTGTCGTATGACAGGGTGGGTACAAACGACCTCTGTGTTGTTTGTACCTAAGATTGTTTTAGACTGAAAATTGGGGCTGGATAGAGCTTCTGTACTTATATTTTCATTGTTTGATTTCTCTTTCTTTGGATTTGATATTGCCTGTGCCTGCCTTTGACACTGTTAGTTTTTTTTCAGTTGCTAACAAGCATTGGTCAATACTGAAACCACTTTTTTCAAAACTCTTCACGCAGTCTGCATTACAGACAGTCAGCTCAGCAAAACAGTATATCTGATCAACAAAACATATCACACGTTTCAAAATAAGATCATTCATCCACAACACTGGTAACAAGTCTCACTCAGGAAGCAAACACTGTCACTCTTAGCACACTTAACTACAAAATACTAACAGCAAAGAACATTACATAAAAGACATTTTATCTTTAAAGTTTACATGCTTTTTCAGAGAAATCTGTATTTTGTTATAGAATAAGATCTTTGCACTTTATTGCTTGTACTAAATTATTGTATATTACATTGTATATTGTAACAAGAATGAATCAGTAATGCAGCCATTTGCTTCAATTCCATTTATGGATCAAATTTCTTGCATAGTGATTTACAGTACTTTAAGTATAACACTCACACCCTCTCTTCTGCATTTGGCCACATGTTTTCATCAACATCAAACCCTCTGTGTCTTCTCTGGCAATACATCTTGGGAAGAATGTTTTAGAACGTCTAATCCAATCCTAGCAGGCTTCAGGAGAAATATTTTCACACCCTGCATTCATAGCATGCAGTAAGGACAGCTGGTCATGTAGAGAGTAGTCATAAACCTTCCACCTCCACGCAGAGAAAAACTCTTTAGGGATCAGGAAGTATGGAGGCAAGAAAAAGACAGACATCCTAGAATGTGCAACAAACCAGTCAGTGACTGCAGCAGAGTGGTGGAATGCCATATTATCCCATACAACAACAAATGTTGTCTTCCTTGCCCTTTGACCTCTGTCCCCTACTGGCAAAAGTTGATTATGGAGGTCATTCAAGAAAAGAATGAACCTGTCTGTATTGTAGAGACCAATAAGAGGTTTGTACTATAGCAAACCATCATTGATGCTGCACGCATTGTAATGTTTGCTCCTCTTTGGTCTGGGACAGCCACATTTGCCCACTGCCCAATGACATTTCTTCCTTTCTGTGTTTTTGCTAGGTTGAATCCAGCTTCATCCACAAAATGAATATATGTGGAGTTGGTCTGGTCCCCATTTCCATTACCATATAAAATAAAGTAAATCCTCAGTAAAGTACATTATGCATAGTTATGTAGGTATTCTGTTTATTGAACAGATATCTTACCTGGACATATTGAATTCAATGTCTTGAATTCTTTCACACGTTCCCATTATCTGCTTGGTAATGAGCCAAACACAGGTCACCTCAGTAGGTTTTCAGCTGTAGACTGCACTCAGCCATATTTTTGATAGGATTTTCTTTAGATTTCAATGTGGCTGCAGCAGAAATGCATGTTTTTTTTTCCCATCATTCTGTTTTGATTGTGTTTTCCTTTCTCTGACTGAGAAAGGATTTCATGAATTGTGGTAACTGTGGACACTGAATGTTTTTTTGTGTGAAAGCAATGAAATGTGATTCACAGTTTGCTACACATGGACTTTAGAGTTTTGACAATGTGACTTCAGTTTTAACAATGCTTGTTAGCAATTAAAAAAAACTGTAACGGTACAAAGTGCTATCGAACCTTTGCTGGTATTTAAAGAACTTAATCAAACGTGAGTGACATACACAAAAATGTAAAGTGGATCCGATCTGTGTTGTGTGTTGAATGCACTGATTCATCGCCATTATAAATTTTATAAATGTCTATTCCCCCATAGAAAAGATACAACAAGATACAACAAGGTCAAGGGGCACATGTAGCTCATTTGGTAACGCAGTCGACCATGGACCCCAGGGTCGGTGGTTTGACTCCTGGTCCCTCCTGGGACTCCCTCAAGAGTCGTTGGGCAAGACATTGAACACGAAGTTGCTCCCGGTGGGTCAGGTGAGCACCTTGCAAAGCAGCTGCTGTCATCAGTGTGTGAGTGTGTATGTGTAAATGGGTGAATCCTTTTTATCAGAAATGTGTTCTAAATACCCCTTAGAACACGCAAAATCGAATCTAAGATTAAACCTGTTCTGGAGTAGGGTTGATTTTTTTGCCAGGACAACAAGCTCAACATGATATTGGAAGAAGCAACAGATCTGAGATCCTGTCAAACCATCAACAATAATCTCTGGCTAACTTATTAATCTACATTAGAAATTACAAGACCCAGATGTTTGCAGCAGAATTTCAAAGGCGCTCAGCATCTACAAGTAACCCAGAATTAGAAGTGAACATTCGAAGTGTGGGATTTCTGATTTCTTTAAGAAATAGTGTTTGGTTGTGAACAACAGTTCTCTTGCTCTGATGCTGCTGGTGATACAGAACATAAATGCAACCTTGATGACACAGGCAGAGACTGAAAGCCCACTAGAGCAAACTGCTTCTGATTAAATGACTGTGATATTATTGCTGTCTACAGAAATTAGAGATACACTGATGGAGTAAGGCAAAAAAAAATCTAAAATGCTTTGGACTATCAGAAAGGTTGGGTGTATCTCTGTATGCAAAATAAAATTACCAGCGCATTGTCAGAGTGAGCAGACTTGGAAACAACTATCAAACAGTGGAAAGAAAAACCCAATTACATGTGATCAATATCACAATATCTCAACAAGCAGATTCCTTTACTTCCAAAGTAAACTGATTGAAGTGGTTTTGACCAATATGATTGAAGGTTTTCTATACATACAGTAAGATGCTGTAAAGGCACTTTCTGAGTCCTACTGTATAAATATATTTCATCATAATACCTACATTACCCTACATTTTGCATCTTGGCAGAACAAGATATTAGGGAGTTTTCATTAGCAGATGTTCAGCGTCCTATTCAATTCTATTTTCTGAACCAAAACAATGATTTTAACTCATTTTGAAATGCCTTTGATCCAAAAACTGCACTGTCCGAACTAATGTTTTATATTTGACTCTTTTCAACCAGTATGTCATTACAATGAGCATCACAAATTGCCTCATGGAAGGTCTTAATTCGAGCTTTGCTGACAATGTTTAAGTGATTAGAAAATGTGCGTAGTTTAACTGAGAGATTGCTACAACTGTGTTCACCAGCTGTGTGTAATTTAAATCCAAATACTGAGGTACACACCAGCTACACATCTGAAATGGATACGTGAGGATTATGCTTTCGTGATGATGATAACAGTGGGTAGCGCATTGTTTTCGTTTGTTTCAAATTTGGCATAAACATCCACTCTATCATAAACTAGAATATGTGTCTGGACAGTCATGCATGGTTAGAGTACAACTATATACAACCACAAGACAGACACACCTTTGTGTCTTTCCAGTAAATCTTATTTTTATGTTTACTTTTCCTTCCATTCATCAGTGGACTTACAGTTTAGGTAACCAGGTTACAGTCAGCTTTCTTGATAAAGCTGATTGCTTAACTGTCACGGTTTCTGAAACTGGGGTACGGGATTAGAAAATCCAATTTTCCCGGCAGATTTCTTTGTCATGTATTCACATAACCAGGTTTCTTTCTAAAACCAGGGGATGAGAAAAGGCTGCAGACAGTGATACGAAAAGCTGAGTGAGGGTGAGATCCTTGATGGAGCAATGTTTTTAAATTAATATCAATTTAAAGTACAACTGAAAATTAAACACAAATGGCCTCCTAGAAATGTCAATAAGTCGCTATTCGCCACAGATTTGTTTTATTCGGACAGTTTGTCCTGTGTATTATCACCTGTGTGTCTCCCCTCCCCTTTCACCTTTCCCTATACGTCACTCCGCAGCACAAGAACACAGCAAAAAGAAGCAAAGCCGATTTCTCCAAGTAACCAGGTTACTAGAATGCATGGAAATGCAATCAATATCACATCAAACTTTAAGATTTTCTAATTAACCCCAGTTTCTGGAAACCACTGCACCCTGATTTTGCTTGTTTCCTATTTTTCTCCATTCTTCCACCCTTTTATTCTACTTTCTGTCTTTTCTTGTAATGCAGGCTTTTGTGCTTGATCAGCCATTCTGGAATCTTTCTCCTGACCATAACTACTTCAATCCAGATTCTCTGGATCTTGAACTTATTCCTCTGGCAGTCTCAGCTTCTTGTTTCCAGAATATCTCAGTACTTTACTTAATTCAGCTTTGTCTCAACCCTGACCTGTCTCCCAGTACCCGGTGATGAAAAACACCCCCACAGCATAATGCTGCCACCACCATGCTTCACTGTGGGGATGGTATTGGGCACATAATGAGTGGTGCCTGGTTTCCTCCAGACATAATGTTTAGAATTCCATTTGAGAATTGTGGTATCAGGCAGCACCATAAGAGTTTTTAAAGCAAAAACGATCTGAAAACTTTTTGAATGTGTAATAGTTTAATAGTTGAAAACTGATTTGTCTGTACCATAAAACTCTGTTCATTACAACAGCTGTTGCATGTTTATCCCTTATCGGTTGATCTTCAAGAGATTTTTTGTCAAATTAGATATTTGTTATATCGGGCTATAGAAATAAAACTATTTTGTATTTAAAATAAAGATGAACATTTTCTAGGATGTGTCTGAACCCTGGTTCAGTGATTGTTCAAATGCTCCAGCAGTCTGGAGGTCTTGGAAACTTTTATTAGCCCGTTCAGACAGAGAAATATAACTCTTTAATGTTTAAATAGACTCTTCAGCCATTGTTTTATTTCAGGCACAATATTGTGAGCTGCATTCAGCTGCAGGACGGAGAGCAGAAAATGAAGGTCAGACATCTAATTGATGTTTTAATTACCTTATTAACCAAACAGCTTTTTATGATTCTATAAGGGCGACTTTGACTGTGTGGTGACAATGTTGGAGAGAAATGAAGCACAAATTCAAAGCCTCACTAGCAGCTCAGTGGGGCTGTAGGGTTTACTGTAAGGAAACAAAAAGATGAAAATAAGAAACTTTATTACAAAAACGTCATGTGACCAATTCTGTCTCCCGGAGGTTTTATTTATACTATATGCTGAACCCGCTTTTGTCAACTATGTGCAGGAGAAATTGCCATTGTTGTGTGTGATATGTTCACATTTTTTACATTTCAAGTTCTGGAATAGCAGTTTAAGTTACATACGAAAATGTTGTTATGCAGCCAAATAATGACATGACAGTGATTACATCCTGCATGAAGGTCTGAAGGACAAGATACACAAAGATGGATCCTGAACATTTTCTGAAACATTCA
This sequence comes from Channa maculata, assembly GCA_020496755.1. NCBI lineage: Eukaryota > Metazoa > Chordata > Actinopteri > Anabantiformes > Channidae > Channa > Channa maculata. The sequence goes on along the minus strand of CM035615.1, from coordinate 2,180,016 downwards.
AGATTATTGTGATATTTTAGAAATGAAAGCACTCTGTGACATTGAAGAGGACCAGATATTGCTGAATGATGTCAGACACATGTTCCCCCATCCACTCTATGCAACTTACTTCCTCATTATCAGAGATGTTGCTTTGAGTGTGGGACAAGGAAGCTCATCACTGTCTTTTTTATTCAGTCTGTTATGTTTGTGTTTCTGGGTTTGGACTTTCATTATTTTCGGTCTAGTATGAGGGTTTACTTGGAATTTGTATAAAACGCCTTCAGGCAGTAGTAAAGCTTGTATTTACAGCTTTAGTTTTCTGTTGAACTGAGAGTCAATGCTAACAACATGATGCTCCCTGCACCTGTTTCACATTTCAGCGGCTGTTTTTTTTTTTTTTTTCTGTATGTGTTAAAAAAAAAAAGTTGTAATAAGAATGTTACTGTGTATAATGTCAAGCCATATTGTTTAAAATGTTGTTATTTTGTTATTGCTGTGCCATGTTATGTGATGTTATGTCCCACACTACATCCTCAGTCGACTTCATTATTTTACTGTTAGACAGCTGTTGTTTTTATGTCAGGTTTTGTTAATTTGATTATGTTATCGTATGTAACGTTTCTTTTATTTCTTTGTAACTTTTCTGTTTACCTATCATTTTACCTTTTTATATAGTTAGTGATGTAGCCCCACAGGGAAACCAAAGGCAGGGGTCAGGAAGAGTGCAGTCAAAGCAAATGTATTAAATGGAAAACTCAATGATAGATACTCCTTAACAAAAGACTCAGCTACAGGTAGAGGTAAGAAACACTCACTGCTAAAGGTAGGAGAATAATAACTAAATAAAATAGTTTGAAAACAAAAGCGCTCACTGCAGACGGTAGGAGGGATACAAACAAAAAGTCACTCTAGATAAGGTCTTTCTAACGAAATGTAGGGCACGAAGATCTGCTAATTAATAAGCCTGCCTCGTTGTGTTTATACTCAGATTAGCTAAATCAGACAAAGGTAGGAGAAAAGACCGTCCTTGTAGAGGTAAATGTGTTATTAAAATTACAGGTGGGAGATTTAGTGGTGGTGACATTGAAGTTGTGACTATTGTGACGTTCATTTATAGCCTAACAATAGCTTTTTACTTACTGTTCAATATTAAGGTTTATTTTTCAGAAGATTATCTTTCGGAAGCAAAACGTGAGTAATATTAACTTTGTTGTTTGTCACTTGGTTAATTTTGTGCAATATTCCAAAAGATTATGTGAAGACAACCAGGATGACGCTAATATCTGTGATGGACTACAAAAATACATCATCCCTGTGGCATATGAACATATTTATTTACTTTGTTGGATACTATGTTAAATGTTACCACAGTAACTCGTTACAAGTTGTAAAGAAGGAATTATCTGCTGACAGTTAAAACTTTGTGGTAACACTGAACAACACGAGATCCTCTAAGCAACTTACTGAGGATCTGAAAATGAAGCTAATCAGTGCTGACAGGTCAGAAGAGGCTATAAAAAGATAAGCAATTCCTGCTTGAATGCATTTAAGAGAATTTGTGGTATCAAGACAAAGCCTAAAAGAAATAAACATTTTCAGATACAAAAAAAAAAAAAAGAACCCAAAGCACAACTGCATGTCTGTTAAGGAGCTGCATGTAGATTTAGCTGAGAAAGGAGTGACAGTGCACACAAGGCAACGTTACCAATGACCTCATCTCAAAAGTAAAGTCTGCCAAGCCAGCTCTGGATAATCCAGATTGCATTAAAAAAAATAAAATATGTGGACTGAAAAAAATTGCTATTTGTCCACAATCACCAAAGGAACATCCGCCTTCCATGAAAGCAACATCTTTCTGTTAATTAGGGGGTGGAAATATTCAGCCCTGGGGGTCTGAGTGGTATCCAATGGCACAGGAAACGTTGCACAGACAGCGAGATGAATAGATTCCTCTCAATATCGGTAAATTCTGGATGCAAATGGCCTACAGTTAGTTGAGAAAGTGGAACTGGAAAGTGTCTGGCTCCTGTAACAGGAAAAAGATCCAAAGTGTAAGCAAACATGAACTATTTTAGGAAACACAAGCTCAAACTTTGGTGAATGTCTCTCATACTGTAGGCTTGAACATCAAAAATGTGTGGGTAGCTGTAAATCTGTCTTGTGTCGCAGAACTTGAAGTGATCTTCAGCAAGAGTGAAAGTCTCAAAATCCAAAATAGAAAACCACTTAGCTGGCTCCAAAAAGCATTTGTAAGGTGCGATGCCAGTATGCGATGTAATGCAATGCAAGCACTGACACTGAGTGTCCCAACCTCCACAATTACCTTTATTTTATTTTTATTTTTTTTTGTGCATAAAATAGAAAGTTGCATTTTGAAACTTTGCTACAGGGATTGTATTCTTTTCACTAAAAATCTATTGGGTTATTCTTTTGTGTATGGAGGCCCATAGATGCAAAACACAATAACAATGACACAGTAGCTCACCAGCAGTCACGGGGTATACTTTTCCTCATAGGACTGATATTATGAAATTTTAAGTTTTATTATGTTTTGGCAGCTGGAAAGTAAACAAATATGTCAAATGTGTCATTTTAGCCAAATAACATAAAAACCCACAGCCAGTGTTGACAGTTGTCTCTAACTTTTTCAAAATGTCATTGTTTCATAAAATACTGTTGTATTTGTGAAATGTCATTGTGCCTGTTATTGTACTTCACATCACAGCTCACACTGCACAATATATTACATCTTGCATATGACAGGATTCAGTTTTGTCATTAGAAAAACATCATCTGGTTATGAATGCAAATGTGCTATTACAGACAGGGAGAAGCAGAAAGAAATGTAATTGGTAGAAGACAACAGCTTAAGCTGCCCACAGCCCCCGTCTATTTTAGAATGAGAGTCCTGCAGGCGGCCTGCTGACAGTGGAGGTTCTGCTCACTTACAAATTGCCCCCCTCTTCTCCTTCATCACCACTCCACCCTCTCCCTCACCTAGCTTTTATTATTTTTTTCTTCTAATTGTATTTGTCATTTGCTTCACCCATCATTGTCCCTCTATCTTCTAATTTTTTCTTTATCATTTTTTGTATCAACCTCCTGGCCTTTCACCTCTTGTCTCTGCCACTGTCTATGATCCATCTTCGGCTACAATCACACAGGGCTCTCACCCTGTTAAGCACCTTGTTGTTTGGTGCAGTGAGCTTCACTTTATGCACAGTTTACAAAAGATTATGATTGTCTAGTTGTCTAGCAGCAAACTGCCAGTATTTCTCAAAGGATGGCTTTGAGAAATGTCCAGTCCCATGGGAGAACCATATCTTCTAACAGACAAGCAGTTGACAGAGATGCTTCTTCGTCCTGGAGCCAGTTGTAACAGAGCTCACATTTCATTTGTGGTGCTTCCTATCTAGCTAATTTACAAGTTATAGGCATCCGTATACCTTTATATCCTCAGGACCCTTTCTTATATACTGTACAGCGATTACCAATTAAACTAATATGGGAACATTGACCAGTCTGCAGCTATGCAGCCAAATGCACGCAGCAAGCTTTGATGTTCGATCTGTGGGATCGAACCAGACTGGTTACCCTTCACTTCCTAGATGCAATCACTGCCTTGCATGCACCAACGAACCCTGTCAGTAGTTCTTCCTCGAATGTGGCAGGTACTGACCAGGAACCCCCCCACGAGGCCTGTTTTTGGAGTTGCTTCAACTCAGTCGTTTAAACCATCAAAGTTTCGCCTTTGTCAGCATCTCTCAGATTCTTACACTGCTCATTTTTTCTTATTCAGTGCATATAAAAAGTATTGAACCCCCTTGGAAGTTTTCCATGTCTCCTTCTTTTAAACACGGAGTTGTAGTCAATGTATTTTGGCTTTTTTTGATGAATTTACTAAAAAACATTCTTTAATGTTAAAGTGAAAACAGATCTCTGCAAAGTAAATAAAACATTTTCATAATTCGTCTTTGCAATAGTGCTCGAGCTCTCTCTGGAAGGGGTTTTGGTAATCAAAATGAATACCTTATCCAGAATTGATTATCTTTTTTTTTTTTTTTTTTTTACAGATTTTTTACACTAAAATAAATAGTATAATATGCTCTAGTAGTATATTATTACTAATTTATTTGGGAGGCTTGACACAAACACAAACATAGCCTTGATTCTCCACTTAGAATTAATGACCCACTTTTCAGGTGACATCAATCAATAAAACAGCCTTAAAATAAATGAGAGCTATTTTTACTAGCCCCTTGGTGGTTTAGCATAATTATTATTTTTTTGTAATCAATAAATAGTAAATTTCATTTCTTATTGACTTTGCATTCCCTAGCCTTACCCCTCCCCCTTACCATCACAACTAAAGGCCTAGCACCAGCCATAATCCAAACCTGAACGTAATTTTAACTTGAGCTTTGACAAAAAGGTCTTAAACCCCAAACAGCCCTTTGAAGATGTGAGGCCCGCTGCAGTCCATGCAACAATGGGAGTGAACGTACTGTAAATATGATCACTCAACCAAAGAGACTCATGTACACACATGCACAAAGATGAGCTGTGGGAGTTGAATTGCACTTCACTTTCTTTCAGCTCAGCCTTCTGGAACAAAACTCATCATCTCAGGCATCATGGCTGTCTTGCCTTGCTCTCACTCTCCCTCTTCATCCTTTCTATTCTATCCAATCAGTGACAAAGAGATAGGGGTCAGTGTGTGTCTCTGCTGAATACTGGAGTCATTATTTAAACTGGTAGATCTCTGTATGAAGTCTGAGATGTCATCTCGTGTTGGAATATAAATAAAATCTCTCTGGCTTTGAATTTGCATGGCTATGTCTGGGAGTTATTAGTCATATTTAGAGTGTCAGTCCTGCTGCAAACCTGAACAGACAGTATTTAATTGGTATGAATTGGTTGCCAGAAATGAATTTCTGTTGGATGCTGTCTGATACGCTGCCTCACTGTTTGTCTGCCTCTCTGCTCCCTGTTCTTAGATTCACTGTTTTTAATGTTTATTGTACGTCTCACTGACATCAGTGGTTGCCTTTCTATCTCTCTTTAGCCTTTTATCCAGGGACGTTTCAGTGCTTTCTTTTTTCCGTTTCACACTCACTTGGTGACACCCATTCATACAACAATTGGCAGTTGCCAAATTGTAAAAATCACTCATCTGCATTTAGAGTGGTGACACACCAAGGCAACAGTTGGCCATTGATTGGTGTATATCAGCTTAGTTTTAAATGAGTGTCCCACATCGTAGACACTATTCTGACCCCCCTCATTGGCTTTTCAGCTGATTTAGCTTGATAAATCAGCATTATGGTGAACAGTGATGTGAAAATAGACCGGTAACGCTGCTTTGTCTACAGTTACATAACCATGGTCGAAGGCTTGCTGCTCTCTCTTCTTCCACAATCTGCAGCACTACACGCATCTTTTTTTATCACTGCTGTTTGTTCAAGGGCTACTTGCCAGCCCAGACCAGCGCAAAGTTGAGCTTAAGCAGCCTTTGGTCTTCTATGCTGCTACAGTAATGCTTTCATATAAGCTTGGTGTGTCCTGAATTGTATCTATGAGTGGAACCTCAGATTTTCTGAAAGCTGCCATATACAGTGTTACACAATGCGTAACGTGTCTATAAACCACACAAACAACCCATATGAGCTTAAGTCCAGCATTTAAGGTAACAAATCCCACCTTCAATACATACAACATGAAAAATATTATCTGAGGAATCAAGCAACTTCCAAGTACAGCCAAACACACCCGAGCCACAATACCTTTGCTTTTAGACTGATTGCGTCACGGCATCGCAATAAGGTGTCTGATCCCAAAGGCTCCTTTAAATGCAGCCAAGAAATGTGAACTTCTTTGCCAGTTCAGAAAAGGCTCTTACAAGTTGGTCCTTCATGACCCAACCAATCCCAACATTATTTGCAAACTCATGAAAAAGAGGAAAAAAGTGGACGCAAAGCCAGAGGAGAAAAGCTAAACAAATGTCAGAAAAAAACAAGGCACCCGAAAACCTCATGATAGAAAAAGGCCCTGCAGCCGGCTGACTTCTTTTCAACTCTCACGACAGACAGTAGCCCTTCATTGGGATAATGGTTATTTTTAGTGCAGGCACATGGAAAGCCTGAAAACAGCCCATTGCAATAATCAAGTCTGGATAACATGCATCAAAGGAATGCATTAGGATGTCTACATCAGCCATCAGAAAACAACTAAATTTAGCTAATTTAAGTAGGTGAACAAAAAAGGAATCTTGGTAATTACTTCAGTGTCCTGATCCAAAGACAGGGCAGAATTAAACATAACATCAAGAGTTTGTCAGACAGAAATCCCAGCTGTCAACCACATGAGAGCCAGGTCAGAGATGTCAAACATAATAAAAAAGATAATATAATAATAAGGGGTTACAGAGGAATTTGAATCTGTCAAAGTATCATTACTTTATCAGTGGAGTGACCTGATAGCACATCGAAATAGTTTTACTGCCTTTAAAAAATAAAAGCATGTTTGTTTCATAACACCAACAGTCTACTACTACTACTACTACTACTCTCCTTTCAGCTTATCCCGTGAGTTCAGGGTCGCCACAGCGGATCATTGTCCGCATGTTGATTTGGCACAGTTTTTACACCAGATGCCCTTCCTGACACAACCCCCTCCAATTTCTACCGGGCTTGGACCAGCACTGCACAGCTGGGGAGGGGAATGGGCTGTTAGGGGTTCAGTGTCTTGCCCAGGGACACTTCGACATATAGCCAGGGCTGGGGATCGAACCACTCATCCTCTACCAACTGAGCTATCGAAGGGTTCATAACACCAACAGTAATTGGAGCTTAAATATCAATTCAATGTGATTTGTCATACAATGAGTAATCATTTTTATGATAAGTAACTTAAATAAGTAATTCAAAGTAAGTTTGTGCTCGTAATTGACACCAAATCCGTGTCACTAGGTGGCAGTGTAGGATACAAAATGTTTTTCTACTTTATTCGGATTAGTACACAATCCACAGTGGGTGAGAGCACTAACATTACCTCACTGTTTCTTGAGATTCTGATAAAGAATGCTAGCTTCAATAAAGACTTGAGCGTTAATCTATACCTTCTGCCCCTAATGGGACATAATGTAATCATCTGTTGTTGCTTTTTTATTTACAAGAGGCATTTTGTATTATCAAATAAATGAAAACTAAAATGGTAAATGATTGGCACTTATATAGCACTTTTCTACCTATTGGAACACAAAGTGCTTTACACTGCTTCTCATTCACCCATTCACACACTGATGGGGAGGGGCTATGCAGCTAGTCTACACTCACTGGGATTGAACCAACAACTGTGGGATTGGTGGATGACTGCTCTACCTTCCTGCGCCACAGTCACCGCCTAACTACCAATTAGTTTATTTTTTGAATAAATATTGTTGAGGAATATGCCAAACAGGTTGTTTGTTTTTTTTATTATCTTGATTGCTGAGTGAAGTTGTGGTCCAAGATGTATAAGTCTTAATATTTAATTTCCTTTCAAAATATATAGAGGAAAACTTGCCTATAAAATGTTTCTCTCTCACCTAGTTTCATAACTTTAGTGTTACAAGAGTTTCCTAAAAAATTGGTTGTTTGGTTACATGTAGGCATATGCGTTCATAAAAGTGACAAGGCGGTGTATGATACAATGGCTTGCAAAAATATTTATACCCCTTGAAATCTTCCAGATTTTGTCAAATTACAACAACAAATGAAAAGGAATTTTATTGGGATTTTATGTGATAGACCAACATAAAGTGTAACATAGTTGTGAAGTGAAAGAAAATTGATAAATGATTTTGCACATTTTTAACAATAAATATCTGAAAAGTGTGGTGTGCATTTGTATTCAGCCCCTTTACTCTGATACCACTAACTAAAGTCCAGTGGACCCAATTGCCTTCAGAATCACCTAATTAGTAAATAGAGTCCACCTGTGTCTAATTTAATCCCATTATAAATACAGCTGTTGTGTGAAACCCTCAGAGGTTTGTTAGAGAACATTCATGAACAAACAGCATCATGAAGTCCAAGAAACACACCAGACAGGTCAGGAATAGAGTTGTGGAGAAGTTTAAAGCAGGGTTAGGTTATAAAAAAGTATCCCAAGCTTTGAACATCTCATGGAGCAATGTACAATCTATCATCAGAAAACTGCAAACCTACCAAAACATGGCCGTCCACCTAAAATGACATTAGAGAGCATTAATCAGAGAAGAGACCAAGAGGCCCATGGTAACTCTGGAGGAGCCGCAGAGATCCACAGCTCAGGTGGTAGGAACTGTCCACAGGACAGCTATTAGCCAGTCACTCCACAAATCTGGCCTTTAATGAAGAGTGGCAAGAAGAAAGCCATTTTTGAAAGAAGTCCCCACAAGCCATGTGGGGGATACGGCAAACATGTGGAAGAAGGTGCTCTGGTCAGATGAGACCAATATTGAACTTTCTGGCCTAAATGCAAAACTCTATGTGTGGCTGAAACCTAACACTGCACATCACCCTGAACACACCACCCCCACCGTGAAACATGGTGGTGGCAGCATCATGTTGTGGGGATGCTTTTCTTCAGCAGGGACAGGGAAGCTGATCAGAGTTGATAGGAAGATGAATGGAGCCAAATACAGGACGACCTTAGAAGAAAACCTGTTAGAGTTTGAAAAAACTTGATACTGGGGAGGAGGTTCACCTTCCAGCAGGACAATGGCCCTAAACATACAGCCAGGGCTACAATGGAATCGTTTAGATCAAAGCATATTCACATGTTAGAATGACCCAGTCAAAGTCCAGACCTAAATCCAATTGAGAATCTGTGGCAAGACTTGCGGTTCACAGATGCCTTCATCCATGCCTTGCTCCTTTTGCAAAGGAGAATGGGCAAAAACTTAATTCTCTAGATGTGCAAAGCATCAAAAGAAATTATTAGTTACACTTTACCTCTGACCACTGGTCTGGTGAAGGTGTGATAAGTTTCTTTCCCAAAAAAGATAACTATACTAATATTTACAGGGTGTTATCAGTTGGCAATTTATTTCAAACCAGGGCCTGCGTTAAAAGTGAAGATGAAGAGAAGGAGGTACGGTTGGCGCTCCAAGTCTAAGAAATCTAACTCTCCACACTCGTGCATGTGAGGGTGATGCATTTAGCTCAAATACCACCTTCCAGTATGATACCTAAAAACACAGGAAAACAAGCTTTTAACAGATGGGCATTAAAAACAATTGATAAATCTATGAGCATATGAATTTGCCTCACTTGGTCCATCCATTCATAAATAACAGTCATTATTGGCTGTTTATTAACAGCATTGTATATGTTGTGTTTTCTATAGTTACCCTACAAATGATCAGAGTAATCATCACTTTTTAACAGTACAGCAAAAGCATTGGAACCATTTTATCTTATTGCCAAAGAAAAGTTTCAAATATAAATCTTCAAATCAGCTAACAATGATTAGAGTAAGACCACAACTGTCCCTTAGCTAATGTAATTTAAATACTATTTTATACATGCAAAGGTCCTTGTATTCTAGGAAACTGTTGTATTTTATTCCCTGTCCTTGTGATGTAATCTGTGGTTTCTTTTATTCAATTCAACTTTATTTATATAGCTCCAATTCACAACAAAGTCATATCAAGGCACTTTACAGAATAAAGTCAAGACTATAAAGATTATTTATTATTATTTATCTTACCACCAACCCATTATCTCCTGAGACCCTTAATGAGATATCCAACTATGTATCTCTGTTATGTAGAATGACAACCATAAAGTCAACTACAGGTTTGGACAGAATAGAAAACACTGAGGGGGGAAAGGCTTTGTCATAATGCCCTCAGGAGTGACGCTGACACACAGTTAACTACTATTATTTTCTGTAATATGGTATTAGGCCCTGGTGTCCACATGCGTGTACATCACATTTTGGGTTATATTTCCATAGTAGTTAATTCTACTTAACTGAGACCTCTTGGCCACGTATATGGACACTTACACTGCCCTCTAGTGGTGTCCAAAGCATACAACACTCTACAGGTAAAATTCAAAATGGCGGAGAAAACAAGAGAAAGTTCAGGTGGCCACTCCAAACCCAAACATCGACAAGGTAAGAAATCCAATCATATTTCATGGCTAAGTTTTGTTGAGATATGGATAAAAGGGTTGTAATTTTATCATGACATGCGAAATTGGCAAAAAGTAAAAGTGTTGATAGATTGATATGCTGCTAAACATGGTGTACACGAATGTGTACAGAGGCACTGAGTATTGTTAAAATGTTAATAATAAATGTTAATATGTTAGCAAAGTTAAATAAATTTATATTTTTTTCATGTAAATGTTGTGCACTTACATAGCACTTTTCTACCTATTGGCACTCAAAGCTCTTTACACTGCTTCTTATTCACCCATTCACACACACACTCACACACTGATGGGGGAGCTGCTATGCAGCTGGCCAACACTCACTGGGAGCAACTAAGTTGAGGTTCAGTGTCTTGCTCAAGGACACTTTGACATGTGACTGGAGGAGCTGGGGATTGAACCAACAACTGTGAGATTGGTGGACAACCGCTCTACCTTCCTGCGCCACAGTCGCCCCCTCTTCATGATTTTATTTTCAGAGTGTTATTCTTTGCAAAAAGTACTGGAGTTACTCGATCTAATTGTTGGAGACAAGTCAGATTTGGAACATTTGTCTGACAATGATGATGCCATCCTGGATGCGGATTATCAACCCCCACCACGAGAGCAAAGCAGCAGTGACGATGACGGTAGTAGTGATAAGGACCCCATTCCACAGCCCATTGAGCACAGAAGGGGGCGTAAACATCCCCATGGTAAAAATAATAGTTGATATTTGTTTATTTTAGGCAGTTAGGAATTCAGGGTGAGGTGAAGGATATATAGGCACAGCAACATTCAATGTTTGTGGCAAAATGCAAATTTACAACACTTGTTGACAGATTCAGGGTCAGGGACAGTTTCGGGCTATGATGCTGCCAGATCCCACACTGACAGATGTAGCCAACAAACTCAACAGATTGAGGCTGATGGCTCAAATGATGGCTCAGAAGAGCCAACGCCAGGACCAAGCCCCCAGGAAAAGTCCAATAAAGGTAATTGTTCACCACAGTGAATTGCTTGCATGTGTAATTGTGTAACTTACTTTTCAATAAGTACTATTTTTATTCTCATTCTGGTTGTGCAGGACGTGGAACGCGCTGGAGGGCTTCTCCATTCATGCCAGACCTTGCAGAGTTTGAGCATGAAGACAAAACTGAGCACGAAACATATGGCTGGACCCCACTGAACTATTTTGAACAGTACATAGATAAAGATTTGATGAAAATGATTTCAGATTGCTCTAATGCCATGGCACTGTCTAGGAGTGGGGACCTACTCAACACTGCCTGTTTTTTGATGTCTTGCGTCCGATACGCAAAAATTAGGATGTACTGGTCCAGAACCTTGAGATTCACTGCCATCACTGACAGATTCACACGCGACAGATTCTTCAAACTGAGGAAATCAGTAAAAGTGGTAATTGATGATGATGATGTGCCAGAAGACTTGAGGAAGAGTGACAAATTCTGAGAGGTGAGGCCTTTTCTGGATCGAACTCTGCAAGGCTGCAGGTCTCAGACTCGACCTGAATGCGTATCGATTGATGAACAAATGATCCCTTTCACAGGAGCCTGTCCATGCAGGCAATATCTGCCAATGAAGCCAAACCTTGTTGGCATAAAGAACTTTGTTTCTGCCACAGCAGATGGCATTGTGCTGGACTTTGATCTGTATCAAAATAGAGATGCCCTGCTTGAGCAGGTCAAAGAAGCTTAGTTTGGGAAGCTTAGTCATGGCTCGTCTGTGTCAAATGATGCAGCATCGTGGCACAAAAGTGTATTGTGACCGGTTCTTCACAAGCATTCAAGGTGCAGAACAAATGATGAAGAAGGAGCTATACATGACTGGTACAGTAATGAAGAACCGAGTCGCTCCAGCAGTGCAGAAGTTACCCACTGACAAAGCCATGAAAAAAGCAGGAAGAGGTACCTCAAGAGAGGTTTTCTTCTGAAGATGGAAAATTGTGCGTTGTCAAGTGGTACGACAACAAACCAGTACTGATGATGTCTGTTGTTCATGGTACACAGACTAAAGACACCTGCCAGCGCTGGGACATGAAATTGAAACAATATGTGGCTGTCTCACGACCAAGCATAGTCCGTGAGTGCAACCTCAAGATGGGTGGAGTTGACTTGGCTGATGATTGGTTACTATCGCATGAGGGCCCGTACTAAGAAATGGACAATGAGCATGCTAATGCACGTCACTGGTCTGGCTTTAGCCAACAGCTGGCTACTCTACCGCAAAGACCTTACAATATGTGGTACACCAAAGAACAGCATCATGCAGTTCCTTGAGTTCCATATGGAAGTGGCTAGGACCCTTTTGGCTCAACATCACAGTCAAGAAGACGATGCAGACCTTTCAGAGCTGTCAGAGGAAGCAGACGATTCAAAACAAGTGAAAAACCGTCCAGTGGCGGCAGTGCCCCATGTCTCAGTCCGCAGGAGGGCAAATGCACATCTCCCAGAGATGATCAGCCTGAAGAACGCAGCATGCTGCAGAGCACCAGGCTGCACTGGAAGAAGCCGAATGCATTGTGTGACCTGCAATGGTGTTGTTGTGCTTACAAGCTGATCACAACTGTTACACAGCCTTTCACACATAGGTGTGTACATGTTCCTAAAGTAAAGGAAAAATGCTTTCAATGTTGAATATTTTGTTGGCATATGTCTGGAAATAGAGTTTTGCACTGAATTACACAAAGGTGACTTTTTTTTTTTTAATTCAGACCGAGTGTCCACATCTTTTTTCTCTAAAACTACATCATTTCAAAAGGTGATGCTTCATTTTTACACTTATTAAGTTCCAATAAGCCCCAATAGCCAAGAGAAATAAAAAATGCATATCAAATTAGAGCTTGGGTCTTAAGAGGGTTATAGATGCATCAAATGTAGAGAAAGAAAGGCAGATTGCAAAATGGACAATGTTCTGACTGATGTTGCGTCATTCCCCGCAAACACTACTGTGTAGAGGCCGGCGTCTTCTGGGCCAAATGCCACATTCAATAGAGATGCTGTTAGCCAGAGATATTATAAAGAGAAAACAGAGAACTCTGTCCCTATGGACATATCCAAATATCTCTGCGAACCCGAAGGATCATTGTCATCGTCTGAGCCACTTATTAACCATTAGTTTGGTGGCTAATGCTATCCTGCTAATGTAGCTGTTTAGCTGACGTTTTTTTCAACTAAGGCACAATAAACATATATTGACATTAAAGAAACTATGAATCCATGCTAATTCCATACCCCATCAACATGTTTACTTTGTTAAATATAAACTCACCTGCACATTAGCCATGATGTTCCTTGGAGGTCCTGCTAGCATGTTAGCTCCATCTTGTTTACATTAAGTGCTCAGAGTTAAAAAGTTACAGCTCTCTAATTGGCTGGAGGAACACTGATTTGATTGGCTAATACGCATGCAGATGTTTTCCCCCCTACCACGGGTAGCAAAGTGCAAAAAAGATCTCTGTGGCTGCGATCCACAGATTATCTCAATTATCATCAGATTATTATTTGTACTTGAGAGAATGACATTTCTAAATGATAAAATAAACATACAATGCCTACTGCATCATGTGTGAAATATTTACTTCCCAACCTTTGGCAAGACATATTTATGTGGGAGAAGATTCCTATCCAGAGGATGAGATTTGCAAATGCATAACTGGAGATTCACAAATGCACTGGTAAAGACGTGTACATGCAAAACAAGATTTGTACTTTAAAGAGTCTCTTTGTGCACAAAAATATAATCCTAATTTGTAAATCATAAAACACATTTAAAATATTATTTCACCAAATTAACTCCATAGTTGGGTAGCCAACTAAGGCCAACTGCATGCTTCCTGCAGAAAGTGGTGCAAATGTCTGCAGATTACACCAATGGCGCTTCTCTTGATTTAGTAATAACTAATCTGTGCAGGAACGATGGTGGATGAAGTGCTCAAAAACTGTACATAGTTGATTGAATGTATTGAAAGTATATCATTTGAAGGCACATTTTACAATTAATTCAGTAGTTTATGTTTAAAAAGAGACCATTAGCACGGGGGGTTTGTGCTTCAGTTGTGTGTGCTCCTGCACAGTGAATGCAGAACTTGGTAGACAGGCCAAAGAGTAAAATTGTTGCATCCTGGCTCACTTTGAGTACTGCTAATATGTCAAATAAGTCTTTTAATTACGGCCTAACAGCCTCCCTGCACCTGGTTTAATTAAGCGATTCCTGTGTTGCTTGTGACTAGTTTTCATAAAAAAAACTGACAAAGTGGTTTATTATGAAATGTGTAAAATAATGTGATTGTAACGTGTAACACAACTTTGATTAGAAATGTAGTGGAATAAAAAGTACAGATATTGGCTATTGTAGATGTAGTGGGGTAAATGTCAAAGTAGCCATAATTAAATCCACTTAAGTACAGATACATCAAAAATATACTATAGTACAGTAACAAAGTACTTTTACTTTCCACCACTGGCAGGAACTAGTATCTGAGGTGAAACCTTTTTAAGTTTAGTCATGCTAACAACTTCACTGAGGGTGGATTGTTTGATGACCACAGTCTACCACATAAAGGAAACAACAGGAGTTGATTTCACTTATTATCTATGTATTGCACACCTCTTCACCAGCAGGGAACAGTAAAGATCAATGAGAACAAACAGTGCAGGAACAACATCAGCTTCAATGTCTGCAACAACAAACATTTTACTGGGTGGATAGCAGCTCCGTGTGTTCTATTATAAAGGTAGTAAGACTAGAGGTGACCATGGGCCACACTGACATTGTGTGGCAGTAATTGCTCGTTGTCTGATGTGCCCAGTCCTTCTCTAACATATGTATTCTCTTAATTTGCCGGATTATACCTCTCCTCAGGAAACAGAGCTAATGCACAGGATGTCAAGTAGCACCAGTTAGGTATTCCTAACTTTCACATTTGTACTTTTTATTAGTAGCTTTAGTAACTTTTCAAAAAAATACAGTTCAGCCCACCTTTACTTCATGCTGATCAGAAGAAAAGTGTGAACACAGCTCTGTGGGTGCCCAAGGTCTTATATACAATTCCACACCTATTTGTATAAGGCGGTTTGTAGGACTAGCACTTTTTAGATTGTCATGAAAGAGAATAATAGTTTAGCTCGAAGAATGAATCACACATTTAACAGGGGTGTAACCAGTGTTGGTTTTAGATAAAGCATTGTTATTAATAGTTCTTTTGACATAGTCCAGCCTGGATGGTCGGCAATTTCAGGATCAAGAAACCAGCATCGCGTTATTTTTATGTAAACCAAAATAATAAAATTAATGACCAAGTTTCCTTTGGCCACGAAAGTTTAACTGATATTCAATTAGCAACATCTTTGTCTGACAGCCACAAAACACTGTATCTCAGTGGATCAAGTGCAGAGTTGCCAGACCAGCAGTTGAGGATACTTTTGGTGAGAACATTAGAAATTAATTTTCCCTAATGATTCACATTTTTCTGCCACAACCACAATCGTTCTACAGTCTTGTACAATGCATGTGCTGAGTTATACTTTATTTTGTATTGTTTTTGGTATTTAAAAGGTTTGCATCAAGCCTAGCTTTAAAAAGACCCCAAAAGGTTCCATTTTCTAAACAGCCAAAAAAAATGCTGGATTAGAACAGTGATAAAACAGCAATTTGGTTTGGCCACAAACACATATCAGTTAGGTTCAGATGCAAAATAAACATTGTTCAATTTGGTAAAAAAGTCGGGGTTTGGCATAAAAATCACTGCTTCCCAAATGTTACACAATGCACATAATCTGAAATTGTCAGGGATGGACCCAAGTGCAACAAGGAGAGAGGGAGGTGTAAGGAGAAAACTGATTCATTTACGACTATAGCAAAAAAAACAAGCACGAACACCTAACATAATTCACTCCCAAAGGAGGACAAGGATCTGACACAATTTCATAAACACACAAAATCCCTTGTGACAATATATAAGACACACAAATGATCCCTTAACTCTGGGTTCCATAATTTCCCTACATGACTTTAACCTCGTACGTAACCTTGGTGTACATGACAATCCTTCTCAGGTGGATATACGTACTTTGTTAGAATAAAGAAGTCTGACACTAGAGTCAATAAGCAGTGTAACTCATGAGCACGTAGTTAAACATTCGTCTGGGCTCTGACAGGCAGATAATCACATGGACTGGTAAATACTTTTGCATGGCGTGAATCAAAACATGGGCTTGGCATGAAAAACATTCTCTTTAAGAAGACATGGTTACAAGGGTCCATGATAAACCTTGATGCCTTACGGGCACTTAGCGGTAAAATATAACTCATAATCCTTGACGTAATTTATATAGTCTGCAACAGAGAGGGTCTATAGGGAGCTGTTGCTCACTGAACCAGAGTGGCAGGCGAAGGCAGGCCAGCAATAACCATGATCTACAAACTAACCTTAAACAAGGGCTACATGTCAAAATGTCCTTGAGCTAGACACTGAATCCCAACTTAGTTGCTCCCAGTGAGTGTTGGCCAGCTGCATAGCAGCTCTCCCATCAATGTGTGTGTGTGTGTGTGTGTGTGTGTGTGTGTGTGTGTGTGTGATTGTGAGTGTGAATGGGTGAATAAGAAGCAGTGTAAAGTGCTATATAAGTGCAGACCATTTAGCATTAGTCTGTCATTCCTGTTACCAAAGAGAGATGACATCCTGAACTCCACTGATGATAACATTTACACATTTGTGGCTGTATCTAATCTTTAAAACAGCACCATGTGTTTAAAAACAAACTTAAAGCACCACTGCCACTCACACCAAGGCTTCACAGTTACAGATTTGCAAGCTCCTGCTTCTCCATGGAAAAAAGTAAGTAAAGAGCATCTGCTGAGTACAAAGATGAAAAATGAAAGGAAAGTTTGGTTTAGATAAAGAATTTATGTCGGCACTGCAGTGAGCATATGAACAGCTGCTAATGACATCAACAAGTTGCACAAAGTTACTGAGTCAAACTAAAAGAACAGAGGCTGCCCATCAATTCACAGATATTTTATCATTCAAAGCTGTAATCACAGCCATAATGGAGTTCCTGAACTCCATTTACTGCAACAACTTTCTCCACTCTCTCACTACACTTTGTTTTCAGACTCTTCTTCATCAAAACAACCTCACTCACTCTCCTCTCCTGCTCTGTCTCATCTCAAACCTGAGACACCGGCAGAGCACACAATTAATCAGCCGGC
Organism: Channa maculata; assembly: GCA_020496755.1. NCBI lineage: Eukaryota > Metazoa > Chordata > Actinopteri > Anabantiformes > Channidae > Channa > Channa maculata. The sequence continues at coordinate 2,162,641 of CM035615.1, read as the reverse complement.
CGAGTGAAGGCAGTCGAATCAATTAATCTGCACAGGGAGAGGAAAGACAAAAATAGATCCATCTGAGTCAGAGAGAGAAAGAGAGAGAGAGAGAGACACAGAGAGAGGCAACCTGGGATGAAAACAGTGTAAACAATGATTGAGCAGGGATGCAGGTTCTAGACACAGCTGTGAATTTCTAAAAGGTTTCACAGCCCTGCCAAGACTTCATGGCTCCTCTTGAGCTGATGTTGATTTATTATATTTCTGTCCAATTTAATTAATCTAATTTCTTTTGCCAGCCTAGTAATGGCAGTTTAATGTCATTCTACAACCCAGAATCACACTCTTTCCTGATTTTAAGGAAAAGGTGCAGATATTTCACTACACCCCTAAAAGTCACCAAAGATTTTGACTCAGAGATAAAGGCAGATGCTGTAGGAGTTATGGTAACAAAATAACAAGTAGACCACTGTTATTACTGACACAAAGTTTGCCAAAGGAAAGTTTCACACAGTCTTCATTCAGGCTTTCAGGCAATCTTGTAGCCATGTCCCCAAATGTAGTTTCATCTTAGAAATCCCCGAGCATTCACACCTTTGACCTAACAAATGCACACAAATTAGTTTGGTTTCAATGGTTTCAGCTGTAGCCAATTAAGACCGTATAAAAGGCACCTGTTGGGCTGGAGCGTCAGCCCTTGTGCTCAGGCCTGCTTGTGTGAAGACTGACTGTGTAAAAACTGGTGAGTTTACCTGCACGAGCCCACCGAGCGACGACATCGAAAACGCACTTTATTTACAGCTTCCTTTACATCTTCTGCTTTTTTACTTTGCTTCACATTAACCCCTTTTCTACTCCGGAAAGCCTTTTTCTTCGTTTTACCCTGGTTTTCAGCAGATCCCTGTTCTCCTCCTCAGATGCCGGACATGGCTTTCTACTAGCAGATGACATGTTTCCCACCTGTGCACCCTCACCCGGACCACTTTGCCACCAGCCTCTTTTTGTCTTGCCCTGTGGAACTGCAGTGAACAAGACTGACTTCAATCCAGCTTTAAACTTGCACTTACAGAAACTTGGTTCACGCCACAGAACATGGCCACCCCAGCTGCACTCTCCACCAATTTTTCCTTCTCTCACACTGCTCGCTCATCAGGTCAGGGGGGTGGGAGTGGACTTCTCGTTGCTCCCGGTAAGCGTTGGCCAGCTGCATAGCAGCTCCCCCATTGGTGTGTGAGTGTGTGTGATACATCGGTGTGAATGGGTGAATAAGAACCGACTCACCGAGTGGATCCATGAGCAATGCACCACGCTCAGGATTGCTGAGAGGAAGTGGTGCAATCCAAGACTCCATCCATTACCGACCTGTCTCTCTTCTTCTATTTCCGGGCAAGACAATGGAACAAGCAGTCTTCAATCAACTTAGACTTTCTTTCCAAGAACAACTTCCTCGATGTCAACCAGTCTGGCTTCCAAAGGGGTCACTACACAGAAACGGCACTCCTGACTGTCGGGGAATCTCTTCAAGCTGCAAAAGCTGCAGGTCAGTCTTCTGTCTCAATCCTACTCGATCTATCTGCAGCCTTTGATACTGTGAACCATCAGATCCCCTTGTCCATACTCTCTGACTTGGGCATCTCTGGATCAGCTCTAGCTTGCCTTCGGTCTTACCTATCGGGACAAACCTTCAAGGGATCCTGCCGGGGGCATGTTTCTCACACTCACATCGTTTCTACAAGTGTTCCGCAGGGTTCAGTTCTTGGTCGTCCTCCTTTTTCTGTCTACACTACATCCCTGGGTTCTGTCATCCGCTCACATGGCCTTTCCTATCACTGCTATGCTGACGACACACAGCTCTTCCTCTCCTTTCCACCGGACGACTCCACTGTCTCATCACGCATTTCAGCCTGGCTCTAAGACATCTCTGCCTGGATGAGAGAGACATCTTCAGCTCAACCTCTCCAAGACCGAAGGCCTTGTCTTTCCAGCCAGACTTTCAATTCAACACAACATCTGTGTGAGAGAAATTTTAAAGTCTAGGTAACACTGTTTCACCGTTTTCACACTTCTGGCAGACCCAGTATCAAACTTGCTTAAACCAGTGCTTCCTCACCTTTTGCTCCCCAGCAAGACATCCTGTCTCCTGGCCCCACAAAGAAGTGTGTTAGTTAGATATCAACCATAAAACTACCTACATCTGAACATTTGCTTCCTAGCAGGGAACCCACAGGAACCTGCACAGATGATCAGTCTCAAGGACTTAAAAGACATGGAAGACAAAAGGACAAAGTGACAAGAACTTGCTAATTCCTGACCACATTGTATGAAGGTTGATTTGCATTTACTCATCCCTTTGTTCTTTGTGTAAACCCAGCTGTTGAGCTAAATGTATAAACGGCTGAACAACCTACACATCTGGGTCAAATCTGATTTGGCCCACTCTACAGTGTAGTTCTGTTCTGCTCTGCATGTTTCTCCATTTTGCTGATTAAATTCACTATTATCATTCACTTGTGAGTTGCCTTTTGCCTCCTAACTTGCCTTACTGTTGTTATGCCCCTGGTCTAGGGGAACCTAGACATAACACGATGTGCCCCACCACTGCTTCCTTTCCCAAGCAAAACCAGACCAAGTGTTCTAAACAGTAGCTATTTTATTTACTTCGGACGTGACCAATGCCCAAAACAACAAACAAAAACTCTACCACCATCCCTGTCTTACCTAAGCAACCAAATAAATACAAAACAAATGACAGGCTGCCTAACCTGAACTCCTCACCCAAAACAGGAGAAAAGGTAGTAACAAAAAGGGCTTCTCACTCCTACTGTGGCTACCTGGTGCTCAATATGTACAGTGAGTTTTATTTACAGAAATATCAAAACCAAAAAACACAGTTCGTGGAGCTCTCTGTGAGCCAAGTCGAGAATCTCGTACAACAGAATGCTGAGTTGGTTGGGAGTGGCACAGAGGTGGACTCCTGGGGCTGCTGACATCTTGGTATATATGGAGAAAGACGCTCTATCCTGTCCAATCAGGTGGCGAGTTCGAATGGCCCAATCCGTGCCGACCACCTGTGGCTCAACCCCCCCTCAGACACACCCACACAAAACACACCCACATAAAACACAGAGGAGGAGGAGAAAAAGACAACATAACAATAATAATACACATAATGACTCAGGTCATAACACCTCCCCCCCGAAAAAAATCAAACATTTTCCCACTAATAAATGTTTTATATTGCCTAACACTGAGACAGAGCATCAGCCATTATATTGTCTGGACCCCTTTTATAACGAATTCCAATGTTAAAATCCTGGAGCAACAAAGACAAGCGCATGAGACGGTTGTTGTTGTTCCGCATCTGAGTCAGAAACACGAGAGGGTTGTGGTCAAAGTAAACAACAGTTGGTTGTTTACTCTGTTGTTGGATGGGACTGGAACCTAAATACACTTCAAAATGTTGCCACCCCAAAGTTTGGGGCGGCGAGCACAGGGGCACTGCAGAGGAGAGCTTTGGCAGCTTGAAAAGCAGACTGACATTTCTCTGACCACTGGTACGGGGTTTTGGGGCTTACCAGGCTAGTCAATGGAGCAGCGACGTCTGAGAAGTTTTTACAGAATGCACGGTGATATCCAACCATCCCGAGAAAGCGACGGAGCTCACGGCGCATCTGGGGAGCTGGGAAGTCAAGAATGGCCTGAACTTTAGCAGCAACAGGGCAGACTTGGCCCTGTCCTACTTGTTTGCCCAAATAGGTAACGACCGCTTTCTCAAACTCACATTTGGCCATGTTAAGAGTGAGGGAAGCAGCACGCAAGCGACTAAAAATTTCACCAAGGGTTTTTAGGTGCTCAGACCAGGTTGCCGAATAGGCCACTATGTCATGTAAGTATACTTAACATGTGTTAACCCCTGAAAGCGCTGTATTCATCAGCCACTAGAAAGTGGGGCATTTCTTAATCCAAATGGCATAACTGTATACTGGAGGAAATGGTCTGGGGTGACAAAGTCACTAATTTCAGAGGCATGTGGTGTTAACGGGACCTGCCAGTACCCTTTTAGGAGGTCCAGTTTGGTGACAAATTTAGCAGAACCAACACGGTCTACACAGTCATCCATACGTGGAAACGGAAAGAGTCTGGTTTCGTGATAGCCTTTACTTTGCGGTAATCATTACAGAACCGGGGTGTCTGGTCTGGTTTGGGAACAAGAAGAGAAGGTGAACTCCATGGACTATTACTGGGGACAGCAAAGCCATGGTCGAGGAGGTATTTAACTTCTTGTTGCATCACTGTTCGTTTCGTGGGATGGACACGATACGCATGCTGTTTAATGGGTTTATTGTCACCTACATCAATGTCATGGCTAATCACATGAGTTTGAGAGGGAATATCGTGAAATAAATCCAGATTATTTTCGATTAGTTTTCTAATGTCTGATCTGGCCGGTTCGGGTAGGTGTGCCAAATATACCTTAAGGTTACTCAGGATTTCTGTGTTTGGGAGGCGTGCACAGGGAGCCCTCATGTTCTCTGGAGCTATGTCTGTCATTTAAGCCATCATCTCTAGGATTGTAAGGTGACTGTGAGACAGACAAAGCGGAGACAGAAACAACAGGAACTATGGCAGGAGAAGAAAATACACCTTCCGGTTCAACATACTTTTTAAGCATGTTAATATGGCACACTCGAGTTTTTTTCTTGCAGTCAGGGGTTTGAATTACGTCATCTGTTTCACTAAGTTTACGGTCAACCACATAGGGACCAGAAAACTTAGCTTGAAAGCCAGAACCAGCAATGGGCAGTAGAACTAACACACGGTCACCTGGGTGAAAAATCAGCGCAACGGACTTTCTGTCATAATTTACCTTCAGCTTGGACTGAGCAGCTGAAAGCGATTCACGAGCTACATCACAGGCCTGATGTAGTCTCTCTCTAAACAAACTAACATAATCCAGAATGTTAGTTTCTGGAATGGGCTTCTCTGAGAGCCATTTCTCACGGAGCAAACGCAATGGGCCACGCACAGTATGGCCAAAAACTAAATCCGATGGGCTAAAACCCAAAGACTCCTGGCGAGTTTCCTGCACAGCAAATAGCAGCAGTGGTAGCCCTTCATCCCACTTACGGTTAGACTCAGTGCAGAACTTCTGAATCATGCTTTTCAACGTTTGGTGAAATCTTTCTAATGCGCCCTGACTCTCTGGATGATACACGCTGGATTTTTGGTGCTTGATATTAAGCTCGGTCATAACTTGTGCAAATATTTTAGACATGAGGTTTGATCCTTGGTCACTCTGAATATGCTTTGGGAGGCCGAATGTTGAGAAAAACTTGACCAGAGCTCTCACGATGGCACGAGCTTTCAACGAGCGTAGTAGCACAGCCTCAGGAAAACGTGGCGCCGCACACATTATTGTCAGGATGTATTGATTGCTGTATTTAGTTTTTGGTAATGGACCAAAACAATCTACAATTACATGTTCAAATGGTTCTCCAAGAACAGGGATCTGTCGTAGCAGAGCGGCAGGGATTAGCTGATTGGGTTTACTAGACATTTGGCAGGTTTGGCAAGATCGTCCGAACTTTACAACGTCGGATTTAAGTCCAGGCCAGAAGAAATAAGGAAGGACACGATTGTAAGTTTTTTTTTATGCCTAAGTGGCCGGACATGTTGTGATCATGTGCTAGACTCAGAACGTGGAGACGAAAAGGCTGAGGGACAACAATTTGACCCACGGAGTCATGTGTGGAACCAGAGCTCGGAGACCAGCGGCCCATTAAAACACCATCATCTAGCAGGTAAGACATAAACTTTTCACTTGTGAGATTTGTCATTTGGGACAAACAGTGAGATAAATTTGGATCAGATTGCTCTGCTCTAATTAACTGATCTCTGTCTACTGAGAGAGACAGCATCTTATCATCAGGCTGTAAATCAATGCAAACAGATCCATTACAATCTTTACACTCTGATGGCAAACTTGTAGGATCAGAGGTGCTCATGAATGAGTCACTGAGATCCACCAAGGTTCCAAGCTTTCGTGCTTGTGCACGGGTTACAGCGCACACGGGAAACACAGGGGGCGAATTTAGAGCAGCGGGATCAGTTTCAGTAACCTCCAGAGATGGAAAAACTTTTCCACCCGCCAAATCATTTCAGAGTATAAGATCTATACCTGCAATAGGTAACTGATCTCGCACAGGAATTTTACACGTGCCAGTCACAAAATCGGAAGACAGCTGAACAAAATGCAAAGGCGCTCGCACTTACACTCATCTTCACTCCCCACGCCACAATATCTAAAACCGCAGTAAGACTGTGCTGATAAGGGCAACACATCCCCACGAATCAGGAACTGTTTTGCACCGGTATCTCTCAAAATAGTGATTGGTACTTGACTTTTCTCTCCCACCAGAGAAACAAAACCATGAGAGACAAAAGGTTCAAAATCTTCATCAATTTTGTTATTTCCCGGCTCCACTGAAGGTGTGGAGAGCAGCCTGCTTTGTATTTTGTTCAGCTGTCTTCCCGGACGAGCCCCCAAATCATGTTATGCCCCTGGTCTAGGGGAACCTAGACATAACACGATGTGCCCCACCACTGCTTCCTTTCCCAAGCAAAACCAGACCAAGTGTTCTAAACAGTAGCTATTTTATTTACTTCGGACGTGACCAATGCCCAAAACAACAAACAAAAACTCTACCCCCATCCCTGTCTTACCTAAGCAACCAAATAAATACAAAACAAATGACAGGGTGCCTAACCTGAACTCCTCACCCAAAACAGGAGAAAAGGTAGTAACAAAAAAGGGCTTCTCACTCCTACTGTGGCTACCTGGTGCTCAATATGTACAGTGAGTTATATTTACAGTTATCTCCAGAAATATCAAAACCAAAAAACAGAGCAGAGCTCTCTGTGAGCCAAGTCGAGAATCTCGTACAACAGAATGCTGGGTTGGTTGGGAGTGGCAGAGAGGTGGACTCCTGGGGCTGCTGACATCTTGGTATATATGGAGGAAGAAGCTCAATCCTGTCCAATCAGGTGGCGAGTTCGAATGGCCCAATCCGTGCCGACCACCTGTGGCTCAACCCCCCCTCAGAAAACACACCCACATAAAACACAGAGGAGGAGGAGAAAAAGACAACATAACAATAATAATAGACATAATGACTCAGGTCATAACACTGTTTTTCCACGACAATCAGCATCAACATTGGATCTACAGAAATCTGGAGGTCATCATCAACGATCAGTTTTAAGGACCACATATCTACAACATCAGAAAGATCAGACCCTACCTCATGGAATACACAACCCAACTCATTGTACAGGCGCTGGTCATATCTCGTCTTGATTACTGCAACGCTTTGCTATTGGGGTGACCGGTATCCACACTCAAACCCTTGCAGATGATCCAAAATGTGGCAGCACACCTCACTTTTAATCAGCCAAAAAGGACTCATGTCACAGCACTCTTCAGATCTCTACACTGGCTTCCTGTAGCTGCTCCCATCAGGTTCAAAGCTCTGTCTCTCGCCCACAGGGTGATCACCTCAACAGCTCCTGCTTACCTCAACTCCCTCATTCAGGTCCACAATCCTTACCGTCCGCTGTGGACCGCCAATGACATTGGTGGTCCCAGCACCGCAGTGAAGGCACCAAGCAAAACTCTTCAGCGTAGCTCGTTCCAACGATGGTGGAAAGAGCTACCAAACTCTGCACGCTCAGCAAACTCACTCCCAATATTCAAAATACAGCTGAAAACAGACCTCCTTCTCAACTTCCTGTCCGCTCTTTCTTGCACTTACATCTCATGAAATGTAAACACTTTTCTGACAGGACTTCACTTTGATGTTTTGTCCTTGATTTGTCCTAGATTTTTGCTTGTCTTGTACCTCACTTGTGAGTCGCTTTGGATAAAAGCTCCTAAATGACTAAATGTAAATGTAAATGATCTACAAAACTACAAAAGAGAAAAGTTTGTAAAAAGTTGAAGCACTCAAACATTGCATGCTGAGAAATCTGGTACTGTTGTTTCTGTAAAACTAGAATAATTTGACTAAACTGTTAGTTTTTCGTTGTCAAATCAAAACAACAATTGTAAGTTTTAAGTGATCTTAAAATGAATATTAGAAATTTTAAGTTGAATTAACCTACAAAAATATATTTTATGACAACGGTTTTGTTGATCCTAATACATTCCTGTATGATGTTTCACAGTGAAGAGAAGACTGATGATGAAATCTCGTAATTGCATGTACTGACGAAACTCTGCTTATGTAAATCCTCAAATGTAACAGTCATTTCCAACACTGGAAGCCACAAGATCTGACAAATGCAGTCTGTCCTACAAGATGCTGGCCTTCACCTGCTGGGGCCTGTCCTAGAGGTGATAGATGTTGTAAACGTCAGAAAAAGAACTGCATCAGCTGAAAAACACTGGCGATATCAGAAATGTTGCATAACATTGGAGAAGTGCCTGCTTGGCCGCAATAATCATTTTGCAGGAACCACAATAGTTGACAAAAACACAGATTTGGTGCTTGCTTAATGAATGCAAGAAAACTACTTTAAAAAAAAAAAAAAAACATACAAAAACCATTTCTGAGATTTTTCTGAGATTTGACTGGAATGCAAAACCTTCTCGTGCTTAACAGTGTAGATTCTGAGCTAAGATTTTTAATTGAAAGAGTCCTGACCCAACCCTGGTGCAAGGAAAAATGATAACCAGGGTTGTAATAGTATGAGATTTTCACAGTATAGTAACAATCTCAGAAAATATCAGTATCATAGTATACAGTATCACAGATTGAGAAACTATCCACATTCTTAATGTAATGAATGTAGTAATAAACCACACTTTTGAACAGTACTTTGTTACAAGGAATGGTCCTTAATTGAAAATGTTATCTTAAAAAAGTATTTATTATTACAAAATATATTAAGAGTACTGAATGCAAAATGTCATGATCATGGTGGCTGCTTGTTGCAGAAATAATGTTGCACCAACCACAAGCAAGTGACAAAAACCCAGAGTGGAGGTGGAGCTCTTTAAATAATTTGGTATCCAACTGCAACTAACAATTATTTTCATTATGGAATAATTTGCTGATTAGTGTCTTCATTATTCAAAGTATTGCTTCGTTTGGCTGGTGGAAATGAAGCCACTAGTGCTCTATTTACTTTACAGATGTCTGTGACAGCCAAGCTGATCGTGTCCTTGCCTCGAAACTCACACACACAGTTAATAACTACACTAATACTATTAAACAAGATACTTTTAACATTAATTGGCTCTTGTATTAAGAATCGTCATCAGAAAAAAGTAACCAGCATCAAAAGCTGTAAAATAAATGTAGTGGAGTAAACGTAAAAGACCGAAATTGAAATACTTCAGTAAAGTACAAGTAGCTGTCATAAAATTGTCCTGAAGTTAGTTCCACCTCTGTAAACAAACTTATGTCAGCCACAATGTGGAAAATTATTTTGGTGCTATGACATTACAGTACACTAAGTCAAACACACACGGGCTCTGGGGCTGACATAAATACTTTATTTGCATTTAGGGATGGTTTTCATGTTTGATATGTTTCTTCATGTGGCAGCCGTGACCTGAAAGCTCAACAAGGTTAGGCATCAGCCTGGGATGTAACTCTGGATCAAACCGCATCCTACCCACCAGGAAGATGGCTTAAATGCAGAGACTGAATTTCACTGTAATGTGTATGTGAAAGATGTATTTGTGCTCAATGATAACCAGTAAAAATCCTGTTGGATTCTATTTTATTCTTTGCCTTAATTGCTTGATATCTATCCTTGAGGACTACCCACTGCTGATTATAAGGGAAATTAGTGATGTCACACTAACTTCTCTGCTTTTTCCTCAGCTTCGTGCTCCAGTTTCTCAGTCAGTTTTTGCCAGTAGTGGTAATAAGTATTCAGCTCGGCAGACATTTTCTTACCTCTGGTGATTCTCTAGTTACCTACTCTTACAGACTAGATACATCTGAATTAGCATTCCAATTATTTTATGGTGCATGTGCGATGAAGATTTAGTGGAAAGTTGAGCTAATTTGTAGATGTCAGGACACTGCAGCTGGTGATGCTTTCAAAGTCTGTGTAGTTGTTTAAGAAGAGGGTTACAATGAAAGAATACTCACAGGTATATCCAGAATCTTCGCAGACTCATCAAACCATCCAGATAGAAAAGAAAAAATACATTTTTAGGAAAGAGTCTATGAAAATTGTGGAAAATCTTCTATTATTTGGCGTGAGCGTTGTCAAACATTTACATTCATGTTCATCAGTGAAATCGTTTTTCTCAAAGTGTTTTTGGCAAATGTGTTTTCCATAAAGTGATTTTCAGCTCAGGGCCACTGTATTCCCCTGTTCTGTCTACAAATCCCATGTCAGTACAGCTTTTTCAAGATCATTTACTTCCTACTAATGCAAGCCTGAAAGCGGATTTACACTAAGGACAAGAGGATAATTAGTTTTATTTGATTTTCATAATTGTAGTCTACAAATACACCACAAACAACAATAAACTTATACTGCTGGTAACTATGATCTAAGTACTGTCAGACTTTGCTGGTAATCACTTGGTCAAGTACAGATTTGACAAACCAGCAGTTGAACCAGCAGTTTCCCAACACGCAGGAAGCTGCTGTACATGATGAAAGGAAAAGTTTCTAAGGTAAAACTTTATAGTTTCACTATGTAAATGTTGGACAATGCATGTGTTAAGTTCTACCCGCTTTTGACTGGCACTTACCAGTTCCATGCAGGTTAGAATAACGTAATTGCAGAGCCTGCAGGGTTTTGATACACAGCTGCAGTGACCATGAATCTAGGCTTTAGTAAGGCACCAAAGCAGTGGCTATTTCCTAAATAGCTAAGAATACTGGATTAGAACAGTGCAAACACAGTGGTTAGGTTTAGACACAAAGACATGTCAATTAGGTTTAGTCAACTTTACAGGACAGGAATAGTAATCAAAAAGGCTGCAAGTGATCGAGATGCCAATGCTGCAAGGTAAAGAAAACAAGACAAATCAGAATAAAAGAGGAACGAGTAGAGAAAACTCAATGTGAGAAAAATAAAAAGAAATCTAATGGACTAATAGGGAGAGCAACGAAAACAAAAGCATATGGGGAGGGACTAGGAGCCAGTATAACAATGATCCAAGAAAGCGTGTAAAACACAGAATAAAAAGGGTCTGATGAACTAAGGAGGGTGCACACATACCCAGGAACCCAGGCAAGATGCAGATAATAATTAGTTGCGTGCACCTACAGTACAAGCAGAAGAAACAGAGTCCAAATAACAGGAGTCAGGCCCAAAAATAATGTCAGGAGTCTAAACAGGAGGAAAACAATGAGAAAGCTTGCTGTCCAGGAGCATAGGAAGGCAATCTGGCAGGGAGCAATGGGGAGAGAGAAATCTGCACTAATGCGTTGTGAGCAAAATGATTATAGATAGGAAGCGGGACTGCAAAATAAGAGTCGAGAAACAGGAAGTAATGCTGGAGAAACAAAGACAACATAAAGTCCAGACTGTGAAAGAGACGGAGGCCTTCATTTTGAGTCTCATGCTAGTACCAGCGATTCAGTTCTTGCTTAATGAATGCAAGAAAAAACCTCTCAAACAAACACCTAATAGGGAGTTTTGCACCGGGGATGAGCGGGGGTCACTTTGAAGTGAAATTAACCTAACTAGACCCTAACCACCAGGCCCTTTATGCATTATAACACCACACCTAACAATACTCCATTTCAAGAAAAGTCCTAAATTAGAAATCTTAGCCTAAAAGTATTTATGATCACAAAATACATCACAAGTACTCATTGCAAAATATGTGTCAGTTGCAGAACATTGAAGTGGTGCCTGCTTTGCACAATGCTCGTGTTGCAGTAACTACAACAGGTGACAAAAACACAGAGTCAGTGCTTCTTTATTAAATGCAAGGAAACCACTTAAACTAATAACGTATAATGTCACACATCTCCTGACACTCACACTTGGGAGTGGAATGGTTGAGGGGTCTACTAAATTATTACCTTTGGGATATAGTAGCTACAATAACAGCAAATAGCATATGACTGTGACTAGGGTGCAGTGAGGCCTGGTTAGCTTTTCATGCTTACCTGTGCATTACATCAACAACACCTGTGACTCTTGTTCCATTAACTTATTAATAACCCTATAATGCTGGAGCTCATTCTCCACAAAAATCCACAAACACTAATAAACATCATTTCTAAACAAATGTCTCCATTGTTAAATGTAGTTACAGTACTCACTCAGATGTTGGTGCATTACGTGTCTCCCACATGCAACTCAGTGGAGTTAAGATAACTGCAGTCCTAATGTAGTGGAGGCCTTAGGATCTATTAATTTACCGACATAAAACAGCTACTACATCATTTCTCTCACGTGGTTTAAACAAATATACAGAATCATTGGGCAGTTTACACTTTCACATACAGAAAAAGTATTGTCCGAGTTAGCTGGTTATTTGCAGCCTGCTAGCTAAGCTAACAACTTCTTTTCTGGTGACTCCAGCAAAGCTGCTCTGCTAACTTAGTTAGCTAAGTTAGCTCATGTTAAATGTCAAAGTAAACACTAGCAGCATTAAGCTAACGCCATTTACTTTGTTATATTTAATTACTATCTCCACTGCTCCACTTACCACTATCTTCTTTTTCCTCATGTTCTCCTTTTTTCTCTCCCAGAATGATAACTCATTTTCAGACCTGTTTATTTACACTGAATCATGCCGCAGTTGCAATGGAGAAAGAGTCGGGGTCCTCTTAGCGAGGCCTCCTACCAGTAGTGCCATTGCCAAATTTGCAATCAGTGCTCTACATAGTTTAACTTTTGTCAGCCGTCAGGGTCCTAACTGGCCTGGGGACCCACGCAGCTGCCTGCCTCTGATTGTGGTGTACAGTATCACAGATTGACTATCAGCTATTTTCACATACAAAGACCCTTTGAGAAAAGAAAACAAAAGGTTTCATCACCTATATTGAAGAAAGTGTTCACATCCTTAATGTTAAAAAAAAAAGTATTAATATACTCTGTTACAAGGAAAAGTCTTGAATTTAAAATGTTAGCCTAAAAGTATTTTTAAAAAAGTATTCAATGTAAAATGTCACCCAGCTTGTTATATAAAATCATTATATTATTACCAGAACATCGTCTTTCATTCTTCAACTGGTCTGTTGAGAAACACTGGAGAAACCCCTGCTTGTTGCAGTAATCAAGCTGCAGCAAGCACAAGAAAATGACAAAAACAGAGAGTGGAGGTTAAAGTCTAACAATTATTTTCATTATTAATCAAAGGATTGTTTGGTTTAGTTGGTAGAAATTGCTCTATTTACTTCACAGAGGTGTGTGGCAGCCAAATTGTTTGTATGCTTACTGTTCCTTTAAGGTCACACACACAAAGGTGGTAGAAGTACACAATACAAATACCAATGTAAAAATGCATCTATTAGCACAAAAATGTACTCCACTACAAGTAAAAGTACCACCTTCATTTTTTTTTTTTTTACTTATGTACAAAAGTACATGCTCTTAACTTTACTCAAATTACAAAACTAAAAGTACTTCACCAAAAAAAAAAAACCCTAATTATTTTGAGGGCTATTAAATGTGATGCTTTTAATAACATAAATGTTGTCTTCTACATATACAATCAAAATGAAGAATGAATTAATGAAAAATAAGGGCTACAGCAAAATTACTCAACAACTTGCAGCATGAAACAAAACTGGCACAGCTTGTGATGTTTAAGCTGGTTTTAATCACTTTATATATTAATTAACTGGATGTTGTATTAGGAATATTCATCTGAAAAAATTAACAAGCATCCTAAAGCTGTAAAATAACTACAGTGGAGTAAAAGTATTTTTTCCTGAAATGTAGTGAGGTAAAAGTAAAAGACTGAAATCAAAATACTTATGTAAAGTAAGTAAGTAAGTAGCTATCATAAAATTGTCCTTGCATACACTACTTCAGTAAATGTACTTAGATAATTACTGCCTCTGTACACACAATTATGTCAGCCAGGATGTGGGAAATTATTTTAAAGCTACACCTATAAGTCAAACACACACTTTTGAAAGATTGCGTTCAAAAACATCAATGTTTTAACATCCACGTGTTTGTTTATTGGTGGTGGTGGGACACATACTTTCATCTTCATGTAGGGATGGTCTTCATATTTCATATGCTTCTTCATTTGGTGCTGTGGCCTGATAACTCAACAGGTAGAGCATCAGACTGGGATGCGGAAATAGAACGAGTATCATCACATTGATAATAACAAGTCTCATGGAACCTGAATGAAAAGTGAAACTTTGTTCTGTATACACAACTTTTTCTTCAAAGCAACGTTGTTGACAATGGAAGACATTCAAAAAAAATAAGAAATGAAAAGACAAGTGTGAAAGAGAAGTTTAATTGGAGCTTCACAGCTATAAAAAGGACTTGTAGCAGCAGCCGTGGAAACATTTGGTCCAACAGAGAGGGCATCATGAAGAGTCTGCTGTTTCTGCTGTTGGTGGCTGTGGCCAGTGCTAAAGTCTTCGAGCGCTGTGAATGGGCCCGAACTTTGAAGAATCATGGGATGGACGGCTACCGTGGTTACAGCTTGGCCAACTGTGAGTACCACTCTGCAACATTACATTTTTAAAGGACCTTTCCAGCCCTGTTCAATGTATTGTAATGCATTCTTTTCTTTTCTTTCCACCTTTAAAGCCAGCCATTTATTTCACTAACATCAATGAGTACTTTTTTTAGACTCTGACGCATTGTCTGATTTATTCCCATCAACTAAAATATGATTGTTAGGCTGTCTAGAAATGATATATGAAAAAATATATTTTTTAACCTCAAATTTCACGTGTATTCCATGTCATTTCTGAAGAGCTGCACAGCACTTGTTAACAGCTTTTAGACAATGATATTTCTTCACAGCATCGACACCCAGTGGATATAATCAATGTTACATACACTACAGGAAAAACAGCCAAAGATAGGTTTTCAGAGTTTTACATACAGAAATATAGCAGCAAAAAAAGGTTTACTGCACAATTACAGTGCCAGTTAAAGGGATATGGGTCTGTACTCTTTCCTCTGCAGGGGTTTGCCTGTCTAGGTGGGAGTCTAACTATAACACCGAAGCCACCAACCGCAACACTGGTGGATCCACTGACTACGGCATCTTCCAGATTAACAGTCGCTGGTGGTGTAGCAATGGCACGCCCACCTCAAATGGATGCAACATCCAGTGTAGTCGTGAGTGATGACACAACACATTTACATGTTAACTGCATGCAGCCACCACTTTATTCTTACAATGCTCATTTAAAACTGCTGCATTTCAGAAACTCACAGTTGTTGCAAATTTGTACAACACAAAAATAAATGTGTCACTACTGAGTTTTTAAGAGGCTCCTTTCATTTCTGTTCCCTTTTAAATACCACTTTCCAAATCCACACTTGTTTGTTGTTTTTCAGAGCTTCTCAGCGATGATGTCACTGTGGCCATCAATTGCGCCAAACGCGTTGTTAGGGATCCCAATGGCATGGGAGCCTGGTAAGACCTGACCATAATACTCAGGGATACTTCACTACATCAATGTTGACATGTGGACATTTGAGTAATGGGCCTCTGTCTGGTTTCAGGGTGGCCTGGGTCAATAACTGTAAGAACCGTGATCTGAGCTCCTATGTGGCAGGATGTGGTGTGTAATCAACACATGGAGCCTGGACACTGTCAGCAGCATAATCAACTGCTCCCATCTTTAGCTACTGTTTGAAACTTTCCTCTGTTTCTGTGTTTGATCTCATAGACATAAATTACACTGTTACTGAAGCTATGGACAATACATCAGTGTTCAATAAACAAAGTTACAGCCTTCATTTTTCATTCATTTATTGAGTCAGGTCAGTGTCTTTAAGTCAACAAAAAAAAACTTCCAATTAGGTCATTCTGGTTGTCTACTTGTACACTAATGTAAAATATTGATTGTTGTTACCTTCATCCATTTGTTAAAAAAAAAACCAATTGATTCAGGTCTTTAAGTCAACAACAAAAACAATTAGAAACAATTTTCTGCTTAGGTCATTCTGGTTGTCTACTTGTACACGTTTTATTTTTTGTCCTCTCGTCTTATCCCGTGAGTTCAGGTTCACCACAGCGGATCATTGTCCGCATGTTGATTTGGCATAGTTTTTACGCTGGATGCCCTTCCTGAGGCAACCCTCCGCAATTTCACTGCACAGCTGGGGATGGGCTGTTAGGGCTGCCCAGAGACACTTCGTTGTATGAGACTAGGGATCGAACCAATGACCCTGTGGTCCATAGACGACTGCCTTACCAACTGAGCTACTCCCACCCCATTGTCTACTTGTACACTAATATAAAATATTGACTTTTGTCACTTTCATCCATTTTTGTAAGGTGGGCGGCAGTAATTAATGAACAGGGGCTACTGTGGCACAGGAGGTAGAGTGGTCATCCACCAATCCCACAGTTGTTGGTTTGATCCCCGGCTCCTCCGGTCTCATGTCAAAGTGTCCTTGAGCAAGACACTGAACCCCAACTAATTTGCTCCCGCTGAGTGTTGACCAGGTTGTTCAAACCCATAATCAGTTACTCATTACATTTGTAAAAAGTCAATAAATTATTTTAATATTTACTCAGCAGCACAATTAGTCATGAAGGTGCCTTACACCAATTAAATCATCCACATCAACACACTGTGGTTTTACATATGAGCAAACAAACACAATGATGCTTGAAACTGAAGTCTAAATACAATACATCTTCTAGACATAGCCAGCTTTGACTGCAAATATATTTAGCTGTGTTTTTCGGACTTCTTGCACAAGAAGCCCACAGTATTTAATGCTTTTTATGGATTTAGTCTTTCATTATGTTGGTCCTAGAATTATTAAACCTCTTATCAATTTACCAATTTAGAACTACAGAATTTGAACACATTATTAGTATTTGCAGAGCGAACATGCAGCTGGCAATCTGGTGTTGAAGTGGTGAACAGAATGGGGGCTTTTAGTGTTAAGCTGCCACAGCAAATGTATGTATCATTTAGGTTGGTGCTGTTTTTGTTTTGTTAGCACGTTAGCTTTCAGTAGTGCCTAAGAACAGAAGGAAAAGGAAAAAGACTCAGCGTTAGATGAACAGATGCAGATGATGAGCTGGCTGCAGTCAGCAGATCTACGGTGCGATGTTTTTATGTTTGGGTTCCTTTTTTATTTGTACAATGCAATGAGGGGAAAGTCTGAGATTGAAAAACAGCCGTGCACATGTTGAGTTGTCATGATATCCTCCTGAGAGTTTTGTCCACGTCATGTGTTTCTCCACTGCATTTTAGGAACAGTACGGCCTACAGCTTTCAAACACGTAGTCCTACAGGACATATTGTCCACTCAGACATCTAAGTGCATAAAAAAGTTGGTAAAGATAGATACAGCAGGTTAATCAACTATATTTATTTATTCAAAATTTATGTTAAAAAAAGCAAAGTTAAGCAATTACCACTTTTCTGTTTTGCTGTTGTACCAAACCAAACTTAAACCGACCTGCAAAGACAAGAGACAAAGTCAACTACAGAAGACAAAATTAACCACCAATGTTTTTAAGACATTTTCACTAACATGTTGTTTTTTTATACAATCAGTTGACTTCTTTAAATGAATAAAATATCCAAAAGCGATATTTTGTTATGTCTCAGGAGGATTTGGCCTCACAACTTCATTTTTTTTCAAGGTAATAGACCAAAACAACTTCGGAGGATCATGAATGAAAACATGTCATCATACTATAATTTCAATCAAACTTACCTTTAAGTTTAGAGGCTATGTGTACAAAACAGATAGGACTTTTCACCTAAAGGAGTCACATAAAAATAAAAGAGTTTGTTTGTAAGAGGTGCTCAGAACAATGCAGGAGGAGTAGCAGATTCTTCAGGAATTGAAACATCTCTTCCATTTTGAGTGGACAGATTGATATTAGGTATTACTACATTTAGATGTGGATTTAGAGTTAGTTTTGTTAACTCCAAGATTAAATCTATGCTCTATGTGCTGAATAGAGTGCTGGCTATCTGGTACTGATGTCCAACAACCACTGTGTAGTCAGGCCATTCTGGACACAAATAGCCAGTCAACCTCTAAATGCTGAACACATTCCTGACTATCTCATGACTGACTATTATAAGCTGGAGCTTTACTTCACTTCCTGACGCAACCTTCCCCAATTTCTACCGGGCTTGGACCGGCACTGCACAGCTGGGGATTGGAATGGGATTTAGTGTCTTGCCCAGAGACACTCCAACATATAGCCAGGACCGGGGATCGAACCACTGACCCTGTGGTCCATGGACGACTGCCATTACCAGCTGAGGTACAGCCACTAATAAAATGAGTTAATAAATAGAATTCATTTAAAGGGACATGGAAATGTGTTGAATAGTTTATTAAAATACAATAACAAAAATTGAAAACCCTAATTAATATTTCAAACACTTGTAGTATAATAATACAATTATAATATTTAATAATAATGTTAGCTATTATTACAGAATGTTTCTGCAAAACAGTGTTAAACATTTAGGTCAGCTTTTATAGGTCAGGGTGGATTCTTAGACCAAACACTATTTGTCAAAATTGACACACAAGTGTTTAATCAGCTTTTCTTTCTTTTTGTCACTTGTAACTAAAGATGAATTTATGCCAAAACTCCACCTGCAGTGTGTATTATCAGTCTGATAAAAACTGATAACAGCTGCTCAAACACAAGTCCCATGAGTGAAAAGTGAAAACTCCTCCTGTTTACACAACTTTGTGTTGCAAAAACGTTGTTAAAATTGGAAGACATTCAAAAATATGAAGCTATAAAAAGGACTTGTAGCAGCAGCCGTGGAAACATTTGGTCCAACAGAGAGGGCATCATGAAGAGTCTGGTGTTTCTGCTGTTGGTGGCTGTGGCCAGTGCTAAAGTCTTCCAGCGCTGTGAATGGGCCCGAACTTTGAAGAATCATGGGATGGACGGCTACCGTGGTTACAGCTTGGCCAACTGTGAGTACCACTCTGCTCGTCTGCAGATAGAGCGTCTCATAGTAAACAATGTATTGTAAAGCATTATTTTCAGTTTTTAACACCCTTAAGTCAGCCGTTTATTTCACTACCACCAATTAGTATTTAATTAGACTCTTAAAATGTGATCATATTTTCCACTCAGAGTGCACTTCAAGCCAGCACGAACATTTTACTTTATTATAATGAGCTTATTTGTTATCATACGATAAGCAGTTGTTGTCAACTATCTTGGCAGGAGTTAAAGTAGATGAGGAAACTGAGAAGCTACTACCAGTAGTTTGACATTTTTACACCTTACTTTTGGTTCAGGTCAGCTTTTTTTGACAGTTTCCACTCCTGCTGAGCTACTGTAAGTAAACCAGCCGCAGGCTGTGGTGTCAAATTTAAAACTACAATATGCAAATTAAGGTACCACAAGCATAAAACTCAGCACAAATTAACTCTGCACTCACTCACTCTGCTCTGCTCTGCTCTGCTCTGCTACACTCCAACCACCTTAATCTGGGTCACGGGAGGTGTTAACAGAACTTCTCCACTTCAAGTTTTGAAGCATATTTCTACTAAAAAGGTTAAATACTGTAGCTTTCATGTACAGATATTAGAGGAGCTGCCTATTACCACTCAAACTTACATTGATACAAAAGCTTCCAAGCCCTTTATAAATTAATAAAAACATCACCTTTAATTTCTAATGAAGGAACATTTTTTTATTTTGTATTTTTTTGTCCTTTCGCCTTATCCCGTGAGTTCAGTGTCACCACAGTGGATCATTGTCTGCATATTGATTTGGCACAGTTTTTTCACCGAATGCCCTTCCTGACACAACCCTCCCCAATTTCTACCGGACTTGGACCGGCACTGCACAGCTGGGAATGGGAATGGGCTGTTGGGGGTTCAGTGTCTTGCCCAGAGACACTTCCACATATAGCCAAAACTGGGGATTGAGCCACTGACCCTGTGGTCTGTGGACGACTGCCTCACCAACTGAGCTACAGTCGCTCCCTTCTGATGAAGGAACAGTACTAGCTGTATATATGGGTCTGTACTCTTTCCTCTGCAGGGGTTTGCCTGACCAAATGGGAGTCTAACTACAACACCAGAACCACCAACCGCAACACTGATGGATCCACTGACTACGGCATCTTCCAGATTAACAGTCGCTGGTGGTGTAGCAATGGCACGCCCACCTCAAATGGATGCAACATCCAGTGTAGTCGTGAGTGATGACACAACACATTTACATGTTAACTGCATGCAGCCACCACTTTATTCTTACAATGCTCATTTAAAACTGCTGCATTTCAGAAACTCACAGTTGTTGCAAATTTGTACAACACAAAAATAAATGTGTCACTACTGAGTTTTTAAGAGGCTCCTTTCATTTCTGTTCCCTTTTAAACACCACTTTCCAAATCCACACTTGTTTGTTGTTTTTCAGAGCTTCTCAGCGATGATGTCACTGTGGCCATCAATTGCGCCAAACGCGTTGTTAGGGATCCCAATGGCATGGGAGCCTGGTAAGACCTGACCATAATACTCATGGATACTTCACTACATGAATGTTGACATGTGGACATTTGAGTAATGGGCCTCTGTCTGGTTTCAGGGTGGCCTGGCGCAATAAATGTAGGAACCGTGATCTGAGCTCCTATGTGGCAGGATGTGGTGTGTAATCAACACATGGAGCCTGGACACTGTCAGCAGCATAATCAACTGCTCCCATCTTTAGCTACTGTTTGAAACTTTGTTCTGTTTCTGTGTTTGATCTCATAGACATAAATTACACTGTTACTGAAGCTATGGACAATACTTATCAAAGCACGAGAATTGATGTTTAATTGTATTTCCTTCATACTTCACTTGGTCTAACAGATCCAATCAAAGAAAAGATTCAAGCTTCTACCTGTTATTGTTTTCATAAAATGTTGATTTGCACTAATGGCTTTTATTAAATTGGCATCAGTGTTCAATAAACAAAGTTACAGCCTTCATTTTTCATTCATTTATTGAGTCAGGTCAGTGTCTTTAAGTCAACAACAAAAACATGTTCAGTGTTCTACTTAGGTCATACTGGTTGTCTACTTGTACACTAATGTAAAATATTGACTTTTGTCACCTTCGTCCATTTTCTTGTGGCGTGGGCGGCAGCAATAAATGAACAGGGGCTACTGTGACACAGGAGCTGGAGCGGTCGTCCACCAATGCCACAGTTGTTGGTTTGATCCCCGGCTCCTCCAGTCACATGTTCAAGTGTCCTTGAGCATGAACCCCAACTTAGTTGCTCCCGGTGAGTGTTGGCCATGTTGTTCAAACCCATAATCAGTTACTCTTTACATATTGAAAAAGTCATTAAATTATTTGACTATTTACTCAGCAGTACAATTACTCATTAACATGCCTTATAACAATTAAATCATCCACATCAACACACTGTGACACATATGAGCAATAAACCAAAATTAACCTTTTTAGGACTCAATTTTGGACAAGCTGAAAACATAAATGCTTGAAGCTAAACTCTTAATACATTAGTACATTATATATTAATACATTTGTGTTAAATTGTTTATTAAAATACAATAAGAACAATTGAAAACCCTAATTAATATTTTAAACACTTGTAGTATAATAATACAATTATAAGATTTAATAATAATGTGAGCCATAACTACAGAATGTTTTTTTGAAACTCCACAGGCACATTTAGGTCAGCTTTTATAGGTCAGGGTGGATTCTTAGACCAAACACTATTTGTCAAAGTTGACACAAAAGTGTTTAATCAGCTTTTCTTTATTTTTGTCACTTTGGCTAAAGATGAATTCATACCAAAACTGCAGTGTGTATTATCAGACTGATAAAAACTGATAACAGCTTCTCAAACACAAGTCCCATGAGTGAAATCTCCTGTTTACACAACTTTGTGTTGCAACAACTTTGTTAAAACTGGAAGACATTCAAAAAAATAAGAAGTGAAAAGACAAGTGTGAAAGAAAAGTTCCGTTTCAGCTTCTCAGCTATAAAAAGGACTTGTAGCAGCAGCCGTGGAAACATTTGGTCCAACAGAGAGGGCATCATGAAGAGTCTGGTGTTTCTGCTGTTGGTGGCTGTGGCCAGTGCTAAAGTCTTCCAGCGCTGTGAATGGGCTCGAACTTTGAAGAATCATGGGATGGACGGCTACCGTGGTTACAGCTTGGCCAACTGTGAGTACCACTCTGCTCGTCTGCAGATAGAGCGTCTCATAGTAAACAATGTATTGTAAAGCATTATTTTCAGTTTTTAACACCCTTAAGTCAGCCGTTTATTTCACTACCACCAATTAGTATTTAATTAGACTCTTAAAATGTGATCATATTTTCCACTCAGAGTGCACTTCAAGCCAGCACGAACATTTTACTTTATTATAATGAGCTTATTTGTTATCATACGATAAGCAGTTGTTGTCACATATCTTGGCAGGAGTTAAAGTAGATGAGGAAACTGAGAAGCTACTACCAGTAGTTTGACATTTTTACACCTTACTTTTGGTTCAGGTCAGCTTTTTTTGACAGTTTCCACTCCTGCTGAGCTACTGTAAGTAAACCAGCCGCAGGCTGTGGTGTCAAATTTAAAACTACAATATGCAAATTAAGGTACCACAAGCTTAAAACTCAGCACAAATTAACTCTGCACTCACTCACTCTGCTCTGCTCTGCTCTGCTCTGCTACACTTCAACCACCTTAATCTGGGTCACGGGAGGTGTTAACAGAACTTCTCCACTTCAAGTTTTGAAGCATATTTCTACTAAAAAGGTTAAATACTGTAGCTTTCATGTACAGATATTAGAGGAGCTGCCTATTACCACTCAAACTTACATTGATACAAAAGCTTCCAAGCCCTTTATAAATTAATAAAAAAGATCACCTTTAATTTCTAATGAAGGAACAGTACTAGCTGTATATGCATCAAATATTATGTTGATGGAAACACTTTAAATCTTTACTATTTCACAATAGTTTGCACCCAGCTGTATATATGGGTCTGTACTCTTTCCTCTGCAGGGGTTTGCCTGACCAAATGGGAGTCTAACTACAACACCAGAGCCACCAACCGCAACACTGATGGATCCACTGACTACGGCATCTTCCAGATTAACAGTCGCTGGTGGTGTAGCAATGGCACGCCCACCTCAAATGGATGCAACATCCAGTGTAGTCGTGAGTGATGACACAACACATTTACATGTTAACTGCATGCAGCCACCACTTTATTCTTACAATGCTCATTTAAAACTGCTGCATTTCAGAAACTCACAGTTGTTGCAAATTTGGTCAACACAAAAAAACTGAGTTTTCAGGAGGCTCCTTTCATTTCTGTTCCCTTTTAAACACCACTTTCCAAATCCACACTTGTTTTTTGTTTTTCAGAGCTTCTCAGCGATGATGTCACTGTGGCCATCAATTGCGCCAAACGCGTTGTTAGGGATCCCAATGGCATGGGAGCCTGGTAAGACCTGACCATAATACTCATGGATACTTCACTACATCAATGTTGACATGTGGACATTTGAGTAATGGGCCTCTGTCTGGTTTCAGGGTGGCCTGGCGCAATAACTGTAGGAACCGTGATCTGAGCTCCTATGTGGCAGGATGTGGTGTGTAATCAACACATGGAGCCTGGACACTGTCAGCAGCAATAATCAACTGCTCCCATCTTTAGCTACTGTTTGAAACTTTGTTCTGTTTCTGTGTTTGATCTCATAGACATAAATTACACTGTTACTGAAGCTATGGACAATACTTATCAAAGCACGAGAATTGATGTTTAATTGTATTTCCTTCATACTTCACTTGGTCTAACAGATCCAATCAAAGAAAAGATTCAAGCTTCTACCTGTTATTGTTTTCATAAAATGTTGATTTGCACTAATGGCTTTTATTAAATTGGCATCAGTGTTCAATAAATAAAGTTACAGCCTTCATTTTTCATTCATTTATTGAGTCAGGTCAGTGTCTTTAAGTCAACAACAAAAACATGTTCAGTGTTCTACTTAGGTCATACTGGTTGTCTACTGGTACACTAATGTAAAATATTGACTTTTGTCACCTTCGTCCATTTTCTTGTGGCGTGGGCGGCAGCAATAAATGAACAGGGGCTACTGTGACACAGGAGGTAGAGCGGTCGTCCACCAATGCCACAGTTGTTGGTTTGATCCCCGGCTCCTCCAGTCACATGTTCAAGTGTCCTTGAGCAAGACACTGAACCTCAAATGCATAGCAGCTCCCCCATTGGTGTGTGAGTGTGTGTGTGTGTGTGTGTGTGTGTGTGTGTGTGATAGTGAGTGCGAATGGGTGAATGAGAAGCAGTGCAAAGCGCTTTGAGTACCAGTAGTTAGAAAAGGGGCTAAAACAGTGCAAATCATTTTCAGTTGTTCAAACCCATAATCAGTTACTCTTTACATATTGAAAAAGTCATTAAATTATTTAACTCTTTACTCAGCAGCACAATTACCCATTAACATGCCTTATAACAATTAAATCATCCACATCAACACACTTTGTTTTTACATATGAGCAATAAAACAAAATTAACCTTTTTAGCTGAAAACATAAATGCTTGAAGCTAAAGTCTTAATCCATTTGATGTTATACCCAACGTTGATTGCAAACAGTTTTTGATGTGTTGTTTAATACTGTGGCACAACAGCCTGCAGTTTTTTATGAATTTGTATTGTTTTTGTCCTTTGCTATGTATAATTTTTAGACCAATAATCCTTCTGTAATAAAGAAGGATAATCCTCAACATATATTTTTAACCTCATCTTTTTCACAAAACGTTTTCATTTCCTTACTACCACACAGCCCAGGTCTTAGAACATAAATTATAACTACACCCCATTGGGTTGACATTGCTTTAGAAATTGCATATTTCTCTTTATAGTCTCGTTTTTTATACACACTCTTATTGGTTTGTACACATTTGTATTGAATTACACACATTAGTTACAGCCCGCGGTTGTGTTTTTAAGTTGCCAACGCAACAACTTCGAGTCTACATTTAGATCTTCTAAAAGATTATCTCTTTGTCAAAAGCACACACTTTTTCTAAAGTTTCACGTAGCTTCTCTAAATATATCGCCTATAGATGTGGAGGAACGTAGCAGCATCAAAGGTTTCACATGAAGAAAAATTAATCTCTGCCCAATACACTTCAATTTCAGAAAACATTAATCAATCATATTTCCTTTACTGGTATGTGATTATGATTATGTATTGCTATACCACCCTCATATGCATTCCTGTTTCTCCTATATTATATCTGTGAATATCTACAGATGCATAATTGAGTCATCAATCAAATCAAATGAATCATCTAAATGTGTCTAAGCCAGCAAATTAATAACACATGCTTATGTATTTCAGCTACATCACTCACTTTAGTTCTTAAACTAAAAATACTTCTATGAGACAGTTTCCTCGGTAACTTTAATTACAATGGTGAACTATTCCACTTATACTGCTTTCCCTTCCCCTTAGTTTTGTGCCTTAGCAACTCCCGTTACTATACTTTATGTTCACATTAACAACTTCTTAACCATAATCATCCATTTTCTTCAATTCATGTCCATTTTCTTCACATGGCCAATGCTGATCCAACCACCTCTCTCTCAGCCATCTGCTTCTTCCATTTCAATTTGTGTTGAAGCTTAGATTATGTCCTCATAATAAGGACAGCTTTTCTCAATTTCAGCCTTAAATCATAAAGCTAGGCTCTCGTCCTGCTAATCTCATGCATCATGTCAGGAAATATTCTTACTCGCGTGTCCCAAAATTGCAGCTCTCCTGTTCCTCGCCGCTCTCAAGATCGTCTCTTTCATTTGACATCTTTTTATATGTAGGCTTTGGTCCCTACTTGATTACTGGGCCAATTTTCTGTGCAGTCTCAACTTCTGCTTAGTTTGGGAGCTTCTCTGGTGTGTTGCGCTGGTTTTGAAACTCCACTGTCTTTTTTAGTTCTCAGCTACAATTCATTGCAGTGCTTTTTCGGTTTCTTCAACTTGAATCATTAAATATAACATAATGACTGGCATTGTTCAACACATTTGATGTGGGAGTCACTGCTGCTACATCCTCACACACCTTGTCTGTGCAGACCGCAGGGCTGTTAGTGTAAATGCAAATGTGTTATATGGGTCAACGTGTGCAGTGTTCTCCACTACTCTTTATAGAAACAATGCAGGAGTACATCACCACGTGATTTTGATGTTAAAATACCTGATGATGCAGTGATTGTTGGTTCATTCACTGAAGGTGATGTGGAGTATTGCAGATGTGTGGATGACTTGGCTGACTGGTTTATCAACTAGATTTAAAAAAAAAAGAAAAAGAAAAAGGAAATAGCCCACCCTGCTGGGCTTGCTGTATTGATTCTTTTGTGCTGTCTTTAGCAGGAGCCTGGGTGGGTCATCAGCAGAATTAGCTGCACCTGGGAGATGGAAGTGGCTAAGAATATAAAGGCCCTTCTGTACTTTCCCAGCTTTAGTTCTGCAGATTGTTTTTTTCATTTTATATCTCACATGCTTACACTCATGCAGGCACAGCCTACACCACTGGTTGCTAATAGTCACACTTTTTATCATTCTGTTAAGGGAAAATAAATAGAATTGGCAATGAAGGTTAAGGTTAAGGTTGCAAGTCGTGTTTATAACAATTTTTTATTTCTTGGTTGCCTGTGTTCTTGTAATGTTGAAATGTGTCCCTAACGTGAATATCTCTAATATACAGACACTAGTCTACTGACCAACATCTAAGGTTTACTGTTCAGTGTTGCCCCAAAAAATTCTTTTTGCACATTTCCCCAGGAAATGTTGCTTCTTAGAGTAGTTGTCTCTTGGTCACGATCCATCAGAAATCCCTGCCCTGCAGTATACAGTGGATCTGTTAAATATTTGTGATGCTTTGGCAGATGTCCCTTTTAATTCAGTGATGTATCATGGGAGTGTTGTCTTTATATCTGTAGAGTCCTTGTTTAAAGGTTACCACTCATCTAGAAGATTGTCTCACAATAGTATGTCCTCATGTTAACAAGCAGCTATACCAAACACATTATATTTCCCATCTTGATAATAAGCGTACGTTTCTGAACAGACATAATCAACCAACACACGGCTCTTCGAGTTCTCTCTCAGCTTCTCAGCATGAACAGTATCTATATTTGCCCCGGCCACACACCTTTCTTCTAACCCACAACCATTCACTGGAACCTGCTGCACTGTTTTTTACTGCCTGCTTTAAGCTTCACACATTTATATCCAACTCAGTCATTAGAGACAAAGAGGCTGCCCCTGACAGCCTTCCTCCACTGGGCCGAGGTTAGGTTTCCAACCACATCGCTCTGCCTCACCCTCATGCCTGCTCAAATACCCTGTTTTTGGCTTCTTCAGCCACAGAAACCAATAAAGTCCCCCTTTGTGCATCAATTGGGTTTATCTCTAGGTGTTCAGTGTCTGCTGATAGACATGTCAGAACTTGATTCACTAGTTGTCTCTTTAAATCTGGCTTTTTTGAAAGTTCCACACGGATCTGCATGTTATTTTGTTTTCTGTCTGACTTGATACAGACTTGCTCCGATGCCACACAGTCCACATTAACTTTGTCAGTTTAATGCAGTGCAGTATTTGGATCCAGGCATCACAGTTGCTCTTCGCCATCTGTAAAACGTCTGACTCACCTGATCTAACAGCTGATTGGTTCAGATGTTGGATTATTTGCATTTTATGAACGTTCTAATGTGAAATATTACATTTGATTAGTCTGAGTTTTCACCACAAAGATCAGTTCTGTGGGCAGAATAAATGCTGTGATTTATCAGCACATATTCCCAATGAGCATCATTAATTTAATTGATAATTTAATTAATTTATTGAGTTAAGTGTGTAAATACAAGTGCCACAGATGGTTTCGCTGAGTAAAATGTAAAGATTCTAGAAGTAACATAGCTGCTTTTTTTTTTTACTGATTTATTGGTTGTTGCGTCATATCAAATCAGATAATTTACTGTATGTGAACCAGATTTTGTCCATTTATTGTGAAGTATACTGTATGAGTCATACAGAGAGTAAACCATAAACACAGATGATCTGTGTAACATTTTAATTACGTATAGTTTCTGCATATTACCTTAACTGTCTGTGTTGACTGCCTAATGTGTGCAAGTGAAGTTATACAGTTCCTTGCTTCTCAGTTTGGATTTGTCTTCTTAAAGTCCAACATTTACTATTCAAATACTCTTTCTCTGGCTTAACCTTCATGTTAGCTCACTTTCAGTTACTGATCAACTTATTCAAAAGGCCTTTGGGCCATTGTGCAGTGGTGGTGACAGCTGTCAACTTCTCCCTGAACATCTCTACAAGTGCTAAGAGCGGTTTTGTCTGAAGCCTCTCTCCTAATAATTACTTTCAGTGTCATTATAAAAACTCATTGGGAGATGTGCATCCTGCTGCCCAAGAACACGGACATGTGAACCAGATGACTTGGGGATCAAAACAACAGCCCTACAGTTAGTGGTCAATCCACTCTAACAACTGAGCTACAGCTCCCACACGTCAAGATTCCCCTAAAATATCCATCACTAGCTCTTTGACTATCTGCACTTTGAAAGAATCTAGTTTTCCCCACAGTAGACTATGTGGTGCAGAACTGAAAGCATTTGCTAAATCTTAGAATACCACAAGGTCTTCTCCATCTTTGCAGACTGCATTTGATGCATCCAAACAAACCTGGTGTTCTCGGTTTCTGCACTGAGCTGTGGATAAGCTGCTTCCTTATTCTGTGTGAAGCTTTTCTGTGGAGCCCTTTCTCTCAGGCATGTTTAACATTCTACTTTTCCACTACTAAACAGTGGGAAATGTCTACAAATCCTCATAAAAAAGCCGCTATAGCTTGTTCCTTTGTCCATCTACTGTAGTTTTCCCAGGACATTTTCCTGTCTTTTGACTTGCCAAACTAGATTGGATCTTATCTGCAGCACATTAATGTCCTTTTTCTAACTACGTATAGTTGACAGACGAACCAATCTATGTTTGCTACAGCATCATTCCTAATGTCACAAACCTTAAGTCTCATCATCTTCTTTTACTGCGTTTAATATGCATTCTGTCGCTTATCAGACGTTACTTTCGTTAAGGGTATTTCTATCACAGTTTAGTGCTAAGGTGGATCTAAGTGAGGAGACTGTGAGAGGGATGAGAACTAATAAACAGGTTTATTGTAAAAGAACCAGTAATAACAGAAATTGCACCTAACAGGAGGGTACAAAGAAGAAAATGACAAATTCCAAGGAAACCAAAATGCAAGCCCATTAAACCTAAAACTACAAACGGGGAAACCACACTGACACTCGGAAGAGACAAAGGGGATAATTGAACAGAAACACATCAAATCTCAGTCCAAAAGCTGATGGGAAATAGAGTCCAATTCACAGGAGTCACGATTGCTAGGATCAGGTAAACCATGAGTTCAGAACATAGGCAGGGAGTGAGATGAGGATCTGGCAGGGAACTGTAGGGAAAGCTGGACCTAAATAGTGAGGGGAACAGGTTCAAATAATAATGAGTGATAACGAAAGTTAAAGCTAAAGGAAAGGACTAGGAACAGGAAGCGGGAAAAGGGGGCTACAAAATAAAAGTCCAAAGGCAGGAAGTGTAACTGAGGCCCGGATCATGACAATTCCGTTACAAAAACAAAAAACGTAAGAAATAAAGAAAGACACAAACTATTTTCTTTAAGAGTAAGCAAATCCCTTGAAAGATGCAGGGGGAAGCGAATGCACCATTATTAACATCACAAGCCAAAGAAGCTACTCACATCTCTGTGCTTTTACAGTTAACTATTGTAATTCAAGTGTTAACACCTTTACTCGGATGCTTTGCAAAATTTGGTGAAATAAACATATATCCAGTTGTTTTTAATAATTAATAAGGTATGGTACGATGGGAAAGAGTTACTTAAGGGACCTACTGTATGGTTTCACCTGACAAGGAGGGTGTGATGTAATTTAAAGAAGTTAGGCACAGTATGACACAGATTTAAAAAAATAAATAAATAAAATACCTGAATAATTTGGGGAAAATGGTGACGAAGCAGAGTTTAGGCAAAGATGCAATTTCAGCACTTTACAATTTATTAATTTCAACCTCACCTGAGCATTCGGATTATAAACTAAAGCATGGGAATAAATCTGCAAGGAGGCCTAAACATTGAAGTGATACATTTCAAACCAATCTAAACACAATCACTGATTGGGGAGTGATTAAAATAGTTTATGTGATATTTACATGCATAATTCTCCTAAATCTCTACATTTGCTACAATATTCAATTCAATTCAACTGTATTTATATAGCGCCAATTCACAACAAAGTCATGTCAAGACACTTAATAATTAAGTCAGGACTTAACAGGTTTGTAGAGAAAACACAACAAATCCCCCTCGAACAAGCCCTAGGCAACAGTGGAGAGGAGAAAACATCCTTTAAAGGTAGAAACCTCCAACAGAACCAGGCTCAGGGTGGGCGGCCATCTGCCTTGACCAAGTTTAGAGAGAAAAGAAAAGAATAGAATGTCGTTCTCTTAGTGATAAACTCACTGAAGTAATAAAGTTTCAAACACTGACATGATTCAGAGACACCTTAGTGCAACAATGCCGAAACCTGTTTTATCTGAATAAGCTCCTCATTAAAACACATGGGGAGTTTATAAGCTTAGGTTAATGATATGAAACCAATGTAAAAATAATTGTAAATATATAACTGTTCTTAAAATATGAAACTAATATGTGTCCATCAGCTGAGTTTTGTGGAACCGCAAAACTACACTTGTGATTGCGTTATTGCAGCGTGGTGTATCTTCATAACCAATGTTTGTCACTGAACCCACATGTGTGTTAGAGAGATGACCACAGGGGGCGCTGTAGTGTGACCAACTCCCTGAGATTGTGTTCACCTACTTTCATGTTTTTACCGTTTGTACATAACTGAATCAAAAATCATCCATCATTCATTGATTAATCAAAGTGATCAGAGATGTCTGCAAAATAGTCCAAACTAATTTGGAAGATAAAACTAAAAATAAGTTATTGCACAATAATTCACTCCATTTGGAGCAGCTCACCTGAATCTTTGCTCGTGCATCCAGTTGGTTTTAGGATCCACAAAAATTAAAACATATTTATACAGTGTTAGGGACAGATGCCTTTTGTGCACACAGGACAGACTAAACATCAGAATTTTTCACATTACAACAACAGTGTTGGGCCATAAACTTTACAGAGAGCTTCATGAGATGGAGGTGTGCACACACCTCTCCCAAGTCATAAAACACCTTTTATGTATATAGAGTTTTCCTTTATTCACTTTTCTACTATGAACTGCAGTGTCCATAAAAGATCATAAAAGTTCAGGTCTCCTGATGACAATGCAAGTGCAGAGTTAATATTAAAGAGCACTGAAGAGGACTTTGTGCTTGGGCTCAACACACAGAGCTGTTGTGTTGAAACAGGTTTGCTCAAACTGAAAGTAAAACGAGAAGCATGCGGAAAGAAGCAACTACAGCAGTTCTAGTTGAACTAATAACTGACGCTTTGCAACAGCTGTTAAAACATCTGGTCAAACAGAGAGTCCGTCATCAGGAGTCTGCTGCTTTTGCCAGTTCTAGATCCTGCGTCTGTAGAGTGTGCAATTACATGTCCGAACAGCCAACAGTGGGAATGCGTCAGCCTGGAGGGGAGACATTGTAACACTTTTGATCGAAAGATAAGAAGCATAACCATAAATGTAACCACTCTTTGTCAGCTGAAAACCTTGGATAAACGTTTTAAGCCTACCTGCTCCATTTGGGCTTTTCTCTCGGCCCTCCAATTTCCTCCCTCAATCCAAAAATGCACAGTAGGTTCACTGATGAATCTAACATACCTGTAGATGTGAGCATGAGCATTAGTCCTGAGATAGACCGGTGACCCATCCAGGGTGAAGCCCGCCTCTCACCCTATGACTGCTGGGAGCAGCTCAAGCCCCCACCAGGATAGATAATGAGTGGACGTCCATGAATTAGAGATAAACAGGTGGAAGGAGAAGTAGTTCATCTCAATCAGGTATTATTTAAACTGTCCAGCTTAGCTGTAGTTACTATTTACTGTGTCCTATGTTCATAAAAACATATACATTTACCTCAAATTGCTGAGTTTTAACATGGGAATCAATCCTAGAACAGAAAAGTGGATGAAGTCATGGCTGAGGAAATGGAATAAGCATTTGTTTTCCAGCAATAGCTGCAGATGAGTTGCAAATATTCTTTGATTTAAAGCTCATGGATTCACAATAATGATTAGTTCCCAATAAACCATTATAGTTGAAGGCCGCTGGATGAAAGGGCTTCTCCAGGTGAGTTATGATAGTGAGCTGACGTTTACCTCAGTGTTACTTGAGGACCACAATGGGATGTGTACTGGCTAATTCAGGCTGCTCATTCCTATACTAATGTGCAGGTAGAAGGTTGCAGGGTCTGTGTTCTGTCAGTGAACATGCATCCACAGAAAATTTATTCCAGATGAAAAAAAAAAAAAGTTCCCTGTGGAGTTCACAGTCCAGCTAACAGTGTAAATATAATCATTTAAAATATTGATTGGAAGCCACTAAATAGGAATTAATGCCTTTCATTTCATTTAACTGAAGTCACAGTTGATGTGGCTGCTCAAACACTGGAATTTCCAAAATCTTGTTCGGCTAATGACATTTCATCACGAGTTAGAGGAACAAACAAGGAGTTGACCTATCATCAGAGTAAAGTCTGCTCATTTCTCTTCCCATCAAAATAAATTTAGCCTGTTGGTTCTGTTGGAGACACTCAAATGTGACATAATAACCAAGACAATGTAGGACACACACACATACACACACACGCACACACACAGTCACGCACTTATTATATAACAAGCAGGACATATCATTTGACATTCATTTTTCAAAGACAACTTCACATATCCAAATATCCAAAGTAATATCACGCTGCTATCAGACTATTTACCATTTCATTTTCCTTAGTAGATAATTAAACACATGTACTTTTTTGTCTGATTTAATTGGGTTGTCCAGGGTAGAAAGTGTGAAGATCAAATCAAATTTGGCAAAAAGTGCACGACCAACTGCTAATTACATTTTAAAAAGTATTCAACACCCTCCTGATTTCTTCTCTTCTCCTCTGTGTGTATCTCATTATGAAACCGTTTCAGATGTTGAAACTACATCCAAGATAAAACAAAGTCAACGTGAGAGGGAACAAAATACAAGTGAGTCTGCATGTGATGAAGAAACAAAGGTGATGTAAACAACTAAGCTTTGGGAAAAAGTACTCATCCTCTTAGTAACTTCATCCAGAACCCTACAAACTACAATATGTCCGTCTGGGAAGGGTAACAAAGCCATTTGTAATAAGGCTGCTGAACTCCACAGATCCATAGTGAGAGACACTGTCACAAAAGTGGCCATCTTTGCAATATTATTTCAAGAGCACGATGATGACTCATCCCAGTTCCCAAAGATCCAAGGAAAACCTCCCAGGACCTGCAGGCCTCTCTCACCCCGTTAAAGCTATAAAGGAAATAAAGGAAATAGTTATGACTTAAGAGCACATTTCACTTATACTTATATACTTTCTGTTTTTTCATGAAAAGGCACCGATAGTGAGACAGGCTCACTTAACCATGCGCAGGCAGACACGGCATTAGACCCTCCTTCCATGGTCTTATTTAGAAGATGTATTTGACAGTGCAGGGCTCAAAGTGAGCCAGTACGCAGTCTCTTTGGCGTCCCAGCACTTCTTATATGCTGCTCCCGGTGTTGTGCTGAGTTTGACCTGACTGCAGAGATCTGCACTAACCACACAGGACTTTCACACAGCTAAAGAGACTTTCACCTGAATAGTGGTCTATTTTCAAACTTTAAGCCAACTGAAATGATTGTGGCTTTAAATGAGGATTATTCCTTTTGCCACGTCAAAGTCGATCAAACAATAAAACAACCAGAGCTCGAAATGTTACCTGAGCCTCAAATTCAGTTTGCCTACATTTATACTTTTACCTAAGTACAGTTTTTGAGTACTTCATCCATCAATGCCCACTCCACCTTCATCTAAGATGACACCTGAAGGAATGTGCCCCCCCTTCAAAGAAAAAAGCTCCAATCCATTTCAGAACCTCACTTCATTGGACACAGACGATTCTTGTGATAATTATTTTAATTTAAACTAAAAAAAATTAAAGACGTGGTGTGAGACCACTAAGGCTTTCTCGCAGCCTCGCCACCACTAACTCTGGGCACATTTGCATTGAATGGTCCACTCTTGTACTGCAGTTGTGGCTAAATGGGAGAAAATATAGGCAGATTCCAAAATCTAGAGGTTATTACAGCAACAGATGGTTTTGCAGTGACATCCTGTTGTGTTTTATTGTTGAAATGTTTTACCAAGTCAAGCATCAATATCAGTGATACGTCCTTGTGGCCAGTTTAACCTCAGTTAGTCTATTCTAACAGAGCTGCTGTTAAAGTATGAAGGCAGAGACAAATAGAGAGAGGGGGGATAGGAGAGCGTGTGTGTTTGTGTGTGTGTGTGTGTGTGTGAGGGGTGGGGGGGGGAATATGGGCTGCAGCATCTGGCACTGAAGCAAGAATTTAAATGTGCAGTTGTAGTGATCAGAAACTGGCATCATGGAGCCATTAGCGGATGCAAATGAGGGCAGAGCTCACTGCCGGGTTTGTCTCACTCCGTCTTAACAAACACACAAACACACACACACAGGAGCGTACACATCATGCACAGAGCAGACAAATGCTATCAGAGTCTAACATGTGGGCTGACAGAACAATCAGCTGATTTAATCTATAGTGAGCCGTAAAGGTTAATCCTTGGAGAATGCAAGCACTGTAAAACAGAGTGGACAGATTAGAGAATCCACCAACGAGCCACAACATTAAACCCACCTGGTGAAAGAAAAATACTTATCCTGTATATACACACAAAGTTTTTGTTTAGTTTTTTTAGTCCTCTCTACCTCCTGCCATTCCGAGTGCACATGACAGCTTTCGGACTAGAGGTTCCAGGTGGCAACAAACTGTCTGGGGGTCAGCGAGATGCCTGCTGCCATCTGGAACCCAGAGCTTCTTCAGAATCTCTGAAGATCAGACTCTCACAGTAAAGTCTGGAACTACGTGTCTTTCAGACAGAACTACAGTGACCAAACTAACGTAGCTTCTTGACTTTTTTTCTGAAATATCTGACGGGATGGTGCTGACTTCAACTAAAATGTCCTTATTCTGAGCCTAATTCATTTCACCATTTTTCTGTGCAGCACAGGTCTGCAGCTTCTACAGTGAATCAAAACAGTTGCATTAAGGATGAGTTCATCAAAGCTGTTACTGCATCTCTATTTCCACCAAAAGTCCAAAAATCATTTCCTTTATCTCGGTATATTTTCCATTAGTCGTTTTCATTAATTCAGCCTGCATATAAAAGCTTTTCTTTTCTTACTGGCTCTTATAGTAAAGGTTATTTATCACACTTGAAACTATGACTAAAATGTTGAACTAGTGTTTTAAATTTTATTTATTAAAAACACACACACACACACCAATACACAACTGAGAATATAATCATTTATTTACTCCAGTCCAAGAAATGTACAAGTATGTTCTCTCAAGGTATAAAATTTATCTTAAATAAGCAATTGTTCTATTTCATATTCATGCAGAGTTTGCATTATTTCATTAAAACCCCTGAAGACTTCTTTAAAACCGATGATAGTCTGAAACCACAAACAACCAAAATCATCCAAGAGCAGAATGAGTTTCATTAGTTAGCAAAAGCTGTCCAGCAGTTTGCAACCTGACTTTGGGTTTAATAAGGTCATTGTTTCACTATTTTTTTTTTTTATTCTTTTTTAATAGCCTTATATTAAAAAGAAAGAAACTAATATCTGAATAAGAAAACTGAGAAAAGCGCTTGTTGTAAAGTTTGCACATATTAGAAATCACGGAGACGTTTAAAGGCTTCGGCAGTCGCTGTGTCTGAGCTGGTTAATACTAATCTTATTGCTGCTGTTGCTCCTTTAGTTCCTATATTGCAGTTTGTGGGTGTTGCTGGTGTTGTTGCCGTTGCTGATGCCATTATTGCTGTGGTTGCTTTCCCTCTTCTTGCTACGGAGAAAGCCCTTCAAGACTCCAGAAGTCGACAAATGTTCAGTGTGATGAGATACTGAAAAGGGTTTCTTTAACGGGAAGGTTGAAGCAAACACTGAGTGGGACAAGGCATCAGTTCCGGTGATATCAGAGTCTGTGGGTATTTGTTTGATGTGTGGATTAAGATGATGGTGAACCTGAGGCTGGTGAGCTGGCGAACTCTGCAGAGAGAGACAGGGGACAAGAAGGACAGTTTAGTTTATTTGGTTCAAACAGGGAGCAGAGTAATATGTAACAACCTGATCTTCAGTCTACATTCGGCTGCTTTCTTCAAACTAATTTCTCTCACCTTTGCTCCTCTGTTTCCACCTGTTAAAACTCCTTAAAACAAACCCCATAAGCCCCTGAAGAGCATGTGATATAGGTAAAAGCTCCAGACAAGCTTGGTTTTTGTCAAGAATACATTTTTTTTTTTTTTTTAGGTTTTTGTTGGAATTTGATTGTAAAGTTCACTCGGATGAAGATCCAGCAATAGCTTGACCTCTAACTGTGTTTGACAAACAATATGTATTTCAATATCTCAACGTGCTGGATGTAATTACTATAAAACTTCTCCTCTTAATAACTTCTTGATTTTAAGAAAAAGAAAACGCTAGACTTGCTGATTAGTGCAAGCAAGGGTTTTTGTTAGATATTTAAAAAAAATAGAATAACAGGAAACATCTGATCATAGTTTCTAAAGGAAGAACATTTTCTCGTAAGCGAAGACATTTTCTGAGAAGTGAAAACACTTTTGCAAAGTAGGGACATTTGTAAATGAGGACATTTTACCAGAGTGAAAGTGTTAAGGTTGTCTGGACACTTTCACATCCTTCATGTCCCCTGATGCGTTTAAGTGTACAAAGTATTTCACAATGCCATGATTAGCAAATCATTTCAAAATTCTAAATATAACCTAAGCAACAAATCTCAAAGGGACATGTTCACCACTGTTTGCGTCACGTCTTCTTTTAAACATTAAGTGTTTGGGATTAAAGAATTTTTCGAGCAAACTTTCCCCCCGTTCATGTTCGATATCAGATTTCAGCTGCTCAAAACTTCACAGCCTCTTTTGATTTTTTTTTTCAGTGGGTTAAAGGTCTGGACTGCAGGCAGGTCAGTTTAGGACCTGAACTCTTTTACGACTGAGCCATGCCGTTCTAATACATATACAGTAGAATGTGCTTTGACGTTCCACACGTTCTCAATTATATGATTTAAAGCTACATAGATATGTAGGTAACCCACTCAAACCACTGTTTGTTAATACCCCCTCAGGTCTGCACTGATCGCTTCTACTAACAGATAAAATAGGAATATAATTATGAGGCTCCCTGCAGAGACCTCTGAACAAAACTCCGCCTCCTCCCTCTTTCCTCTATTAAACCCAAATTGACTCGTTAAGCTTGTCTTAATAAAACCCACTTAATAAAACCACTCTGCTGCACAAGCTGTCTCTGCTGTGTTTGTGCACAAAAAAAAAAAGTCCAATTAATGTGAAAAGCCTCCATGCTAATCATTAGCATCTCCATTAACCCTTCGACACCTCCTCCCTCATGCTGCATTAGTGAGGGGGGGGGGCAGGGCTACAATTAAGACAGCTCGTCTACAGATGCCTTTTGCCTGCACACAAAACATTTTAATTATACATAAAACAACAGAGTGAAGTGTTTGCACAGCACGAGAGCAAGAGTGATATCAAACACTGTATTACCATGTTCTCCTCCCTCTCCCTGTCCTCCTTTTAGCTCCACCACTGAAAAAGAAAACTCTGGGCAACGATTGCCAGTAGTATTTCCAACATAAAATGTCATTGTGTCATTTGGAATCCCTCCTTTATTTTAAACCATCTTTATATACTTTTAATCATGTGACTTATATTCAATATGAACCAATCATTGTACCTAAGTTTTTCATTTAGTTTTACCCGGTTGTTATCATTTTGAATATCTACTTTCCATAGAATCCCTTCTTTCTGCTTCGAATATATAATTATTGCATAGGAAATACACTTGTTTACATTTGGAGAGGATGAGAACATTACGCAACATAATACTAGATCTTCATTGGTATCTGGGGAATGTTAAGTTCCTCAAGCTCAGTCTACACAATTTCACACCTACAGTGGCATGAGCAGGTTTTCAGCATGCAATTGAGAAGTCGTTGTATATAGTACAAAGACGACAACTCAAATGTTAAAACTGAGAAATTTGTTCATTTGCAATTTGATGCCAGTAACACGGGACAGAAAAAAAAAAAAAAACACAGCCAATTAGGTTAATTGGTAACAGGTCATTAGTATGGTCGGGTATAAGAAGAGCATCTCATCTAAAGTGAGGATGGGGGAAGGTTCATCACTGTGTGAAAACAAATGTGTGTTCAACCCCCTGAGAATAATGTTTCCCAACATATAATTGAAAAGGATTTGGGCATTTTCCATTTTATCATCTACAGTTTATGACATTCAAATTCAGAGCATACGGACAAATATGTTTCATCAATGAAAACTATGATGATATGTTTTACATTTTTCTTCAATAGCTATAACCAAATTATTAGAAGTAAAGAAACTGTTGTGGCATCACAAAATGTGGCACCTAATTAATGAACAAGGTTCACACTCTGACCAAAATATCTCTGCTTTAAAAGTTGATTCAGCTGCTTGGACTGTTGCACTAGAATTATTAAGAAGCTTCTCATACCGATGAACGTTCTGTGTCTGTCACCTGACGTTACCAAGTTTATGAATTAAATTAACCTCCTGAGAATTAGAAAACAGCTGCAGCACTATGAAGATGCAGCAGCACAAGCAGCTATAATCTTTTATCAAACAAGAATGAGGGAAAATTGATATGCAAATTAAGTTAATCGCTCTTGAATGTTTATAATAGAAGAGGTGATGCAACACGGCGCTAAACATGACCCTGTCTCAACTGTTTTTGAAATGAGTTGCTGACATTTCTCAGTTTCAAGATTTGATATGTTGCCTTATATTATAGACAATGTACAAAATAAGTTTCAAATGATTTGCAGATCATTGTATTCTCTTTACCTTTACATTTTACAGTGTCCTGTTGGAAATGGGGTATTTCTATTAGAGACTCGGGGACGCAGACACTCCTAAAAATGTATGATCATTATTATTCTAATTTTTTGATCACATATTCATGTAACCTCCTCAAACAAAATGCAGTAACACTGTGAACTGAAGTTTATTTCTGCAGCTTTGTAAAATCAGGGATCTAAGCAGATCTCTGGATCTACCTGTGCCCTCTGATGTAAAATGAAGATTTCCTTCTTCAGATAATGAACATTGTCCTGTCGTTCCTTTTGAGATTTATGCAGTTTAAGGCAAAAAAGTAGCTTTTCAAGTCGACCCTGTAAGGTTGTTTTCTCCTCATAATTGCTTGCACTTTAGTTGCATAGGAACATCATTTTTCGGAGACAGGACTACGTGATGTTGCTTGAAAAAAAACTGTATTTTCAAGATATTCTTGCACTTTTTTGCACAACGTGATGAGACGGTGACAGCATTGTTTGGCTTCCTGTATGTTTATTTTTTTTATTTTGACAGTTTCTTTGCTTTCAGCTGCTTCTTCGGAATCCTCGGAACAAGGACATAACAGTGCTGGAACATTTTAGTGAGTTTTTATGCTGTGACTACAGAGAGTTTTGTGATTATCATGTCCACTTTTGGTGACATTAGAAGCTGATTTTTAAGATCACCGAGACATTGTAAGTGTCCTGTTGACAGCTCTTTATCCCACAAACAGATTTATTTGGTTGAAAACACCTGCTCTGCTCCATCGGGCAAATATATACGAGAGCAAAATGAATTCAAAGAGCAGTTAAATACCAAGTACCCACTCTGGGATGCAATGATGATGATGATTATTTGTAATGTAATAAAGACATTTGAAATGGCAGTGAATTCGATGGAGGTTGTGGGTTTTGGCTGGCTGCAGCTTTTCTGCGTGGCCTATGCACGTTTGCTACATGGGGATCCGGGTTTCCTGCTACAATCCAAAGACACAGTGACAAGAATTGGTGACTCTAACTTTTGAGATTGGTTGTCTCTCCCTAAGTGTAAATCCTATGACCGACTAGTAAATTGTCTAGGGTGCACCCAACCCCACTCCCATAACCATTAAACAGATAAGTGCTTTAATGGATGGATTTAATGGTTGTCTTTACTGAACATACACAGTCAATGGTGTCCAAAATCAAAAAGGAGACTGAAGAACTAAAGAATAAGAAGGTTGAGCTTATGCAGCTTGGACGTGTTCAAGGTATCATAATATTTGGCATGATCACAACTGAGATTTTTTGGTGGGTCGGTGAACAAAACCGAAGTAACGGAAATATGTGAACTTTATCCTCTTGAAAACACTGGTTTAGAAATGAGCAGGGATTCTTCTTTCATATAAATCTCTCCAGAGCATTTGCAATGTGAAGTCACTAGGCAGTCAAATTCTTTTTGGGTTCACAGAGAGGACGACTAATTCCCACAAGCCTCGTATGATGAATTGATATCAAAGACCCCTTCATATGAGTTTCTATCTCTTTGGTGATGAATTCTACCTACACCCTCAACAGACTAATATGCAGTCAGGATTCAGCCCTTGTCATGCAGGGATCACTG
Source organism: Channa maculata (assembly GCA_020496755.1). Taxonomy (NCBI): domain Eukaryota; kingdom Metazoa; phylum Chordata; class Actinopteri; order Anabantiformes; family Channidae; genus Channa; species Channa maculata. Next base: position 2,121,641 of record CM035615.1, on the reverse strand, counting down.
TGGGATCCTGCATGTGGAGCATATATGCTTCTGATACAATAAACCCAACAATGACAACTGCAAATAAACTATTGCTTTTGTGTAGATACACTTATGTTTCTTTGAAGAACATGTTCTTGTTTTTCAAAGAAATAATTTTTTAACATCAAATTGATTGGAGAGGCATTGTTACATACTGCTAATGATGTAAATTACCATTGTAGCTGGACCAGCTTTTTTTAAAGGATAGAATAGCTACATAAAAGTACAGAGGTCCATCGTTATTACGGAGATTACAAACGACTTTTGTTCTATTGTTAACACAAGTGGATCAATTTAAAAGGCCAATAAAGAAAACAATTTTGAAGTTATTTTAATTATAAACATGTATTATGATTGATGAAATATAAGGACATTTCTAAGTAACCCCTGACTTTTGCATGGTACTGTGTGGCCTGAGCTTTGGCAAGTGGATCATTTAAGATTCTAAGAATGTATAATTGTAACATTAAAGCTGGAGACACATGGTATGGAGATTTATTTTGGGGCACTTGGGTGAGACAACTTCTTCAGACTACACACTGGCTCTCAGGAGGTGTTTGACAATACTCCCACTTCCATAGGTCTGTTTCAATTTGAAATTCTTAAAAGGTTAATGAAAGGTTAAAATAATCAAAGTTGTCAGAGGGTATTCATGACACTGGATCCAAGGCCACTGAGAGCCAAACAGACAAGACTGCCACCACCTTTTCTCATATTCACTGGACAATTAAGAAGGATCACTGACAAACTGGCATGTTCTGGGTATGGATCCAGTTATAGAGCAGCTCGCATAATATTGCTCAGAATATAAGACAGAAGTGACTTATTTTGGTCTTTAAAGGCCAGGTTTCTTGTTAAAAGCCTGAAAGTTTCAGTGCAGCCTGCTCCAAAGCCAAACTGACACTTTCGCCACCTGCAACTGTAGAAATGTTTACTTATGGCCGTATCCAATATTTCAGTATCTCTTTTTTGCCATTTTGAATCACTCAGGCTTTGACCAGGAGGATGCAAATGTGGCTGAATCCACCAAGAAGACTTTGCGATGAACTCTTTGTTTCACTGTTTGTGTGTTTCATTGACTCAGTGTGTTAATATGTCTGTATCGAAACGCTTTCTTCCTTCAGTGTTTCACTATTTCCATGTTTCAGTCTGATAATCCCTGGCTCAGTCTTAATTACTCCCTAATAATTAGAAAATCCTGATAATCTGCTGCTTAATCGAGGCAATTCAGCTGTGAGACACGCACACGCACGCGCATGCACACACACACACACACACACACACACACAGAGCAGTTATCAGCCTTGTGAATGACTTTGAAGCAGATAATTCTCTGTGTCTCAACACCCACTAATTACCAGCAGCTGAAAATGCTGCAGGAATCTGAATCAGCTCCTCAGGAAATTACAAGATACACAGCTAATAATCACACACACACACACACACTCACACGTCAATCTTCTCAGGCCTTTCTCAGTCAGCAGTGAGAATCCTTAGTCTCAATCAGATATAAATGCCAGTCTGCAAATTTAAAGCAACACTTCAACATTTAGTGAACTCCTTTTCTTTCTTCTGCTCCCTAGACTCGGATGAAACAATGAATCAGTTCATCATGCTGATGCTGAGCAAGTACTGTATAATGTTTACCCCGTTCGCCATCATAGTTTAGCATCTTAGCACTAAAGAGGGAACATCATATGCCAGAGGATATTTGAACTAGTTTTGCAGGTATTTGATCAAAAACCCCATATACTTGATCTGTTAACAGGCAGGCGACTGTAGGACCAAGGTCCTATATGGGGTTATTCTCTCTTAGTAATATACAGCAATGTGGCATCTTGATGGAGAGAATAGTGAAAATTAGTCAACTGACACTTGTGCATTTTAGAATGTACTTCTACACTGATCTGTGACATTTCCAGCTATTTCTGCTATAGTTTCCCCTCAGTTGATGTGACCCGAGCAGCCACCCCTCACTCCCCATGTACATCAGTGAGCCTTTGGTGCCTATGACCCTTTCCACAGTTCACCACTTCTCAATCCTTGCACCAGTTTGGTTCTTGTCAAAGTCCAACAGATCCTTACAGTTGTTCATGTTTCCGACTTGTAACACATCGACTTCAAAAACGGACCTTTCTCTTGCTGCCTAATATGTTCTACGTCTTGTCATATTAATGTTATAATCAGCACCTGTCAGTGGTTCGAATGTGTTCTTCAGAGCAGAGGGCTGTACAGTGGGGCAGTTGTTAGGTCTGTTGCCTCACAGCGAGAAGGTTCCGTGTTTGAATGTGCCAGCTGCCTGGGACCTTTATGAAGTCGTACATGGATGTGAATGATTCTAAAATATATTGACTGATCTGACCCTGATCTGCTGATTTCATGGGGAAAATATTTAAGTCACTAAAAGTAAAATGTTTGCTGTGACTGTAACTTTATTTAAAGGAGTTGGCTGTTCAACACAGTTCCTCTGTGGACATGTCTCTTTATGTTAACGTCAGACTGACTCTGACTTCGCACCATCTGTTGCAGGATTTTTTGTTCTTGTCCCCAATGACAGCTCTTTGAGAATCTGGCTGTGCATTTGGGGTCATTGTCCTGCTGCACAATGACTTTGGAACCAATCAGACACCTCCCTCATGCTACTGCCTGATGCCTAAAACCTCTTCAAAGTATTATACCAGTATATATCGCCACACATGCCAATAGGTGACAGGTAATATAGACAGAAATGTCATTTTTGTTTCAAGTACAGTGAATTACACACATTTTCCCCATTGCACTGTATAATGTCCAACTCAGTCCAGATCTTGGACACAAAATGGCTAAACCTAAGAGACACTTATCAAACAAGTTTGGTTTGATAAAAAGCATAAGGGTGTTGCTGACACCTACCGTTTCATATTCCCAAGAAGGAGCAGGAGAGACAGAACGGAGGAAAGGAAAAAACCTACTCAGCCATAAAAACCAACATAAATAAATTAGCAGGAAGCACCACCAAGAGTCACAGTCTGAGGTTTCTGCAAGGATTTAAAATTGTTGTTTCAACAGCTAGAAAGGCACCCACAAGACACACACACACACACACACACACTGGCCGCTGCCCTCTCTCTCTGGTCCAGCTATAAAAACCCATTAGTAATCACTCCTTGACTCTCAGCGGCTCTTTTCGCCCAAACGACTTCCATCCAGCCAATCTGCATAAATCTGCATTAATGGACAATTTTCCCTCCACAAAAAACAAATGTGCTTAAAAAAAAAAACAAAAAACGCCTCGTCTGTCGGCTTTTAGAGGAAACATCAGACAGCAGAGAAACACACTCACACTGACAACATCTACACACAGACACAACTGCAGTTGCTATTAAGAACAGATATATCATGTCGGACGCATTACTACAGCAATACTTACAAATATAAAGGGAGTGTTGGACAAAATGAACAACAAGCTGAAAACATTGCTGTTGTTAGAGTTTACCGATCTTTGAGCTATAACGTATGTTTTAAGGATGTGCTAGAGAAAACGGAGTGAGTTAATTATCTCGTTTTGACTTTTTTAGATGCAGAGCATAAAGTTGGGGGTGTCCTCCTCTTCAATATATCCTATTCTATATCAGACTGAGGGATCGTAATTGCCTTTTTTTTTATGCAGATTACGCTTGATTTGACATTTTGACAGTTCATCAAATCAGTCTCAAACTGTATCGCCAGCTGTTGTCCTAGCGACAAATCCTTAATATGCAGAGAATGCTAGGTTTGAACACCTGTGCTCAGGAGTTTGGACTCGGACTGTGGTCTCCTCCTCAGCCCACCTCTGATGATTACACTTCAACACAACTCCACCTTATATACAATAAGCAAAACTAATCGAAACTGCACTGCTTGGATTCATTTTTTATTTCTATGTAATGCAGATGTTCAGCGTGCATTTATGGAATAGTGGTGATATCTGTACATAAGCGCCACAGTCCACAGACTGTTGTAATGTCCAGTAACACGTGTATTTATCGCTTTATGTATTCCACTTTACTTTCAGGCAAACTGGCAGCAACACACTCTGCTGCTGCAGCACCTACTTGGTCTGGTATTAACATGGATGGGGAAAAAAATGTCCAGATTTATCCAGTTTCCAGCCTTTAGAATTACGTGGATGATCCCCACTCTTCTACATGTTTCCCCATAGAACATGTGCACTAAAAACCTCAGCCCGTCTTGGCTCTCAGCTCCACGCGCATATGATAAAACATGTTACTGGAGTCAATTTGTGTAGTTCATAGTGCACAGCACTGATGGAGACTTGGGTGTGACCAGTAGCTTGTTGTGAGTAATGCAGGCTAATATGAGCAAAGTTCATATTGATGTGTAACTGACAAATAAATCAATAAACATTCAAAAGCTGTGTTTGTAAAACGCATGACAGCTGAATAAGGGAGAACAGGTTTACATTCCAGCTCATCGGATGATGAACCGGTTTTGTGTAATGGTTCTGTGGACTTGTCCCTGGCACCACCCTAAAAAAATCTGCACTTGGTTGTTGTATAATCTTATAGCAAAAGCTGGATTTTGATTGTGAGTCTGACGCAAATTGAACTGATCTATACTACAGTTATTCAATGCCACAGAACCAAACGCCTCACGTCTCAAACTCTGCAGCAAAACCTTTTGACACTGAAAGCAGCCTCTGCTCTCGTGTGCTACCCCATTGTCACGGTGACCCTGACCTGGAAAAGCAACTTGAAAATAAAAGGATGATGGATGGATGTCTGAACTTCTGAAAGTAAATGTTTTTTTAATCCAGGTTTGTTTACAGGCTCAGCAGAGTGAAATACAATTAATAATCAAACAAACCGTAACACACACACACACACACACACACACACATCACATTAACCATTAACACACACAACAAGCCCACAGCCCATCAATCACACACACAATCTGTTAGTCTGCTGCATGGCTGAGTTTCAATCAGACGCAGAGAATCCTATCAGCATTCACAACAGGTCTCACTCCCCTTACACTCACACACACACACACACACACACACACACACACACACACACACAGGGGTTCTGACAGTGCAGATTGGCTCTGCTTCTGCAACGTTCAAGACATTTAAATCTGTGATCTGTAACTTTCCTCACGTTGAAACTGCAGCGCAGATATTGAGTCATTCAGATCATGTCAGTCATACTTTTGTAGTTCAGAGCTTTTGTACTTTAGTAAGTAAGTGGGCTTATTTCTAAAATATCTTTCAAGAGCAGCCATCAAAAGAGCTTTATGGTAATGTGAAAACATAAAGAGGTCACTTCACTCGTTCAGTACTCAGGTAGTGAAGTAGTTTAAGCAGTTTAGTAGTTCTCAACTGTGGCAGCTCAGTTGTTCACGAATTTAGTAGTAGAGTAGTTCTAGTATCGTAGCAGTACAAATGATTACTAATTAAAGAACTTCACTAGTTTACTTGTTACAATAAGTAGTGGTTAAGTAATTTACTACTTCTTTGGTTTACTATATCGGTAGTTAAGTAGTTTGTGGATTCTTGTTCTAACTTTAGTAGAATGAGGCCTGGCAGTGTCCTGCTACCGACTTCCTGAAAAAGACTTGACCTTGGTGGCAGCATAAGTTGCGTCTCTAAATAATACTCTCCTTATTTTCAATGTATAGTTTCAGGTTGCATTTCATAGTTTTTATTGTATTTGTAAAAATGTTGCATGTTTACTTGTGTAGCTACCAAGTAACATCCTTTAGTAGTATAGAAACTGTGGGGGTCATTTAGTTTAGGTTATTTAGTAGTTCAGTACTTTAGTACTTGGTTATTTCAGTAGTTAGATACTAGTTCAGTAGTAAGAAAACTTTTTAGTTAGGCTAAGTAGTACTGCAGTAGTTCATTTTTGTAGTTTGGTAGTTCAGTAGTATTTAGTACCCTGAACAGGTAGAAAATATCATTTTCTGAAGTGACCTCATGTCACTTGTAGAGCAACTGCTTCTGTACTTCACATAAAGGAAAACATGCTCCTGCTTCAAATATCCAGAGCCGGACTGTGTCTAAATGTGTCTGAGTAGGAAACTGCTGGAGATGTGTGCTGTTGTTAGTCACTGTTAAAGTAAAACATACAAACTCTTTCACTGGTGTTTTTAACAAGTTTCCGTCAGGATTTGTGCTTCTCAAACCATCCTTTCCCTTCATCTGTTTACCTTGACAAATCTTTGTCTCATTTTCTGTTTCTGACTGATGTGCCTCTCACCTGCCTGAAAACATGTTGTGTTACCATGACAACGGGCCGATAATACAGTAGCTGCTCTAATCCAATCTGCAGCTTATCTGCACTTTTCAGAAGAGGTGTTTCAGCATTTTTAATCATTTTTATTCCGTTCACATTGTCAACACTACAGTTTAGACAACTGTCTGGCCTGTACAGCAGCCACAGTAGCTGCAGTAGAATGTAAAGAAATTGTTAAAGTTCTGTTCGAACTAGGAGGAATTTTTTTATGCTGGTTATTACAAAAAAATCAGCACCGATAAAACACTTTGCCTGTCTCACCGGTGTTTCTTCAGGCCGCCTTCCCCTCCAGCAGCTCCCGGGTGTTTTCATTGGCACGTGCCAAACCATCAGCCATCAGCGCCTCCTCCAGACTCCGCCTGGCCTGGTACACTTTCATCTCCTGTTCCCTGCACGCACACACACACACACACACACACACACACACACATCACACACACACACACACACAAACACACAACGTAAATCTCACAAAAATCACAGTGATCAAACACAGTGTTCATCATCACTGAACATTGGTTAAGTGGATGCATGGAGTTGATCACAATGCCTGCTGCTTACCCAACCATGTGTTCTGACACCTGGTGATCGGGCCGTGTACACCACAACATTGAAATGTAGTGACTGATCTGTGTATAATAAGTACATATAACAGTAATAATAATGTGCATATTACATCTTGAATGAGTCTAATGATAAAAAAATAAGCATTGTTGTATTTTATTGTGCGTTTGCTGTGTGTAAAAGTCAAATAATAGTCCCCTTCCCGAGCTATAATTTCCTATGTTCCAGTTTTAATTAGTGTGAACCTAGTTCTTTAAATAAATAAATTCACCCGGTTTGTAAAATGTTCTGAGGGTGGTGTCAGAGGAAAGGTTATGGTGTAATTCAAATCTAAATGCTTTGTGCATTGGGGAGCACAATTTGCCCAAGGAGAAACAAATACACAATATGAATACTGAAAATATAACTGGACTGGGCTTTCAAATAAAGTCTGCTTATAGCCTGGGCTGTTTGCTTCTTTTCCTTATTTTACCTCAACAAAATGCATGGATGGATAAATGCTACGGTTTGGGATTACACAGATGCTGCAGGTGGCTGAATGAGACGTCCTTCTCATTCCCTTCTCATATTGTCAGTAGTTTGACCATTGACATAAAAATGTAAAACATTTTGTTATAGTTTTGTAGAAGAGTACTTTTATTTTTTTTATTCTCATATAAGTCATGAAAATGTGGTCTTCAACAAATCTTTTTGGTACTTTTCATTAATCAAACCATGGCAGCGGCTCAGTCGGATTGGACTTGGCAGTGACAGCCAGACACAGTAATCTCGAGAAGTCCAGTAATGGCAGGGAGCTAGTGTGGGTAATTTAACAATGTGATCTAGAGTTATTAGAGTTATTAGTTGAAGCTACTACAAACAAAAATTTAGGGGACAGAGATTTCAGCTGACCTAAACCTATCTTTACATCCATTATCCATTTATCCATCCATTTCATTCATCCATTCATCATTTAGTGCCCCTGTCATGCATCTTGGTCCCCTTGGCATTGTGTGTATTTAGCTGTTGGTCAGACAACATCTCTATCATTAGGCTATTTCCTATTCAAGCATTGAGATGACACTAGTTATTAAAAAAGGTGTGTTTAGCTGTTAAGAATGTAAACAGGTTGTGGTGAACCTCCTTCCCTCAGAATCAACATCAACTCTATGAAGCAGATATGTGTCTGTCTCTGTTTGCTGTCCCACAGCAAAGAAAATGTCTGTCACCTTTTGTCAACACCAACAAAAGACGTAAAGAATCACAGAAGAAGCTGAATCCGCTCAATCGTCTGAGACTGAATTTGGATAAAAATCAGAGAGACACAATGAGACACAATGAGACACTTGGCTTCTGTTAAATACAGTAAAGATGTAGACGTTTTCAAAGGACAAACAAACAAAAAAAAAAAAATAAAAATAAAGTCATGAACTGAAAAATGAGAGAGATGAGAGGCCAAAAAGAGATAGAGGTCAAAAGATGGGCGAGTCTGATAGAGTAGTAGAGGAAGAGGAGAGATGATGAAAAGGAGGAGGAGGGAGAGAGAGGAATGAGAGCGATTTAGGATGACAAGCACATTCAGCTGGAGGATGGAAGAGGGAGAGAATTGGAAATTAATGGAGGGGAGAGATAAGAAAAGAAGAAAGTGAAAAGCAGGAAGGAGGGAGAGAGGGAGGGAGGTAACAGGAGATATAAAAGAAAATGTGACCTAGAGGAGGAAGCAGGTGAAAATGGAAAAGAAAGAAAGATGAAGATGGAAAAACAAAGGAAGTCAAGAGTGTGTTATTAAAAGGGTGGAGCAAAGGTGGAAAATGAAATATTAATGAAAAGAGAGAGAGACTGAAGAAATAGGGAAGGAGGGAAACATATTGGGAGAGAATGGAAAGGACAAAATAAGGATATGCTGAAGGAAGGGGAGGAAGGTGGAAGGGAGGGAGGAAAGAGGGAAAATGGTAAAGAAGGGGGGAAGAAAAGATGAAAAAGAAGAAATGGGAAAGAGAGAAAAAAGAGGGAGAGGAGGAAACTGAATAGGAAGAAGAAGAGCAGATAGGTGGGAGTAAAAGAGTGAAGGATGTAGTAATGTATTCCAGTGATTCTGCTGTAATGGCTTCGGCCAGCTGCACTCTGCTCTGTTTTCCTCTGGATGCACACACCACACACACACACACACACACACTACATATATGTCCACAGTGCCCCCCGCTGTCAGGCTGCAGAACTGTCTGTGTGCTTTACAGGACTGATTCTATTCTTTAACCCTTCAATCGTAGGGTTTTAAAAACTCACATTGTTTTCATTTATATTCTAAAACCCCCCTTTTTCCGAGGGGTTACATCAGCTTACGTATGGAGATGTAATGAATGCATAATTCTGACCACAGTGATTGTTTTTACTCCTGCTACCTACTTTACACATTGTAATTTTATGCTTCCTGCTTTCTGTTTGGGAAGAGATTGCCTGTCTGGTGATAATGACTAATGGGATGCAGGGAACCAGGGTGTGTTTTTTCAGAAAGAGAAACTTTGATTCAAACAAAAACACACACAAATACACAATAATCTCTCCACACGCATACATCACGGGGGGAAAATAACAAATACAAAACACAAAGTACAGGTACTCCACTAGAGAACAATGTATTTGTGACACTATAAATGTCACAGTCTAGTCCAGTTTTGTGTGACAAATTCTCAAAGATGCAAATCGGATTTTCCCAAAAAGGTAGTGATAATAAAAAATAAGCTTCTCGGTTACATACAGACTAGTGAAATAAAATCAGCAGTTGATGAGGTGGAGCAGATTCTAACCACTGAATGTGCTGACCAGTGGTTAAGTCCATAATAATACATCAGCAGTTATTAGTTTCATAATCGTGATGGCCACAGCTTTGGTCACACCACAGATTGGTTTGGGAATGTTTTCACTTACGCTTAATTTTACCTTTTCATATAATTAATGAAGCAGCACATTTGGTTAATTTTGTTGCCGATGCTTACGTTAGTTTAAGCTGGTCATCCAAGGCAAACATTGGACTCATCACGCTTAAAAACCTTCTACTCGGCCCAGACTGTACCAACTGCCCCACTGAATGCGGGGAGGGGGAAATATGGGGACATTTTTTTTAGCTGTTATAAATAATATTAACTAACTTTATTATTTTTTATTGCTTTTTTATATAAAAAATGAATGTTAAAGAATTGTTTGTCTAGTTTTTGTTTAGTTACTGTACTGTAATAATAACCCATCGTGCCTCTGTATATGTGTTGCCCTTTTTTTGTCAATCAGTTTAGGTCAGTTTTGTTTTTGTTGAAGGTTAGAACTTGTGTTTAGTTCAGTTTGTAGTATTTTAAGTTTAGCTATCTTTTGCTGACCACTTTTAGGATTCAGTTTTGTACTTGTTGCATTTTGGGTAAATAGATTTATTCCCTGTGTCCTGTGTCTACCTGCTCAGTCTCGGACAATAATATTATCAGAATATCAATCTCCCAAAAGTAACTAGTAACTAAAGCTGTCAAATCAATGTAGTGGATTGAAAAGTACAATGTTGTAGTGGGATAAAAGTTACATAAGATGGAAATACTCCACTAAAGCGTAACTTTATTTAGTTACTCATACACATCTGTGCCCACACACATATCATTGCAACATACAGTATCATTTGTTTGGGACGGTTCTGTATGCAGACATGCATGCTCATGTACAGTGAGAGTGAGGACACGTCATGCAGCAAACAAAAAACAGGAACCGGACTGTCCACATTGATTTGTAAGTATGTATAGTAAACTTCTTCCATGGAAGGATCGTGAGTCTCCACAGGAGTCTCCCCCCTGGAATGATAATGATTCAGAGGATCACAGAGATCCTGAACCTTAATAATTTGAACTGCTGGCCAAAAAAGGCAGGATATGATGGAGAACAGCAGAAAGCAGTTTTCTTTATTTTTACAAGATGATCTACAGAAAATAATCATCAATGATCATTTTCAAAGACATTTACTAGCACAAATGGGCTAATAGACATCAATGTCAGGTCTATGTTTTCACAATTAGTAAGGGCCCCCTGCTCAATCTGACAAAAAAAAAAAAAAAACACCCAAAAAACATTGTTTTTACTCTCAACATGAACTTCTTTGGAATATCAACTGTATCGATATATCATATGCAAGCAACAGTGGTGAAGCAATGGTGATAAACACGCAATGCAATATAATCTTCGTGTGTATCGGGTGTGTTCAGCTGTTACTGAAGGCTGACAGTTTCAGACATCACAGTCTACAGCTCCCCCTGCTGGTCAGGGTTTATTCCAATTCATTCTAAAGGTGACTAATAGCAGCGACACAAACAGGAAAGTCTCCCAACACATTTCTATGACTTCATGACTTCAACCCTTAGCTCAGGAACAGTATCTTCTTTTAGGTTCAAATGTTGATTGCACATCCCACCCCAGTGAATGGAGTGTTAAAATAGTTACCATACAGTGAACACAGTGTCCACTGTGGAGTTCATCATAGTACAGAAACAGCACTAGTAGTGAACAATCATCTTCTCATGGCCTCAGATAATGGACTAGTCTCTATACTTGTTCTGTTAGATCTTAGTGCTGCATTTGATACCATTGATCATAACATTTTATTACAGAGATTGGAACATGAAATTGGGATTAAAGGAACTGCACTAGGTTGGTTTAAATCGTATCCGTCTGATAGATTTCAATTTGTTCATGTTAATGATGAATCCTCCATGCACACAAAGGTTAGCTATGGAGTTCCACAAGGCTCTGTGTTAGGACCAATACTTTTTACTTTATATATGTCTCTGCATGTCATTATTAGAAAACACTTCATAAATTTCCATTGCTATGCTGATGATACACATTTATATTTATCTATGGAACCAGATGAAAAAAAAACAGTTAATCAAGCTTCAAGCCTACAAGACATAAAGGCCTGAATGTCCCACAATTTCCTACTTCTAAACTCAGACAAAACTGAAGTCATAGTATTTCGGCCCAAAAATCTCAGAAATATAATGTCCAACCATATTGTTACTCTAGACGGCATAAGTCTGGCCTCCAGTACTACTGCAAGGAACCTTGGAGTTATTTTTGACCAGGATTTGTCCTTTACCTCACATATAGAACAAATCTCTAGAACAGCCTTCTTCCACCTACAGAACATTGCCAAACTTAGGAGCATCCTGTCTCAAAGTGATGCCGAAAAACTGGTCCATGCATTTGTTACCTCTAGGTTGGACTACTGTAATTCCCTACTTTCAGGATGCCCCAGTAACTCCCTAAAGAGCCTGCAATGAATCCAAAATGCTGCAGCAAGAGTGCTGACTGGAATTAGCAAGATTAGCAAATCTTGTTACCAATATTATATATATATATATATATATATATATATATATATATATATATATATATATATATATATATATATATATATATATATATATTGCTGAATTCTAGTAAATAAAATAGTAAATAAAAAAGTTGAAAAAAGAAAAGTGAAGATTGTGTCTCTCACCGAATGTGTTCATCAGTGATCGTGAAGGCCTTACAGAGTGGCTGGGACGTGTTGAGCCAGATGGCCGGGTTCTTCTCTGCAGCCACAGACGTCTGTCCTGTGATCGGAGCAGAGCTCATGTGCAGAGCGCTGGCGATGGCTGACAGCAGAGTGTCATCACTAGAGTCTGGACCAACACCTGCAGTCGGAGAAGTCAGAGATCAGAGCACTGGTGTATGCAAGCAGTAACTCTTCTTTATTGAGAACAGTGAGAGTTACTGCTTTTGAATTACATTTTTTTTAGGAGGGAGCTGAATGTCTTCAGTTTAAAAAAAAAAAATAAGATCAGAGCACAATATTGTCATTACTGTATTTTCATTGTCCAATCACATTTCAACTATTGATAATCTGATTGGCAATTGACAGCAGACTGCCAAACTGTCCCTGATTCATCAATAAGCCACGAAGTGACCGTGATCCAGGCAAAGCTCCTGAATGAGGTCTCTTATTTCTGTCTCATGTTCCCACACAGATCTGATTTTGTATCCAGCCAATTGGAGAGCAGCCTCTCACTCATAATCAGAGCCAGAACAGGTTCCCTCCACCTGGCCATTTTTTAATGCGGTCGTTTTGAGAAAAAAAAAATATTTTCTCAGTTATTAAGATGTTTAACAATTTGTATTTTATCTGTGAGGATGACCGTGGTTAAGTCATTGTCTAGTAAGAATTTTAAAAAGATGCAGAAAGCTGCTCTTGTTTTAAAAATTGTAGACTTCAACAGAAAAAAGACAGAGTGGTGCATCTCACGTTTTGAATGTTCTGTCCGATCAGGGTCTTACCCTGTAGTCCTTTGGGGAGGTCCATGGTCCTCAGGACTTCCTCTGTGACATCTGATGACCGGAGACCTTTCAACCTCTTCTCCCAGAATAGCTGCAGACAGACAAAGACATAGAGAGTTTAGCTGGTACAGTATGTGCTGATAACACACCACCCTTAAAAAAATGAGCCTGACGTCTGGTGGAGAACAGCTCTCTCTCTATCTCACACTCAAACCTGCCTTGTTGGCATATTCAAATATAGGTTTGCCTAAGCAGGCAGTGCAGCATATGGTGACGAGAGCTTCAAAGTTTACATTTCGCAGTAACACACCCTATGTCATGCAACACACTGATCTGTATTGTACGTTCAATGCACTCAGTAAACGGGGTCTTACTAAGTATAATTTCAACTGCATTTATGTCATTAAAAATAAGTAAAGAATATAAAAAACATATGACTAAATATCCTCAATATTATTTAGCACAAAGTTAAAATGTCTTTTAACTTTTGGACAACAACAAAGGTCTTCAGCCCAGACAAACAAGCTAATCCAGCTTGCAGACTGACACATTTAGTGTCTGTGTATGTTGGAAATTCATTTAGAAAAAGACGGACGTTTTCCTTTTAAGCAGCAGATGAGGTTTTTAAGTTGCCCTGTCCTGCGTGTTTTCCATCTATCCCTGCACTACCCACTGAAGGACACCATCTGAGATGAGGGCGGAGTGACAAAGTGAATTGGTATCTTCCAGACTGAGCACACCTGACCCAGGCGATCAGCAGTGTAATATAATTATAATATATACATATATTCTAATATGATAATAATAATAATGTTAGCCCCCATCTCTTTTGGAGGGATCGCTCCAAGGCCTGTATTAACCGTAGGAATTATTACAGCATGTGGCCAGCTGAATAATGTTTAATGGCAGCCTTTAATACTGTGAAGTAAATGTGAGTACAGTGTGCTTATTACACGCCTCATTACTGGGGGCACGAATTAGTGCATAGATGTCCTCTATTCAAACTAAACAAGGAACAGTAAACATAGTAAATACAGTGGAGTATTTTATTAATACAAACTTCAGCTTCTCTGTGTCTTGCTGCTTTTTCCCTTGATACCTCTGCACCCTCTAGTGGCTGCCGTTGGGTTTCTCGACTCTGTCTTCCCTTTTGTTGTTACATAAGGGTTTTCAGTTGTTCCCAAGTCAACACCACAATGTGTGTGTGTGTGTGTATGTGTGTGTGTGTGTGTGTGTCAGTGATGGTCAGCCTCTCACCTGTCTGGGCTGCTCGGTCGCTCTCTGGAGGTCTGTCTTCACCTTGTTGCCAGGATGACTGGTAACCTTGGTAACAGGCTGTTTGAAGATGGATGCCGTTTGTCTGATTGGCAGAGCTGTGTTAAGGTCCGGTTTACCTCCCTGGACCAGAAAGAAACAGAGTATGGGTGACAATTTTCCTTCGTTTCTAATTCCTTCATTTGTTCCTAATTTTCTTCATTCCCGCCATGTATCAATTGAACTAACGGCTTAACTCTAATGTTTCACAGACATCAACAGGAAGTGAAAGTGTGTGTGTGTGCGTGTACTGTTCTGACATGGTTTATAACTCTGCATAGTGCTGCTTCGCTTAACACATTATTACACAAACACATCATTACTATCCCTCTAAAAGATGGTTATGATGGTTGATTACACTCAGCATTTACTACCACTGCTATTGGAAGGGCTGTTTGATTAGCTGTATTATATTTTTCTGACTTAGTTTAGGCAAGATGCTCCTAAAAATATATATGAATATATAAAAAGTGCACATGCAAAAAATGTTGCCAAAATAAATACATAGCTTGCAAGTGTAATTCAGAAACTGATTGCATATGTCACTCGAGGTGTTGCTACAGGGAAATTAAAGAACGCTTGATGCAGATGAGGCTCATATATCGGGACTTTTATTGCATGTATGAGTGCAGCTCCAAAAGCAATACTGTGGGTCCTACATTTGTCATAATGGCCTGGTAATAAGCACAGTGAACAGTAACTTTTGCTAGTTTAAAAGATTTTCTGTGTTTCCCCCTTGCAAAACAAATACCTAACAACATGGGCATATTTATTCAAATGCTGTGGTTTTCTGTGTTTACTGTGTACACATCAGACTGACTTCCGTGGTGAGATGCATGCTAGCCACTGTAAATGACAGTAGACAATAAATAACTTGTCTTCAATGCTAAAAGGCAACAGACCATTGCTTATTTACCTGAATATTACATGCGTTATCATACCGATTATATCACACTGTGAAACTGTTTTGTAAACTTTTTCTTTTGCAGGAATATTCTCCAAAACATTTTTATTTCTGTTAGAATATATCGTGTGTTAACACACATTGGTGGGAGCAGCTGTGGCTCATTTGTTGGAGCAGGAGAGTCACAAACCACATGCTCAGTGTTTAAATCCTCAATTCACCAAAATTTAAACACAGTTCTACACACAGTTATTCAAGGATCTAAGAGACAGGAGTGATCATTAGGATGAGTATATGGGATAGAGTCATCTTTATTTTGCTAATATTGGGGAACCTCAACTTAGTCGCTCCTGGTGAGTGCAGGCCAGCTGCTTAGCAGCTCCCCCATTAGTGTGTGAGTGTGTGTGACTGTGAATGCAAATGGGTGCAAACAAACTGAATTTTGTTTTGTGGTTGTGGCCTGTGGCTGACTGGGAGAAATAAAAAAAAGAAGATAAATATCAAATATTGATTTATGGTATTTGTATTTAATAACAATAATGGCATATCGGACATGGTATTTAAGCACTTAAAGACCTTATTAAGATATTAAACCTTGTTCTTGTTTTATTAACATGAATACAATTTTAATTGGGAGGAAACTGAATCAAGGTCAGCTCTTGGATTTACAACAGAGGAAATCTCACTCTGTTCTGAGGTTTCGGTTTGGGTGGGACATATTAGTCAGCAAGTGAACATTTTGTCCCTCAGCATTTTAACAACTCTGACAAGGGCCAAATTATTATGGCCAGATGACTGATTCCGAGCAACTGTGTCAAACTGCAGCTTTTGTGGGATATTCTTAGTCTACGGTGGACAGATATGGCCTGGAGACATCCAAGAAAAAAAAAAAAAACAATGAACTGGGGACAGGGGCAGGAGCAGGAGCAGTCAAGTCAAGGTTAGCTGAAAGCTGGCACATGTAGTCTGATCCTGTTGAAGAGCTACTGTAACTCAAATTGCCTAAAAAATGTTCATGTTGATTCCAATAGAGAGATGTCAGAACACACAGTGTTGTGATGGCTGATAAAACTGGTTTCTCTCATTAACCTAGTTACTAAAATGCATTTAAAAACGCAATCATCCATCCACTGTGATTGTTCTAAGGGGTTACAGAGTGATGACTCTTACCACTTTGCTCCAGACAGCAAGTGTTGTGTGTTGAAGCCTGTTTCCCCACCAGTGTGCAGACGCCACACACACAAACGACAGCGGATCTGAGCTGCTGTTTCACATTTTAACCAGCAACACCAACAATCAGCAAACGGAACTGCACTCACTGCAGACTACAGAGGCAGGTCAGTGTGCAGGTCTTGCACACCTTCTTTTGGTGGCGTAGCATGTCATCGTATTAAAGCTATTACAAATTTTGCCATAAAAACACACAGGCCTCCACAAAGAAAATTAGTGATGAGAAACAATGGGAATGTGAGTGTACAAACAGGTACAGAAGAGGTTCAGTGAGAGGAAACTGTCCTGTCGTTAACTGATCCCAGCTGGAGTAATTCTGTCAGACAGATTAAAGAAAGACGGGTGGGCAAATTCACTTGGGTGGCCCTGCCCGTATAAAGTCTATGTGTGGGAAACATTTTAGTGTTTAAATCTCAAGATGACATTTAATAAGGAGTTTGCGTAGTAGACTGTAACTAAAGGTTTTCTGAGTTAGCAAAGTTTAAAAAATGCCTTTACATCAACAAGGGTCACTCTGAAACACTCGGAGTACTCTTGTTCTCCATAGGATGAACCTATAGACTTGACTCCATGGTCTTTCCTCTTGTACTAGCAACTAATAAAAGATCACCATGTTGTGTGTTCTTATAAACTTGGCACTGGATTCGCAGACTATTTTAAACCATACGGGCCAAAACTGTCTGTTAACAGACAACTCAACCTGGTAGTAAAACCTCCCTCCCACATTATACCTGAATCTCCGTTCCCTCCCTTCCCTCCTTATCCTTCCTTTAGTATTTCCTAATGTGCGAGTTGACCAAAAAAAAAAAAAACAAAATCAGAAGTTTCTTTTATCTTCGCAGTGGTGTGTGGGAGGAGGCCATTCTAGCATTCTCTCTGACAGAAAAGACTTAGAGAACCCAAGCACAAAACAACACACACACTGTGTACGTGTGCAGAGGCAGGACAACACCCACGCTCGACATAACACACACACACACACACACACACACACACAAGTCCGTTCACGAGTCCCGTCGGCTCACACTGAGGTCTGCTCAGAGATGTCTGGGAAAGAAAGCTAAAAATGCTGAATGTGATGCAGCTGTCGCAAATACTGAAAAGAAATTCACTGCTTACCACAACTGGAGGCTAGATCAGTCAATCTACGTCCAAACATAGACTAGGATATGAGTAATTTGAACACTGATGAATAAGAGATGTCAAAACGCCCACGTGGAACTGTAGAACCAGGACAAAACGGCAACAAGACTTGTTGCCGTTTTGTGAATGTATAGACTCTTGTTTTGACGGAGACAAAATTGAATCAAAACACTTAACAAGAGATCTCGACATATTCAGGGAACGGAGACAAGTCCAAGTCAAAGACAACCATCTGAGGCCACCAAACAGAGATAAATGTGAGTCAATAAATCCTCAAAGCGTAGACGCAAAATCAGTCTAGACACCGGAGACAAAGACTGAGTCTGAGTGTAAAAGCCCACAAAAGCAGACACAAGTCTGTGTGAACTCATGCTCGACACCAGGGCCCTGTGTTTTGTACATCGAAAAGCAGAGCCGGTACCAAGTGGGTATCCCTGGTCCCAGTTATCCAGTTGTGCTGGTTCTTTAAACCAGGTTTAGACATTAGAAAACGCTAAAGTGAAAGTGTTTCTTGTTACCCAGGTTTGTCCTGTGAGACTGATGTTCACACAAGAAGTAGTTGAAAACCACTTTTAGACTGCTACTGGGGTTTTACCAATGAAGACTGGAGTTGTTGTTTAAAAAAAAAGAAGAAGAAATCAACACGAACAAAGAGGAATTATTTCCTATTGCCTTTGAAGCTGAGAGTGTTTACACAGACTAAACCAGGAATAAACCTGCTTCTAATTAGTTTTGACACTGTGGATATGTTGCCAGGACAGCACGACTTTGGAAGAGCCAACAGATCCAGGATAATAGACCTGCCAAGCTACTAAAACACTGACATATTAGGTGTATTGCATATTTACATTTTCATAATTGCATTTCTTCCTATTACCATACAACTTCAGTGCCTTAAAAGCAGGTTGGCAGGGTAGGAGCAGCGTTAGTGTAGTGGGGTTGTGGTCTGTGTTGAATGACCCGCTGACCTTTTATTCCCTTGCGTCCAGAAATGCCTCTAAATCAAAAAAATCACCATAAATCCCCCTGATAATGATGATTGCTGCCAAATCCATTTGATACTCTGACAACACAGAACCCAACCACAGCCCCCACCTCATAGGATGTAATCCACCAGCGTTACCTTCGCCAGGCTGAATGGGTCATGTCGAAATCTTTGTTTGTTCTTGTGCAGTTTCCCCGGCATCATCTTCCCCGTCCGGAAGTCAAAACATCCCAGATCCACTGTGTTTCCAAGGTAACGGGCCAACTGAGGTTTACTCCTAAACTTCTTCCCTGTCGGACTGAAGGAAGGAAATAACACAGTCAGACAGATAAAAACAAGAATATCATTTGGGAGGCAGAATATCTATTTGTTAAATATTCCAGAAACTAAACATACATTAACAAACACTGTCATGAATATGGTGCAGAATTACAGGGAATAAACTTCGCTAAGTCCATTATTCAGTGTAAATTTACACTGAACAATGGAAATATTTGTGTCAGTGTAAATATATTTAGACTGAATAATGGAAATATTTGTGTCAGGGGCGGCTGTAGCTCAGTTGGTAAGGAAGTTGTCCACGGACCATAGGGTCAGTGGTTTGATCCCTGGTCCCGGCTATGTCATAGTGACTCTGGGCAAGACTGGGCAAGACACTGAACCCCTAACAGCCCATTCACATCCCCAGCAGTGCAGTGCCAGTCCAAGCCCGGTAGAAATTGGGGAGGGTTGCGTCAGGAAGGACGTCTGGCATTTGTGCCAAATCAACATGCGGACAATGATCCGCTGTGGCGACCCTGAACTCACGGGATAAACCGAAAAGGACAAAAAAAAAAAAAAAAAGGAAATATTTGTGTCAGTGTGAATAAATTTACACTGAATAATGGAAATATTTGTGTCATACTTATAGTAGTTTATTCACTTTCTCTAAGTCTGCACCATATTTATGACGGTGTTTGTTAATGTATTTAGTGCTCAGCTTCAACCCTGAGGTGCAGGAGACCTGCCTGCTGCTTCCACATTCAGTCAACTTATGGTCCAAATGCCCAGGAGGGCTGTTCAGTAGGTATCCCAGCATGCACTATGCATCAAGCAGTGACCGAAGCACATGAGCTTATGGCCAATCATAAATACCGTACAGAGTCATGTGAGTGAGTGAAGGCAAGAGCATGAGCCACAATTAACATGCTGAATTTACAACCAGCCGTTTGTTTGATAAAAATACAAAACACATAGTTATGATACAATATACGTGACTAAATCAAGATGACCAAATAATCATTCCAGACACTTTTGCCCATACACAAAACAGTTTTGTCCTAAAATGGCTGCCACGATACAATTTTGCTAAACATTTTGGAGAAAAAAAACTGAATTATAAAGAATTAACAAAGGAGAAAGATAACTTATAACAAAAAGGCCATTTCCAAAACAGCTGGGACGTTGTGTGGAATGTAAATAAAAAGAGAAAGCAGCCTACTTTTAACAACATTGTACTACCTTTTTTATGAACAATAACCCTCCAACAGCAGATTAAATGTAGTACAAGCTGTGAGACTTTAATTGTTTCTTTGTATTAGCAACAAAATTGCTGTATATATACTGTACGTATCCTCCATACATGACCTAACAGCTTTATTGACTGTTACAATATTTCATGGAGGCGGATGATTACTTATTGTGATACCTCAGACTGAACACATTTTTAAACTGAAAAATAATGTAAGATATATTATTTGTCTGTCTCACATGTGTGGAGTAGGCTCTACAACAGTTCATAATAAAATAAAGCATCTATCTATCCACTTAATATTTTACTGTAATTAAGAAATTTATTTTTAAAAATGTTGTCCAGCGATCTGCCAGGTGGAGATGTGCCAGCCTGCAAGCTTGTTTTGGGAGCAGGGCTGTTGAGATGTGGATGTTCAAATGTGCTGGAATATTTATGACTGGATGTTTTTTCTTAAGGTTCCAAGAATTATGTGACAATTTGGCAAATATGCTCATGTGCGAAAATCATTAGCACTTTCATTTCGGTCTGCTATAATAAAATCAGCTTACAATTAACTCGGCTCTAAAGTGCACAAATTAACACGTCGGGTTTTTTTTTTTTTTGCTCAGTCGGTGCCACAATTCACTGTTACACAGAAGGCTCCTAAACAGGAAGCTCCCAAACTATAACCAAGCTCTATCTAACCTTGACCCTGCAACCATGGATTAACCTGCAAACAGCTCTCTTGAGAAATGTTCTCTCATGTTCTCTCAAAAATGTCGTCAGTGTCTTTGCAGGTCTACATGTGTAATCAGTCCTCACAAAGATGAAAGCACAAGGGCAGACAGACTGTCATCTGACATGTAGGTCAATACAAATCAAAGATCACAGGCTCGGGGTCTGTGTGTGTGTGTGTGTGTGTGTGTGTGTGCGTGTTCACGTCTGACAGCATGTTACTGTTAGTGACATTTACAAAGCTGAATGTTCACTCCATGTTTGCTGATATTCTAAAAGCTGGATCAGATCTGAAGGGTGGTCAAAGTTTCTGACGAGTGTGTAAAAATGGAGGCAGAAAAGGCCTCAGCAGGGTGCTGCTGCTCTTCCAGTAAGTCGACCTGCTGACTGGTTTCATTACTGGAAGTGATGAGTCACACTGTTGAGCAAACTGAAAGTAAAGCACAGTCCTCCACTGAACCTCTGAACTGCTGATCCCCTTCTTGTTAAAGGTCCCGGATGTGATAGGCTCAGATGTTTCTGACTCTTGAGCTGCTAATCTGATCAAGCCGTGCTCCCACCGCTGATCAACAGGAAGTGAATGCAGCCTGTCAAAGCAGCCGACAGCTCTGCAGCGTCACGGCCCCGCTACAGACCTACGCCACGAGTGACAACATTTACTCTGCAATCTAACACCTCAGTGATGAGTGAAGATATAGCATCAGGACAAAGTCACATTTCCGACTGAACTCTGACCTGCTTTAAAAAGACGCTGAACTCCTTCCAGTAGTGCTTCCTTAAGAGAAGATAAACACTGGGACGCTGCTGCCTGACTACCAGGTGTTTAAGATAATATGCAGGTTCATGTGCATGTGAAGTGCGTAAAGAATAAACTGAGGCTACAACTTGTGGATAATATTTTAGTTGTTTGGATTTGTAAATCAATTGCACTCTCCCTTAAAATTGGCAGAGACTCACTATAAAGAACCAAAAATAAAACCAGAAGAAAGCAGTCGTCTGTTGGTATGTTATATCACATTATATACAGTTTTAACTAATAAATTGGAATCTAAGAGAACATGCATATTTATAATGAAAAAAAGAGGAAAAAAAATGGAGCACACTAATGAGATGATGGTATTGTAAAGAAAGAAATGTGCTATACTACTTAACAGTATTGGAGTTATAATCCTCAGATTTGCATGGATTTGCTATCATGGGATTTCTTTGAATATATATTTATTTATTTGCTGATCTTAAAAAAAGATGATCATAATGTGGAGACGTGCTGTCAAAGTCTCCTGTGACCCGACTCGCTGAACACCACTGGCAGCAGTGCAGACATATGCGAAGCTTTTGTAAGCAGGTCTCACCCTACTGACCAATCAAATGATTTGGACTCTCATGATAATGCTGGCTTTATTCCCCAAAGCTGGTTTGTGGTTATTTAATTAAATGCAACCATTGCAATGTCTAATTGTAGTAGCTGACTGTATTGAACCTGAGTTCATACTATGCACAAATCAGGTTTAATATTTTATCCTAACAATGTTAAAATAATGTACAATTTTCATTTTTTTTATGTGAGAACGGAGGACTTGTTATGGTCTTCCACAAAAAGTGTACACGTGGAAAAAAAAACTGTTCACACCTAAGCAGCGAGTGTGTTAACACACAATCACAAGCGTTGGGCCTTTGGCTACGTGTGATATTGAGACCCACCAAGAAACACAAACGGTATAATATGGCCTATTTAAAACACTAGACAAGTCTATTAAATTAACGGTACTTGTCTTCAAGGCTTTTTTTTTTAATTATAGGAATTTTTTTTTAATATGAGTGTAAATATGACAGCTGGGATTCTTGGTTAAATTGAACTATGTCCGAGGCTTAGGATCAATGGGCTCATGCAGCAATTAAATTATGTCCAATTCATTCTTTGTGTTTGTGCTCTGAAAC
The DNA here is from genome assembly GCA_020496755.1 of Channa maculata. NCBI lineage: Eukaryota > Metazoa > Chordata > Actinopteri > Anabantiformes > Channidae > Channa > Channa maculata. The sequence goes on along the minus strand of CM035615.1, from coordinate 2,098,713 downwards.
ATCTGTACTCCCACTACGGATGCACACGTTTTTTGTTTGTTTTTTTATTTTACTTTTTTAAATACTACATTTGGGAACATGTACACAGGCACGTTCCAAATAGAAAAAAAAAAACCCGCAGTGCCAGTCACAGTTTGTGAACAGTCTCAAGGATGTTTTGTTCCAAAGAAATAATCTACAACCTTAGTAATATGAGCAGCTAGACATCAACTCCTCTAGATGACATCATCTGTAGGAGATTTTCATCAGGAAGCAGTAAGATATTTCAATATAGAGAAGGCATAGGGAAGTTCAGAAACATTCGTATACGTGTACTCCCTAAAGTCAAGACATAGGAAGCAAGACAAGAAGGAAGACAACATTTGTCATACAATTACTAAGAGATTACGTTTCAGTATGACAAGTTCTGACCCTCATGAATATACAGTAGCAATCCCAGTACCAGCATTCAGTCAAACCAGCAGCCTTTATGGAGACGGTGCAGAAACATGACCTTCTTTCAGCCCCTTTATGTTTTTCATCTTTTATAATAAGACGCTGAATTATTTTTTATATATTTTATATAGCCATTGTCCCTCAAGCCTAATTCTGTTCTTGATAATAACAACGGACTTTCACAAAGAAGTGACATATTTCACACTTCATAAACAATTCACAGCTTATTTCCTTTTTCTCTTTTGAGCAATTCTGCGTGAGAAAAATGATAAATCTTATTTTGACGTTGGTAAGAAGCAAAGATGGGCGACGACTTATTTGTTACCATGTATTTAACACTTATAAGCAGCATGCAATTGTTATAAATAAATAACACACTACTTAATTCATTGATAATTAGAATAATAATAACACTGTGAGCAGCCATAACTGCTGGACCCCACAATAAGTCTTTATAGCTGCATGCAACTATTTGATAGTATGTCCTCCTGTAATGTTGTTTTTGAAATTGTTGGTTGTTTCAATCTTATCCCTGTGTTTACAGCGTGACAGCTTGCTGAATCCTTGACTTTATTAAGTAGGTACTAGACATGACAGACATCATCTTGAGGAGTTTAGCATCTCTGATGACTACAACCTCACACCGCAGAGGTTGCAGTCTTGGTCGACCTGCTCCTCCAGAACTCATTCGGATGACATCATCATCTAAGCTCAGCCAGAGGCGGATACGTTTTTTAATAAGGGAAGTGGTTTGCAGTTTGAATGTGAACATAAGTGAAATTCAACAAGGCCTGAAGTCTTATCCACAACACCAGGTTCTACAGCATTACACGACTGTTAGTAACTATCAGTAACATCAATTGGATAAATGTCTAGATAAGATACTTGTTAGTGGAGTAGTTGTATGTTAAACTTCAGCTTTAGATTGTGTACCTAAGCGTCAACTTGAGTAAAGTTGAATTATAAAGTGGGAGTTGTAGTGGAGTGATTTTTGTTAAGCCGTGTACTTCCACTTTTGCTTGAGTACTGACTTTGGGTACTTGTGTACCACCTCTGGCCTTCAGCATATACAAGTGGACATCAGCAGTGGAACACAGTGACACACAAATCAAGGATTAACGCAGGAGAATAAAATGTCCCAATACACTCAAGAACAATGGGTAAAACTCCTCTGGGGGCTGGGGAGTGGGTGATCTCAGTAGACAAATACCGGCCTCTGGCCCCGAATTACAGGAGCTCAACACCCAGGAGTGGGGGACACACGCAGAGCCTGTGTCTAACCCCCATGAGGGTCATGATACGGTTGTTGATTGTGGATATGTGTCCTACAAAGATAATACTTCGACACCACGTTAGTCATCACAGAGCCACCCCACAGTGAAACAGGAGGGCTGTGAGATGTGCAGGCGCTACTTTGTAACTTCTGACCGTAATACTTTCATGGCTGATTGTGAGACTCAGATTTAAGGCCACACAGCGTTCGGCCACCGTGTAACCGGGCTGATCGATGTGACGGAGTGTACCTGTAGTAGTAGACGTCGCTCTTTCCAGCGCTTAGTCCGGACTTCCTGATCACTTCTTCTTTCTTCCAGCCGGGCGGCAGAGCGGGACAGTCCGTCCTCTTCCTCTCCATCATCACACACTTATCGATCCCAGTGCTCGGGCTCCGATGGGATCAGTTCGTTCACCCTGCAAACACCGGTCCGGACCCTCCAGACGGCAGCGTGGTGGTAATGTTAAACCCAGCGGAGCCGCAGCCCTGGCGGAGCGACGTCACGGATGTTACGTTACCGGAGGCTCTCCCTACCTCGGCTCCCAGGCACCTCGGTCGCTTCTGCTGATCGTTTCGGGTTACGTAAAGATAAAATGTGTCGCCCTTCAGGTTCAGGCTGTGAGCTGGTAGGTCAGGGGTCCAGCTGCCGTCACGTCCGATTACAGTTTTTTTGTGTTTGGCTACAGAAAGAACCAACGACTCATCTGATCCGATCTGAACTGAACTGTGTTGGACTAACGGCAAGCTGTGACGTCTGAGTTATCACACACACACACACACACACACGCACACACACAGACGCATAGACGCACACACACTCAAGCACGCGCACACGTACTCTCAGAGATCGTCTATTGTGAACAATCAGAAACCTCAGAAAACCACATTTTTAAAGTACGGAAGCCGAAGGCGGCCGACCTTGTTGTTTTTACATATAAGATCCAAAGTTGACTGCAATCTCAGGATACCATTTTTATTTTATTTTTTATATACACCATTATGTTGAGAATTAATGGTGGTGAAAATGAAGGTGCTGCTACTCCAAGATATTGAAATTTTGTATTTCTATTTGTTAATTTGCTAAATGTTATATTCACACATAGCTGTGTCAGCTGTATTTGGGTGCTAAAGGAGGTTCAGGCTAAGTTTTCTTTTGTACACTTAAAAATGAAAAGTGAATTGAGTTGAAATGTTCTACAGTATATTAAACAATGTTAAACCTAGGCTGCTCTGTATTATTATTATCTGTATAATATATTATTATCTTATTATTTTATTTGTGCTTTTATTTATTTGTATTTAATAAGCTGGTTGCTTTATTTATCACACATCTTTTTCAGTGTACCTTCTAGTTTTACTTCTTGCTTTTACCTGCCAGTGTTGCTATAACAAGTGAATTTAAATCTTATTATGATCGTTTACGTATTTACTTAAAGCAAAATTCAATTATTGTGGTAGGCTATATCACTTATATATATATTTAACTGCACTTAGTATATAGAACATACATTTCTATTTTATGTATTTACTGCAATGAATTTTGTAAAAAAAAAATAGTTTAAAAAAGTGCCAACTTGTATAAAGTATGAGTGGTCATTGATTTCATGAATAGTTTACAATTAATAAAAAAATTACAAAAACAGAACATTTAATGAGCACGTGTACTCTGTTGTGTTTCTGGTGCTTCGAATTAGCAGCAGAGTGAACACTCTTTGATTTTTCCCACTCAAAGGTCTCTGTTTTAATCCCCCCAGTGACGCCCAGTGGCTCTGGGTTAAAGGGGCCTGTAGCAGCAGCAGCCCTCAGCCCTGAAACATCAGTGAATTGCTCCACCATGTCTGATCTAAAGATTTAACATTTAGGGTCTCGGCATTAACCCTGCAACAGAATAAGAGTTCCAGCTTTGCATATCTCCTGCATTTAGATTTACACAGTTGTCAGAGCATCTCCTGTTTAAGGTTGTGTTATTGCAGTATAAAAAGTCATCCTTAACAAGTAATAACTTTTCTCAGGGAAACGTGCAAATTATCTTAAAGTGTGTCTCTGGAAACTAAAAGTACTACACCAATAACAATGGCCCCAAACAGAAAGTTAATTTATTGTGGAAAACAAGGACTTAACAATGTAGGCTACAATTAAGAGAGAGAGAGACTGGTTAAATGCAAGGTTGAAGCAATGTGCAAAGTAAAACTGGCAGCTAAGAAATCAGATATTGATTGATTGTGAAACAAATTGGCTGTGTATCAATGAGAGTCAGCACTTTGCAGTGAGGAGGGTAAAGGAGGACTACAATGACTTATATGTGTCTCTGTGTTATGTTTTAGAATTTAAGAGAATACTTATTGTTAATGAGAAAATAGAGATACCAAAAGGGTGTGGTATTTTTATAACAGAACATACGTTTCTAAACACCAGAATCAATCTATCAAATTTGACAACTTGTGGCTAATATCTACCGCTTCCTGCCAAGTTTTGCAGTGCAACAACTCCTGAAAAGAAATGTTATTTGCACCATTTGGAGAAACTGCCAAAGTACAGATACTTAGTAAAACTCAGTGACTTTGGCTGGATGAAAGGATGGTATGAACAGCAAACATTAGGAAAGCTGCATCAAAATGTTCTGTGTTGTAGTGTCAACATTTGAACGTGGGGCTAATAGAAACTACAATCATAAAGAGCAATATGTAAATGTAGAATCTCAGTATAAAATGTGTTTGAAGCAGAAATGCTGGCAATACTAGTGGTACTTTGGGGGGTAAAAACAGAAAATCAAAATTATGCAGGGAATGAGCAGCAGTTTTAATTAGGAGCACAGTAAAAAATAAACTCAGTCTAGACCTGAAATCCTGTTAGAGATTTATCAAGAAAACATTTTGAATCCATAAAGTAAGTGTAAAGCAGTTACAAAAATATGACAAAATGCATGTGGGGGATAGAAAAAGCAAGGAGGTGCAATTTTCCAATATCCAAAACTGTGCAAAGAACATAAAGTTATTTCAACTGCAAAATGTTAAAGACATTAAATGAAGGTTTGTTATCACCCGAACATTGTTGGCCTTGAAATGGGCTGTCTCTGACTGGAATGTCTGAGTGGGACAGTACAATGTCTCCTCAGACCAGGACCAGAGACCATACATCACTCAGAGAAACTTTGATTACTGTGATCACCTCATCCAGCCTGGAAAACTGGAGTAAAACAGTGAAGCCGGTGGAATGGGCAACGTGCACAGTATTGGAATTAAGCCCGATAGAAAATCCCCGTTTAACATTTGAAGTTACTGACAAATATCAACCAGCAGGGGGCAGAAGGAGGTCAACACAGCGTCGGATGAAGAGAAGAAGAAGAAGAAGAATCAAAATGAAGGGGCGGGTCATAGAAAATCTGAAAACCATAACAGTTACTAACTGTGTATGATCGGTGATAAGTATGGACTTTTCTGTTCGTTTTTATGGTGTTTGGTCACTGGCTGAAGTTCCTGGGATTTAACCATGGACGTATTAAGAAGAACTAACGCTAATTCAAGATCAGCTTTATCTGGGAATCTCGGCTTTACTAACATTATATTCAGCATGGCGATGAAGCCAGAAGCCTGTGGCCGATACGCACTGGAAATGGGACATTTTAGAGAAGAAGAAAAGCGTTATTGTGTTGTTTAACACAGATTGAGAAGTTTAACTTCAGCGTTTGGATTTTATCTTCAGTTGTTAGCCTGGAAGTGCTGCGAAGTTTGAACGTCAGACGTGAGTTTATCTTAACTTTTTCGCTATTTTCTCGGCAAGATCGTGACATGTGTTATAAACCATGTAACTAGGTTATTACCGAAGAAGCGTATTTTAAGTAATTACTAATTACGGATTTTTATAAAGCATGTTAGGACGTTGTTTGGTGTGTTGTTTAGCTATCGCTAGTTGTTGGCTGGGCTACAGCCAACGGAAAAAGCTAGCGTTAGCGTCACTTCGTGCCTTTTAAACAAATCAAGCTCGATACTGAACAAGACAAAAAATGTGTGTGAGTGTGTGTGTGTGTGTGTGTGTGTGTCTGTGTGTATAACTTATCTCTGCCTACCCTTTATCACAAGATCTGTCTGCTTTTAAGCAGCAAAAGTGAAAAGCTATCAAGATAATTTTTATTTACTACAAATCGGAAAGACACGTTTTATTTCATACATACATGTAACGTTACTCCCTAAACTCTCCATAAGTTGCTGTGTCCTGATCAACAGGGCCAGCATCACAACTTTGGTCGAATAGTGATAGACCAGTGGTTATGAATGCTGATCTGCTTGTTTTCCAACTCACCCTGCAACACCCATTGATGATTACCTGGGTCAGAAGATACCAACTCAGTTGAGGATGGTGTGGGAAAGACAAAGTGTCAAAGGCACTGGTGTCTTCCAGCTTCGGATTGACTGAACACACCGGATCCAGGTAATAGGCAGTGGGTAAAGTTAGTTGGAAAACAAGCAGAGCAGGGGTCCTTGAGGACCAGGATTGAGAACCCCTGTCACAGACCAATTGACGAGTTCACTAATATTAAAGTGGTTTATAAACAAATGAGGAAGACATCTTCTCCGCTGTGCGTAACTTTTAGTTATGTTTACATTACATTTTCTGTCTGAATGTTCCTTGTGGAAAGATGTGTAGATGCAGGCTTCAAACAATGTCCAATTTAAGTTCCACACTGAATGTGTTGCACCTTCTGCCACATCATCATAACTTGTGATTTGGGATGTATACCTTCAGAATGCACATATTTCTGTGGTTTTGTTTTTTTTTAGCATGGACTCCAGCTGCCTGCCCAGTAACTTTCTATCTCCAGAATCAACGGTGACTACCCTGCTGTCGAGCTCAGGTCACCTGAGGAGCAGCCTGCTGCCTCCTGAACACGGCACCTTCAAATATAGAGACAAGGTTCCCTCCGCTTCTTGTGTTTCCTTTTTGAGGGGATTCATTGTTTTTTTGTTTTGTTACAGTACCTGAGACAATTTTGGCAGCTGTTCACTCCACTCTTAGAGTTGTCCCAACCTGGCTCAACAGTATGTGATAAAGAAAGGAGGCCACACAAGGTTCTCAAATGATTCAACATATTTTTATAAAGATTTCAGTTGTTTGTGAGCAAGTGAGGGTTGTATGCAATGTTGGATGGAAAGTGTAAAAGAGTGTGTCTACATGTAGACAAGACAAAAAGAAAACTCAGCAAGCAGGCTTAGGGGGAGGCCTCCTTTAAGGGTATTAACATTAAACCCCTGTAAATGCCTAAACATCCAGTATATATGCCCCCTGGCTTTATGTCTTGCTTTCTTTAATCTTTTTTGATGAAAGCGATGAAATCCAAACAAGTGGCTGATCGGAAACTTTTACTGCTGCTGGGCTTACTAAAGATAGATCATTGATGTTTATTCATTGGCTAAATGAGTGATTCATTTTCAGAGCTATGACTCAGCCACAGCAGCATTGGACGCATACATAGCAGACTTTGAGATGAGTCAACAGAACAGTATGTCGCAGACAGGAAGACTGATTCTCCCACACGCTCACAGCTCCACGCCGAGTAGACCCAGACTGAACACACTGAGAAACAAAGATGGTAAGTCACCACACGAAGGCACCGTCACATAGACGTCTGTTCAGGTCTGGTAGGGTCCTGATGCAATGCTGCAAGTTTCAGGTCTGTGCGATAGAACACTTAAAAACCTGTCAGGAAATTAGAATAGTTTTACCCTTTTGAGGTGCTGTAAAGCTTTTAATGCAAAATGTCTGTGGGAAGTGATGAGTTTGATTTAACAATATCAGAACAGTGATTCAAGAGTTGGTGAAAAAAGAAAGTGGCAGGAAAAAATGAGTCAATGAAATATACTTTAATATCTGAAAAGTCTCTGTGTCAAAGGCTTTCATCTAAAAGTATGAGCCAGTATATTTATAAAATTAGTAAAGGCCTGGTTTTTGCTGCATGGTATTTAAAACATAAAATTGGTTAAAGATCATTTTTTATTCCTGGATCATTATAATTAGCTTAATTTAAAAATAAACAGTTTTGTTTTTTGTTTCTACCTGTAGTTCTCAGGGAGAGTTTGACTGACAGAGAGTTGGACTTCCTGAACCTTCCCGTCAGCTCTCTCCGTCACCGTGACAACAGAGACAGACTGTCCATGACAACAGACGAGCTGCTGTCTATCCCTCAGGACGGTTCCATGCCCGTCACTCACACGTCTGCTTTCATCCAAGGTCTTCAAACACATCCCAAACACATTTATCCAAGGTTTTTACATTCATCCCTGAAACATGGAAGCTGCATACAAAGTTTGAAAACACACCACTCACACCTCTGTCTTCAAAGTTTTTGACAGCATCACTCACATTTGTGTTTATCCAGGAACCTGAAATGCAAGTCACACACAAGTGTTGTGCCCTAATTTTAATTCTGTAAATACATCACTCACAACTCAACCTTTATATGCACCCTCACTTACACACTCATACTTATACTAGATCCAGTACTGTCTTTGTCTGTGGTCCATGAATGCAAAACTTCGAGTGATGGGCATTTTTCTGACATGGTTTGGACTTAATAGATTGAAAAATAACATTATCTGAGTAAGTGTGCGTCTCTCAGTTCTTCTTTTTTTCTCCATCTGTTGCTCCAGGTCTCCTGTCCCATTCGGGCGGCTCCCAGCCCCACTCTTCATTCAGACCAGTAAACAGAGCCTGTGCTGGGCTCAGGAGCAGTCACACCAACTCCCAGTTGAGCCACCACCAAAACCCTCCTCTAACACACATACCCAGAAGCTCCAGGTTTTTTCTTTTTTTCATGTTGCTGTTCTGTCTTCTGTGAAAAATCCAAATAATTTCATTACATTCTTCCCCCCACAAGGTACAGAAGAAGACCGGATGCAGCCCCTTCTAAAACACACGATGACATACTCTCTGTGAGCAGTTTTAAGGTGATTGTCATGCACACTCTTAAATTTCTGCACATGCTGTGTTCTTCAATTTGAGTCTGTGGAGGGCTGTGAGTCAGTGTCATTGTTCTGTCTCCGTCTCTTAGCGTGCACACAGAGCAGCAGGGTCGGGGCATGCAGAGCCATCCACCCTGTTATACCTCCCTCACTGGCTCACTAGCAACAAGGCTGACATGGACTGTTCTGGAATGAGTAGCGTGCCTGACCTGAAGTACCCAGGTTGGATCCATCACTGTAACCTCAGTGAGCCACTGGCCCCAGAGTCAGAGCTGTGGGATGGCCATGGTATAGCAGTCCCTGTGAGGCACATACATGCCATGGTTTTCAATATGTTCCCTCCACATTTGCTATATATATATATTAGTAACTTTTTATTATGTTCTTTCACCTGCAGCTCCCAGAACCAGAGCTCCGTCCTGGGTAGCCGAGCTGGAGGTCGATGATACCGAGCAGACGTTGTCACAGGTGCTAGAAAGAGAAAATCAGGTTTTTTTTCATTGCATGTAATGATAAATAGCATATAAAGTCCCATTTTTGTTTGTTTGTTTGCTGTAGGAGTTATATTTGTTTTTTGAAATTAACATATCGACCCAACTTCAGATAAGCATCTGAAAAGAATGGATTGAATTGAAAAATCAATAAATACGACCTTGTCCACTTCTGCCCTGCCTGTTCTCAATGTCAACAACTACTATCTAAGACCAGTTCTTATCATCTGTATGTCTGTGTTTGCCTGTGTATGATCAGGTTGACAGCCAGCAGACTCTCAGAGATCTGAGGCTTCAGTTTGCTGAACAGATCTCACTGCTCACTGCTGGGACAAAAAAATCTGACATCATGGAAACTCTGTTCAGAGGTAAAAAAAATCAATTCAATCTTTTGTTTGTTAATTTGAGGACACTGTTCACTTTCATAGTCATTGGGGGTTAAGTGCTCATCTTGTTGGACTGTCTCCTTGATTGAATAAAATCTTAGCCGCTACTGCAAGGGACATTCCTTGAAACCCTAAATGCCTGTTGTTCAGTTGTCTGTTGTTGAATTACATTTAGAAAAAATAACAACATCAGGAGGACCAGGTTTTTCTTAGATGATGATGATGATTATTATTATTATTAATATTATTGCCACACCTTATTATGTTTTTCGTTCATGTCTGTGTGTTTCCCTCTGTCAGACAACAGGATTGAGAGTCTGATCCAGAAGGCAGATCAGGTGTTGAACTCTCTGTCTCAAAGTTCTAGTTGTGCCGACATTCCTGCAGGTTCAGGTGAGATCAGTTAATGTCATGTAGCATAAACGGCTCAAAAAATCTGGTTACTTTAGTTTGTTATTACAACCTTGTTCTTTTGATAAAACGCAGAATTTTATTTCATTTATGTGCACTTAAGAAACTATGTTCTGTTCTATGTTAGAACATATTTTTGGTTGCTGAAATCGGTGGAGGGGATTAGAGCAACCAGATTTCCCCCTGTAGATTTCTCCTGGAAAACCCTGACTTCTCTGCCATGAATCCGCTTAAAAGGGGTTAGGAGCACAGTGAACGGCTGAATGAGGGAGAGATTGTTAGTCCCCCTAGTCCAACAAAAATTGAAACAAGCAAAGTGCCTTGTAGTCTAAGTCTAAGTCTAAGACAAAGTAGTCATCTTTGTCTCTCTTGCTACTTACTGTGTAACAATCAGAAGGCCCACTGATAGATCTGCACTCACACCCCACTACTGTTCATTCAGTGGTTTGGGATTTGAATATGGACATAGCAGTAAATGGTCTGCATGACTGCTGCATCCACATTATTGCTGCATGCACACTACAAACTGTGATAGCAGCTCTGAACATTAGCAGCAGATCAAAGAAATGCTTCAACCACAAACCACAAATTGGTTTTGTTTGTGTTGAAATCTCACTATTATTGAAGTTTTGTTGATGTGCAAATGCTTGTTGGGTGTTTAAAGTGTTCGTAATAATGTTTTGTAATGCTGTATTTGACATTTTCCGACACAGCATTTAACAGTGTAATCTTAATCTCATCTCTTTTGGTGGAAAAGTTACACATTTTCTATGTTCATATTTAATAACTTCTGTTACTGTCATTGCAATCTATCTAGTAAACGCTGAGGAACCGGTGCTCAGTTCACCCTCACAGACTCAACAGAGGCCCATGTAAGACTTTAGACGCATTTTGACTTTGTCAGTTCTGGTGTATCAACACTGAACACACTGTTAATTGATGCTATTTTGAACCTGTAGGGACTCAGCAGCAGCAGGGGTCCCAGAAGCTCTGACTGACAGAGGAGCTCAGGTAGAATTTACTCCTGTAGTTTTGTGTTTAGCTACCTAATACAAATCATGGATTAGAGAATGGAGAACTGAGCTGGGTTTCTCCGGTGGTTCTCATAAACACATGTACACTGAAGTCTAATGACAGAGTTCATAGAGGTTCATCTTAGTCTGCTGTCTCTCCCAGGCTCCTGGCTGTGGTCTCCATGGAAACAACATCTGGAAGCAGCCCGGTCCAGTGGAGGCTTTAAAACAGATGTTATTTAGACTGCAGGCAGTTGAGGCAGAGCTTCAGCGACAACAAGCATCTGTAGCTCCAGCACTGAGTGACAGGAAGCAGACAGAGACTCCAGTGAAGCAAGAAGTCAGTCACACAAGTGTTTGTGGAAACCCCTCACTCCCATTTTTGTTGTTTCATGTTTCAATTAAGGAATTCTGTTTGTGTTTCAGAGGCCTGAAAAGGAAGTGGAGCTGGAGGGTTTTTCTGGTGGACCATCTCTACAGAGGTAACGAACACTAACAAACATGGCGTACAGCTAATGACTGCATATAGGGAATTAGTATAAAATCTTAGGCAGTCGACACCAGAAGGGTAGCGCTTTAATCTAGTCATGGGTCCAGACTGAAGTCATTTTTAGCTAGGGGTGACAATGTCTGAATACCACAAGACTGAAAGATCCAACAACTATTAACGGATGCCGCTAACACCCTAATTCAATTTACTTAATTTATTTCTCCATAAAATGAACAGCAGGTTTTCATACTTGTGCCAAAATGGCTGGGCATAAAATGTTCAATCAAGACTGCATTTCTTTCAGTTTCATGCGACAATTCGTGATAATTTTGTGTGTTTACATGTTGAATTGTTTATTGTATAAGACAAGCTGAGATTTTGACCCTTTTTTTTTTAAACAAAAAGATGAATTGAAAAAATAAAAGGCAGATGAGTTGATAGTTAAACTATTCTTTAGTTTTAGCCTCACTAATGTTAGCATTTAGCTTAAAGTCAAGGCTCACATACAGCAGCTACTAGCAGACGTATGACGCTCTACTTCCCTTTAAGCATTACTGGTTACCTGGAATTTGTGATGAGTTCATCCTGATCGTCGCACTGCAGTTTGCAACAGAATTTCAGATCATATTGCTGATAATGGTTTCTGTCCTCAGAGCCTTGCATCACCTAAGCCGCCTGAAGCTGCTGGTGGAAGATCCCAGCACAAAACCCAAAGAGAAAGAAGATGAAAAGGATGATGATGATGATGATGATGAAGGACTCTGCTCCTCTTCATCTGCTGACGGACCCATCTGTACTCAGCATAAACCCTGCTGAAGTTGAGGCCTTGTTTATCTTTGGCAACAAGTATTTACAAAAGGTGCCACTAAATCTGGACAAAGTCCGTTCTGGATTCATATTTGTCCTGATGAAATGTGCCATTTTATTTAAAAAAGAAATCACAGGGCAGAGGCCAAGCCAGCCTGTTCCAAACAGGATGTGTGTTAATGTTACATGAAGTGTTACACTGAATGAAGCCGTGAAACTGAAAACACAGATGACACAGACTGAAACCAGGCTACCAAGCTTATGGAAATCCTGTTTGACAGCATTACATCAGCTTTCAGTATCATTATTAATAAAAAGATGCCACACGGAAATCGAAGTTCGAATTATTTCCATACACACGAGAATAAGGCTGCTACCATTGATAAACATTTATGTGCCACAATTAAGATGTTAAATGATAACGCAATTAAAATGACCATATCCCCATGCTAAACACCAAATGGTACATCATATGATTACTATCAAAAACGATACGATATTTTCCAAATAAGCTTAAAAATATTTAGCACTGATGCAATGAACAGTTGAAAAAATGGCTGTTCTATACATGCATCCATCCATTATCTGTAACGGCTTATCCTGTTCAGGTTCACAGGGAGCTGGAGCCTATCCCCTCTGTCAATTGGTGAGCGGCAGGGTCCGCCGTGGACAGGTCTCGTCCATGTCAGCGCCTACACAGACAGACAACATGCACACCCGGGTGTTTTATTGCCCAAACAATAGTACAGAAGCAAAGGGCAGCTGACCTTTAACCAGTCAGTCAGAGCTGGTGTGTGAACCATCTTCAAGAACTTGAAGCAAGTCCAGTTACCACAAGAAGTTACCCTTTCTTTACAAAAGTACACGTTCTGATTTTTAAAGTAAAGTTACTCTACTAAGAAAGTGTATTATAAACTGTATGGATTGTGATGCTGTTGAGATAAGATGTGACAATATTACCTAGCAACTACTTTATGCACTGACTGGTGGATTATTCATAATGATACATCATAATGTATTCATTAATTTTATTTTTGTATTAATATTTGATCTGAACAAAGTAACTGGTAATTAAAGATAAAAAATTAAATTCCGTATAAGTACCCTAAAATTAAAGTAAAGTACAATTACCACAAAATTGTACATAAGTGCAGTACTTTAGTTACAGTATTTATTTACTAATTATCTCTGGAATGTGTTAGGAATTTAGACTCTTCAGAAGAAGAACTGACCAAATCAGAGGCTGAAATAAATAATTATCACAGATAATTATTAGTTTTTTGTCACATATACTTATTTGCTGTCACGTTAGAATTTTTTAGCAGTTGCAAATAGATAGATAATCCGTAGAGGGGATGGATTTTTCTCACTATATGCAATTAAAAACAGGTATTTGTTATTTCAGAATAATACTCAACAAACACTCACATTTGATAGAAAAATCCATTATTTATGTCCAGCTTATAATAAACAAAAAGGGTTTAAAATAATTAAAGTACTATGCCCTGCATTTTATTTCACATGTGCCACCTTTTTTTTGAATGCCTTTCCCAGTCTGGCCGTCCATTTAAACCATCTCTTGACCTGCCCGAACCTGCATTTTGATGATTCTAAGGTCTTCCAGTAATGAACATATTGACACACACTGGGACCAACTTCTGTCCTCAGCCTAAGGACTGAGGTGAGACGCTCTACTGTTCTGTATGCTCATCACCCTGAAAGCTTCAGACTTCTTGAACACATGGAATTTCTTGGTTTGCATCATAGTAAGACCAGACCTTAACCAGCCCTTCGCTCCCAGCTGAAATCAGAGTCTCCCCCTTGTGGTCAAACGTCACACTCTGCACACTGTCACCGTGTCCTGACAGGCTCGTCACTGCGCAGGAATCCACCTCGACAAGTCTGACCAAACCATCGCTGCAGGCAACTGCTAGCATCTTCCCTGATGGGCTGAACGCCACCTGGTTGGCCCCCAAGGGCCCCGCCTCCACAGTGCCTACTACCAGTGGAGGCTTCCTAACGTCCCACAGGTTGACAAAACCACTGGAGTCACAAGAGGCCACCATGTCACTAGCCAGGCTGAAGGTTGCGTGGTTGCAGGGATGCAAGTGTCCACCGAAGGTGGTAGTGCAGATGCCCAGTCTGGCATCCCACAGGGCGAGGGTTTTGTCAGCTGAGCAGGTGAGGAGGAGGTTGGAAAAAGGCAGGAAGCAGACACTGTTGATGGAGGCGGTGTGGCGACGCAGCGTCAGGCGACAGCGCTGACTATTCAGGTCCCACAGCTTGGTGGTTTTGTCTGCTGAGCAGGAAGCCAGAAAGTTGCCGCAGGAGTGAAAGGAGCAGCCCCAGGTGGGCTGGCTGTGACCGGAGAGCGTCAGCACACAGCAGCCAAGAGCAAAATCCCAGAGCCGGACCTGTAACAATGATCCAAAAGAACAGGAAGACCAAGGAAACTGTAACACACGAGCAGGGTTTTTTTTTCATATATATATATGGTTGAATCACATTTGTTGCAGTGGAGAGGAACATACTGTAGTGTCTCCACTGGTTGTTGCTAACTTCGATCCATCAGGGTGAAAACTGCATCCAGACAGCCAGTCAGAGTGCCCCTCACCTGTCAGCACCATCTGGCCAACCTGGAAACACAGTACAGTCCAGTAGCTAATGGGTGTGACCCTTAATAGTATATAAGGCATTTTATTGACCTACAGTATGTGCGTCCTTTAATTTCAGTGTCCCATCCTTTCATCATTTAATGATTATTGTCTCATTTTGTGTCTGTGCATTAAAGCTATTGCAATATCAATTTTAAAAAATCCCACATTTTGTCTAAATTCTAATCTCATCTCATTCTTTAGACTCAAATGAAAACAATCAATCTAACTGCAATCAGTATTAGATCTTCAAGCTGTCACTATCTTAAAACTTACTCATAGCACAGTGTAACTTCATATTGCAACATCTGCTTTTAAAAGTAATAATTGTATTGCTTCATATTTGTATTTTTTTTATCTTAACTTCCTATCACCTCATCTTGAAGTATCTTATCTGATTTCTCTCTTTGTCCTGTCCTGTATATTTAATACTATGTACAGTATCTGTTAGGAGCCTTGTGACTGTTGAGCAGAATGTCCTGCCAGGTTTAGTCTTTCAGTGCTGCTTTTTGTTTTCAGTATAGATTAAATTTCCCCTGTTAAACACAGTAATAACTATGTTTGTAAATGTTCTGCACTTATATAGCGCTTTTCTAACTATCGGCACTCAAAGCACTTTACACTGCTTCTTATTCACCCATTCACACTCACAATCACACACACTCACACACCGATGGAGATCAACACTCACCGGGAGCAACTAAGTTGGGGTTCAGTGTCTTGTTCAAGGACACTTTGACATGTGACCGGAGGAGGAGGAGCCGGGGATTGAACCAACAACTGTGAGCCTGGTGGACAACCGCTCACACAGTCCCAAGGGCCACAGTCGCCCTTGTCTTGACTTATCTCATTTTAGGTGCAGTGTGTACAATTCAGTGGCATCTAATGGTAAAGTTACATAATGCAACCATCTCAATATCCCCTCACCCCTTTTTTCTAAGTGCAACTAAGCCTTCAGTGTCTGTCAGGTGCCATTTACGACCACATTAAACGTCATGTGATGAGGTTACTTTATTTAGATTTACTTTATTTAACCTATTTAGTTTGTACATTTGTAGGTCACGGCTTCAGTACCATAATGAATAATACTTTTCCCACACTGTGGTAGTGTTTGGTGTCTGTATTCTGCCCTATTGTAAAATTATGGCAGCCTCCATATAAAGGGGACCTGCTCCCCATGTAGATATAAGGGGCTTCGTTTTAAGCTAAGGAAAACACAACAATTCTTATTTTCAGTTGATTACACACTAAAGAAAATGTAATGATCAAAGTAATTATGAAAACTGTATCACCTACACCCCTATAACACACACTGCACCTTTAATCATGCATTTATAGTTATATACATCTTCTACCATCTCAAGTTTTCACATTCCATCAGAGTTCATCTCATACACGATGTCATATCTAAACTTCCATCTCATTTTATATGTTATTCCATTTCAACACCCAAGAAGTCCAAGTTCCAAGGCTGCTTGATATGGAATCGTCTCCCAAATTTAATTTGTGAAAGTCTTACATTCTCTGCTTTTAAAAAACTGCTGAAAAACTGGTTAAAAACCGATAAAACCTCTGAACATATGTGAAGCCAGATCAGCACTTTTACACTAGACTCTAATGTAGTTGCCAACTCTTATGTGTCTTTTTTTTTTAATTTTATTGTAATCCCATCTGTTAGTCTCTCATTCCATCTCACTGCATCTCTTTCACAGACCTTTGTCCATGTGTGCACATCTTTCTCTTACCTTCTCTCCTTTGGCTGGCAGCACCCACAGCCTCCAGCTGTGGTCATCACTGGTGGAGGCCAGGATCAGTTTTCGTGGATGCAGAGTGATGCAGCTGATGGGAAGGTGGTGGGCTCTGATGGAGCAGGCTAGGCTGAAAAACCTGGGGTTGTTCCATTTTTGAAATTTCACTTGAGCCAGGCGAGGGTTCGCCCATCTGTTGCACTTAGGAAACTCTGAGTCCTTTCTGTGTCTCTTTATGGTGCTTTTGGCTGAGGATTTATCTGTGCCTTTGCTGTTTGTGATGCTTCTCTCTTTTTCCTGACTGATTCTTGACTCTGAGGTGTTTTGAACTTTGTCCTTTTCTATAATGAGAAGCATTTTCTGCCGCACAGCTGTTTGATATTTGTTGTCCAGCTGCCTCAGCGTCGGCTCAAAAGAATTCCGAAGTTTCTTCAGCTGTTTGAAGTCCTCAATTAGCCGGTTTTTGACCTCAGCAACTTGTCTATACTGCAGCCTGTGGAAATCTCTCTCCCTCTGCATCCTCAGCAGCCTCTCCCCTGCTGTCAGAACGTCTCCTCTGAGCACATCTGTCTCTCTGTGGACTGTGTCCAGCTTGCTCTTGAGGAGCTGTCTGTGAGTGAGAGCATCAGGAATGAATGAAATGCCTGTCTTTGCTGTGACTGTCACCAGAGTTTCTCTCAGCAGGTTCTGGGCTTGACCGTTCCACTCAGCCTCAAATGTGATTAAAGTTTGGGTCAGGCCAGTTCTTCGGAGGAAGTTCCTCAAGAAATCATCCACCACCTCTGGGATATTGACAATGACTTGTTTGTGCAATTTAAATGTTCTTCTGGCAGGAGCAGCGGAGGCAGCAGGGGCAGCCTCTCTCATAGCCACCTCAAAGCTTTCCTCCTCAACAATCCTCCTCCTCCTCTCCTCCAACGAATTCTCCTGGTTCTCCTCGGTTCTCTCTGTTTTCTGAGCTGACATTTTCTCTCTCTGCCGATGAGCTTCTTGTTTACCTGTTGCTAGGGTAACTGTACACAGAGAAGCCGAGTTCCACTTTTGTGTCGTTGACCATGCTGCCATAGCAACAACCACTCCTTTTCTATTTTTGATAAAAGGTATGTTGACTAAATGATTATTGTTACGTGATGTGTACTTTCTGATTGGACCTATATTTGTATGCATCTATGTGTATTTATTTTTCATCTCTGGGAAAAAACACCAATCCTGAAATGACCAATGTGGATCACTTAAGTAGTTAAATAAAAAGAAAATACAAATTGAAAATGCAGTCATTTAAAAATGCAAACATACAGCATTAAGGAAAGCCATGATAACTACAAAGGCTAACATTCAAAAGTCTGAGCTTATTTACACTGATCAGGCATAACAATGTGACCGCCATGAATTTTACTTTTACAAGTTTTTAGGTTGAAACTGTCAGAAAGGCGATAATTCTATTATGTGTTTATTATTGAGGTTTTAATTTCTCTTATGCAGGAGAATTTGCTGCGTAGTCAGGCACCAGCTTTAAAATACAGTAGCAGAAACACAAGTCCTCCACAGGAACTCGCCCAATGTAGTAAATATACAGAAATTTAGGTTCGCAGGCCAAATGAGTGACATTTAATTGTCAGTCTTTTACCATATGATGACAAGTAGAGGAGTGGTTAAGTCTTAAGTCCTTAGTTCTAACTAACTTAAGGAAATCTAGGTTATCTTACTTCATTCCATGTTATTTCAGGTTAGGAAATCCTAATAATAATGTGTCTTAATGTTTTCTTTATTGAAATAATGTGTCATATACCTGAAAATGTAACAGCATTTTTTGTCTTAATTGTCAAATAACAAATTGGACTTAAAATAACAAATTTCTAAAGATACACGGTGAGTGCAAGTGTCTTGCACATGCATTGTTATGAATAAAACTATATAATTTAAGACCCCCAATGAACTTATTTAATTACACCAATAGAATATAAAGTGGTCCCCAGCCCAGAACCAGAAGAAGAATGATATCACAGAGGACATCTCACCACAGAGAGACTAGCAGAATCTCTCTGTGAACGAGACTTTTGCACAGATGATTGACTGCCTTGAGTATAAGTGAGCTGTTTTCCAGGAAAAAAGTCCAACTAAATAGGTCCTTACATTTATCAACCACCCATGTGGAAAGGGTCTTGTCGAATAAGTTGTCGAATAAGTTTTATTTTCCTTAAAACCGAGAACCCTGCTTGCTGGGACCTGTTGTGGGTTTGACGTGATGATGCTGCCTCACCTGAACTTTGTTTAAAAGCGCCTTTGTTGAGACGGGTCTGAGGTGGACGGCCGCATGAGTGGTGGTAAATGTACAGCATTTGAGAATCCCTCCTTCAGCCCACCAGCACAATGTTGCACAAATGAGTAGGTTATATCTTCAGTCTTGCCTGCGGCTTTAAGTAGATCTTCTTGGTCTTGAATAAAGCGCTTGATTTTTTCAAGCTGTGTCTCTGTGTCATTTATACTGACACCTTCTTCCTCCAATATTCCACCTGTCATTTCGTACAGATTCAGGACTCCCATTTTAATCTGTCCAACAAAAAGTGTTTTTTTGGCAGCAGTGTCCTGAATATGTTGCCACTCCTTTTCCCATTTTGAACCTTCAACTCTTGCCGCATCAAACTCGGCCTGGGCCTGCAGTAGTTCATCGTATTTTTCCAGCTGCATCGTCTTAAATTCGTCTTTAAGACTCTTAAGTGTCTTCCTCTGCTGAAGGACATTTTTCTGTGCCATGCTCAGGTCACTATGGAACTTGTCTCTGCAGAGAAGGAGGTTTCTTAGGTAAAGTGCAAGCGACTCGACCTCTTTAAACTCAGTCATTTTCATCGCCTGCGCTATGACATCTGAGTAAACAGAGTGTCTTTGTATTTCAAGGTCTAGCTCCTCTTTCCTGTGGTTTTTTTGAGCGTACTCCTCATTTAGGCTGAGTAATTCAGCTTTCATCTGCAGTACTTCTTGTTTCTCACGCTCTGCTTTCTCAATAGCTTTTTCAGTCTTTTGGTCTTGTAGAAATATGTCAAAGTTAAACTCTTGCTCCTCTACATTCTTGATGGCCTTCCGGAGGTCTTCTATGGAACGTTCTAATGCCCTCAGTATCTCTTGCCTTTTCTCGTACAAAGCTTCAAGGTCCTTCTCCTCCCTCTGTTTTGTTCGTAGTTCAATGAGGGCGTCTGTTAATACAAACATAGAACACTTTCCCGGATACAACCTTTCGAATACATCCTCCTCAGTGGAGAACTTGTATTTCTTGCTGTACATCTCTAAAGATTTTATGAAATAAATTTCACCAAATCTGAGGTTATCCTGACAGGAAGGCTGGCACAATGTTCTAAAGAAGATAAATGGTCAAATGTCGCTTCCATATATACTTGTTAGTCAAACTTCAAAGCCAGTTAACCTTAAAAACTTTAATAGCAGTTATGTGATGTCATTGATCATGTCATCGATCATGTCATCAAAGCAGTCATTTTAAACTAAACACAATGCAGATAGTTGTACATAGTTGTGGGCATGGCCTATTTCAAACAGCAAAGCCATTCTTATGCAACCCATCACTATTGATCATTCTATGATCTGATCATTCCAAAACTTTAAACGCTCACAGTCCACTCACCTAGAATTCTACAATACTAAAATGTAGTTGGACACATTGATCACCACATACAAAACTCAGAGGATTTTGCAGCCAGTGATAGAGAGCTGAAACTGGATACTGACGGAACCATCGTATCCTTTGATGTCACTTCCCTCTTCACCAGCATCCTCACCACCAATACCCTGACAGTCGTTAGGAAAGGACTAGAAGAAGACCGCATCCTGCACAACAGAAACAACCTTAACCCAGATCAGATCTGCTCCCTCCTGGACCTGGTGTCTGAACACCACATACTTCATCTAGAGAGGTGACTTCTACAGACAGAAACATGGCTGTGCCATGGGTTCTCCAGCATCTCCTATTGTTGCCAAGCTATACATGGAGGAAGTAGAGTAGTAAGCACTAAACTCCTTCCCAGGGACAGCACCAACCCACTGGTTCAGATATGTAGATGACACCTGGGTGAAGACCAAGATCCAGGAAGATCAAGTTTTCACAGACCAAATAAATGCAGTTGACATCAACATAAAGTTCTCCAGGGAGGACAACAATGACAACAGACTGGCCTTCCTGGAATGCACAGTTAACATTGGGACTTGTGGCAACCTAGAATAGAAATCTACAGAAAACCCACACACGTGGACCAGTACTTACGGTTTGACCCCCACCACCCACTGCAACACAAACTAGGAGTCATCAGGACCCTGCACCACAGGGCAGAAAACATCCCCACCTCCTCTGAAGCCAAAATGGAGGAGGATAGACATCTGACACAGCTCTGAAGGCCTGCGGTTACCCTAAGTGGGCCTTAAACAAGATGTTGTCCACATCCAACAGAAGGACGATGGACAGAGCAGAGACTCAGAGTCAAAGGAAAAACCTGGTGATTCCTTACATGTTTGGAGTGTCAGAGAAGCTCAAAAGGATCTTCAGAAAATACCACATACCTGTTCACTTCAAACCCACAAACACAATGAGACAAAGAGTCATTCACCCAAAAGAATAAACACCTAAACACAAGAAGAGCAACGTAGTGTATGCAGTCCAGTGCAGTGAAGAGTGCTGAGAGCTCTACACTGGAGAAACCAAATGGCAAGAGGATGGCCCAGCACAGGAGGAGCAACACCTCAGGACCAGAATCAGCAGTGTACCTACACCTGAAGGACAAAAGGCACTCGTTTGAGGATGACAATGTCCACATTTTGGACAGAGAAGACAGATGGTATGAGAGAGGAGTATGTGAAGCCATTTATGTTCACATGAAGAACCCTTCTCTCGGCAGAGGAGGAGGCCTCAGGTCCAACCTGTCTCCCATTTTTCATGCTGCCCTATCATCCATACCCAAGAAGATTAAGACCACCTAACAACCCCCCATCTTAGGGATTAGAGAGTTAGGGTAGTAATCGTTACATCTTAATGACTCCACCCTGTTCCCACCTCCCACCTTAACAAGCCTTTTCAGGCCAGGGTGGAACTTGGGCTACTCTGGAGAACATAACTGGGGTCCCCAGCCACTTTATTCAGATTGAAGAAGCTGCTTGGATAAGTAGTAAAACGTTTCTAACAAGAAAAAGACGTCTAGACATTATTCAATCTTCAGATAAGAGACAAAAAGTGTAAAAAAGAGTGTGACAGCAGTGCTGCCCAGCTCGGGGAAAAGGGAAGCGATGTGATAAAACAAAACAAGCAGACTCTTGAGGTCCCTTTAAAAACTATAAGTGGTGACAGAATGTGTAAGAAATACTTGCAGAAGGTGAAAGCGCTGACAAAGCAGCTGTCCCAGAGAGACGCTGAAATCCTGCAAATGTCTCTTTGACAGCTTACAGTGTCACAAATTTGGGTATTAGGTGTTTGAGGAACCAAGTGAGAGACGGCAAGAGGAGGTTTCGATGGTCGGGCCGGGAACAGGATCAGGCAGGGTGTCGGTCGAGCCCAGAGAGGAGTGTCTCCGTTTACCCTTACACCTAGAAATGGACAGCATCTCTAACAATTTAGGCCAGATATGGGGGGGGCCAAAATTAAACTGATGGACAAGAAGATGAAGTAAGAGGTCACTAACAAGTTGGCTGAGGAACAGAGAGAAATGGAAAAAGAGAAAATTAAACTGGTCAAATAAATTAAAGCTCTCGACCAAAAGAACACGAAGCTCACAGAGGAGAAGATAAAACAGAGAAAAAGAGAGAAAAACAAGAACAAACTGGTGGAGCAAAATGAAAAACCTATGGTTTTCTACATTAAAATGCAAAAGAAGAAAAGACAGTGGACTCTATGGCTACAGTGACAAAAGACAATTACATAAACAGATATAGAAACTTAAACTCACATAGAAACTTCACAAACAGAGAAGTCAAATATCATTTTTCTACCATTCATACACATGTACTAAAACTATAGAAAGCTAGTCGACAGAAGTGTGCTCATAGGTAAATGGTTGCCCACATGCAATGTTATCGCAGCATCTTGTGGTTATTATGAAGCCGGAAGATACAAAAAAAATCTCCTAACATTACTCTATGCAATTCCAAACTGACCACAAGATTTAATCTAACCCTCTTAGACAAGAGCTGAATGCTACAAGATTCATCAAGTACTGCTCAGATGTTGAATGTTGCAGTTGTTTGATGCTAGTTGTAGCTATGTGAACATTTGTAGGAATTCATTTTTTTTTTTACAACACTACAATAATTTCTCTGTGTTTGCCCTATTCTGCACTTTATGGATTCTAATGAAAATATCCAAAGTTACAGTTAATAAATTTAATGTGTCAATCAATCCATTATCTCTTATCCTATTTGGGTCATCGGGGGGCTGGAGCCTATCCCAGCTGTCATCAGGGGAGAGGCAAAGTACACCGTGGACAGATCGCCAGTCTAAGACAGGGCCACAGACAGACAACCATTTGCACTCACATTCACACCTATGGGCAATTTTAGAGTCACCATTTAACTTAAGAGTCATGTTTTTTGGACTGTGGGAGGAAACTGGAGTGCGTGGAAGAACATGCAAACTCCACACAGAAAGACCAGGATCAGGCTGGGAATTAAAACATTTAAAAAACTTTAAAATAAAAACTCGGACAATTTATCAAATTATGTTTTGGCCACCTGATTAGACCTTTTCCTTTATTTTTTAATGAATATTTATTAATTTGAATATCGAAATGAACATTTATTGTTGCTGCTTTGTCCTGACATTGCTATCTCATGAACATCGACATTCAGAAGTCGATCACCAGCAGACATGGTGACTATCATAGGTCTAGGTAATAGGACCCAGAAGCACAGACACAAGGGGAAGGTTTAAGATAGTTTATTGATAATAGTGGAAATAGATTGAGGGGAGACTGAGCGTTGTAGCCGGAGTCAGCAGGGGATTGAACACATGGTGCACTTGGGACAGGGGAGTCAGTGGCAAGAGCAAAAACAAGTAGAGCAGAGCAGGGCAAATTCCAGATCAGAGGTCCTCAGACGCTGTCTAGACAAGGAATTTGAGGTCCCCAGAGCAGATTGGGTCAGGTCCGAAGGAGGACTGCAGTAAACAGGAACTGGACAGAAAACACTGGGGAGACAAGAGACAGGCTGCAGATCCAGTAAGCAGTAACAGAGCAGTAAAACAAGGCATAGTCAATGATGAATTTAGACCAGGCCAGAAGGGAACACATTCCAGAATCCAGGTCAGTCAAGCAGAGTTCAGATAATCAGAAAGACTTATGAAACCAGGGGGTCAGACAGGTAATCAGGTTTAACTTAGTAGCCAGAGCTAATAAAAATATACTGTTATGGGCACAAAGCACATTCATAAGAACAATAAACATGTGTTTGGGTTGCAGATTAAAATGTAAAGTTGGATTTGCATGGATAGGTGGGATCGCATTAGCAGTGAGCATCAGCAATTAGCATGAGCAATCTACAGCTGTTCAAGCTACTACTACTACTACTACTACTACTCTCCTTTCGGCTTAATCCCGAGAGTTCGGGGTCACCACAGCGGATCATTGTCCGCATGTTGATTTGGCACAGTTTTTACACCGGATGCCCTTCCTGATGCAACCCTCCCCAATTTCTATCGGGCTTGGACCGGCACTGCACAGCTGGGGAGGGGAATGGGCTGTTAGGGGTTCAGCAACTGCCTTTACCAACTGAGCTATAGCTGCCCCTCAATCCTTTCGGCTTATCCCGTGAGTTCAGGGTCGCCACAGCGGAGCTGTTCAAGTTGCTAATGAAACCAAAAATTCAATCCAATCAGTAAAGTGAAGTAAAATGTATAGTTCACTTAGACCAGCTCAGCTGGTTTGGTTGGTTTAGGACACCTTCACTGATTTTGAACTTGCTTCTTTTGGTCCTAATTTGAGTAGTAGATGTAAATGAATGCCATTAAACATCCTCTTGACTTCCCTATATCAAAATATCTCTTTACTTCTAGATGAAAAACGCCTCCAAATGACCTCACTTGAAAGAAACGTTCAGTTCAGGTTATGTCATCTTGTTTCTCATACTATGGAGTTTGTAATCACGGTCAAACTGATTTTCCAGAGCTCCCCCAGATGACATCATCTGAACTCCTAATGATGAAAAACTCCTCCAGGTGATGTCATCTGGGGGAGTTTTTCAGTTAGAAGCAGAGAAATATTATAATATAAGGAAGTTAGAGGGAAGTTTAAAAGCATTAAACCAATATTGTTCATGCACAAAGCACAGGATCAGAAGTCAAATGCTATAGGGCTGAGAACCTTTCAAATGAGTGATAGGACGTTCGGTATGACATTGTAATTTGCTATATTAAATATACAGTGCACTCAGATAGTTTTCAGACCTTTTTGTTTTTCAATTTTGTTACGTCGCAGCTAGATAGTAAAGTTGCTTATTTTTCCCCCTCACAAATCTACACATAATACCCCATATCGACAAAGTACATTTTGGCTTTACACACCCGGATTAGGGGATTTTCCCTTCTTCTATGCAAATCCTCCCAGGCTCAGTCAGGTTAGATAGGGCCCGTCTGTGGACAGCCTTTTTCAGGTCTCTTCAGAGATGTTTGATAGGGTTCGGGGCTCTTGGTGGGCCACTCTAGGACATTCACACAGTTGTGTGAATGTCAATTCATTAACTAAGATAATTGATTAACTGTGTGAATGAATTGTCAGCTGTGTGCTTAGGATTGTTGTCATGTTGAAATGTGAACCTTTAGTTCAGTCTGAGGTCCTGAGCACTGTGGAACCCTGACCAGTCTCAGAATCCCTGCTTCATCCACGCCCATCTATTTACGTCACATTCCCCATCCACTTCCTCTACCAAATGGTGGCGCTGTTCGCAGTGCAACGGTGTTTGCGTACCGACGACGACGACGAAGAAGAAGAAGAAGAAGAAGAAGAAGAAGAAGAAGAAGAAGAAGAAGAAGAAGAAGAAGTCTACATCACATGATGTTGTGTCATGTGACTGTGAGGGCAAAAATAAAACAGGAAGATATTTTTTGTTGTTATATCTGTTGGATAGTTTTCCTACCTCCAGGACGGAGCAGCAACGCTGTACGCTGCTCGTATTCTGCATCTAAACAGCGTTTCTTAACGCTTCTGCTCTTTTGAGGGTTTGTGTTATTTCAGGTTGTTGGGACGTGTTGTTCACTTGCACTGACCACCGGGAGCTTCGTCCGGAAATTCCCTCAGTGTTATCATAAGTTTGATTATCCACTGAGGTACGTACAGTTTATGAACACGAGCAGTATGTTAAAATAACCCACCACGTGGGAATAAAAAATCTGCAGAATATGTCCACGTTCGTTGTTTTGACATAATTCTGCTGGAAATGTCAAAACACTTTGGTTTTGCAGCATAAAAGTTACTGTACTTGCAGCCATACGTGTTTGTGTTCGCTGAGAGTTTTGTGTCAGATCACAAAACGTTTGGTTAGAGTTTTGAATGGAATTTGACTTGAAGGGTTTTATCTTTAGCACCCGAGTCCAGAAAGCAGAAATGATTAATGACTAAAACCGTGAATTCAGAAGAACGATACCTTTGGTGGTTCACACTTTTAATAAAAAACAGCTTCATACATGCCTGCACCTTCATACATATGCGAACTTTGAATATATTCCTTTTAGGTTATTGTAGGCTGTGCTGATGTCATTATATTTCATTGTCACCCAGATAACCTTATTAAGACGGATCTAGTTTGACCATGTGAACACATAAAATGGTTTTACTTGTGGATTTGACCCCTTCCTCATCACTTCCATACAGTAAAAAGCTTCTTTGGGATTGATCTATTAAAAGGCCAGAGAGAATGATTTAAAAAAAAAACTGTTTCATAATTCATATGGACACTAGACTTGTTTTTAAATTTGATAAGTCATGTCAGTCTGGAGCTGGTGACCCGAGTGCTTTACAGGCAGATTAAATTATTAGATTATTTGATTGATGACTGTACGCGCAAATAATTGAGAGTTTGTAATGAAGCTAATTCACATGGTTAGCCTAAATTGAAGCACTGGACTAGTATTGCTATTTTAATAGCCAAATATAAATACTGTGAAATTGTTAAGACTATTTTTTAATGTATGTTTAATGTTTTCAGTGAAGTGGAATTGTTTGTCAAACGATCAGTGTGGTCTTTCTGTAGTAAATCAATTTCTCTGTCTTGTCTCAAAAACCAGCTTTTAAACCATGACATTGTTTTTCAATTTTTGTTTTTTTTATTCTTAGTGTTTATGATCACAGCAGCTTAACTGAAGAACTTCAGAACATATAGGACACACCAACAGAAGAGGTTGTCGGATTTGGCTGTAACTGAACAGAAAACTGCATTTTTACCTATATTGGCTTTATTGTATCCTCCAGTGTCAGAGGTCACCATGGGCTCAGCGGTGGAGAGGACAGACGAACATGTGAGGGAGTATCTGATCTACCGTGGGTTTACCAACACTCTGAAACACTTGGACAGCGAGATCAAAGCTGACAAGGAGAAAGGCTTTAGGGTATGACTAATGGGACAATGGATAGAAACAGTTTTGTCTAGAAGATTAGTTTATTGGTTGCAATTGTTAATCTTTTGTCTGCAGGTGGATAAAATCATTGATCAGCTGCAGCAGTTCGTCCAGAGCTTCGACCTGTTTGGTATGAAAGAATACTGGCTTTACCTGGACAGACGTCTGTTCTGCAGACTCGAGGATGTGTACAGATCCACTGTCAACAAACTGAGAACCAGCCTGTACAGATACTATGTCATCAACACCATTCAGGTATCATGGAGATAAATGAATCAAACTTAACATTGCTGAAACAGAACAGCAGTTCAGATTTTCTTCAACCTTTATTTTCTTCTTCTAGAAAGGAAACCTGGAGAAGACTCAGGAGTTTTTTCAGAAGCAAGCAGTGGAGCTACAGGGGCAGGTTGAGTGGCGTGATTGGTTCATTCTGCCATTCATCCCCACCCCTGAGCAGAACCCCACCTTCTCACCGTACTTCTCCCGCCAGTGGGCGGACACCTTTCTGGTTTCACTTCATAACTTCCTGTCAGTCCTCTTCCAGTGTATGCATATTCTTCATCAATCAAAATACCGACAAGATCGCAGTTTAATATGTAGTTTAAAACTGGATTAGATTTAATAGAAAATGTTTTAAAAGATGCTAGGCTCATCCAGTGTGTACTGTGTCTAACTGCCAGTCTGGATTTACTGGGTTCCAGTCCTTAACTGTTTTCCACCCCAGCCTGTCCTGCTTAGTTTTGATGCCGAAGTGCAGAAGATGACCAGTCTGACTGAAGAGAACGAACAGCTCCGGCAGTTGGTGAGGATAAAACTGGGATTCCTATTATTCTTTTTTAAATATTATTTTACACTCAAAATATTTATAGAAAAAAATCAAATAGATGAATGCAGTTTATAGTCTAACCTGTTTTTTGTAGTTTGTCAATTGTTGTTAATGTTTCAGACATTCAAACCATTCGAAGTGAATGAACATGATGTTGGAAAATTCTCCAGATTTCAGTCAGTTTAAAAAGCTCTTTAACATTCATTACAGTGTAGCCCTTGTAAAAAAGACCCATATTTTATATTTTAAAAGTCACATAATTTGGACCCCCCCCCCTCCATTTCATTAAAAAAAGCCCCACGTACAGGTTTGAAACGTTGTCACAGTCAGATAGTTTCTTTAAAATTTTATCATAACTGTTCCATGTCTTCCTGTCATTATTTCTGACTTGTCCGTCTCATTTTATTCCATCCAGCTGTTTGCCCTGCAGACAGAAAGTCGGGACCAGAGGGACGGAGACGAGATGGTTCACCACAAACTGCCAGCATATGTCCAGAACATGGACCGTCTGGGAGACACTGAGCTGTGAGACACCAACATCAATGTCAATTACTTATGACTGATTGGGAATAGGATAGCTGCCATTCTGTTTTTTTAAAAGTCTTTATGTAAAGAGTAACTACGCTTTCAGTACTTTTATGTGTTTGCATTTTGCCCACAATAATTTAGGCCATGATTTTGATATACGTTTACCAAATTTCATATTGTGTATGAAAAAGTGACGTTTTTTGGTCATATTTAGCTTGTTTCTTTTTGGTTAAAGTGTCTAAATTAAGTTTGGTCCTCATTTGGTTTATCTGAAATGGCTGCCATACTTTAAAGTAATGGGTTTATTTTTATGATGTATGAAAAAACCCTTCTGGAGGAGAAGATACATTTGGCAGCCTTTGTGAATCTTCTACCTAGCACAAGCTTTTTACCTGGCATATTGTCATTATCAAAGTTGTTTTTTGCACTTGCCTTGCCAATGTTGTGTTAACAGAGAAGAGTCCCACTGTGGACCTCATTTCTGAGGCCCCTCAGGTCTGCAAGCCAGTCAGAGGAGACTCGATTTTTAAATTTGAGGTGTTATGTCCTTGGGGGGCTTTTTCTTTCTCAAGATACACAACATTGTTACTTGCTGTGGGCCCCTAATGAATGCACTGCACCTTACATATGGGGGCCTCACCCTTCTGACTAGCTTACACGATGTGGATCTGAGAATTGAAGGCTGCGGTTGGACGCTCTTTCTGCAGTGCCCTAAGTGGAGCAGTAGCGCACAGAATGGTTTAAATAATTTAACATTGAGCTGTGCAGCCAATTATTGCTGGCTACTGCTTTAATGAATGAAAAAACTAAATAGCCCACTTATGCCTCTGAATTTCCCAGGATGTAAAAGAAATTTCCCCACTGTTGCCGAATCAGACCAAAAGAGACTCTTTGTGAAATATTAGCATAGGAGATACAGCTATCAAGACTGTTTAAAAACTGGAGAATTTCAGTCCTAGAAATCCCTTGATCTGCTGCTAGCAGTGTAGCTAAGGCTGCAGCAGAGGGACAAATACTACACTCGGTATTGCACAGTCCAAGACGCTTGTTTTTCTACATTAATGTGAATACCACTAAAGTGGTATTTTAAATAATACCACTAAATAGAATTTGTAACCAATGGAGTTTTTATACATTTTATGTTACCACCCGGCACAGGACGGACATTTGTGTTTTCAGCGTCCCTGTAGCTTTTTTAGTTTTACTAATTTATTGTTGTTTTACTGCTAATTTATTTGTTATTATTATAAACAATTCCACTATCAAGTCTAATATATGGATTTTATTCAATAGGAACCCTAATAGCAGAGATTTAGAACATAACTGACCTTGGTGCTGAATGAAGGCTGCTAATGCATTTGTAATTCTACAGAAAAGTTTAGTCCTGCGTTTCCTCGCTGAGAAAAAAGTTAATATTTTAGAACCAAAGTCAGAAATTCTTGAGTAATTAAAGATTGCACAACTGAAATAACGATTCAGTGTTAAAATAACATAATTACTGATGTTCTTGCTATTTATCACCGTCCATATGAATTGCAGTGGGAGAAAACCATGATGAGTAGAGAGGGAAAGAATGTTGGGATTTTTAAGAAATTTTACTACAGGCTGTTATTTAGTCATTAACTCAAAAGTTTATCCCAGTCACGTTTAGAATCCTTTTTCAGGCACTTTACAGCAGATCAAACTGTTCATGTTTATGTGTTCATTTAAATACAGTTGCTTGCAAAAGTATTCAGATCCCTTCACTTTATTTTGTTGTACATTTAATTTTAAATGGATAAAACGCAGTGTTTACCAAACAATCTACGTTCATTAACCAAAAAATGACAGAGTGAAAAGATGATTAAAAAAAAGATGATAACATTTTCTAAATTCTCTTGCTGTGTCTAGAACTTGACTGTCCAAAGAACTCTCTGTAGACCTCCACCATAACCTTTTGTGGTGGGAATAGATCAGAGCAAAGGTACAGAACAATTTCTGAAGCTTTGAATCACAGCAGTCTTTGGGCGTTTGCCAGCACCAGACTCATTGGGCACTCAGCTAAAATGTGTAGGGAGGTGACCAGGAACATAGCTGTTAATCTAACAGGGTTTCACAAGTTCTCTGTAGGGAACTTCTAAAAATCTGCAGCTGCCAAAAGGGATCACTATCTCAGTTGAGCTCCATCCCCCAGCACATTGTAGAGTGGTTTGAGAGAACCCAGAACCTGCTTTCAGTTTGCCAGACAGCATTTAATTGTCTGTGAGAGCATAAGGAAAGTTTGTTTGGTCTGATGAAATTAACTGTTGTAGCTGGAGTTGTCTCTCAGTTGTGAATTATAAATAGAAATACTTTACCATTTTAATTTTTTTTATTTTAAAAATATGAACATTTTTATATTTAGCCATTTAAATGTGTGATGTAAAATGATGACTTACTGTGTAACACAATGAAGTAAGCATAAAGTAAAGAAATACTTCAAGTCACTGCAAAATATATTTTTAAAAGACTGTTAACTTATTGTTAATTATAGAATATTTATGCTGTTTTACACTGTGTGCTGTAATGCAGTTGAAGTTGCCAAATAAACAATTCACCTGATGAATTGTTTCTTGTCAGTACAGTCCATTTTTTTTTTATCATCTAGGGTTTTCGCCAGCTGACAGTAGACATTTGACTGAGCTGTCATTTACAGCACCCTCTAAAAGTAATACTACTGCAAATAAATACAAATTTAAAAAAAAAATAGTTGTTAGTATAGCACAGTGGAATATTAGGGATGATAACAGAGATGAATTGTATCCCAGTAGATGACAGTTTGTTATAAGAAGATTGAAATGAGTGAGCCGGAGATCCTCAGGGTGGTAATTCCACTGGCGATGCATATCGATAGCTGACTCATGGGAACATCCAGCAAAGACTTTTGAGGAGTTCAGGCTGCACCAATGTTGATCAAGGGAGAGGGGATTCTGAATTGTTCATTCAGAATTAAAAATTAAATAACCACAGTGCTAAAAGCAAAGTAATATGTGCTTTTTCACTGGCTTTAGTTAAAAAAATGTAACATCTGTTTATTGTTTTATCTTGGAGTTAAAATGCAAACAACAATTTAAAACTGAATACACACTTCAATATTTATTTCCCTGTATGCATTAACTTACTGTGTTCTGATTTTGTTTTATGTGGCATAGCAATATCATGTCAAAAACAAGTTATTAAAGTCAAAGTATAATACTGGGTGGAGCAGAGCAGATTGTCTCCTACTAGTGTTAAGTTACATAACGTAGTTTTAAGTGTGACAGAGGGAAAACATGGAAAACAAAACTGCCCATGTTGTATTTTACTTTGCAGACTTTCTATACCTTCCATACTGCCTGGGTTCAAACTGCTAAAGGAGCATGGTGGTAGTGTAGCATCTAGGAAAGAAAACGTGTGAAAAGCTTTTAGCGTTCTGGAATCTCACACCTGCTTTCATCATGGAGCCATTTCTTAAATAATAGGGAAGAAATTTGTGAAATCTCTTATCTTAGGGTTGATTACGTTCTGATAGTTAAATGTAAATATTTTCAAGCATAAAGAAGTATAATAAGGTCAAATATATTAATGATGCAAAAGAAACCAACTTAGGAGAGTCATGACTTACATCAGTTATGGAATGGTGACCTCAAACTAATACATGAAACAAACAGAAATCATTTATTCCCTCTATCTACCTTGTTGTTTGGACCCGGTTGGTTTCCTGTTGAAGTGCGAGTCGTGAATGTCTTGTTCTATCGTGGAGTTATTGTTCTACATTACCACGCTGTGCTCTGCTTTTGGGGGTTTATTCCAAATCAGTGGTAACTTGTCACATCTTAGGTTTGTTTTGTACTTAATTACTAGGTGCTGCTGTTTAATGTTGCCCCTCTAAACTCTATCATTCTGCCCCGTTAGGGACTTGGTGTCAAACCAGCGTACCGTCAGTACCGCCACTACTCCTTCCAGAAACTTCTTCTCTACATTCCTACCACAAGGCCGACGCACTCCAGGGAAACCGCCTCTGGTCTCCACCGGGCCTTCACCAAGCCAAGTAGCAGTGAAATGGAAGGACCCACAAACCAGTCAGGTGAAAGCAAGTGGGAGAATCTCAGAGCTGCTTTGAAAGCATATCATGCCAGCTTCAAAGTCCCCAAATTTCCAACGCACTTGGACACCCAACTTGATTGATTGTTTGAGAAAGCAGTTTTCAGATAATATCAATGAGTAACCTCAGCACTAGAGTAACTTTAGCTGCAGCCCAAGAAAATTGACTGTACTGAAGGTGCAGGTATTTTAATTATGCTCAGAATCTCCTCCTCTTGCGAAGGTCCTCATCATTATGCATGGCCGACTGACCTGTGACCTGTTCTTTTTTTAGCCTGCAAAGTCAAAAGAAGCTAAGGAGGTAAAGCCAGTTTCCAGCCAGATATCAAGCAGTGAAGCTCCCAGTTCTCAGTCTCAGCAATCAACAAATCAGTCGACAAACCAGACATCACATCCTAGACACAAGAGAATCCAGGACCATGAAAAAGAAAGGAAGGAGCTTTTCTCCAAACCACCCCAACAGGTACCTGAGGAAGACATCTTGGGAAATAAGGGTATTTGTTTTCCTGTCTAATTACCATCATGAGGATCAGCAACGCTGCTGATTGTGAGTGTGAATGGGTGAATAAGAAGCAGTGTAAAGTGCTTTGAGTGCCAATAGGTAGAAAAGCGCTATATAAGTGCAGACATAGCTTATGTTTGTCTTCTCCAAATTAAATTAAAGGACCAGGCTACAGCAACGTTTGAGGCCACATTGGGAGTTCACGATTAGCTGCTGGTGTTTTGTTACTGTTGGTAATATAATAATCAAACCTACTCCTGTTTAAAAACTTGGATCAAGCTTAAAGTATATAACTTATGTCAGGCGTTGATAAGCCTAGCTCAGTATAAAGACTGGAAACAGCTAACCCAGTTCAACAACAGATCTTGTTCCTCTTCTAATGCTCACCAATAACACATTATTTCTCTGTGATTGAGGCTTCCACAAACTAATATGTAAAATCTTTCAAATTATACAGGGAATTGTGTGCTGGAACTGTTTGTTGGTGAACAAAACAGCTCCGCATAATATTAATAATTAATATATAATATAATAATTTATTCACACGAATTAGCAGTTATATATCCACCATTGACATTAAGAATTTTTCTGCTGTGAACGAGCTTCACCGTGGCTTCTGTTTATGTTGTGAAAGGGCTGAAGTTTAGGAGTAAGAAATGTTTTTTAGTCTGGTGTTATTGGGTCTGATTCTTCCTCTAAATAAAAAAACCTGTTACATTGTCCAGCCAAACACAAAGAGCAAGGGAAGTGTGTGAACTATGATGCCTATGACACAGCCCATCGGTCATTAACTTTATTTATAACAATTACATCTTTCTGTGTTTTTTTTTTTTCTTCAGACACCAGAGAAGAAAGGGGAGGCTGGGGAGGGAGAACCTCAGTCTGAGATGTCTAGCGAACCTCTTGATTCTTCCTCCTTGAATAGCAGAAGCTGCAGAGGAGGAGCTGAGGGAGGCTTGTCAGCGGAACAGCCTTTTATCAAACTTAGCCAGGAGGAGTATGGAGAACACCACTCCTCTATCATGCACTGCAGGTTTGCCCTCACTCTGTTCAGATGAAACACATCATTCTTTCTTCTTCTTCCCCTTCATTGAAGCAATATCTACAAACTTGCTTGGTTTCTGGACAAAGTGACTGATACATAATCTGATACATGATCAAGATTTTAACTTCAGCTGCAGTTATTTTCATTGACTTTTAATAAAAATGAAACCACTTCTTTCCTCTCTGCATCCAATCCTCTTCTCCCGTTTTTCAGGGTTGACTGTTCTGGTCGCCGGGTTGCCAGTTTGGATGTGGATGGAGTCATCAAGGTGAATCTGCATCATTTTAGATGGCTTGTATAAACATAAAAAAGAACAAAAACTAAACTATTAGAGACAAACAATAAAGCCTTTTTCCACCTCAGGTGTGGTCGTTCAATCCCATTATGCAGACTAAGGCCACCATAATGTCCAAGTCCCCTCTACTGTCTCTGGAGTGGGCCACCAAACCTGACAGACTGGTACAAACAAAAGACACACACGGCACATTACTGTGAATAGAGACAGCATAAATCAGGTTTCTCTAACCTTATGTTTAGTAGCTTATGTAGGAAACAGCATTTACATTTTAGAACTATTTTCAGTCCTTAGTAATATGCTGAACTCGGGGAATAACCTCTGTACTAAACCTAACGCTGAACGTAAAGTATTGCAATAAGTCCACTATTACTAAATTAAAATACATTTGTATAGTTAGTTTGTGCATAGTCTGAATCACTATAGACATGGAGAACCAAGTCCAAATTTGGGCTTAAGATGCTAGATTTGGGATTAGGCTTTGGCTAAAGGATGTAAAATGTTAGAACAGTGTTGAGCAGTAGTCTTAAGAAATGATGTAAGACAATAAAATGTCCTCCTGAGTGACAAAAATATGTCTTTGTGGACAGTTGTTACTAGGCAGCGGTGTTGGCACCGTGCGGCTGTATGATACAGACACCAAGAAGAATCTTTATGAGATGAACATTGACGAAACTCATCCACGGTACTGTTTTAATGACTGCGCTGTATGTATAATTGGGGTGGCACAATCTGGCCGAAAAAGTCATGTTGCTATTACTGTGGACAATGTTGTGAAGGTATTATGAGTCAAATTGCTTGGTTTTTAGTAAAAGAGAACAGCTAGAACCCTCTTTAAAGAAGTAGTGTTAACTTTAATGTCCTATACAGGGATAAAAAGGCTTGGAATCACCAAAGGTATTACAGTTTATCCTGTGAACAACACGAGTGCCTGTTATTAATCCCATGCCAGGCACTTATGATGCTCACAAGATAAACTCTAATACCTTTGGTGATTCCAAGTCTTTTTATCCCTGACGGGTCACTTTTAAGGACCAAAAAAACTGCTAGTGTGTTTTTTTTTTTTTTTTTTGACTTTTAGATGCAGTTAGATTTTGGAAAAAAAACAAAACAAACAACAGTAACATTTGTACGTTCAAGTTTTATATTTTGTTATGCGGCAACAAATATTGGTTGCTGAGGTATAAATTCTTGAGAGTAAGATAGTATTTTTTGTTTCCCAGCATCTTGTCTTTAGCGTGCAGTCCCAGTGGTTCATCATTTGTGTGTTCAGCTGCAGCTGTCAGTCGGTCTGGAAATGTAGATTCTGTACCTCGACAACCTATACCAGTCTCTGGACAGCTGCTGCTCTGGGACACCAAGACTGTTAAACAACAGGTAATTAACTAGCTTGTTGGATAATACTTATTGAGATAACAAATAACTGTATTAAAGCACTACCAGCACTTTGAATGCTTAATCAGTTGAGTGCTTCTATCATCAGACTCTCAGTACACATTCAAAATATTATAAAAGACAATATTCAAAGTCTCCATCAAAGCAGCAGAATGAGGGACAAACCACAGAGCTTTACACTCGTGTTTCCTCCTTGTTAAGGAATTTCTGTGCCTCCTGAGCTTATTTCCAGCTCTCTGTTTTTCTTTTGGAGCTTTATTTTGTTACTTGAACCTGATTTAGTCCAAGTAAACACAGTGGATGGTTGTGTAATCCCACTGCACTGCTAGTGTGTGGAGCTGCTTCCTTCAGAAGGAGGAGGACAAAAAAAAATCGCTTCGGTCAATCAATCATATCAATGTGTGAATCAGCAGGGACCAGCTCTGTCCCAGTTCTCGGTGAACTGGCCTTGCTTTGCTTTACAATGTATGTTATTGGGATTTTATGTGATAGACCGACACAAAGTGGTACATAATTGTGAAGTGAAAGGAAACTGATAAATGATTTTTTACAAATAAATATCTGAATAGTGTGACGTAACAAAACAATTTTAGAAATTTAGTGGAGTAACAAGTACAGATATTTGCTCTTAGATGTACTGGGGTAAAAGTCAAACTAGCCATAATTAAATCTACTTTAGTAAAGTACAGATATGTAAACATTTACTACAAATTAAAATTCCCAAATGTTAAGCTAGAATTTAGTATGTTAGAATTAAGCTCCACATACAACTGAACAATATTAACATGATATGGGTGTCATATTTGCTCTAATATTAACATGTGCACTAATGTAACCGGAATTGTAGAGGTGAGGTCAGCGTGTTCAGCTTCTGTTATTTCTGCTGGCTGTAGTATTGTCACTGTTTATTCTGTCTGTCAGCTTCAGTTCTCTTTAGAGCCTGAACCAGTAGCCATTAATTGCACGGCCTTCAACCACAATGGAAATCTGTTGGTGACGGGAGCCGCCGATGGAGTCATCAGACTGTTTGGTTAGTGACACAACTAATGGTTATTTTCAACTTTTTAATTAGTGTAAAATAAAATTTAAAAAAGTCAGAAGTTCAAAGCTCAAACATTCATTTAAAAACAGCTATATTTGTGACCAACAAACCAAACTTTTTGAGACGTATTCTACTCAGCAAAGACAGTCCTGAGCAGTTTATTACATTTATGTGAACTCATGCATGGATATGAATTGTGTGTAAAGTGATGTTGGAGCACTTTTGTTAACATTTTACACCTTAATCAGTAAGCACACAGTTCTCTGAAATCTTTGTCTCTGATGTAGATATGCAGCGCTATGAGAGTGCCATGAGCTGGAGAGCTCATGATGGTGAAGTTTACAGTGTTGAGTTCAGCTATGATGAAAACACAGTCTTCAGCATCGGAGAAGATGGCAAGGTTGGTGCTCTGCCCTCTGCATTTTTATCCAGAGGCCTTTACAGTGCTGCTTCCCAATTACCCATTCACACATACAGACACACCAATGACAGCCATGCAAGGGGCACACTTCACTGTCTTGCCAAAGGACACTGGGAGGAACTGGGAGTCGAACCACCGTGGTTCATGAAGTCCACATTACTGTAAGCCTCGAGGCTCTTAAGTACACAAAGTAACATAAATACCAAGTAAACTGCTTTTAGGAGAGAACTGGATTAAGATTGAGCGAGAGGGGGAGAGAAAAATGACATATTAGATGACTGTGTTGATTCGCAGTCATGCAGGTCATGGTTTTCCCCACAGGTGTGTGTTCATTTGGAGGCTATTGAAGACATTCCACCACTCATCTGAAAGGCCTCTGCAGTTCTATCTGCTGGCCGGGAGTCCCAAATATTTAACTTCATTACAGTTGTTAAGTTGTTGATACCTTAGAATCAGTGAATAAGCTGAAATTAATTTTTATTTTTTTCTCAAAATGTGTGCAAGCCCAAACATATGTGATCGGTGCCACCACTAAATGCTGGCTGCAGTGATTCGGTTGGCAATGTGTGGTGTCAAACTACCAATGTTCTATAACCTTACTAAATACTCAACTAATATAGGCTCATGACTGTTACGATGCGTATTCCCCCACCCCCTTCATGCCCACCTTCCCCTTGTTCAAATTCGTTCCACAACGGGTTAGTGAACAGTCCAGGCCGTCACATTTTTGGTCTGCATGCATACTTGCACACAGAGTTCGTCCTAACCTTTTCAAACTCAGGCTGGTGACAACATTTTTACCAGCCTGAACATGCGGGTTAGTGATTTAGTGTTGGCCTTTATTTAAGTGTCAAGGTCCAAATATCACACAGCTGACACAGTATCACAAGTGCACAGTAAGTGCTAAGACTTTATCAGCAGCACAATGAGAGTTTGCATGAGTCAGTTCCAAAAACTAACACTGTTGCTATGCATAGAGAAGATGCAGCAAGCTGGACACAACTGCTGCGAAAACCAAAAAGTGTGTGTGTGTGTGTGTGTGTGTGTGTGTGTTAGTTCATCCAGTGGAACATCCATCGGTGTGGAGTGAGGCAGTCAGAGCAGCTTTTACCTCAGGATGCCACCGGGCCCTTCGTCCTGTCAGGGTACAGTGGATACAAACAGGTATGGAGTGTTACCATGGAAGTAGCTGGTTTACCAGTCAGACTGCATCATACAAACATATAATGAAAACTGAGGTTATGGCTTATCGCTTGACCATTATAGCACTTGAGGAAGGCAAAGTTTCACATACAGTATTATACGTGAACCCGACATAATGAGAAATTGCTGAAAACATAAATGAAGCTTTATTCATTATAAATAAGGTCATCAAAACAAAAGTCATGCTGAAAACAATTACATTTATAAAATTACTGTAATGACATGATGATGCCTACTTTTGTGAATGAACCTTTGTTCAGGTGCAAGTTCCTCGAGGTCGACTCTTTGCCTTCGACTCTGAGGGACAACACGTGCTGACCTGTTCCAGCTCGGGAGGACTCATATACAGAGTAAATACAGCATCTGTCTAACCTTTGCCTCAAGTGTCCTGGATAAACCTGAACATCTCTTGGTTTTATTCATAGCTACACTTTTGGAAATTTCCTTTTTTTGCTTATTAAACTCGATGTTTGCTTATTATATTTTGCATATGTATTCGTGTTTTAGAAAGCACCTTTCAGCTTTGGTGGTTTTTGCCTTGCTGACTCCAAATACATACTTTCATTTGATCTATATTTCGATATTCTAACCTATCCCATTTTTCACACCACCTCCTCCCCCTCCTCCAGTTGACCAATAGGGAGCCATCTCTAGAGAGTGTGCTGTCGCTGGGTGGACACAAAGCACCAGTGGTGACAGTTGATTGGTGCTCTGCAGTGGACTGTGGCACCTGCCTGACGGCCTCCATGGATGGGAAGATCAAGCTGAGCACACTTCTGGCACAGAAGTCCTGATCATGGATGTATTAAGGAGAAACGGATACTGGACTCACACAAGGCCAACATTAGATGAAAAGTACATTTTCTGTTTTAGGGAGAAAATGCTTTTTGGGAAACTTCTTTGTTGTAGTAGTTCAACACTTAGGAAAAGTTGGCCAAAGCGCTTTATGGCAGCTCCATATTCAGCTCTCCTGATACATCCATGGTCCTGAAGGAGGACACCTGATGAGTCAGAGGTCATGCGTGTTCCCTATTCAGCATTACTGGATATAATTCCAGAATCTCATACATCTCTTTTTTATGTGATACAAACAGACTCCTGTCATAAATTCAAATTAACATTAAAATCATTATGATTAAAATCAGTGACATTCCATATGAGAGCAGGTTTCTTTCTTAAAGCTGCATTTAGTGATTTTTCTGGGCCTTCGCTTGAGTGTCCTCTCTCCCTTAGACTTGGGAGCAGAAGAGAATCAGTACAGCTGAATTGTGGTTAACCTGTTGGCAACCAGCTGGCTACCTCCACCTCCACATTTGCTTCATCTTGGATGAGAAGTGGCACTTTAACACAGCACAACAGCGAGGGCCAACTAGCATGTAGCACTACACAGTCTGGGCCTGCATGAGACAGGGAAAGCAGAAGACCTGGGACCGCGTATGTAGAAACTGTAAACAGAGCAGCGTTAGCTTAGCATTTACACACAGCTCCCGCTCATCACAGAAGGTTTAGAACTACTTCTAATCGTCAAGGTGTCTGATACAAAGTTACAAATTATAGCACCGATACTAGTACGGTGCTCTCTTGTGCACTGATTCACCAAGCTGAACAGCTAGTCGGGTTGGTCTCTTACCAATAGTGTCAACCCATTGGTGAGATAGTCCGTTGTCAAATTGGCCTAAATACCACAGACGGGGGGTCTGACAAGTGCTGATATGCAAGACACATAGCAAACACAAGGCTCTTTGGTGGCTTGAGGCTTGACAACATCCTTAATCCAGAAACAGTGTGCACACTAAACGCATTTAAGCCATATTTAAGTCAGAGGTTTTATGAAACCATAATGCTCTTTAAACAGCTGTGTACAGTTTCCACGTGTCAGCTCAGGCCACTCATGCCACAGGCATGTAATTGTAATTTGAAGCGTCTGTATAAACTTAGAGCATATTTTTAGAGTCTAGTAAGTATTTCTGCTGAACTACAAATACAGAAGGCATAGAAACTGTGTATATCTTCTGTGAAAACGCCTAACAAATTTGCAGTTAAACACAAACGTGTTTTTTTTTTTTCATGGATTTAATTTTGTATATTTATTTAGAGCTTTGTTAACATTGCAGTTGCATTCATTGTGGGGCGACTGTGGCGCAGGAAGGTAGAGCGTTTTTCCACCAATCTTGCAGTTGTTGGTTCAATCCCGGGCTCCTCTGGTCATATGTCAAAGTGTCCTTGAGCAAGACACTGAACCCCAACTTAGTTGCTCCTGGTGAGTGTTGGCCAGCTGCATAGTGTGTGTGATTGTGAGTGTGAATGGGTGAATAAGAAGCGGTGTAAAGTGCTTTGAGTGCCAATAGTTAAAGTGTAGACTATTGTCTTTTTTTTTTTTTTTTTTTGTAAATTTTTTATTTCATCATTTGACATGTTTGCCATACTTGTTTTTTCCATCCATGAGATTCAATTTTAAATTTGAATATAGGAAGAATTAGGTTTTGGGAAACATCAGTTAAGTGTCAAATGGATGTAGAGGGAAAAAAAAAACTAAATTTATTTTTATTTATTTATTTTTTGCATGTAACATCAGAATGGCATTTCGACAACTGTTAAATTCCACTGGGAATAGCACCTAGAATCGCCTGATGATCTTTGAAAAGTTACATTTCTGGGCAGATATACAAAATGAAAAGGTATTATTCTTATCAATCCGATATGATCTGTAAGTGTAATGATCTATTCTTTCTGGTTATGTTTGCATTGTTCCGAATGATAGTTTTATGAGGAGGAAGCTTGTAAAGAAAACATAATTTTGCTGCAGTTAGAGACTGTTGATGGAACTTTGACAGCTTTGGTGGTAATGTAAACTGAACCTCACCGTGTGTCTTTACGGTGACGGATTCCAGCCTCCGCCGCAGGGGGCGCTCTAACAAGAAGTGCTGTAATGTAGTGCTGAAGAAGCAGGAGCCACAACAACACAGCGAAGAGTAGTGAGAGCAGAATCTCCAAAATGTCCCAAGATCTATGCTGTTAATCCTGTTTAAACACAGGCGGACCGGACGTTTCCATGAAAAAAAGAGCAGAAGTCACACACCCGGTGAGAAAACGGGTCCTGCGTGGTGTTTCAGACCCAGTGGTTAACGTTAGTTAGCTGCTCTCGCGGTGACGCGCAGACGGTTTAAAGCAGCGACCTGCACCGATAGTTTGTTTACACTCAGTCCGCTTCTCTTTGTCGGGTTTCTGGTTCATGTCACTGGGCTCCGGCACCGCGTGCAGACATGGAGAGTTTGTACAAGCGGAAAATGTTCGCCTCGATGCGAAAAACCAAAGTGGCTGCATCGAAGAAGCGGCAGATCGGCCTGCCCGCCTCTATACTGGACGACAGTGACGAAGGCTCCTTCTCATCCTCCTCCTCCTCCGGATCTCAGTCCGATTTCCAGAGCTCTCCGGAGGACCAGAGCGAGTCCGGGGCGACTTCTAGCGACGACAGCCGCTCCGTGACCCGCAGGAAGCGCTCGTTTCTGGGAGGAGACGACAGCTCCTCGTCCTCCAGCCAAGGGGACGGGGATGAAGAGGACGAAGAAGAGGATGATGAAGAGACGGACAGGAACCAGCCGAAAAGGATGGTGCAGCCCAGGAAACGGAGCAGGTTGCAGCGACAGGAAGAGTCCGACTCGGACCAGGCGGAGGAGAAGCGGAGAGAGGAGGCGGAGAAGGCCAAGAGGAGGCAGCGGCACAATAAGCTCCTGGCGCTGTCCCGGAGAATGAAGGCCCGAGTGCCGAGCCGGAGGAGGAGCCGCCTGAAGCAGGTACACCTGGACCCCACCACACACTGGCCCTTCACTTCAGACTTAAACTGTTTGTAAATGCATTTGTGTTTTTCAAGAAATTGTTGTAGTTGAAACTAAAAACCGCACCTTTCAGTGTAAAGGGCTTCAGGTGACGTACAGGGTTATGCACTAACCCCAGGGTTAGTGGTTTGAGCCCCTGATCCTCTTGCTGTAAGCGTAACTTGTCACCTTGACGTGAAAGTTTGGACAAACAACTAAACAATCTCACCAATGTGACACAATGTGTAAAAGGTGTCTGTCTGTGCGTATGTCCAGGGTGCAGGTGACAAGGAAGAGTCTAAAGAAGGTGAGGACGGGGCTGGTGGTGATGAAGCTGGGGACAGAGGAGAAAACGGCAGCAAGAAGGAAGCTGCAGGAGGTGAAGAAAGAGACAGAGAGGAGGACAAAGACGAGGACAGAGAGGAGGACAAAGACGAGGACAAAGAGGAGGACGAGGGGAAGAAATAGATGTGCACAGGGAGAGAAACTGAGGAGCACTTTGAATGTGAAGAACATAAAAATTAACTTGACTGAAAATGACACAACTGTACATTTTGTTCTCTTTCGCAGCACTTACAGTGGAAAACAACAGCTGGCCTTACAAAGGGCTTCACAGTCTTCTTGTGTTCCTATAGAAACAGACATTGGTGGCATGCAAGAAAAAGTTGTACAGAGCTTCGGACAGCCTTGTTGAGCTGTCAAAATCTTTGAAGGACGTGGAGCCTGTGTTTCCAGTATACAGTGTTTTTTTTTTTTGGTGGCCCACCTAAAAACTTTTATTATATTTATCTCTTCTTTTCTTAAGGGAGAAGAACAGTGCTGCATTCAAGTGCTAATGTATTGACAAATAATGTCCCTAATCAGAAGTTTGCTCTTTTTTAAATATTCCCCTAATTTCATTTCCCCATTCTCTTATTCCCTTTCCTCTAACCTTTCCTTTGTTACCTTTTGTTAATGGAGTGGTGCATTTAATTGCACTAGTACCAGTTCAGACTGTTTGCAGATTTCTAAGCTTTGACAACCACAGATAGGATGTCAGTGGCAGTGACAGTTTTCAGCTGCTGTAACAACCTACAGTGTTTCATTAAGTACCTTGTGACATTTTGTGTGTTTCACTCAACTACTGTATATTTGACAGTATTGTGTTGATACTCAAACACATGTCATAGTTGCATATCAGTGCTGTGTAATTGCTTGTTTTCCAGTGTGTATCTGGGCTCATGTTGCTGTATAATGCTTTTCAGGCCGACCTGCCCCTGTTGAAAACACCTATTTTCTTAGTAAACTTTGCATGTCAAAACTTTATGACAAGCAAAGTTTGTGAAATCATCACATCCTAGCTTTGGTAAGTGAAGATACTGCTTTTCTGTTTTTCTATGAGCTGAATGATGTACAGACAGTTGAAGCCTCAGGACAGTACCTTTATACCTTTTGTTTGGCATTCAGCAACTACAGTTCCCATGATGCTTTGACACAACCAAAAAAAAAAAAAAACATTGGCACCTTTTGTTATTTTACAAATACTTCAACACCCGTTGAAAATAAAAAATATTGTTGGATTAATATTTGTAGCTCTTTGATTCACAGTCAAAGTGATAATCAACCTGTTACAAACTGTGGCTTTTCAGTTACCTACAGAATGCTAAAGCTGTTGTTTACAGTTACAAGCTATATATAAATGTGTGTGGCCCCAAATATGTTGTTACTGTACCAACAGTCTGTGGTACCAGTGGATTTTTTTTTTTTTTTTTGCATACTGGCAGCAAAGTAACAAAATGTATTTAGGCTGTGGGAGGAAACCCACACAAACACAGAGAGAACTCAAAACAGAATCCAGCCTAGATTTGAATCGCTGAAGAGTTAACCACCCAATTGCAGTCCTGGCTTGGGTCATTTCGTTAGTTTTATTTCTGAG
Source organism: Channa maculata (assembly GCA_020496755.1). NCBI lineage: Eukaryota > Metazoa > Chordata > Actinopteri > Anabantiformes > Channidae > Channa > Channa maculata. The sequence goes on along the minus strand of CM035615.1, from coordinate 2,054,367 downwards.
CACGCACTTTCAATTTGAACCTGTTAAATTTTAAAGGTCTGTCACTGTCTGTTAATAAGCCATCAATTTTGGGTTTCAGAGATCAGGCAGTCATTAACTAAAAAAGGATATGCAACAACAGCTGACAATTTATATGTTTATCCAAATATTTTTCAGAAGATGGAAGTGTATCACAACCAGTGGTTGTAATTCATACACAGGTCATTTAGTATTTTTGACCAAGCACTTTAATGCACATGTAGATTTTTTTTTTTTTCTATATTCATTAAAAATAAGTTTTCCCTTCAGGGTTATATTAATAAACTCTTCATGAAGAGATGGGCAGTCTGACATTGTTCAATAATACATAGACAATTAAATGTGTTGTATTATCATCATCATGTCAATATTTTAAGACATTTTACACATGATACTGAAAATACAATTAATCTAAAACATCTGGTTCAATGAATCACTTTACAAAATTTTGAGGTATCATTATCCTAATTCTTTGCACTACATGTATATGGGCAAATACAAACTCCAAACATCCCCATAATAACTCCCAATAAGTCAGACTAAGTTGATCCAGATGAACTTCTGCCATCAAAAACAAATGCTGCTCAGCTTTTTCCAAAGAAGTGTTTTTTGGTAATAGTGCTGTATTGTGCTGAATAGTTTCACTTGTCCCCTGACCTGACACCACTTTTTTTTCTATTACTGATATTAGCCTATTTTCTCCATGTTTTTCTGAACTTACTAATTCTGGCTAACACTATTGCCCTTGATAGAGGAAGGTGAGGATGTGATTTGCAATAATGGCAGTATCCATTGTAGGCCCTTAGGCAAGGTCTTTAATGCTACCCATAGTAGCCCATAGGGCAACCTGATAAGAACTGGGCTACTGGTACCAGAATAACAGATGACCTTTATGGACAAGAGTTGAGAAAAGGTAACTATTGTAGTGCTACAAGCAACCCCAGCAAGAGGGGTCACATACAGTACAAAGGATGTGGGACCTATGCATACTTTGAAATCCAACATCTGCTTTAACAGTGATCCTTGAGGTTCATCCTCTAAGATGAACATGAGCAACAAGGAGGTTGATCAAGTCAGAAAGGTGTGTTAAAAATAGGTTTAAGACATACAACAAGCTGTCCATACCTGATGCTTTGAAGACTCACAGCCCAGTGTGTCCTCTCAGTGGCAGGGTAATAAGATGAGAGCAGAGCCATCAAGACTGGAGATTGAACCATAGTGCAAGAAAGCCTATGACTTGATACTACACACATGAATCCTGGAATGGTTGAAACTGTACAACATGCAGAGGATTCTAAGAGCCTTCATCAAGAACTCAATGGGACTATGAAAAACACACAGGCCAATGTCAAGACAATTGCACAAGAAAACATCAAGTGCAATATTTACCAAGAAGATGCTCTGTCCCCACGGCTGTTCTGTATCTGGCTTAAAGCCCACCGCCAATAGTGGTTACAGATACCAACTAGGGAATGGAGCAACTGTCACCCATCTCCTTGTCATCAGGCTGTATGCCAGGAGTGAACGAGGCATTGACTCACTGATCCACACCACTAGGATCAACAGCCAAGAGCCAAAGTAATGTCCTTTGGATTTAATAAGTGTAGTTCGCCTGGTGGATCAGTGGTAGAGCATCAAGATGGGATGCAGAAGGCCACAGGTTTGTGACCCATCCCACCAGGTGTGGCTCCGCAGTAATTGCACAATACCTACAGAGAGCATAATATCCTGACAAGTCATGGAAAGTCATGGGATGGGAAGTTTTGGGCTATCAACACATTTGTCTTGCCAATCATCAAGTACCCTGCTGGCATAATAAGCTGACCAAAAGAGGAGATAGATCAAGACAAGGAAGCATCTTATAATACACAATGGGGTTCACCCTGAATCCAGCATCCTGTAAACTAAGCAGCAGATGAGCATCAGAGCCATTATCCACAATACAACAACAAATATCCATGAATACACCAGGAAGATGGCCCCATGTGATGACCTGCTTAGTGAATACCTCAGGCCACAGAAACCTGAGAAGGACTAACTGCATGGTTTGTACCACAATGCAAATGGAAGAAGTGACTGTTGTTAAAAAAATCTCATCAGTGGCTGCACAAAGCTGGATTGAATGATAGCACAGAGGAACCATTGCATTACAGCACATGCATTTATAAATAAATGTAATAAATATTACGTTTTTTTTTTTACTTTTAGCAGTGTAACTGTGTACCTGTTATGCTAAATGAAATAATAATAATTAAAAAGACGTGGAAGTCATGCTTCAAGATGGAAGACCCGATCATGGACGATGACTTCCGGAGCTTAGATCGTCACTCGACCCGGAAGTCGACCATGATCGGATAGGCTCTCATAAGAGAGCAGGTGGCCATGTAGCGGATAAGGAGGATCAACAGCGGAGAGTCGTGGAGTGTTAAGCGGAGTCTAAGTGAGTGTGTTTCGGGCAGTAGTCATGGTTCAGACGTGCTCAGCGTACGGATGCAAGAACCGCTACCACAAAGACAAAGACATTTCCTTCCACAAGTAAGTTATTTTAAACTGATTGGGACGTAGCATTAGCTGCCCACTCACTAGTAAAAAGACTATCACAAGACTGCGTTTTCAGATCTGCGTATTGAAAGTTTCCATGCTCATTGTAAACAATACATGTGAGATATAAATGAACACAATATTTTGTTTTGATTGTGGATGTCATTGGCAAAATCGGGTCAGGAATAACTTTCTAAACACCTATTTTACTTGATAATACTATAGGGTTCACACCACAACACTAGAATATCTGTTTCACATAACTTTCATGCCGAGATTACTGAGACATTCTACAATATACATACACAATTACATAATTCATCGTTATATAGTTACTGTTGCAACAAACGCAGAAACAATGAGCTCAAATATTACTGAATAGAGTTTGGTTACAGGTTTTGGTGATTCCACGTTTGAAGGCTGTCTAGCTAATGTTAGCATCGGGTCTTTTTTTTTTTTGGAACAGTGTATAAACCTGCGGAACAACTTGAACCAGACTTAAGTCTTCTACCAGCACAAGTCACAAAACCAGCATGCAGTTGAAATTCCTCTTTTTAGTCTGCTGTCGATGTGAGAGAGGTTCACTTCCCTGTTAATCCCAGCAGCTTGACTAAAGTACTCGCTGCTTAATCAATTCTAAAAGTGGCCATTTTATTGAACTGAGTTCTGTAGATGCCTTCTTGAATGTTTTGTCCCAGCCAACATTTTACTCTCCTTTAAGTAAAGGAGAGGCAGTACAGTGGTGGAGTGGTTAGCACTGGTGCCTCACAGCTGGAAGGACCCTAGTTTGAATTCTGGCCAGCTCCAGCCTTTCTGTGTGGAGTTTGCTTATTGTCCTCCCCCAAGTCCAAAGACATGACATGGTATATAAGGTGAATTGGTGACTCTAAATTAACAAGGTGCCAAATACATTTCATTTATCTTTTATTTTGTTCGGTAATCAATTTGTCCAGGTTTCCTCTGGCACGTCCAGATGTTTGTGGGAAATGGGTGGCAGCCATGAGACGGAACAATTTCAAGCCCACAAAGTACAGCAACATCTGCTCCCAGCACTTCACCAAGGACTGTTTCAAGAGAGAGTGCAACAATCGAGTGCTAAAGGAAAACGCTGTGCCGTCCCTTTTCAGACTTAACCTCAATATAAAGGTAGAGCAATTCAGAGTATTTCTGTCTAGTGTAGCGTGATGTATCAAGGGAAATAAACAGTGTTGTTTGAAATTATATACACTTAACTTTAACACCTTTTTTTTATAGAACAGCTTCAACCCACAAATGGTCATTGGCTTTCTTGCATGAACTTCCTGTTTCACAGCATTTCTATAGGACTGAGTTTCCAAAATATTGCATGTCATCCGCTTTAACTTGTGTGCTTAGGCTTATTGTCTTGCTGCATCATCCATTTAGGTGTGAATTCAGCATTAAAGCAAAATGCACAAAGTTTTCCCAAACTGATGGTTGGAGAGTTCAGTGTGAACTAGGGTGGCAATTAATCTTACATTCATTATTCGTTAAATTGACAGACAAGTGGGAACAAACAAGTTTGCTAACTTTTGGCCCTGTCGTGGAAATGCAATTGAGTAACTTCTAAACCAGGAAAGCTTGTGGACATTAGTCCAAATGGAAAAGCACCCAAAATCATTGTTATGAGAAAACAAACTGGTCTCCTATCAAGGGCAAGCTTCATCATTTATGTTGTTTTCATTTTTAATAAGAGCATGCATTTATCAAAGACAATGCAATTAATTTGAACAAATCAGTTATTTATTACGTTTAGGTTATTGAGACCAGATCTTGTTAACTTCATGCTATCCCAACTTTGATGAGGAAACAGCATTAAACTTCTTGTTTTCTGTCTCACAGCCGGAATCTGCAGAAGATTCTTTCCCCTCAGAGATCCACTTTCCTCTCTCTCTTCCCCTTGTCTCTGATCCAGTGGTGGAGGATGGTGAGGAGTCTGAGCCTGGGAGTGTCTTGCCTGACACCTGCTGTGACACTGCGGCCGTCTCCTGCGACCACAACTACACAGCAGAGGACTCTGCGCAGCAGAAGAAGCGCATCGAGCAGCTGGAGGAGCAGCTGGAGCGTCTTAGGAAGAAGCTGAAGACGATGCAGCAGAAGTGTCGACGCCAGCAGAGGCAGCTCAAGAAGCTGAAGGCTGCCGGCGAGGAGCCCAGGACTGGGCGTGAGCCAGCTGTTGCGTTTGGCGAAGGATATGTAATTTTACCCAAACAGATCTACCACACACTCAAAGACATTAAGTGACTTGAAGAAATAACTGTGGTCCAATTTACAGGCAGATTAAAATCCCATGCAGGTAAGAGCAGCAGGTGGACAGACTGTTGAAGAACTTCTGAGCAAGTCAGCAAACCCCCATTAAAAAGCTGAGGCCTCTCTTATTGGGAACGCAAATGCAGGGTCTGGAAAAGTTTACACATGTATTAATCATTCTTTTTTTTTTGGTCTCTGCTTGAATTTTTTTGTTTTATGTTTGGGCTGCATGGACAATAATTAAGTCAGCTCACTGCAAATAAATAGTTTAACGGTTTGTATTGAAGTTACATGCTAAGTGTTTCTGACCCTGCACAGAAGTACTGGGCAGATGATAACCTGGTTTTTGTTACCAAACAGGTCCAGGATTTGCGGAGTGAAATGCTGTATGTGCTGAGTTGTCATTTGTGTTTGTGTGAGGATTAAACAAAACCCATACCCCAGTTTTAATCAATGAACTTAAGGGCCTTGTTGTACTAGTCCTTGCTGTTTATTAATGGCAGCAGCATCAGCATCATTGTTTACACGCTTGCATACTTGGAGGATTTAAATGGTTCATCAGTCTGAAAACAGCATTTCTTCCTTGTGAACTCCTGCTTTTCCCACGATGTAAGCAAGAAGCCACGGCACAGAAGTTACTGAGATCAAAGCGGAGAAATCCAGCCTATACAAGTGTGCCATTTTGGGGGGGCCTACCCGTAGTTGATAGCAAGCGTAGCTTGGGGCCTTAAGGGAACTAGTCAGGGTCAGTTTTAAGGATTAGTCTGCCATAGATGTCTGAGGCCTAATCGCAAGGAGAGTAGTAGACCTGCATTACCAGAGTTGGCCTTCTCTGATTGGTTAAAAGCGGCGAGCCTTTTTAAAACCATAAGACATTGGTGTATTTATTTTTTTTTTGTACTCGAGTTGCTGTTGGTACCAGGTACTTTGTCTCCTCGAATTAACTGGTTGTCATAGTGACATTGCATAAAATTGCAGTGATAGAATGTTCAACACAACAAACAGGAACAATGGAGGATATTACATGAATGCTGTAACTAAATTCTCAGGATTTGGCTGTTTGTCACAGCAAGGACACACATTTGGTTTCAGAGGAAAGTGAAGGCAGCAAAACCAAAGCAGTCTTGGAGTGAAGGTGATTGTGGTATCTCAAAAGTGAAGTACTGGTTATGCTCACTCAGTATTCTGCAGTCTTTTCGCATCGCATTTTGGAACCACCTGAACTCACATAGAACCTCAGTGGGGGGGGGTAGTAAAAAAGTACCAGGTACTATCCACACTTTTTGCCTGATGGAAGTCCAGTCAAAGCCACCTGTGACCCAGACACTGGCAGCAGTGCAGACATGCGTATCTCCAAAAGATTTTAAGTGAAACTTAAGTCGGAGAATTTCTGCTTTATTTGAGAGTTTTGCAGCTTCTTATTAATTGTAATTTGATAATAACCAGTACCCAAAGGGCTGTGCATGTGGTGGCGGAGCAAAGAATAGCAGGAAGACGGAGTGCTGGGTGGAGTGGACGGGATTTTTGCAGATTTAGCTTAAGTGGCATATTGTAGTTTATGATATGTTTCATGGAAAAACCTTTAAAACTACCTTTTTTTTTTTGTAACTTTAAAGTATTACTTTAGTCATTTTCCAAGTTGTGGTAGTTTCTGCAAACGGATCCTAAAACCAACAATGTATATCAACTACTTAAGGGTGATGTCAGCCTGCAAACTGGATCTTTCATCTCTGCTGTAGATGCTGCTTTTCTGCAAAAACGATTAAAATGTATTGTTGCTCTTTAAAAATACCATGACGGAAGGTTTCCTTTCATGTACACACAAAATGGAATGAACTTCTGAGATCATAATCAGGAAAATGTGAACTATTTCCTTAACATCCCAGATTTGGAGTAGCAGTTGGGAGTATTGTTGCCTTTCATTATTTTTGTCTAAATGGGGGGGGAAGCCGTGTGTGTGTGTAGGTGTGTGTTCCTAGACACAGTCACTGAACAGCTGCTCGTGTGCAATAAACTTGAATAAGATTGAAGCCATAACAGTGCCTCTGTGTATTCCTCTTACTATCATTTCAGGTGAGCTTATCAAGTTCTTTCCCAGCATCAAAGTACCTGCTGATTCTGCAGCACATCCACAGTGGAAAGGGGGGGAGGGGGGCATTCTTAATATTAAGAATGCCCTTGGTCAAGCTGAAGAAAATTTGATTTGAGTGTGTATTTTATCAGCACCATTATCCAGGAGATGCTCATTGTTGAAACAATTTTCCAACAAAATGCAAATTGTTTCGGAAGCACCAAAAACGGTGCTTAGTAAAAGACAAATGGTTGATTAAAGTAAAGTAAAGAGTAATACAAGACAATTTTTTTTTCCCCTGTTGCCTTAGTGAGTCTCAATCAGGAGCTGACTGCACCTACTTCAGTTTATTTTTCAGGGGGGGCCATAACAGCAGTGGTCCCAGCAGGTGGTGCCACAGAGCCATTGGTCAGAAGAAGTGGGCTTATCCAAGTGCTCTGTTCACCACCCAAAACACACATCTGTGTTAATGAGGAAAGTGACACCTTCAGTGGCTGTGACTGACAGGCAAACACACTGATTTCATGTACATTAGTTTGCATTGCTGATGGTTGTTGGTTTCATAATTATTCTGAATGTAAAGTTGGGTGCACAAGTTTGCATATGCCCTATTTTGAAATGTGCAAAGAAACTAATAACTGAGTTCAATTTGAACCCTTCTTCATGGAGGTTCACTGTGAGTGGGGGGCAAACGGAACCCGGTACTTAGTGTGGTTAAGGATTGTCCAAAGTGATAGTGAACTAGTGAAGATTATATTGGTGCAAACATTTGCACCCTCTTTGATAAATTTAATATTAATAAATTAAAAAAAAGAAATACCAGTTCTACTATCAGAATGAGTAATAAATATTACATTAATTGAAAAATGATGTTTTACTCTTTCAAATTTTGACATTTTAAAATTAGGGGATGCAAACTTTAGCACCCACCTGTGTACTTCATCTGCTGCCCTCATTCATCTGTGTATTCTGGTTCTAAATGAGATGCTGATGTTAAGTCTAGTTTATACCAAACGCTTTCTTTTTCTCTCTGTAGCATTAGGTTGTTTTTTTCCAGACAACTACTGACACTTTTGAGTATTAAGTTTGTGTACTTGTGTAAACCTTTGATGATTTTGCTATCTTTGTCTACTATTACCTAAAACAGGTGTGAAATGACAGGACATAGGTCAGTTCACTGATGATCTGAATCAGGTTGCACTTGTATTAAGGAGGACTTCTGTACTTCTTACTTGAGTTTACAATAATAATATAATAGAAATCCATTTAAATAATACATGTCTTTATTACGTCCCTTTACAGCAGGGGTACTTATTCCAGGTACTAAAACACCATTGTCCTGCTTGTTTTCCAACTATCCCCACCCACTGATTACCTGGATCAGGTGTGTTCAGTCAATCATAGACTAAAAGGCACCAATTCACTTTGTCTTCCTCCCTTCACCCTCAGCTGAGATGGTGTCTTCCCGCTTCTGATTGGTTGAACACACCTGATCCAGGTAATAGCAGTGGGTAGGACAAGGGAGCAGCTCTTGTGGACCTGGAAGGAGCAGTCCTGGTTCATTGGTTTCCTGAACTTGGACTCGACTAGTTTAACAACACGGAATTGTTCCACAAGTCTTATAATTACCCACATGTCCAACTTAATTTGAGTTTGGACACGAAATTCTGCTCGTTGGCGACCTCGACCCCTCAGATGAACAAACCTCTGTAGGGCTGAATCTGATCCAGGTGAATATGTTTGGTAAGCAAAGTTCCAGCCCCTTTGGTGTAACATCAAGGTCACCCTGTCTGAACTTTAACGTTCCTCGGGCTGCAGTCTGACTGCTCTTATTAGACAATACCTGGGCGATGTGCTGCTCCCAGCATGCACTGCTGCTTCTGCCATCAGCAACCAAACCAAAGGTGATGTTAGGCTTTAGAAAAACTACTGTTTGTATGGAGAGAACTAGGGTTTAATGACAACAAAATAAAGGACAAATACAAAATCTAAAAAAAAAAAGGTTCCAGAGGTTAGAGATGCAGAACAGAATGCACACATCAGAGGTTTTCCTCTAACAAATTGTTTTATTGTCTTCAGACTGATGACGATTGGACTTATCCTCTGACCCACATAAAAACTCCACAGCTTCACTTTTCTTTCTCTTTAGTCTGGACTTACAGTATTCAGCCTGGAGCACAGAGCCGAGGACTCTGATTAAATGGAGGTTAGCAGGACAAACAGGATGATGATGAGCGATGGTACGATGAACATAAATATAAACACTGCCGTAAATTTTAAATCTTTCCCCGGAGCATCCATCAGATCTATAACACTGTCTGATCTTGCTGCCAATAATCTGCAGCTTTCAACAACCCCCCCCCAAAAAAAAAAAAAAGCCTCAGGGGAGGAAACAGAGTGGGGGAGGAATCCTGCTGTAACTGTGAGCAGGGAACTGATGGTTCAAGTCCAAGGGGCGAAGGGGGAGATCAGAGGGAGCAAGTGAATGAGACAAGAATGATGCTGCTGATGTGGAGACCACAGCCTGATGTCAAATTATAACATGGAAAGTTCCGTTTGAATCTAGTTGGAATGTATATTGTCGATTAGGTCTCTATGATCAACTGATTTCCAGATAGCAGCAGGTTTCAGCAGTTTAATTTTTCAAATTCACCAGTGAGTCATTTGTGCATTAGAATCTCCTATAGTTTGTGCTCTTAAGTTAATTCCTAACATAATGTGTGCATCAAGTAGCAGCTTCCAAATTGTACTGAATTGCCTGACTATTATTTGTGCACTAGAACTTACTTCACCTTGACAGTGCTTCCAGGGTCAAATGTCTACCAAGAGTTTGACCTTAGACAGAGGTGGTAGAAGTACTCAAACTCAGTACTAAAGCAAAAGTACTCACCTAAAAATTACCACTTCAGATTCTTTACATGAATTGGAGTAGCTAACCTATGAAAGAACAGGAGAAACCAAATTATTTTAAACACTGTTGAATCTGATGCTGTTGAAGGCATAAACATACAAGTTTAGTCCAGATGTGTTCAACAACTTGCAAAGGTTCAAATTATAACAAAGATATTTTATAAGAATACATTGAAAAAGGTCTGTGGTACTATAAAGCCTCAGAGTGGGACAAAAACAACATCTGGTAAAGATGGAGTCCATTTTTACTGCTGTATGGAGTAACATCTGCTCCATCCTTAATATTAATTCATTTATTCACTGATTTTATTTATTTTTTATGAAGAATCTGAAAAAGTAAGCGCAGTAACTGTTGTGGAGTAAGGGCCTTTCATTGTGACGGTATGAACCTCACACCTCTGATCTTGTATTTACTTTTAATGAATTACTTTGATACAGAAAAAAACTACAGGGAGATCCTTTACTCTTAAAGAGCATCTTTTAAACACATGTTTGGATGTTTATTAGCAATGTATTTCAGAAAAAAAAGTGTAAGTCTCGGGGAATGTAAGATGTTTATTACGTCCATCTGGTCAGATGGCACTGAATTAGAAGTTGCAGCGATCAGACACTAAAGGTTTGAAAATGACTTTATGGTTGATTGTGTTTCATAACTACGCCTGCCTTTCTTGGATGCACGAATGCATGATTGAATGAAGTAGCACAGGTTGGAAAAGTGTGTGACGCTGACAAAAACGAACTTGAGCCAGAAGGTGCTAAAACCAGATTTTGGCGATGTCGTTCATTTGAATCATGCTGGAAGGAGTTACAGATTAATCTGAAAACAAGAAGTTCAAATATTTATCAGTCCACAGTGACACAACACAACTAGGGACTGTGAGCAGACACACACACACACACACACACACACACAAGCCTGTTATTGAGTTGGAGTTTCTGGAATGACCTCACCATGACGCACAGCTGGGTGGAGGCCCTGTGACATCACTCCTCTGGGGTTAGGGGGTGTCACTGTGACACAAAGTAACCATAACAACGTGGTTTCACCTCCTGCGTGTGAGTGTGTGTGTGTGTGTGCTTCAGCATTGACACAGAAGAGGTGTGTGTTGCTGGTTTGAGTCATGTCTGACAACTTAATTCATGCCTCATGTCATGAGAAAGTTTGTAAAGAAACGGGCAGCAGAACATTACATATTAACTGCTTCAAGGCCCAGCAGTCGTTACACGTCCTTATAAAACAAATTCATGATTCAAATGGATTAAAATGGATGTCCTGGATTTATTGTAAACATCTTCTTTGTCTGCCCACCATTGCTGTAGACAGTTTTATCCACCGATGGTCCGTGTAACATGGTTTATCAGGACGTAGCCACCTTTCATTTACTGCAGCTCATGTGCTCGGTGATGTTTTGTGCACCTATGGGTAATAACTGTGTGTGGATCAACGATTCACAGCAATCGGCTACTGCAGTTCACATCCTGACAGCTCTGTTCAGCATTTTCTGTCTCATCTCATCTTCACCCTCCCACAGGGATTTTTCAATGCAATGATCAGTGAATTATGAAAAAAAAAAAAAGCTTTGAAACTAGAAGCATGTCAACATATTAAACTTTGTATTTTTCTTTGCAATATTTCCTACTTCTTTGTGTTTTTCTGCAGGAACATGGACATTGACTGTTTTTTTTTTGACAATCCTGGGGGCGGATTTGTAAATGTTAATTAAATGCAAAAACAAAAATGACATAGTGAAGATCAATAGCCTCAGAGGTGAATTGTAATCTTAAATTTATCTCAAAAATATTTTTGGTAAAGACAAAAAAAATCTAAATATTTCAAACTGGTTTGCATCACATTACATACCTCATAGTCACCTTATAATAATTTTTTAAAATTGAAAATATCAATAAAATAAAACCTTGAATGTGGAATTTACCATGGGAAAAATGCTTTTAGATAGTCAGTCTACCTAAAGATTCCAAGAAAACCCATCTGACATCCTCAGAATTTTTCTTTTTCAGATTTCAGTAAGCTCCTCAAGAACACAATGAAAAAAACAAACCTCTTCTTCACTGTATATGCAGCACTGTACACTAATCAGCTACAACATTATTACCTTCTGGCGGTTTTCAGTTTTGGCAACATCCAACAATTGTTGGAGTTTGAGTCCAGTCTGAAACTGCTGCTCTTGCTGTTATTGTCCTGCTTAACTGGTTATCTTAAGAAAACAGCAATTTTTAAGCCAAAAGGAGTTGGTACCATTGTAAGAGAGCACATTTTGGTCCCTTATGCCAAAAGAGTGCAGTTTTAACACACACCTGCCTCCATCCATACATAATGTACAACCCATAGGTCGAAGAACGGGAAGACTTGTTGATCACATGAAGATCATAAGACCAATAAGATGTACAATCAAAGAGCAGTTTACTACAAACTCCTTCAAAACACAATGTAGGAAGAATGCAAACAGGTGATCAGGCAAAACGGGAGTCTGTGGATCAGCAATGACAGGGCAGACCAGTCTCAATGTCCACATCATGTGTGAAGGCAGGTGGTCAAATGAGTGCAGAGAGTGAACATTGGCTGGACATTCATAAGCAGACAAATTAAAAAAAAAAAAAATGGATTTTTGTTGTTTTGTCTTTTTCTATATTCTTAATTGTTGATTAATTATAATACACTTATAGATCATTTGTAACGCACATAACTATGACCTAAACATAGTTATAACTCATTTTCTGAGCCTTTCACACCCAAACTGGAAAACTCAAAAACCACTATTATTTGTTATCATGTACCGTCCTCCAGTCCCTTATTCAGAGCTTTTGATTGAATTTTCTGATTTTCTATCTGATTTAGTGCTTAGTACAGATAAAGTCATTATAGTGGGTGACTTTAACATTCATGTAGATGCTGACAGTAACTGTCTCAGCACTGAATTTAATTCATTATTAGATTCAATTGGTTTTTCACAAAATGTAAATAAACCCACTCACTGTTTTAGTCACACGTTAGACGTTGTCCTTACATATGGAATTGAAGCGATAATTTAACAATATTTCCTCACAACTCTCTTCTGTCTGACTGTTTTTAATAACATTTGAATTTACAATAATGGACTATACAGCATTTGGGGAAAAATTCCACTATAGCAGATACTTAAGTGAAAACACAGTAAACAAATTTAAAGAAATTATTCTTTCATCATTTGCTTCACCATATGTTAATACAATGGAAAGTAGTCTCCTTAATGTTACTCCTGCACAAGTAGATTATCTTGTTGACAATTCTGCAGCCTCACTACGTACAATAGTCGATAGTGTTGCCCCTCTGAAAAAGAAGGCAGTAAACCAGAAGAGGTGATCTCCATGGGATAGTTCACAAACACGCAACTTAAAACAAGCAAGACGAAAGTTAGAAAGGAAGTGTTGTTCCAGAAATTTAGAAGAATCTCATTTAGCCTGGAAAAATAGTTTAAAAATGTACAAAAAAGCTCTCAGTGATGCAAGAACATCATATTATTCATCATTAACAGAAGAAACCAAGAACAACCCCAGTTTCTGTTCAGCACTGTATCCAGTCTGACTAAGAGCCATAGTTCTGTTGAGCCTAGTTTTCCCTTAACTCTGAGCAGCAATGACTTCATGACTTTCTTTATGAATAAAATTGTAGCTATTAGAGAAAGAATTCACCAGATCCTCCCCCCAAAAATTACAGATAGATCTTCACGTACAACATTGCTAGAATCATCAATAAGGCCCCAATCCCTGTTAGACTGCTTTTTACCCATAGATCTCTCTGAGCTAACTTCAATTATTACCTCATCTAAACCAACAACCTGTCTGCTAGACCCTATTCCAACTAAGCTGCTCAAGGAAGCTTTACCCTTAATAGATATGTTTGTTTTACATATCATCAATCTATCTTTAGAAACAGGCTATGTACCACAGGCCTATAAGGTAGCTGTAATTAAACCACTACTTAAAAAACCCTGTCTTGACCCAGGTGTTTTAGCCAATTACAGACCAATATCTAATCTCCCCTTTATTTCTAAAATAATTGAAAAAGTAGTTCAAAACAATTATGTGACCACCTGTATGAAGACTTTCAGTCAGGATTTAGAGTTCATCATAGTACAGAAACAGCACTGGTAGTGAACAATCATTTTCTCATGGCCTCAGATAATGGACTCATCTCTATACTTTTTCTGTTAGATCTTAGTGCTGCATTCGATACCATTGATCCCAACATTTGATTACAGAGACTGGAACATGAAATTGGGATTAAAGAAACTGCACTAGGTTGGTTTAAATCTTATCTGTCTGATAGATTTCAATTTGTTCATGTTAATGATGAATCCTCCATGCACACAAAGGTTAGCTATGGAGTTCCACAAGGCTCTGTGTTAGGACCAATACTTTTTACTTTATATATGTCTCCTTTAGGCAACATTATTAGAAAACACTCCATAAATTTCCGCTGCTATGCTGATGATACCCAGCTATATTTATCTATGGAACCAGATGAAAATAATCAGTTAATAAAGCTTCAAGCCTACAAGACATAAAGGCCTGGATGTCCCACAATTTTTTTATTTCTAAACTGAAGTCATAGTATTTGGGCCCAATAATCTCAGAGATATGATGTCCAACCATATTGTTACTCTAGATGGAATAAGTCTGGCCTCCAGTACTACTGCAAGGAACCTTGGAGTTATTTTTGTCCTTTTTTTTTTTTTTGTCCAGGATTTGTCCTTTGCCTCACATATAAAACAAATCTCTAGAACAGCCTTCTTCCACCCACAGAACATTGCCAAAATTAGGAGCATCCTGTCTCAAAGTGAAACAGGATGGTCGTCCACCCTGAGCCTGGTTCTGCTGGAGGTTTCTTGCGGTAAAGGGAGTTTTTCCTCTCCACTGTCACCTATGACTTGCTCCAGGGGGAATTGTTGGGTTCTCTTTATACATCTTTATAATCTTGACTTTATTCTCTAAAGTGCCTTGAGATGACTTTGTTGTGAATTGGCGCTATATAAATAAAGTTGAATTGGATTGAATTGAACATAAACAGCTACAAACCTGATCCAGTTGAGAAAAGACAATCTCATGGAGGGAGTTAAATGTTTATAAATTTTTACATTTTATTGTGAATAATTTCTGTGTTTATTGGTATAATGTAAACATGAGGAATGATGAAAAATTCACGTTAGTATTTGTATGTGTGTGTGTGTGCGTGTGTCACCTTAAGCCTTGTGGCTAATAATAATAATCTCAAGGTACAGACAGTGTAAGCAATCAACACTAAATGTATGTAACAGGCATGCACACACACACACACACACACACACACACACACACACTCGAATGTGTCAGTCAGTCAGTTACTTGTTTGGGATTTGTCAGCTTTAATTCCACATTAACATTAATCTGCTACAAGGAAGTAAAGGGGATGTTTTTAATCTAAGGCTGCAGATTTGTCCAACACACAAACTGTCTGAGTTTGGACCAGTTAGAAGCTTTATCTGTGCAGCAACTCAGAGCCAAAGTCCACATCCACATCCTCTCCTGTGTTCTGTGACTAAGAAAAACACTAACCTGTCTCTTGGCATTTTTTGTCCCATAGTAGCTTCTCAGACACCATTTTCTACAAAAACTGATTACATATTATTTGCAGTTAGAGGTCTGCAGTTTTGCAGACAATTCTTTTATAATGGTGGACCGCTGTGATGAATTAGTGTGGACACTCTCCACAACACAGCAATGTTGGAGAAAAAAGAACTGAAATACATTTTTAATGGGTGGCCCTAGTCCTCCATAGAAATCCGACTTATTCAGAGTAATTTGAAACAAACGGCTGTTCTCAGAAAGCCAGTGTACAGGATGATGAAATGGTTAACAGGATGTGAATAATTAGGAAATTGCGTGAATATGAAGGCTGCGATCTGGTCGTTTAAAGCATTGGTAATGAATCATCTTTGTAGAGATTATGGGCAGCTGGACGTTATTGGCTTTTAGCCTGAAGATTTTTGTCTAAATATCATTATAAACCTTGACTGACTAATCACAGCTAAGCGGGCTCTTTGATGACCTTTGACCTCCAAACTAAAACGGCATGAAATGAAAACTATTTGACATTCTCCTCATTTAATGGTCCTCATAAAACAATGGAACATGGTTACGAGACAAAAGCTCAAAATTGCACAAAGGAACAGAGTTACTTGAAAATCAGCCAGTTGAAATCATGTCAGATGTCGCATAGAATAAAAATATTAAGTGTTTTTTTTTTTAAAACAAACCTCAAAAACTAGGACAGCTTCTGTACAGAATGAAAGCTGTTGTTGATTCTGATTCCAACCTCCAGTTTGCAAATAAAACATGTGAGGCGTTATTATTTTTAGACGAGCTCTGGATGAAATTAGTTTATGGCCCTGTGAACGTGCAACACCCCCACAACACCACACACACATGCACACACACACACACACACACACACACACACACCCAGAGCCAGCCCTGCACCGCTGGCCTCGTCCTGAAAGTGGCTCTGATCAGATCTGATCAGTTTCCGCTCAGCTTGCTCTCTCGCAGCGTGAACACAAAGAGGCAGCCGCATAAATTTCCTAGTCGTGTTTTTCTCTGTAATTTCATGCAGCAGAGCAGCTGCAGGGCCTTCTCTAACGTCCGTTCGTCTGTCCGACTGTCTGCTCATGCTTCTAGTCCCAGCTGAGCAGGTCACAAGATGAGGTTTATCTAAAATGAAGCTCGAACCAACCTGCACTGACACCACCAAATACCAAAAAAAAAAATGATACAAATAATGCTGCAGTTGTGCTTCACTGTGCTCCATTTTAATGACAGTTTAGCAGCTAAAGGAGTGTTTTTGTCTGCTTTTGAATGCAGACTGTTGGAAACCAGACTTGCTAAATGTTAAACTTCTCCCTCAAATACTTTTTTAAACCATCAGCAGAAATAAACTCATGTAGTTGACAGATGTACGTAATAGAAATACTTTCAGTATTGTTTATTTGTCTTTGAAGCATAATTTTTTACTTCTAAGTTGACACATCCTAAATTTACAGTATGTTACAAAACAAATGTTTTTAACTATACATTTCGCAAGAGTTGCCTGATTAGTACCTGAAGTGTTTAACAGCTTTTACTGTATTTTGGGTCCGTGCATGAAGTGCAATTCATTATTCGTATGTAACATGGATATTGGGGACGTCTTTTCATGCTGTGTTTGGTTGCACTATGTCGGTCTAAGACTCTTCTGACGTGATGCTTTCTTCATTCTCCATCTCATCACTCGGGAAATGAAAAAAGAAAAAGGGAAACCGGGGGGCGGGACCAGTCAACGGACTTTCACATTAAAACACCTGAGAGGAATTTGCTCGGTATCTCCTAAAGTCTGATGGTCGGCTCTGACAGATACTGGCTGATAACAAACTTTAATAAATATGAGTAACTGAAGCTCATTAATGCTCGCGGCTGAAGACATAAATCTTCAGACGGACTGGGGAGACTTCCAATCAGCTAGTTTGATTGTCCTGATACACCTGGTTATCTGTGTAAAGGTTTCCTTCTGTTTCACCACGATACACACTGTAACTTTCACTGTGCAATGGTTGAAATATTGCAAATCACTGGATGTCCACAGACAATCTTTTGCTATATTAATTTAAAGCTGATTTACCCAGTAGACACCTTAATTAACACAGTCTTCACTCAGCAGCAGTTTGCATTATGTCTACATATCGTTCTAATAGGTGCTGATGTTATTAAAATTTATAAAATTTCATATGGTTCTTTTTACATTTTGCCCATGAACTCAGTGCTTCCTCATCTCTGGCCTCAGGTCATTCTGGTTCCCCATGAGTGCATCACATAAACTGAAGTCCTGCTGAGATAAAACTCCCGTTGCATATTGTGTCTGACCAGAGGTTCCTTCAAATTAGAAAGACAACGACATCCAGGAGACATGTACAGAGAAAGAGAGCACTTGGAGAAGAGCTCCTTCCTGGACCATATGACCAGCTCTACACAAGAGGCACCATCCACAGTGTCACCTGTCAGCACACCTGATCCAGCAAGGATAACACAGATTGGCTCAGCCTACCAGCTCTGACACTGTTACTCTGACCAGAAATTCCTAGTCAATGTTTTTCAGAGTCAGTTCACTAAAATATTTAGTTACACGGTGTAATCGACCATTTCGATTTCAATTCAACTTTATTTATATAGCGCCAATTCACAACAAAGTCATCTCAGGGCACTTTACAGAATAAAGTCAAGATTATAAAGATGTATAAAGAGAACCCAACACTTCCCCCTGGAGCAAGCCATAGGCAACAGTGGAGAGGAAAAACTCCATTTGCTTTAAGAAAGATACAAGTTCACCTTTCACTGTCCTTAAATCACAGGAATGTAGTTCTCACTTTCTGTTTACTGTGCTCATCTGCTGCTAATATGAATCATGTCAAAGTTGTCAGCTGTGATAAATCTTCTTTCTGTATGAAAACATATGGAAAACGTATGTAATGTGATTTGTTTACATACATACGTATGAAAAATCCATAAATTTGCAAATCGAGTTGGCGTCTTTTATTATTTTAGGTACCAAATCATTCTTCACTTTTTTGTATTTTTACCTTTAGCCACTCTTTCTGTTGGTTGATTATCGGTGGTATGTACAGCCAAATCTAGAAAACAAACACAATTAACTAACTAATTATTACTAATACATTTACACGATTTGTTTCATTTGGAATTTTTCATTTATTTTACTTAATTTATTATTGTCAGCAGGTGAAATTAACAGTTACAATACCATCTTACCAGAGTTGTATCTGTTTTACCAGTGCACAAAACCGATGATGCTTTATGACACTATGGAGGGAAAGAGCTACAGACTATTACAAAACTCATCACAGGAAAGTGGTTGTCAGTGATGAGCTCTTCCTAACATTCGGGAATGAAGACAACTCCAGCGTTATGTAAAACATGAGGTACAACATTTACCAATGTATTTATTAATAATGTTTATACTCCTTAAAGACTTCAGTACATATTACATTACACTGTTAGCATTTAATGTAGTTAGTTTTTAAGGTATAACTAGTTTTTATTCATTATGTATATGCTGCTTTAGGAAAGGTAACACCGAGACACGTTTTTGTATTTTTCGTTGCTTTAAAAGGGATTCTGATTCTAATAACTGATAAATATATAGCACATAAACAAGAGGTTCTATTAATTTTAACTATTAATTTTGCTCCCTTTCAGAGAATCATGAAGGAGAACATCAAACCTTCACTCTGTGTATTGAAGCTTAGTTGCCACTGTGCTGTGCAGCAAAAAATGCTCTGAATCATAAAAGTCAAGCTGAAAAAGGAGTAAAATTAAAGTTCTGGAGTGGCCTTGGCAAAGCCCAGACCTGAACTAACCATTAAGTTCATGGTGAGAGGTGATGTCTCTTTTACATTGGTGGTTAGTTTTTCACAGCAAAGTAGTGGTTTATATATTCCTATTATCTCAAGACATAGCTGAAAATTTTTCATTTTGCCGTGCACCTCCTCGTTTGTAAAATCACAATAAAACCTAAACTGCAGGAGCTTCAATTCCAGGACTAGTTTCCCAGTTTTGATAGCTAAAGTCTAAAAGCCCCAGTGTTAATTCCTCTAAGCAACTTTGTGTTCTTTAGCATGTATACCCGAAATCAATGTTATGTTCAGTGGTTATGTCAGTTTTTAATAGACAACGTGTTCAAATGAACTAACTATACTTAGACAGAATTACAACACTGAAGATAGGATGGCCTGGAAACATCATATCTGGAAGGTCTTATTCAGGCTTTTCAATATTCAGAACACCACAAGAACATTTTGGTGCAGTGCATAAAAACCAAGAAAAACATTGACTTGATCTGCCACTTTACGAATTTATTGATTTTCTTACATGCAAACAAAACTCAATTCGAAGGGTTTCTGATAAAACAGTACAGTATGTTGTACCAACCCAGAGGACAATTGTTCTGCTCCTTTACTGCAAAGAGACAAAGATGTGATTGTAACTTCTGCCTTAATTTATTTTCGGCACTTTCGGTTTCGGTTATTTATTTTCTGATAATTTTTTTTTTCTAAAACAAATAAAAGAGAGAAAGCCAGAGTTCTCCTTAGAAAGAGAGATGGCTCCTTTTTTCTCCTTTGAGGAAAATTAAAAATACTAAAGCTACTTTGGAGCAACACAGTATATTATTTCCAAATTTATTTGGTGCGCCTCAACTAATGCAATCTGATACAGCAGCCATGATAGAAAATTGCTCATTTTCAGTGCCATCTCTCTTATATCTGAAGGATGACTCCTGTCTCACCTATTTAGAAACATATCAGAAACATTTCAGATGAAACAGAAAGTAAAATTAGGGTAAATGAGAATTGCACAAGCTAACAGTCAAATGCACAGTAAATAAAAAAAGTATTAACTGCACAAAGTCTATTCAGATGTAATCTTCCCATAAATCTTCTTTGCCTGTAATGTTGGTGTTTCTTGGACGGAGAGTGTCGAAGTTCAACGTTTGTGTGTGTCAGTGTCAGATGTTCCCTTTATATTCGTGTCATGAACACTGAAGCTTAGTTTGCACTCTGAACAGTGTCAGAGCTGGTAGGCTGAGCCAATCTGTGTTATCCTTGCTGGATCAGGTGTGCTGACAGGTGACACTGTGGATGGTGCCTCTTGTGTAGAGCTGGTCATATGGTCCAGGAAGGAGCTCTTCTCCAAGTGCTCTCTTTCTCTGTACATGTCTCCTGGATGTTGTTGTCTTTCTAATTTGAAGGAACCTCTGGTCAGACACAATATGCAACAGGAGTGTTATCTCAGCAGGACTTCAGGTTATGTGATGCACTCATGGGGAACCAGAATGACCTGAGGCCAGAGATGAGGAAGCACTGAGTTCATGGGCAAAATGTAAAAAGAACCATATGAAATTTAAAAAAAGTTTTATAACATCAGCACCTATTAGAAAGATATCTAGACATATCTAGACACTGCTGCTGAGTGGAGACTATGTTAATTAAGGTGTCTATTGAGTAAATCAGATTTAAATTAATATAGCAAAAGGGTTTTCTCAAATATGAACTAAATACATGATTAGTAACAAAACAAAATGGCCATATGGCAAACTGAACATAATCCTCACAAACCCGAAATAACTGCAGAGATGAATGAGCACAGCTAATAAATGTGTATAACTCTGTATGATAAGTAATGTAAAATAAATGTCTTTTAGTTTGGACAAGCACCAAACTAGGACAGGAGATATACTGAACAAGTGCTATTTGAAATGTGTTTGTTGGTTTCAGAGGTAGCTGTGTTTCTATCATTTCTCTTGAGTCTGCTGATTTAGTCTGTTTTTAATAGAGTTAAGAACTGTAGGTAGAATGTTTTGCTCCTCTGGTGAAGTGGATATTTGGTCTGTTAAGCGTTCACACCTTTTACAAAGGCATTTAGTTTGGTTTCAACAAGGGGGGCGGTTTCAGCTATAGCTAATTAACATGGCTTTCTACTAGAAGACGACATGTTTCCCACCTGTGCTCTCTCACCCGGACCACTTTGCCACCAGCCTTTTTTTCTCTTGCCCTGTGGAACTGCCGGTCTGCAGTGGACAAGGCCGACTTCAATCCAGCTTTTGCTACACAGTCAGCTGTTCACCTGCTTGCACTTACAGAAACATTTAGAAACACTCCTCACTCATCAGTTCAGGGGGTGGAACTGGACTTCTCATCAATGACACGTGGAAGTTTTCCCAGACAGCACCCGTCAACAATCTGTCATCTCTGGAATTTCATGCCGTTAGGATCACAGCACCGATTACAGTCCATGTGATTGTGGTATATCAACCCCCGGGCCAGATGAAGAGGTTCTGGGATGAGCTTGACATGTTGCTGTCCCACATCCTTGAAGATGGCACTCCTCTCATCGTCACCTTCGCATTCACCCCCCACATTTGTGATACTCTGCTGTAACCTCAGGTCTCTCAACCCGGACCAATTCTCTTCACTGGTCTCTACGACTCTGCCCTCAACACAGGACCTCTCCACCCTCAATGCAGATGCAGCCACGGACAGCCTCTGCAATACACGTTCATCGTGTCTAGATAGTCTGTGCCCCATGTCTTCTAGACCCACTTGTCCCTTCTAATCCATGGCTCTCCGACTGGATCCGTGAACAACGCACCACGCTAAGGAGTGCTGAGAGGAAGTGGCACATATCCAACACTCCATCTGCTCTTGCTGAGTATCAGGATCTGATTGGATCTTTTTCTCGCAGTGTCACCAGGGCAAAGACTGAATACTACAAGGAGAAGCTCAGCAACACCACAGACACCAGAAAGCTGTTCTCCACTTTGAAATCACTCATCTACCCAGCTCCACCTCCTCCATCCACCACTCTCTTCTTTACTAATAAGGTGGCAGCCATCCGCTCACAGTTCTCTCCTCCAGATGATGACGTCCTGCTAACTTCTTCTAATGCTGCATCACTCTCCTCATTTTCTACACTGACTAAGGATGATGTACAGTATCCACCCTCCTCCTCTCTAACCATCCAACAACCTGCTCTCTGGATCCGATCCCTTCCACTCTCCTTCAAGCAGTTGCACCCGCACTTATGCCAGCTATTACATGAATTATCAACACATCTCTCAAAGCAGGGACTTTTCCGACCTCATTCAAACAGGCCCAGATTACCCCACTACTTAACAAGGCTTCTCTTGATCCCTCCTTTGTGGAAAATTACCAACCTGTCTCTCTTCTTCCATTTCTGGCCAAGACAATGAAGTGAGCAGTCTTCAATCAACTCTCAGACTTACTTTCCAAGAACAACTTACTCGATGTCAACCAGTCCTGCTTCAAGAGGGGTCACTCCACAAAAAAAACGACACTCTTCCACTTAAATTCGTGGAATCTCTTTGAGCTGCAAAACCCGCAGGTCAGTCTTTGGTTTTAATCCAACTAGACCTATCTGGAGCCTTTGAAAGTGTGAACCATCCGATACTCTTGTCCACGCTCTCTGACTTGGGCATCTCTGGATAAGCTCTAGCTTGGCTTAGTTCTTACCTATCGGGATGAACCTTCAAGATATCCTGCCGGGGGCATGTTTCTCACTCTCATAGCCTCTCTGCTGGTGTGCCGCAGGTTTCAGTTTTTAATCCTCTTCTTTTTTCTGTCTTTACTACATCCCTGGGTTATGTCATCTGCTCACATGGCCTTTCTTATCACTGCTATGCTGATGACACACAACTCCTCCTGTTCTTTCCACCAGACAACTCCATGGTCTCATCACGCATTTCTGCCTGTCTCTCAGACATCTCTGCCTGGATGAGAAAGAGACATCTTCAGCTCAACCTCTCCAAGACTATTGGGGTTACCGTGTCCACACTCAAACTCTTGCAGATGATCCAAAATGTGGCAGCACGCCTCATTTTTAATCAGCCTAAAACGACTCATGTCACACCACTCTTCAGATCTCTACACTGGCTTCCTGTAGCTGCTTGCATTAGGTTCAAAGCTCTGTCTCTTGCCTACAGGGTGATCACCTCAACGGCTCCTTCTTACCTCAACTCACTCATTCATGTCTACAATCCTTACCGTCCACTGGGGTCTGCCAATGATTGAGGTCTGGTGGATCCAGCACCACACCGAAGACACCAAGCAAAATTCTTATGCGCAATGATCCAAAGATGATGGAACCAACTACCAAACTCTGCACGCTCAGCAAACTCACTCCCAATATTCAAAAAACTGCTGAAAACAGAACTCTTCGCATCTTCCTATGCACTTGCATCTCATGAAGTGGAAACACTGTTCTGATAGGACTTTGCTCTGATGTTTTCTCTTTGACTTAGATTTTTGCTGCCTTGTTCCTCACTTGTAAGTCGCTTTGGATAAAAGCGTCTGTTAAATGACAAAATGTAAATGTAAATGTAAATAACTGTAACACACTGTCGAATAAATTCATCTGGTAACATTGGGCTCCTCACTCTGTGTTGGTTCGTCTTGGGAATTCTTCTGCCTGCTCGGAGTCTAGTCTACAGGTCTGTCTGTGTTGGCCCTCTGCAAGTACCTGGTCTGAACTGTCTATGCTGTAAACGTGGCCCACCTTGTTTTGCTCTGTCTGTTTAGTTAACTTTTAGAAGTTATTGGCCTCTTGTGTTAGCTAACGTTACCCCTCACTCTCAGAGGTGCTTTTAGTTTGTGTGTCCAGCCTACGTTATTCCCTGTACTTGCCAGCCTCCGGGCAGTTCCCATTAAAACATACTTACTCCCTACCTCAGCCAGTGTGGGTGTATATTGGTTCTGCTTTTGGGTCAAAGTCAGACTGACCGTAACATTTAGTGTTACCTTTAACTGTTTCACAGTGAAAGTTACTGTTTGTATCGAAATCAAACAGCACAAAACACTGACACAGGTAACCAGGTGTATCAGGACAGTTGTACTAGTTGACCGGAAGTCTCCCCAGTTCCTCTGAAGATTTATGTCTTCAGCAGCGAGCATTAATCAGCTTCAGTTAAATTTATCTTATCTTATGCTTTATCAGCCAGTATCTGTCAGAGCAAACCATCAGACCTCAGGAGACAATGAGCTTATTCGATTCTGTACTCTAAATTACTCTCAGGTGTTTTAATGTGAAACATTACTGCTGACTGGTCCCACCCCCAGTTTCCTTTTTTCTCATTTCATTGTCCAAGTGAAGAAATGGTGAATGAATAAAGTGCCAGGTCAAAAGTAATCAGTGACTTATAAGGTTTGGAATTTACAGTTCCAAATTAGAACACAATAAAAAAGGTGGAACTTCAGTTCTGCATTTCAGTTCCAAACAAGGCTGCACATTAGTATCAGTTTAGCTTAGAGTGAAACTTTTTTTAGTATATATTTTTACTACAGTATGTTTGGATCCTCATTTTATAGTGTAATAAATTCACCTTATATAAAATACTTGTGTGCTCTTACAGGTTAATGTTTCAGTTGTGGTCTATTGCCCATTAGTGTAGTTAATATTTTTGCACTTTCCTAAAACAAATTCTTTAAACCCTCAGCTCAGAAATGTATACAAGTTATACAAGTGGTGCAAGCTTTTCCTTCCTTCCAAAGACTCACTGGTTTCAGTTTATTTCAGTTCACTATCAGAATCCACCCACAGATCTTATATACACCCTTCTGCACTGTGACTAAGTTTTTAACAAAAACTGTAATAGTGTTCTTGTTAGCACGAGTGGTCCATTGTGTTCTCCAAGGGTGCTTTGACATCAAATCACTGACCCTGTGGTTTGTGGACCACTGCCTTGATCCCCTTTGAGCTGCCATGTAGCACTTCATTCATTTATGATGCAACACATGCCAAAAATGTGTTTTTCATAACAACTTGTGAATGTTGGTGCATGACAGTTGCTTTGTTGACCTCAGAGCAGAGGACAATGTTAGGTATGTGCAGTCACAGCTACTCCTGGCAAAATTTACTCCTATGTTGTAGCCAAAAGCAGGAGGGGGCCAGGAAACACTGTGGGGTGGACATGGCATGGCTAGCAGGCTAACGGCAGCCGACCACAAGGTTGAAACTAAAAAGCAGCCTTTTAGCACACACACCATTGTCATTAGCCTCCATCACTGTCCTTAAACTCACCATCTTTTATCTGCTGCCTGTAAAATCTGGCTTTGGCTACACAGATAGTGACACAGTCTCTACTTCTGTAAATTTACCAGACTACTCCTCATTTCTATTTGACGAAAGAGAAGCTGCCAGTGCCTCTGTCCAAACTACTCCAGTGTCCCACCCTGTCCCTGTTACTTAGTTTTTTTATGGATTCTTTAAGTTTTGATTTATGTGGCTTAACTCAGGTGAACCCAGCTTCTTAGACCTCTCATCGATTATTGTCAATAAGGAAATTGCTGAAGGCATTATTCAAACTATGGGCTATATTTGCAAAACTCTACACATTTACCAAAGAACCTTACACAAGACAAGCAAAACATAACACATCTCTTGAAATATTCCTTCAGAAAGATTGTGGTTATGCACCAGGATACCCTTCCTGACCGGGTTTGGAACCAGCACTGTGCGGCTGGGGATTGGGAAATGGACTGCTGGGGGTTCGGTGTCTTGCCCAGAGACACGTGGTTGAGAAGAGCAGGGCATGAACCTCTGACCCTATGGTCAGATTTAGTTGTTTGCAAAAATGTTTTGTCATACTACACATGAAGTACACATGAAGAATTGCACGCCATACTTCATGAGAACTGATATTAGAGGCCTTATAATTTCTTTGAATTTAGCCTGGGGATCTCCCAGTCTTTCAAACACCTTCCTCTTTGATGTAATATCACTCCTGGGGAGGTTAACAGCAGTGTTAAATGCTCTGTTTGCACATGATCCGCGTGACAGTCAAGTGGTGGAAGTCCACACCTTTAGAAATCATTTTGTAAACCTTCTCTGCCTGGTGTCCTTCAACAACACTTTTTCTGTCCTTAGAAAGCTCCTTAGTTCATGCCATGACACACTGCTGATCAGACTTTAACAAAGACCAAGATTTCTCTTTAAATAAAACTCTCACTTGATTATTATGCAATTGTCTGAAACACCTGACTTTATTTTCCTCTTTAACTGAATTGATAGTCTTAGAGGTTCAAATAATTTTGGCACCTACAAATATGTAAGACTGGATCATTTCTCACAATAAATAAAATAAGTTTTTTAAATGAAGTAATTTTGTCTGAAAACCTGATCATGTTTCAAATTATACCTATGCAGAAATAGTGAACAGTCGTTACATGCACCACTGTATGGTGCTCATTGCATTTCTTCCTTTCTTTTGTTTCTCTTATTATTTTTTTCCCCATTTCATATGCAGCTTCTTTTTATATATTTGTATATTTTTTTTAATTTCTCCTTTTCTTTTTATCCCCTCTTCCCTCCTTTTCCTCTTCTATCTGCACGCCTGTGTTTTCTACCCCTCCCTTCCTACAAGCTTACATCTGATCATATCTGCTTTCTATCACTTGTTACAACCCCACTGTTCCTTGTTCCTATTTTCTATTGGGCTGGGGTTCCTGGTGCTCAGCAGTTTCTAGTGATAAGGAGCCCTTGGGTACTGGTCCCATTATTCTGGTTAGTAATCCATCTCTGCCTCTACTGGTTGCCTTGGGGCAGCTGGTGATTTAGTGCCTTTTTCCAGGGCATCTCTCTTGTTGCTAGTTCCGTCCCTTCACTTTCCTTCTGTCTTGTGTTTTCCCCTCACAGGAGTTTCCAGTCGGTATTTGGCTCAGCTGTGAGTATTTATTTAGTGTCTGCAGATTGATCACACTGGTTTGTATTTAACCTACTTAGGCAGAGAGCGAGCGCCCTAAGCTGAGCCTCCTGCAGGATTTAACATTTCTAACTGTCAGGACGAATTAACCGGCTCTAATACCACTTTCATCCCTCGCTGGGTTCCTTCAGTGGAGTGACTCACAGCTCTGTAACGCCAAGCAGGAAGTTGCTAGAGCGTTTCTGAGAGTGATTCTTTTAAACATCCATGTTGATTAGACTCTGATCTGCTCCCAGGGGCTGCAAGAGGAAAAAAGCATCAAGGTTTAACCTATAAAACAATCGTTTAGGAAAATACAATGATTAATTTCAGGGTTATTACAGAATGTAGTAGTAAACAAACCATTCAAGATGTAAAAAAATGTATTATCTTTACAAATATTCATACAGGGGCACAAGACACAGTTTGTTTCATGTTTTAATCTTTTCATTTTTTTTATTTCTGCAGACCCTCTTTTACCTTCCGAATGAAATGCTGTTTTAGCTCCTGTCTCCTTAAGGCCTCCCTCCCATAAAGCCCAATCTGCTCTGATTGGTCAGCTTCCACAGCACCGAGCAGGAATAATTTACCAACTCCAAGTCATGAACATATGAAAGCTGAATGCTGGACTCACACATGGTTTTCTGGGCAATGGGAAAGTCTTGAAAACGCCATAGAATAAAACTTAACAATATAAAGAGAAAGAAAAAAAGGCCACTGCGACTTGACTTACCCATGGTCTTATCTAATCTGCATAACACAAGTTAGGCATCTAGCCACTCTGCCAAAAAGCCCATATCGGTGGAGGGCTCCAGTGATGGTTGTTCCTCTGGAACTTTGTCCCATTTCTACGCCAGGATCTCCGGAGCACAGTTACAGTGATCGTCGGGTTTTTGGTAGTCTCTCTTAGTGAGGCCCTGCTTCCCTGCTTGCTTAGTTCGAAAAAAATGGCGTCCAAAGATCACTAATACTGGTATGTATTTGCAACAGCAACTATAAAGCCCATTTAAAGATCATAAAGGCACTAATACAGTGCACCAGCACTGTCTTTAAACAATTGTAGCAACTTGTAGCTAATGAGGGGGCCTGATTGTCTTTTCTGTCCGGGAGCCCCTGGTCTAGGGTTTTCCACAAATTACATCCAAGCCCCAAGCATGTTAGACAAACCCCCAGGAAGAAGGCCTCTATAATGAAAGTTTGGCATAGTAGCCAAAATCTGGACAGTCAACTTCAAGTTCATTATTGCATGGATCAACAATATCTGAAATGCTTAGTCCTATGACCTTGCCTGGCTGTCAACCGGGGTCTGAGACAAAAGGTGGTATGCGGAGTTGAAATGTCTTCCTTCATACACTTTTGATCAAAGATGGTTCTTATATGTGCTGTACCAAAATCAATTCTCCCAGATGTTTTATCTGGGAAATGCATGTAAATAAGGTGACACACAGCCCTAACACGACTACCCCCACTGCTTAGCAAGCCGTGTTTTAATCAGAGAAGCAGCAATGACAATTCCAGCAAACGTCTACTCTAAAACTGAGTTCAAATTCACCTCCCACAGGAAGGACATTTAAAAACAGAACATTGACTCGTACACGTCGGTATCACATCGGTAACAAAGACGGCATGAGATTTATTGACACGTCCAAAATGGAAAAAAAACAAACAAAGGTCACGTGACTTTGGGTGACGTTGATGAGAAACCTCGACTGTCACATCAAAGCGGACAACTCTACGTACCACTAGTATCTCGGCAAGATTCTTCAATGCCTCACTTCACAAACACACTCACACACACTCACAGATGTCTGCCCCAGACATCTGGGACCTGGTCAAGGTCATGGTCATCTGTTGCAGTTGAAGCTCTTCAGTTTTTCAGAATAATGAAGCCTTTTGATCGAGAGATGAAATGTCCAGTTGACACTAAACAGCACCTTTGCGTTTGGCAAACAGATGTCAACATTTTTGACCCTGTCAGTAGTGATCAATAGTCCATAGCTTCCATTGAACCATCTGAACATATTCAGTTACCTGTTCCATGTCTCAGTTTCTATCGATCAACTGGATTTTAAAGTTCATCTCTGTAAATGAACGGTACAAAGTCTGTGTTAGTGGCTTACGCTGTGTCTACTGTGATATAACAACAGACTGCAGGTGTAGCTTTTAAACCTCAGATGGATGTTGTCTAAAAGGTCATGGTAATTTAATTTTGCTTGTGTTTTGTCTATTTGCATGTGTTTTCTGAATTTGCTCTCAGGGCCAACGTAGTCTACTTTCTTTGAACAGCTGAGTTAACTGATGAGTATATAACAGGTTGAATGCAACAAAACGTATTTTCATAAAAGTTGACCCAGTGAAAACACTGGTCCAATAGCATAATTCAATCACAAAACCCAGGCTGCAATTCTGGTTTTCCTGTAGCACCACATACAGGTGAACATTTTTACTTTTCCACAGAATAATCTCAGCATCTGTTCATGACTAAGCTTGGTGGGCACATTCCGGGTTCTCAGAGGATTCATGACTGTGACTTTGAGAACACGTTTCACTAGACTTTACCCAGACATTATTTGATGCTTTAAAATGAAATACAAAATCTCATCAACGTCACCCAAAGTCACGTGACCTTTGTTTGTAATAACTTTTAGCCTATGAATATTAAAATATATCTATTTTCATTTAGAAAATCAGTTTCTTTAAAACTGATTCTATTTTAAGGCAAGAAAATGACGTGAAAGGAATTTCATTTCTAAAATGTATTTCTAAATGTTAATATCCAAAATAGCCAGTGAGCATAAAATGTCTGTCTTTTTGCATTACAATCAGAAATCATCATCTTCTTTCTGTTATTCAGTTTTTTTTCACTGGTTTTCCTGTCTGTCTGTGTGGAGGATTAAAGTTTCAAATCTGTTCTTTTCCCCACAGCCCATAGACATGCAGCTGGGGGAAATATTAAGATTCAAACAATAAAATGAAACAAATTCAAATCTGGTTTCATTACATATTCAGTGTCCCCCACACGACCACCGTATTTTCATTTAACTGTTAAATTTAAATAAGCTCCTCTCGCTCTCTCTTCCAAATCCAAAGAGAAAAAAAAAACACCTCCATGAATTATAGATGAATGTGAAGAGGATTAATTATAGTGCAGTAAAACCTGTAGCTAATGTGCTGCGATCAGACCGACACTAATGCTAATGACAGAGACACAATATCACCACACCGTTTATATTTTCAGTTTCCTCTACAGGGATTTAGTTTCTGTTTTTATTTGACTTTCAGCCTGACCTTACTCCATCAGCAACACTACAGCCCCTAATATTTTACTTGTTTTGCCTTAATCTTTCCAGACTTTATGGGAGACCCATGTTTCCCAGACTCCCATTGAAGATGACAAAACACAGAGCGCTAGTTCACATATTTCAAAATGAAAGCTCTAAATGTGAAATTCTAAGGCCTGTGGTGAACCTGTCGTTTTAGCTGGACAGCTTTGAATAGTAAATGTTGTTATTTCTTGCATTTGTATTCATTTATATCAAACATACAAATAACAAAGTGTTATTTATGAAGTTTCTTATAATATTGTTAATCATACAAAATGTAATGTGATTGCAAAATAGCTGCCAGTGATATTTGCTATAGGAGACAACTTCTCTCTGTCCTCTATTATTTGGCAACACAACTGTTGGACTTTAACAGGCAATTTTTCTGTTTTCATGTGCAACGCAGCCTTATTCAGAATAGTTTCATCAGAGAAACCAGAAAACTGATGTCAGAGAACAGAGAAGACCATTATAATTATCCAGCACTATTTTACAGTAGCCTACTGTATATGAGCTGAGTGTTTCTTCTAGTTGTGATGATATTTTTTACTGTTCAATCTGAATATTAATTTTGCTCCCATTATAGTTCCCGCAGGTTTCATCGTTCTATTTCATACTAATAGTTTTTGGAACAGTTGTTATTAGGAATATGCTTAAATGCTTCCAACAAAGTTTGTTTACCTGCGCTGTCGAAGTCCTTTGGACAAGATGTAAACAAATCCTGCACATGTGTCTAATGTCCATGGGGTTCAGGGGATTTATACTTTCTGAACTGTTCACATTTTTTTTTATCAACAGTACATTTTTTTCAACAACATCCTGTGTGTGGTTCATTTTCGGCAACAATAATACTTTGGTTAAGGCTACAGAAGGATTGTGGTTTAGTTCAAAAGTGAAGAAAAGTTAAGTTTTTCCCTGTTAAGTCAGACCATGACCTTTCTCTAACC
This sequence comes from Channa maculata, assembly GCA_020496755.1. Taxonomy (NCBI): domain Eukaryota; kingdom Metazoa; phylum Chordata; class Actinopteri; order Anabantiformes; family Channidae; genus Channa; species Channa maculata. The sequence goes on along the minus strand of CM035615.1, from coordinate 2,022,957 downwards.
TCAACCAAGTGATGAGCACATGAATACAACCACACATGGTTTAATAACTGTGAAAGCAACAACATCACTTTATCATCTGATTTGTTAAATCAGTTTGGTGTGCGTTGAGTTTCTAGATGTAGAATACATTTTGTTTTCTTTATTTCTACATGACTCTTTAGCAGGAAGAGTATTTGCACTTCCACTTTATTTACTCACAGATATAACCACATTGATCATAACCACATTAGGTGAAGGCCCAGGTAAGTTAATAATAATGAAAATTCAAATTTATAACATTAATATTTTCACAACACCCTCAGGGACTCAGACAGCATCAACGTTTTAGAAGTCGTGTGTGCTGGAGCCCGAGGTCAGAGCTAAAACAAGATCGGACCTCCGCACAGTTTAATCCATACTGACATCAAATTTGCTCAACAGACTTCTGTAGTTATTTTGAGACAAAATAAAAAATAAAAAAAAACGCCCGCAGAAAGCAATGCATATGGATCGAGCGAGGACAAGGAGGAAGGTCGAGTTCTGCCATGAATGCCTGACCCCTCGTCTCAGTTTGAGGTCTATACTGTTAAAACCACGCTGTTAACAAATATACTGTATGTGGCCTAACAAGCCTCCTGTTTGGGTTTGTTTTTTCTTCATCAGCACTGATGGGAAAGCATTTCCACATGATTGAGGATGGGATGGAAGTGTCTGTAAACTCCCATCTTCAGGGCTTTCTACAGATGTTCTATGTGGTTCAGATCCTGAAATCATTCTGTCTGTTTTCTTCAAGAACCTCTGTATTTGGTTACAATTATACTTCCCTCAGCTGAGTTTCTTTGAATTCCCTCTTGCCCTTGATGCTGCCACTGCCACTTCGCAGTAGGGGTGTTTACGAGATGCAGAGCTTGGAGTTCTGCCTGAAAAGTTTCATTTTGTCATTTAAAACAAGACTCTGTACTTTGAATGACGTTTGGAAACCTCCAAGCTTGCTTTCATCAGTTTTTTTTAATTCAGAGTGGCTTCCCTCTAACCACTCTCCAGTACCATTTATATTTTGTAATGCTGGTTCTGTGTAGTGCGAGTAGATCTTTAACAGACAAGTTAAAAAATGGCTTTTTAGAGGGAAACATTTTAAAATATTTTAGTCATTAATGCAAAAAAATCTAAATAAACACAGAATCGTGATAAATGTCAAAGAATATTTTTTCATCATCTCCTTACTTTTACATTTTTTAGTTTTCTTCAAGTTTAACGCACTTTCTTGTGAGAACCATCACTTTAAAAAAAAAAAAAGTAAAACACGAGTCATCCCATCACACTATGGCATTGGACGAGCTGTGACAGGCGCGGAGTGTACCTGTCTGGACCCCTCCGTTAGAGGCTGACTGAGACAGAAGCTTTACGTAACCTCTGAGTCAATGCTCATTAAGCACAAACTGAAACATAAAACATCCAAATATAGGCTGGCGAGGACCACAGAGTCGTGGAAAAGCTTCAGAAAAGTGTCCGACAAGTCTGACAGCTGAGGTTCATTTCTGATCTTTGAGATGTGTGTGTGCGTGCGTGCGTGCGTGCGTGTGTGTGTTCTTAGTAACACAAAAAGTATTTCCCTCAAAGTTACTACCAAAGTTCCACACATGATGAGGAAGATAAGTGAAGTAGAATTAAAGGAGATAATTTATGAAGTGAATCATTAATCAAATCACGCTGTCAGGAATTGATGACGTATCACATTTATAGAGATGATTTCAGTGCATGTACATATACAGCTTCCATTCATTGTCAATGAACTTGGGTTTGCAGTCATTTACCCCCCGCAGAGTGGGACAGATTCATCTTACTTTTTTTGTCCTTTAGTCTTATCCCGTGAGTTCAGGGTCACCACAGCGGATCATTGTCCGCATGTTGATTTGGCGCAGTTTTTACGCTGGATGCCCTTCCTGACGCAACCCTCCCCAATTTCTACTGGGCTTGGACCAGCACTGCACAGCTGGGGAGGGGAATGGGCTGTTGGGGGTTCAGTGTCTTGCCCAGAGACACTTTTACATATAGCCAGGGCCGGGGATCGAAGCACCGACCCTGTGGTCGGTGGACGACTGCTTTTACCAACTACAGCCGCCCCATCCTGGGCACACTTACTGACGGAGCAAATTGAATTTTATGTAAATATCCTCTGACAGAGCTCAATTAAAGGCAGAAAAACCAAAGCGTATACATAAATCACCAACCAGTTTGATTCTCAGTTAAGCTAAGTTTCCCAACAAATGGTTAATGGTAAATGTCCTGCACTTACATAGCGCTTTTCTTATTTACCAATTCACACTCACAATCACACACACACTCATACACTGATGGGGGAGCTGCTATGCAGCTGGCCAACACTCACCGAACTTTGTCCCATTTCTACGCCAGGATCTCCGGAGCACAGTTAGAGTGACCATCGGGTTCTTGGTAGTCTCTCTTAGTGAGGCCCTGCTTCCCTGGTTGCTTAGTTCGACCGGGCGACCAGCTCTTAGAAGAGTCCTGGTTGTGCCAAACTTCTTCCATTTTAGCATTATGAAAGCCACTGTGCTCTTGGGAACCAGCAGTGCAACACATCTGTGCCTTGCAGTAAATTTGATCTCTTATCAATTTAATTTACCACAAGTCGACTTCATTCAAGGTGTAGAAACATGTCAGTAAAGGTCAAGAGTAATGGGAGTGTTGTTGGAAAGGGTCTGAATAGTTTTTTATTTGTAATAAACGTGTCAGTATTGGGGAACTGAGTGTAGATTATTGAGAAAGAAATGAATTTAAACAACTGTAGAATCAGGCTGCAACATAAGAAAACTGAAAGTTAAAGAGTTAAAGGTTGTTGTTTTCTCTACTATGATCTAACGTCTTCAAACGTTCCATGGTCTCAATGGTCTTTTAGGTTTCTCACATTTTTTTTTTTTACTGGTCTGGAAATATTTGAAGCTTTGGTGTTGTTGGGTGTCTGCAGGGAAATTTGTCCTCTTTCCTCGTTAAGGAAAATAAAGAACGTTTAGTTTGTTACCTTGTCTGTGCTGTAGTGTGTTTGAACCTGGTTGAAGACTACAAAAACGGATTTAAGGAAACAAGCAACAAGCACAGTCAAGCATCAATTAGAGTTTCTGGGAAATGTAGTGTTAAAGAGAAAGAGCTGGAAGGCTTCTAAACAAGTTGCTTCAGCCGGTTAAAGTGTGTGTTACTGCTGTAACCTCTCAGAGTCACAGCATCCAATCAGGAGGAGAGAAAAAATTGTGAGAAAGAGTCAGATTCTCACTTTACTGACATTTAAATCAGGTACATCACACACACACACACACACACACACACACAGTACTTGGTGGTTCGTGGTGACTCAGCGTGTCTGTGGGTGGAGCATCTGAGTCACCCTCAAACAACTACAGAGCCAATAATACATTCCTCCATCCATCCCTCCATCCCAGCACACCTCCATCATCCCTCAATCATACATCAGGTTCAAGAACAACACTGGTTGTCAAATGATTTTCTTCCTTTCTTGTGTTGTGTCTTGTCGTTTTGTACCTGTCTGCTCTTTGGTTTTGAAGCAACACTTTGTTGTTTCCTTCAGTGGATAAACATTTGGTTATGCAACAGTAGCTCTGCATGGTGGGATCTCTTCATTTTCACACAGCGAGCTTCACTCCCATTCTCACACATTTATTCATTCATTCCCTTATTCCCACTGTTCTCCCTTCAGCCATTGATTCATTTAGGTGAATGAATTAATTCCATGTTCCTGATTGCACTTTGCATGTAATGTTCTTGTTTGCTAAAGCAGACTTCTCCCAGTACGCACTGAGGTAAAGGCAGGTGAACAACTGGGCAGTCAAAACTGTAACCATCAAAAAAAATGTGTGTGCGTGTGTGTGTGTGGCTAATAAACCACAGGTTTACTTTGTGTGTGTTTGCACATATGTTCTACGGTCTCCTGTCATGCTTGTCTTTTTGTGTTTTACCTCTGGTTTTCCTTCGAGTTAGTGTCGTCATAGCAACATCAAACCCAAACACCAAACAAAGACAGCTGAAAACTTTCATTGTGTGTGTGTGTGTGTGTGTGTGTGTGTGTGTGTGTGTGTGTGTGTATAATGTCTCTCTGGTTATGTGGAGGTATCTCGGTTGCGAGGACATTTCACAGTTCTAAAAGGCTGAGGGTTTAGACGTGGTTGCAGTGGTTTGGAACTATAAGCTCCCATTAATAAAGGACTCTGGAATGTCAATGTGTGTCCTCACAATTATAATAACACCATGTTACTTACAGTTATGTAACAGGCAGTAACTCTTTGAGCCAGCCAACAACATCAACACAAAGAGAGAGAGAGAGAGGAGAAACAAACCAATCACAAGCAAAAAAAAACAAAACACAGGCATGAGAGATTCGTGTTGTTTGCGATGGACGGTAATGATGGCAAATATTTGCATGTTGATGACTGTCACGCATTAATGTTCTCTGACAACTTGTGATAGTTGTAAAGTTGGTCATGAGATGTTCAGATTTGAAGGATTTGCAAACCTTAACCAATTTCAGAAAAGGTGACCACAGACACGACAGACTGAACAAATGCTTAAAAACATAGGTATAAGATGTGGACATGGACAGCGACTGTCATCAGCTGGCACTGGTTATGTGTGGGATGTTTCGCACTGTGGAACAAGGCTTTGTGCAGTCGGTCAAACTTCCCGGTCAGCTCTTCCTCTCAGTACTCCGTCACTGTTCCTTTCACACGAAAGACTTTCACAGGATTCGAAATTAGGGGGAATCTGAGCCAGAAGATACGTCAGGTTTTGTAAACTCCTCACACTGCCGGATCATTTGGGCAGATAATCGGCCTAATTATCTCCTAATTTTTAAAAGCATTGCTCACATCTCTAAGTTATTCGCCAATTCCAAAACATCTGCTTTTCCTTCACATCTGTTTTTAACAAAGAAATTAGATTAGATTCACCTTTATTGTCATTACACATGTGCAAGGCAACAGAATGCAGTTTAGTATCTAACCAGAAGTGTAATAAGCAGTGCAAAATATATAGTGTCTACACTATGTAGGCAGATACTAAGATAGGCACTACTGCGGACATATGTACATGTGGAAGTACTATGGACAAATAGCGTGGACATGATGTACAGATGAATGTATGGTATTAGATGTTCAGTCAGTTTTTGGACATTAAGAATAATGCATATGTCAGTGCAGTGTATCAGCTAATGCATAATATTCAGTACATGAATGAGTGAAATGAATGATGACGTGGACCGTGTGTGTGTGTGTGAGATGAAAACAGTTCAAAGTTTGAATGTGCAGGAGAGATGAAGAGGGGACATGAGTGTGTAGGGGAGTGGGGGTCAGCGGGGGCAGCAGCACTAGTCACTCCACTCTGCTGACCGTGTTCAGTGTGTTTTTAGTGGACTTACTAGTCTATGAAGTCAGTTTCCTTTATTTTAAAAACATAGCATGTGGATACCTCATAACTACACAGCAGCAAGTCATAACTGATTCAAGAGTTGAATTGAACTATTCAACCCTTTGCTTTGCTTTTCTTGTCAGAATCATCTTAATCTCTGTGTTAGACCTGCATGTTCGGTGTGTGTGGAGCTTTTCTAGGACCAGACTCACATTGTAAACGGATGCTTTTTATTGTGGCTGGGTGGGTGTTGTGGAATCAACGTAGCAGCAGGACAGAACCTGCAAGTGGTCTGACAGCTCTGGTGATGACGTAGTTTCAATGGAGGAGGTGAAGCAGACTGTGCTGTCAAACAGCTGCTGTCCGACAGTCAGATCTCCTTCTTGCATCACATTCTCACTGACGTCTACCACAATGTATTGATTTCCCACAACAAAAAATAGATATTTGGCACAAATGACTTTAAGGTAATTTAGAAATTGAATTTGCTTAAACGGCCAAGTGATTGATAGTCTGGGATTAGCGGCACACCAGGATAAGACGTAGAAATAAAAAACTTTGTTTCAAGAAATGCAATAAAAATTGAAATCTAATTTATTCCTCCTGAACTTTATTTGACAAATATAAACTTCATTGAATTTACACCACATTTGCTTTCAGTGACGCTTTATTGATTTGGAAAATGAGCATATTATAATTGTTGCAATTTTCCAAACGGAATATTTGCCCATCTTTTTGGATACAAGACTTCAACTCATACGTGGAGTGTGTGGGTAGTTAGGAGGGCATTGCCGCCCCAGGAACTATACATTGAGTCTCGCATAGGTCCAATGGAAATATTTCTTGTGTATATACACTACATCAATGCAGTAAAATCAAATGATTGTAAGAAACACATTTGAATTCGTAAATTCATTTTTGTGATAAAATCTGTTAGTTTGCAGTCGTTAACATTTATATTTCAACATTTAAACAATTAAACATTTCAAACATTTAAACATCAAAGTCCAAGATAGAACAATAATTATCAAAATGCTATGGGAAGAAGAGTTTTATTTTATGAGACGCAAATGCATGGGACAGATGAGTGAGAGCCAGAACAGATACCCTCCTCCCCCATTTCGCAGCTGTTTACAGTAATGATGTATGTTTATATAAATGCTCAGAGATGTTTAGCTAACTAGTGCTCTGTACTTTAGTGGTCAGGCTAAGGAGAGCGATTGAATGGTTGCGTAGTAACGGTAAAAATAAAAGACGCAGTAAAAGGCTCGAAAGTGTTCTGCCTGATTCGGGCCCTTCAACATAACGTAAGGCAGTGGAGTGCGAACGGTTTTCTCAACCTTTCTGATTAGGTTCTGATTAGGGGTTAGGACCCCCATGATGCACTTCACTTCTCTCTCCCCTCTCCTCTCTCCCTGCACTTATATGTCACAATTGTATGACATTAACTTTTTACCTTTGTGTCTTCTTTCTCCCGTAGTTGTCCTTCTCCCTCTCTCTGTCCCTTTCTGCAGGTGTCCTCGGCTTTGGAGCTGTGTGTTTCCAGTGTGCAGCTGCTGGTCCTACCAACCTGCCCAGTGGTTGGTTTCCGTTTCTTGTTGCTCTTTTCTTTTCTCTCTATACTCTCTAATTACCCCAGGTGGTCAAGGCAGATGGTCACCCACCCTGACACGGGTTCCATCAAAAGTTTCTTTAATTAAAGGGAGTCTTTCCTCCAGCCCATCATCTTAGTGCTTACTTAAGGGGGACTTAATTGGTTTTCTCTATAAATCTGTATAGTCTTAACTTAACTTACATAAATGCCTTGAGATGATTTTACTGTAAATTGTCGCTATAACAATAAAGTTGAATTCAGTTGAGTATGTCCCCTCACCATCCCAATATACGCCTCTATGTTGATGCTACTTTCACACATATTCAAATCATCCATGCCACAGGCACTGAGTCACCTCCATACCAAGCTTTCAGTGTACTCCCATGCCAGTGTGGCTTTATTCATCATTGTACGATGGTTCCTAATGCACTGCCAGGCTCATAGACAGACATTCAAAAGTGGTTTCTGCCCTTGGCCTTTACACAGTGAGATTTCCCCAGAGTCCCTAACTCTTTTTACAGTATTTTGAACCGTTGATGTTGAAAGACCTGAGGTTTATGCGGTGTTGCATTAAGAAATATTCTCATCCCTCTCATCTTTGTTTACAGATGGACAAAAATGCTTTTATTTGATTTATCAGTTAAATAGATCTACAGGAGAATTAACAGTTCACAGATTTAGTATTTAGTTTTAGCAAAAAGTCCTATCTTTCCTAAGAATTGTCTTTGGTATTGTTTGCTTGACAGACTGTAATTTCGAAATCGCTTTGTGTGGTGATTACCTCCGTGTACCACAGGGAGTTTGTTTGTGCACCTGGTGAGGAGACGTTCGAAATGTAAACACATTTTCACACACAAGGAAAAGGCATCGGTCTGATTCTGGGCATAGTGTGCGCACATTAAGACCCATGGTATCTCCGGACTTCAGCCAAAACACACTTTCTATGCCACTGGAGATAAAAAGATTTTTCTAGAAATAGGACAGTAGTGCAAGAAGTAAGATCTCATATGGCAATCAGAGATGTCATGTGAAATTCGTCAGTGGAATTTAATAAAATAAGACTAAGTGGGGTGAAATATGGATAAAAGAGTCTAAAGAGTCTTATGATCAAAAGTGACAAATTGTTTTAAAAAGTCTTCTTATTGAATTTGAGAAGTTTCTATAAAACAGTGGTAATAGATTTGTAAAAAGGCGAAAACGTTTTTTGCCTCATTTAAAGATCTGGGTTTTAGTCAAAAACATGGTATTAGCCAGCAGGGAGGGTTAGTCTCAGGGTCTCTAAGCTCAAACATGTAAAACTACAATAACAGGCACTGACGTTCACTGTCAACACTCATTTATTCACAAACGTCTTTATTTTTAACAAACAGAATCATCAGAGAGCAGAAACACAGAGAAACAACAAGACGGCGAACACAGTTATACAGCTTGCCCTGTATATGTGTGTGTGTGTGTGTGTTGAGGTGTGGGTGGAGGGGGTATTAGTCACCAGAAATGGCACAGAGCCTCTCTCTCTTTCTCTCTCAGTAAGTGGGTCACTCCATCTGGAGCAGAATATGGAAAAACAGCCACACGTTTTCTCCCATACAGTTTGACACAAAAACACTCGATTCCATCTAAAGTCAGTGCAAAGTCAGGAGGCAGTAAGATGTCCACCAGTTGGATCATTCACTGAACTACCAATCAAAACCCCATTTGGTTTCTGTAATGTCTTTAATGTTGCCTTTGTTGTTTGTATGATTAATAATAATGTTGTTAAATGTTTCATGATATTTCAAAGCTCTAACGTGCCTGTATATAAGAAAAACTAAGTATGTTTTGAGTGAGTTGTGACTTTAGCATTCGATCCAGTTTGTCTTTAAATGAGCTTTACAACTGTCAGTATTTCATACGCAGATGAACTCTTTTTTTTTGTCAAGGTCCAAAGTTCATCAGTTGAATTTAGAGGAGTTTTTGACAGTACCACTACGTGTCGCACTCACTGTGACCATATATCTGTCCCAATCTTATGAAAACAATATCTCAGAGCACATTGAAGGGATTTCTTCAAATTTCACATAAGTGTCCACTTGGACTCTAGCATGAGCTGGACAGACATGTAAGCTACAACTTCACTGGCTGGCAGAGGCTGTAATTCCAGTTCCCTTTGGTTGAATACCTAATTATATCATGCTAGTGTTGACTGTCATAACCATGTAGACTTGTCAGTAGTGAAATCACACAGGTCAAAGACATTGATTGATTTGAATTTAGAGTTTGCAAGATTGGTTGCAACATATTCTCATTCCACCCATATTACATGTCCCTACCCTGTCTCCTTTCATAGGACCAACAGGAGCATTTGGTGAAAGGAGCTCTCCAAGGGCAGCTGGTTAACACTCTCAAAAATCAAAAATGCTCGATTACAACGGTGCAAACATAGTGGTTTGTTTGGCTTTAGGCACACAGACACTGGAGTAAGGTTTAAGGCACTAAATATAGATGGTTTAACGTTTTAAAAAGTTGTAGATTGCCCTATAAATTGCGACCCCTGAAGGGACAAGCTGAAAGCCGTTAATCTTTTTGATGGAAAATATGTAAAATGGGGATCCTACAGTCTGTTGGGGCCCTAGGCAAAAATGTATGCATGATAAAACTGCTATGCTTAAGACATGTAAATTACAATAAAATAAACACCACACTGCACATTAACTTAAAGTAACGCACCGTAGAGATTTATAGTACAATTGTGCAAATTTCTGTGCATCTAAATTTAATAACTTAGCCTTCATAACTTTCATCCGTTACATACGGAAAAAGTTTTGATTATTTGGAGCCTGCTAGCTAAGCTAACAAGTTGACTTCTAGTAACTCCAGCAAAGCTGGACACATTAGGCTGCTCTGCTAACTTAGTTAGCTAAGTTAGCTAAGTTAGCTCATGTTAAAGGTCAAAGTGAACGAAAGAAACAATGTGATACCAGTGATAAGTTCTGTTATTCAACTGTCTCTTCACCGCAATTAAAGCTACAAAATAGCTACAAATAGCTACAAATAGCTAACGCTATTTGGTTTATTAAATGTAATCATTATCTCCACTGCACCAATTACAACTATCTATCTTTTTTCTCCTGATCTTCTTTAGTCGCTCCCACAATGATAACTTCATTAGACCTGTTTGTTTACACCGAATCATGCTCTACATGCCATGGAGTGAGAGTCGGGGTCCTCTTGGGGAGGTCTGCGACTGGTGTCATTGCAAACTTTGCACACAGTCAGTGCTGCACAAGTTTTGTCAGCCCTCGGGGGCCCCCTACTGGCCTGGGGCCCCAAGCAGTTGCCTGCCCTGCCTGCTGGCATGAAGCCGCTCTGACGGTATGTATGTATGTAGTACTCATGTCATTCACTGTCTCCAACACATTAATTACTTAATTTATAACTATGAAATACAAAACGCACATCATATCTGATAAACATGTAGTTATATACAATGCTTGCAGATAATCTTATAATTAATCAAATGTGTTTACTTATTAAGTGTTGGAAATCAGGTTTGGATTCTAACCAGAGAAGGTTTTACTAAATGAGAGTTTTAAGGCTCCTGTTTCATAGTGAAAGGGAGATTTCTGGGTTGACTGTGATTGTGTGTTTGACGGATAACAGACTGACAAAAGTATCATTGAAGGATTTTCATAAACACTGTCATTACTAAAGGTGACTCAGTTGGGCTTTATCCTCAGCAGCCACACAACAGTGAGTCCAAACTTTCACCTGTTAGGACTCTGGTGCTTGACCTGGATTCTAAGACTTCAAGATTAGATTTTTAGCCAGAAGTGGGAGTTTGAATGTGCCCTGAAGTATTTGTCAGTAATCTTAAAAATATATTCTAACATTTATTGAACTGATAAAATGTGATAAACCAAAGGTTGTAATTCGGAAACAACATTTCTGTTTGCACAAACATGTCTGTAAATTCCCCTGATGGGTGTGATTTCCCTTTTGACTAAAACTGACACAAAGAGTTGTTCAGAACATGTTTCCCTTAAATGTCTCATAAACTACTGCAATTGTTAATGTTTCAACATATAACAAATTCCTAATTAATTTTATTTTGGAGCAATATTATTAATAGAAAACAACCAAGTTAAACTATATAAATGTTAAATAAAAATTATAATTAGCGACTGTGGAGCAGGAAGATCGAGTGGTTGTCCACCAATCTCACAGGTGTTGGTTCAATCCCCTGCTCCTCCGGTCACATGTCAAAGTGTCCTTGAGCAAGACACTGAACCCCAACTTAGTTGCTCCCGGTGAGTGTTGGCCAGCTGCATAGCAGCTCCCCCATCGGTGTGTGTGTGTGTGTGATTGTGAGTGTGAATGGGTAAATAAGAAGCAGTGTAAAGTGCTTTGAGTGCCAATAGGTAGAAAAGCGCTATATAAGTGCAGAACATTTACCATTTGATATAAGTTATATAAGGAACAATAATAGAATTTAATTCATTGCCTTAATTTCATGGTCACAATAGAACAAGGGCGAACTGCAATACTGTAAAGGGAACAAGTAGTAGGAGCACTTGACCTCCAGTGTCATGGTTCATAGTTCATAAAGTTGTGGAGCCATCGCTGTTTGCTTAGGTTTACACTAGGGCTGTCAATGTTAACACAATAATAACAGCTCAAACTCTTTTTAAGACCATTATTTTTTATTTGACAATGACCTCAGTAGTACAGGGTTGGACAGTAAGATTAGACTCCATGTAGAAAAGCTGATCAATTTTGACCATTTAATTTGTACTTGGATAGTGCACTGAATGAGACCAGTGGATGGGACACACCATGGGTGAAGATGAGACACTCAGGTTGACAACATGACTTTGGTACTGTTCATGCGATACGAGCTTGGTGAGAAAAAAGCCAATAAAAGTAGTTTATCAAAATGCCACCAAACAAGCATAAACATGCAGAAAATCCTGTGATTTCAGCTCTGCCCACAGTTCCCATCCACTGTAGGTATGTGTGTTAACCATATTGCGTTTGCTGGGTTATTACTATTAACACACTTAAAACAGTAGCTGTTTTAATGTTACACTAATGCTTTAGCCTGATTTGTTAATATTTCAGCAAGTTCTGGTGGAGTCTCCAGCAGCCCTGTCCCTCTGCTGGTTCTGCTTGTCTAGCACAGAGGGTCAGTGATTGAAAGTGACTGATTCTATTTTTGATATAATTTAAAACCTCACCCAGTGAACAATATCAGGACAGTAATTTCTTTTATATATATTTTACGTTTAACTGAAGGGAGATGTCAGTGTGACTTTGTTACTGCAGACATGAACTGATGATTTTTCACTCAGTTGCCAGTTTATTACCAAGTCAGCGTATTTACTCTTACTGCATGTTAATGAGTGTGTTAAAATTTGAAAAGTCAACCTTTGCAGTAAATTCAAAACTGATATAACATTGACATTCATTATAATTAAACTTTTAAACAACTCGACAGTTTAAATTTACTACTTTGCTACTATATGTTTGTTTTTTTTAAATCACATCAAACTAATATGTGTGACGATTGCAGCAACTTATTATTTCCTGTGTTGAAATTATGTTTTTAAACTTTAAACATTTTAGAATTTGCTCTGCTGTATCACAAGAAGGTAGTAATCTTCAAATAGAATAATTAGCTTTACTTATTAAATATGAAATATATAGTTTTAATATTAGATTTAGATTCCTTCAAGTGTGATTGCTGACAGATTTCAATAGATTTGATGCAATATACACAATCAATGTCAATCTTACGGACATCTTATTTGCAATATAATAATATATTAGAATATTATTAACAGAACCACCTCTTTATACAAAGCACTCCACCCACTAATAATAAACGCATAGTAGAATTATCACCTTTCTAACATTTTCCAATTAAAAAATTGAGAAATTCAAATCTTGTAAAAGTAGAACTGATGCAGCTGTATTAGAAAGTGGCCAGTAACTGCAGTTACTTTCCAGTAAAAACATGTCTTTTTAAGTCCATCAATATGCTGCTACTCTTTGTTTTAACTCACTTGATGTTTTTCATACATACACTACTGCACCTTCTGCATGGAACACTGACAAGTGACATTTACACCTGCTCAGTACATCACCCAAGTTTCCTGATCAGACAATTTAAATATGGGTGGTAGTAAGCTTCTTCTTTTTCATGTATTGTTGTTCTGAATAAATTGTGTGAAGTGTGAAAGAGGTGTTTCAGCTCTAAAGCTCTGATTCACGGTGAGAGAAATCACTTCTTCCTGATGATTCACCGATGACTTAGAAATATGACTAGAAATAGATGCACTATATTGCTAAAGTATTTGGATAACCCCAACACTCATCCTTTAGTGTACTTTCGGTCTCAGTGTTTTTTGGCTTGGAGTTCTGAAATACAATAAGAGTAGACATTTGTACTACATCTTGTTCAGCTAATGCTTCTACCATGGACATGCACTATATTGCCAAAAGTATCCGCTCACCTGCCTTTAGACCCATATGCACTTTAGTGACATCTCATTCTTAATCCATAGGGTTTAATAAGACGTTGTCCCACCCTTTGCAGCTGTAACAGCTTCAACTCTTCTGGGAAGTGTGTTTATGAAATACATAATACACAGTGCTCGCAGTCTTCGCTCTAATTCATCCCAAAGGTGTTTTATCGGGTTGAGGTCAGGACTCTGTGCAGGCCAGTCAAGTTCTTCCACACCAAACTCACTCACTCATGTCTTTATGGACCTTGCTTGGTGCACCTGAATTCATTTATTTGGATGGGTGAGCCAATACTTTTGGCAATATCTCCTCCCTACCAGCATTGATGATGGAGCTTTTTGTTACCATGTTACCATGAAAATAGAATAGGAATTCCTCATAGTGTCTCCTACATCAGAGGAGGACACTCACCTTTAAACAAGCTGAAAGTATTAATCAAGCCTTTTAGCCTGATTGTGGATAGATGTTAATGCCTGTTAATTCACTGCAGTGACACTAACCACCTGTGCAGGACCAAGAGTGATTGTCTGTGACACAGGCATTATGGTGAACAGCCACTGTTTAACATAGTGCCCACACAGAAGCTCTTTGTCAGAAGGAGATAAAAACATACATGGGTGTGACTGGCACTGAACACTCCGTTAGTTAAACTCTGTAGTTACTGGATCGGCTTCATGGGACTCAGCTGTCTGTCTGATTTGTTCACATACAGTAATCACAGAGCCATCGTGTTGAGTAAAGAATTTGTAAGGGTGAGATCATTCACTGCACCCACAGTAAAGATACAAAGGTACAAATATCATTTTACAGGCAGTAGATTATCGTGGCATCGTGTAATATCTTCATAGCACTGAGTTATGTTTAGATTTTTATTATAAGTCAGAAAAAAATACCTAGGTACAAACCTTGATTACCTCCATGGTGGGTATGACCATGCCTGCTAAAAAAAAGGTCATTTATACATTAATCATAATATTCAGAAACATACCAGCTCCATAATTAATTATTATTATTTTTATTTTTTGATGAGCGGAAACATTCTTAACATTTCACAAACAAAGTTCAGATCATCCCGCACAGAAACTCATACAGTTTTATCATTGTGGTTTCTTAATGTCACAACATATGTCATTGTTGTAGTGGGTGTGGATTTAAACAATTTTTTAGATTTGTTTGGTCTTCCTTTCCTCTCACTTTGTGATTTATAAAATATCCAGGTGTCTCTAGGTAATGGTTCATTTCTTGTACAAACCAATTAAAAGACCTGAAAGCGTGTTGTAGAAAAGTATTCGTTGATATGACAGCGCATGGGGGCTGGGTTTGTAGCCGGGGGTTGCCCCCACAGTGCATGAGTGGTACTCTACTAAGAAGGGTCTGTGTCATTTACAGTAAAAACAAAACTAGGGAGCTTCCTCACTGAGAAGTGTATGACAAACTCTGTGATTACAATAATCCCCAAATTTCGACATATGAAACCAACACCTGTTTTACCTGAATTCCCGACTGCTTCATCACCAAGTTTACATTTCTGACTGGTTTTAAATCCTTTGGGTCAAATGTTTTGATACCCAGCTGAAATCAGTTCATGCGACACCTCTAACGTGGACACGTCATAACGTCATGTGGGATGCGTCATAACGTCATAACGTCATGTGAAAGAACACCAAACAAACGGGAATATTTGATCACTGATATATTAACACAAACACCTCAACACGTCAGACCAGCGTGAAGGAGACAGATTGTTTAACAAAAGATATTCTCAATAAATAGAAATATGTTTGATAAAATCAGATTGTACACACACAAGTATATTAATACAGCAACATATACAGTTTTACAAAAATAGAAACATTAAAGACTTCAGAAGCCTTTTTCAAGTTTTAAAAAAGTAAAAAAAAAAAAAACTTTTTAAAAGTCTCCTGTCAGACAGAAAACAACTACAACGGAAACTCTTCATCCTTGAGTAATTGTGTCCTCTGATGTAAAGGTTTAAAGTAAAGTGGATCTTTTTTGTTGCTGTTGTTGTTGCTCACCAAGTCTTTATCTTTTTGAATTTCTTTATTTGCAGTTGCATGTCTTTCTGATACTATTACAACTCATGTTGTACATATGCAGACTTGATAGTAAAGTCAGTGCAAAATTGCATCCAGAAATAGAAAAGGAACATTAGCTTTGTGGTTGCAAGGTGTGAGAATATATGAATCAGCACAGTGAACACCAACATATTTACGTTATACTGTGCTTTGTTTAATGACTAAGCCTTTGTGTAGTGTACATATAACGTGTAATCAGACAAAGTAATGACCGAAATCCAAAAGCAAAGTGTGCAGTTGTCACGTAGAAACCAACTCCCAAACATATGGTACAGTGTAAAATCCTGGTTTCTGATTGTCTGTCAGGTGCTTGGTAAAATCATCCACCGGAAAGTCAAAGCTACAATATGCAACTTAAGAAAGTGTGTGACTAGTAAACGATGGATTCTCCTCCACTCAGCCTTCGATGTCCCTGTCGTGCTCTGTTATACTCTGCTATGCTTTGTCAGGCTCTGCCCAGTACTTAAGCTCACTAATAAACACATTACCTCCAAAATTTCCTAATGCAGCAGAGACTGTGTAAATTCTCTTAACGGTTATAAAGCTAAGCCTCATTCAAAAACTTTTCCAAATCATTTATCTCTGCACTGCTGCCAGAGCCATTCAATGAGTGTGTGTCACAGGTGCTTCAGCAGCTCCTCTCCACAATATGATCTGTTTTGGTACATATTTTTAAGTTACACAAATATACCTCAACTCTAAATTGGAGTACGTTATATTACACTGACAACTAAATCAATGACATTGATCTGTCAGGCTCCATCAGAGATAGATTCAAGAACGTCAGGAACTCTAAAACCTTCTCCTGAGACTTAGTAACTCCCTCAATGACCTTTACCATTTCCTCAAGAAGCTCTACAACTTCCCCCAGAACATCTGCATTCTCTATAAGATTTAATTATTAACCCCACTTAAGGACCTTACAGCCTCTTCAAGCCCCTCATTAACCTCCTCAAGCAGCCCGTGCCACCCTCCCAAGACTGTACACAACGCATATTATTTTCAACTGCACAGTATCAGTGAATTATCCCTTATATACATTTTGATGCACATTCAAAATTACACATACTATTATTTACTTTAAAAAGAAATTCAAATTTATCGAGTAGACAGAAACGTAATGTTGATACTATTTGTCCTTAAAGCAGCAGAAACACAATTGATATTAACCATGACTTATTATTATTATTTTTTTTTTACTTCAAATATTTGCCTAAAAGTTGTTTCTGTACATTAGAACCACCAATAGATCATTTATTTGTCTTTTAAAAACATTACCTCCGGGCGGTAAAATAGAAATAGAAAAATGGTAAAATAAAAATCATAAATGTGGTAGGGTATGACTTTTTAAATACTTTTAAAAACATGATTTCTAAAATTAAGTCAATTTCTTTTCTTCAGAAATTGGCTTCTGCAAAACAAACAAACAAATAAATTTTCCTTTGTCAACAAATGTTTTTTACAGTGTAGAAAAAGCAAAAGAAACAGGTCTGTCAGAATATTAGTGTACAGGTATATCACAATGTTATAATATCATCATTTATGACTATTCTGCTGCTGAAAACATCAGCCAACAGTCTGGTACATCTTCATGTAAAATTCCACCTGTCCTTGCTGGCAGCACTGACATTAAACATTTCCTTCAGTTGTGATTGTCAGAAAGATCCGGAGAAAGTGACATAAGCCAAAACAGCTGAAAATCTTTGTAAACTGATGGTTATTTATCTGATATTATACACAATTAGATTATAGTGAAATGAAATTAAACGATTAAAGTCATAAGGGTGTAAAACCAACTGCAGCACAGGTCAGTTGGAGTGAGACAGTCATTTGAAACATGTAGGTAAATGTGTCCCATTGAAAACACTGACTTCCGTCAATTGTAACAAGAAAATTCAAATTGTAGTCCTCACTCTCAAATTCATATAATTTTATTCATTGTGTTTTCCACACAGATTTACATCACCGATGTCACTAAAATGATTTGATGATATATTTCAATAGCAGTCATCTTCACTGTGATTCAGTGTTTTCACATAAATTAAAAATATCAACCATGTATCAAATATCAAAATTATTTCCTCAGTCTTCAGTACAGTCACTGAGATGTAATGACGTGTAAAAAAAAAAAAAAAAAATATTGTCATTACTATGAAACCTGGCTTTCCCCAGTCAAATAAATGTGTTGTGTCTGTGTGCACACACACTTGTCTGACTTTGCTGCTCAACGGTCTCTAACTGAAATCCATCACCATCTGTTTTTTAAAAAACTCACTGTCAAAATTCCAATCCGGCAAAGTTTGAACTTGGCTGAGGGAATCACCTTCTCGCCTGTCTCCTCTCTTCACTCAACCCTGCCTCCTCCGGCTGGATGATTGACGGTGCTTTTCAAGGACTGGATAAATAAATCCTGTTAAGCGTCCATCTGTCCCGGTAAGGCATTGTTGACACCGAGGTGCTTGTTTTCTGTTTGCTCTAAACAACAGCATGAGCAAAATGCCCAAAGTGTAAAAGTGTAAAAGGCTTCTCTGCATGTTATGTCCTGGTGTCCTGCCTCCTCAGCAGCTGGACTCCTCACTGCCAGTCCCCCTACCTCCCCCTCCAGACTTGGAGGTGGCAGCTGAGCCGACTGCGATCTGGCAGCCATTGGTGACGTGACTCATGACTTTCTGTTTGAGCTGAGCGACCTGCTCCCTCAGCATGGTGGCGGTGGAAGCTAGGTCTGAGTTTTGGCTTTTCAGAACCTTCACCTTCTCCTCCAGCCGCGAGATCCGCTCCAACTTCCGCTTGCGACACTTGGATGCAGCAATGCGATTGCGGAGCTTCTTGCGTTCTGCTTTGATTCGCTCTTGTGTCTCTAGGTCAATTGGAGAGAGCGAAGGTGGAGACATGGGATCACCTGGTGGGTGAGGCACCTCAGGGACTGTCTGAGGGGCGTCCAGGCCTCGGATGTGCCCCTGAGGTGCTCCACTGCTGCCGTGTGCAGAACCCCCACCGTAAGCTATCTGGGCCCCGGAATATGGCATCTGGCCCGGGTTGTAGCTGCTGAGGTTGGTGTATACAGGCATGTCTCCACTGGACATCAGGTTTCTCTGGTAAGATGTCTGCTGGGAGACAGTGGAGGATGAGGTCGGGGACATGGGGCCCCCTGCCACCAACTGATTCTGTTTGTGAAGATCTGCAAGTGCTTTGACAAAGCCGTCAGCAAATCCTTCTTGTTCATTGGTTGCCTGGCTGCGGTAGATGAAGGGGTTGCTGGAGTTGGATACTGGGCTGGTGGTGACCAATCCCTGGTTGGACTGGATGATCAGGTGCTCCAGGTCGGGGGATGCGAGTTTCAGCAGGTTCATGTCCGCTGAGGACGCAGCAGATGCCATCATGGAGCTGTTACCAGGGAGCCCCAGGCTGTTGGGGTTCCCAGCCCTCCCTCCTGCGGCACCGACACCACTGGAGAAGTGATGACTGCCCACCACTGACATGGCCTTCTTACTCAGTAGCATCTTGTTTCCAGGGTAGCGTTCATATTCGGCAATGGGGCTGTAGCCAGGGACAGCGGGGGAATCGTCGTGGTAGAAAGGAGTCTCCATCTTGGCCATTACTGACAAAGAAGCATCTGAGAAGGAATCTTCATAATCAGATTAACCTGAATATCAGAGGAGATTGAAATGTTCCACTGGCGTCTGCAGCTCGAGGATGAAGAAGGATGAATACAAAAACAAAGAGAAGAAGAAGATGATTCCCTGCAGGAAAAACAACAAACATTTGTGTGAGAGGTAGACGAGGACCAATAAGACATAAAGATTACTGAGGTGTAAACTGTCAGCTAACACTACACATCCTGCTGCTATACAGAATATGTGTGTGTGTACATGTGTGTTATTCAGTCTATGTCAAGACTGAACACCAACCTTCAGCTCTGATTATACAATAAAATTCTGTTCTGTACTGCTGTTAATTCCACCGTGTAATTCAGAAACATGATATTAAACTAAGGTGATGAATAATTAAAGGTCTAAGTTGTTCTGGAATTCTTTGTTTTAGATCTTGTTATTTTCTTCTTTTAGCTTTTACCAGTTGATAATGGCTAAGTTTGAGGTTCATGTATTATTAATGTTTTGTAGTCTAAGAAAACTCTCACACATTCAGCTATTGAAAAATCTGAGATTCCTTCGACCATGTCCAACATTTGCATGACATTTGTGTGGCAGATATTATTATCTAGCAACAAGTTTGCATAAACATAAGTTGACATGTAGACAATAGGAACTGGGAATAGTGCAAAAACAGGCAGAAAGAATGTGTTTCAGACATACAGTACCCTCCAAAAGTCCTGGAACCTCAAGACTAATTCATGTGTTTTTGCTAAACTCCGAACCTTTTTGGTGTAATACCAAAAGATAGATACTTCAGGAGTTTGGCTTCTATTTTCTGGTCTTTACATAAAGAGACATAAAAATGTTCCCAAAGACAGAAAAAGAGATCAACGGCTTTCAGCTCGTCCCTTTAGGGGTCGCCACAGCGGGACGTGTTTTTATGCCGGATGCCCTTCCTGCCCCAACCCTCCCATTTTGTCCGGGCTCGGGACCGGCACCAAGGCGGCCCTTGGTGGGGCCACCTGGTGGGGTGGGATTGGAACCTGTGGCCTTCTGGATCTCAACCCAATGCAAAAAACAGACACAACCAAATATATATGAAGTTATCATACACACGTGGATTTAAAAACTAGGCACGAAATGAACACACAGAGATACCAAAAACAGCTGAAAAGTGTTCAAACAGATGTGTCCGTCAGTCCCATCTTCCCATAATTTGTTCATGTGTACAGGTGGAACAAATCATATTGTTTATGACCATCTCTTTTAAAATGTAGGTGATAGCAACAATAGAGCAACGTGTTGCCTGTGCACAGCAGCAACAAACATGCTGAAAGTGATACTGCAGCTGGCCCCACTGTGCAGGATATGGTTCTAAAAAGAGTAGCAACTTCTAAAATGTAATTACAATCAAGCTTAACAACTTTTTACCATGTACCTTAATGCAACGCTGTCCACACTAGCTGTGCAGAAATGTCTTTTCTATAGTGATTCCGAGACAAGTGGCTCATTTTTGTGCTTCAGCGGACAGTGTTTGATTGCTGCCATAGCAGAGAGGCACTAACACAAAAAGGTCATTTTGGTCTACAAAGGATGGCCGCTCGAATTATCCATCTCTGACTG
This sequence comes from Channa maculata, assembly GCA_020496755.1. Classification (NCBI taxonomy): domain Eukaryota; kingdom Metazoa; phylum Chordata; class Actinopteri; order Anabantiformes; family Channidae; genus Channa; species Channa maculata. The sequence goes on along the minus strand of CM035615.1, from coordinate 2,002,138 downwards.
GTGCAATCTCAGGTTAAAATATAGAATTTGTCTTCCATTACTGACAGAAACAATTACAGCAACCAAAACTTTGGGCATGTGACTAATGTGACGTGGAAATAAGGTACGTTTTTGAGTTAAATAAGCTTAAGCTACATCACAGAACAAAGGCCACACACTGTGTCATTCAGGAGCAAAAGTGACCATTACATGAGATGTGTGAGGATTTGACTCAGCGCAGGTTCATCGTCATCTCCAACATAATTCATTAGGGCAGCAGCGCAGGAAAAAAAAAAAAAAAAAAAGGTTAAGACAAATGGCTCAGCACTTACATTTACGAGGAAAGTTGAAGTCTGATCATGAAGCATCAACTGGAGAACATCTGTATCAGCAATGGGTGAGTTATAGCCACAGCGCTGGTTCTAACTCGGCTCCACTTAAACACCCTGAGACAGCACCATGTAACACAATAGACTTCCCCGTGAAAAGGCCACATTACTCCACCACTACCACTAAATACAGTTTCCAAATGACTTCAAACATGGCAGCATTCCTTGTTACTTACTGAGTAAATACCGTGAGCTCAGTCAATCAATAGAAATCAATATTCTCTGGTACTTGTACTTTAGTTTTGCTGCTTTATACTCTGTGTAAAAGAAAATACTGGAGCTATGTTAGTAAAATATGATTCATTTTTAAAACTTCAAAACAGAATCTTTTTCACCTCCTACAACATTAAAATTCTGCTAATATGTGCTGCCGTATTAATAAGGCGGCAGTATGAAACCGGTGCCAGTGGGCGCTGATTGATCATATCATTACTAAACTGCAACACTTTGAGATTTCTCATCTTCTCATCGCGCAGGACTTCGACTATCACACGGTAAATCCGCTCCCAACCTGCTGAAGTCTCCGGTCCAGCCGCCAACAACTTCCCACCGCAGCGCTGCTGGATGTGCTGAATTAACGCAGTGATCCTCTGTAACTAACGACTGAACCATCACAGATCCACACGATGAGCAGATGTTCACATGGACATAAAGAATGTTTGATGAAGGTTCATACTCACAGAGAGAAACAGCCGCTGAACGCTCCGTGGACAGAGTGAGTCAGACTGAACTCTCTCTCTCTCTCTCTCTCTCTCTCTCTCTCTCTCTCTCTCTCTCTCTCTCTCACACACACACACACACACACACACACACACACCTCTCTGTCTATCATAAAGTGACTCACTCTCACATTTTGGGTTCGTTAGCTTTTTTTTCACATTTCTAACGTATAACGAAACGTATTTTATTTTATTCCTCTCTGTTGAAATGTCAATTCAGACAATTTAAAGTACAACATGGTTAATTAGGGACTGTACACAAATTACTTTTGGGAAGGTGCTAGACCATGGCCATGTCCAGCTTTGTGCAAATGTCATGCTACAAACTATTGAAACTGAGAGATCTGGTGGTGGTTGTTGTTGTTTGTTTGTTTGTTTGTTTTTTGTTTGCTCATTTTTAATTTTATGCCAAAAACATATTTCACAAAAAGTCAGTAAGGAGGCAACAAAAGACAACAAAAGTTGTGTAATGTTGAAACAACTTTAAAAAATGTTGGAACAGTTCTCCGCTTAAATAAAAGGTTAGTCTCATGATTGAGGATAAAATCCATCCTAAAGTGGCTGAATAATCTTCAGGTTCAGCACAAAATGTAGTAGTTTAACATGACAATAACATTTCATAACAAAGAATTGGGAGATTTCATCATCTATAGCGTATCCAGAAAGTCTCTCTCCCAAAATTAATTTAGAATGTATATTTTAAACAGCATCCCAACTTTTTGATGGAGTTGTAAACCCAACTTGTTCAAGGGATGAACTGCCAAACAGTCCCATCACTTCGTTTTGCCATCGATAACTTACAGCGCAAAACACTTATTAAAGATATTGTACTCAAATGAAAACCAAAGATCAATGGCTTTCAGCTTGTCAGAGGTCCCCACAGCAGAAAGTGTTCGGCACATTGATTTGGCATGAGCCGGGTGCCTTTCCTGCTGCAACCCCCATTTTATCCGGGCTCGGGAGGGACACCTGGGTGGTTAAAAAAAAGTGGTTAAAGAAGGAGAAGGTGGAATGGATGGATTACAATAGCCACCAAAAATACAGCAGAACCACCTAAATGATGTGCACTGAAATGTTCTTTGTTCTGTTAACTGGTGGGAAAGCTGTAGTCTCTCTTCAGAGAAAATGTTGAATCATTCCATCCATCCTCCCTTCAGCAGCAACAGAAAAGTAATTTTTCCACTGTATCGAACCATCATCATCAAATGTTGAATTGTTCTTTTGCAACTCACAGCTACAGTTGTAGCTCGCAGTATAAGCAGGATGGTAACCAGAACTTTAAGAAGGGTGAGTTCATGAAATTTTCATGAATCTTTTAAAGAATTCTGCATATTGCCCAGAATATCTTCCCCTTGCTTGGCCTCAAAACATGAATGGATTGACTCTAAAAATATGAAAATCAGCCATGAAAAAAAGCTGTCATGTGCACTTTAGATGAACTCATAGAAATTGAACAGTTATTTTTGTTTTACAGAAATATTAAAAATGAAAGATTTAATCAGCTTATTGGTGTTTTAAATTGTTTTGAATCTGTTTCTGCTTATTCCCAGTTTTGATCCTCCAAATACAGTCTGAACACCAACCAACAAATATCCAGTGTGTGTGTGTGTGTGTGTGTGTGTGTGTGTGTGTGTGTGTGTGTGTGTGTGTTGTGTAATGGCAGAGGAGTGTGTTTACTTTGGCAGAGTGAAATAATTATAGTTCATACTGTAGGCGGTGCAGGCAACACACGCACACACACACACACACACACACACACACACACCTGATGTGTGTTCAGAATGAGATGAACTGAGTTGTTCTTTAGTGGAGGGAAATATGTTGGAGAAGATAACAGAATCACAGGAAAAATGTGATCATATTAAAAAAACACATTTTCATTTGAGTCCAGTTTCGTGTTTATTATTGTTAAGGTTTAATTTAAATGTCTTGATGTGAATTTCATTGTTGACTTTGGACAAAAATTATAACCTTAGAGTGAATCTGACCAACTCTGCTTGTTCTGTTCAATGTCTGCAGATGGTGACTGTGTGGTTATAACAAATGATCATTTCTGCATAAGTATTCAAGCCCAATATCACAAAACACTGATCTGTAACATTCTAACAACATTATGGACTCTATGACTGAGTAGGCATATCGAGCAGTTTCCAGCTGCAGCCAAACAGACCGGAGCTACACTATGAACACATGGAAAGAGATTCACACATATGGGAGCAGGTGTAAACACAAGGCTCAAATTTTGTGAGACAAGACGAAACATTAAGACCACAAGGGAGAAAGAGAGAGAGTGCAGAAGGAGAGAATGAGACTCCTGCAGGACAAAGATTCAGATCCAAAACATCTGGAAAGAGACAATGACAGCCTAAGGAAAGGAGAGAGGTCTCAGGTTGGCCCAGCATGGAGAGGGAGAGTGAGAAAGAGAGGACAGGAATTATCTGCATTTATATAACACTTCTCTACTTATTGGAACCCAAAGCAGTTTTCACTGCTTCTCATCCCCCCTTTGCACTCACAATCACACACACAATCACACACACAGTCACACACACAATCACACACAATCACACACACAGTCACACACACAATCACACACACAGTCACACACACAATCACACACAATCACACACACAATCACACACAATCACACACAATCACACAAACACTCACACTAATGTGGGAGCTGCTATGCAGCTGGCCAATGCTAAGCGGGAGCAACTAAGTTGTCTTGCTCAAGGACACTTTGACGTGACTGGAAGATGACATTGAACACAGAAATAAGAAACGAAGACAAAGAGAAATGTGATTTGGGGACACGTCCATAGCATTGGTTTTTAGAAAAGGACAAGAACAATAAACAAGGCAAAGGTGTCTGAAATGTGACAAAGGGCCCCAACTAAAAGGTAACGTGCACTGCTGGAACCCTGCAGCACCATCTGCAACCTTGCTTTAGCACATTCTGCTAAAGTGATTCCAGTTCCAGCCATTGGCCAACGTCAGGTTGTCTGTGAACTTCTGCAACCTAGTTTTTGTGGTGTGTCCTGCACTGTTAGCACTAGTCCCCTATCGGCAGCTTTTTTTTTTACCTGATTCAGTACCTTCTGTGAGAGACTACTCTGATTGGCTGTTGGCAGCTCAGCAAAACAGTGCACAAAATGGTTTGCTTACACTTGTATAACTGCGTGAGAAGCTAATCTTCTCACATGAGTCCAGAACATACAGTATGTGGTAATTGGTGTTTGGCTGCAGCCTTTGTGGTGTGTTCAAGTGCCACTTGTTGGTCCAGTCAAAAGGGGAAATGACGGGATGTAGCAGTTGGTCTAGTTCTTTGATGTCGGTGGGGTGTGTCTCTGCCCTAAAATAGTGACATTGTACATTGTCAGGGGCCACAACAAAAGTGGCAGCAGGCCAAACTACTACCCTTTGTTATTATGGCTCCATTGTTCCTCTACCTGAACTTTTTCTAGCTTCTTCAACATTGTTGGAATTGCATCCTCCTCCAGACCAAAGCTTGTACTTTAAAACACACCCTGTACAGTTAAAATACTTTTACAATTACAATACAATAATGCTTTTGCAATTTAAGGTGTTGTTCCACTTGCTCTCTTGCTACATCATTCTGTAAAAGTGATGATTGTCATGTCCTCCACTTATGCCCTTTTTGGTGGTAAGCTGCCCTAATAAAAACCTCTATAGCCTTGGTCAAAACTGACGAGTGCATCCTGCCATGACACCAAACTCCAACTGCCACCATGCTGAAAGTAACTTATCTGGATGTGCTTCCCACAGTAGCCGATAGTACAGAACTAGCAGCATTTGTCACCTTCTTTTTGGGTAGTTTGACATCTGTGACACACCTGCTAGGAAAAGTTTACCTTCCATACTGATAAGACAAACCTAAACTGTCCCACAAATCCTGCAAAATACTTTTTCAAAGTAGAGTCCCTTTACTTCCTCTTAATCTTTTCCAAAACGTTTCAAACATTTTTTTAGCCAAACAATAAATATGTAGTTAACCACTGTCGTAGTCACCAATAAACAGACGGAACAGATTACAAGATGGCGCATGCATCTCCCAACAGTGACCACACTGAGATGTAACTTAACCGTCATAGGGTTTGCAATCAGGGCACGTGACCGAGCTCATCTAACTACCATTTCCAACTACTTAAAACTGTGTTTCATGGGGTTTTTCTAAGTAATCCTCAGCATGAAAGGTTTCAAGATGGAGGTCATCAAAGCCCTTTTTTTCTCCTGCTGCATACCTCGTGTTTCTTATACTCTCGCATGGGAGGAGCAAGTTGATAAGACCTCTGCGGACCGAGCAACCAGATGACATCATCTAAACTGAAAACACATCATCTGGAGGAGATGTTTAGTCCATAGTGGAGAGATGTTTTAATAAAAACCATTCTCTTCCATTAGATGCCATCTTCTGCTTCCGATGTTGATATCCTGTAAATTAAAATGGAAACAAGGAAGTTAAGAACAAATATCTTTAAACTACACAGAGTTAGAGTATTTGAATGACATGCTCGCTCAATACTTCACTACTGGCTCCCTCTAGTGCTTAGTTCGGAAATTGATCCAAAAAAATCCTTTCTACTTCTTAATGTTACATTTGAACAGATATTTGAAGTGTCTGTTGGTCTCAGAATAAAGTGGGAAAAAAACATAAATACAGAGAAATAACCAATTATTAAAGATGTTCTGTGTTGTAAACCACCCGTTGACCCAGTGAAAACACACAGAATTTAATGAAGCTGATATTTTCCACACTACATCTCTAATGTTGATATGATTTAATGTGCAATAACAGAATATACTGCAACAAAAAAGAGCTTGTAGAGGAGTCATACACTCACACAGTGGCTCAGTGTCCGAGGACGACCTGCTCTGGGCAGATTTACACATGTGCTATGTTCTTTCACTTTCTTAATGATGAATTTACTGTGAACCGAGAGATATTCAGTGACTCGACTTGACCCGACAATATTACACAGAATCAATCAGAAGGGGCCTTTTCTATTCATTTGTGTCGAAAAAGCCATTTTGAATCTACATTAATTCCATGTCAGAAACAAAGAACATGATTATTTTAAAGGGGTTTTGTGCTTTTTATAAGCTTTAAATGATACCAATTATACCAAATTATATCAGTGCTACCTCTCAGCTTTTCTATTAAGTTACATGTTTACAATAAAATGAATAAAATGGATCTGAAATCCAAGATTCTGTTGCATACTCAGGACTTAACGAATCCTGAGGTGCCTCAGTGACCCCCCTACCTCCTTAAAAAAAATTAGACCAGACTTCAAAAGTTGCTTCATCTATATATCTTTTCACGTAATGATGAAATTCCACCTTAGATGCTGTTTCAAAAGCATTTTGTACACTGCTATGAGCAAATTCTGTTTTTGATTTATATTGTCGGTTGCTTAAAGATTATCCTGATCGCAGATCACAGACATTAACTCATGTCTACACTAAATAATTCATTAAATGAAAACACTGTGAAACCATTTTCGAATTTATTAAAAAACAAGAACTGATATTTATCACTCATGTGTGGTCAGGTACATAAAGAAATACAACATGTGTCTAGAATCTGAATCAATATGTGACAAATTTCATAAACTAGACATTAAGTGCACTTAGGAAGTTAGTAATTAGTTAGGAAGCAGTTCCAAACCACGATTTCACCTCTCTGAAGCAGTTCACATTGGCAGTTTTTGGGAAGAGTTCTCATATTTGTTGTCACACATACTTCAACATACTCCATGAGCATGCAAAAACTATTGGCACGGTGATTGTGGTAATAACATGTAAGTGGAGACACAGACCAAAGGGCTGTCTGGAATCTCGCCTTCTTGGTTCAGGGTAAAGATTTCGTTTGGACTCTGAGGCTGGTATTCAATGGCGCTCCAGTCTAAAGATGCAGCCTCCTGAACTTGGTGCTCCGAGTTAGATTGCTGGTCCGCAGTCTGGATTATCAGGTTGTATGACGGGTTAGGAAACACACCTGTCAACGTAGATGGTGGTAACCTTGATTGAGAGGGGATGGTCGTTGCGGGTGGTGGGGTGTTCTTATTGAGCGTGTTATAGTAATCGTTTGGAGTTTGGTTTTTCTGGCTGTCTAAACAGTAAACTGGTGCTCCTGATTTACACAGCAGCTCTGGAAAATCCAAGACATCAGCTTCTCTTTTGTGATGTTGATCCACGTAACGATTGTGTTCATTCTGGAAGACAGGCACAATTACGTTACTGTACATTCCTAACCCAATCTGAGGTAACACTGAAAACCTTAACATGCCACAACCGAGGATTCTTGCTTAGTTCAGATGAATCGCCATAAAGGACTCCATGCAACTGCTGCTGCTCCCCATAACAAAAAAAGTGTATAGGTGGAAAATAGTTGAGTGCCACTTTGAGAAATAGTAAAGAACCTACTGGTGATGTCAACCATTTGTCCGTCAACACTGGCTTTGGAATTGGAGGATAGAGCTTCTGTCTGATGCTGTTGAAGGTGGGAATACATGAAAATAAATCTTAAATAAAGGTACAACAACAACAAACTGTCGGACGCTAGATGTGTAGAAACAAACAAACTTGCTTACCATGCCCAGTGTCTGTAGCATAGGATAGTGAAGAGGGAAAGGAAACAAAAAACCAAGACCAGGGAAATGGAGACCATCACTATCAAACTATCAGCTGGTGACAAACACCCCAGATGAGGAACAGAAAAAAATCATATTAGATATTAGGAAATGAGTAAAAATGGTGGTCTGACAGTGCAAAGGACAGAACATACTCAGGGAATTCAAGGTGAAAGATTGTACTGTAGCTCCACATTCTCCCACTGCAGTCAGTGCCTCCACTGTAAAAGTGTAGGAACTAATATTCAGGTTTTTTGCCACCAGGCTGGTGGCCTCAGGATCGGCTAAAGCAAGAGAAAGAGATTGGCATTAATACAGAGTTAATTCATTTTGAAGGGGAAATGAAAACACTGAAAAGTGGAAACGGAAGCTCTGTGTCATACGCGACTAAATAAAACCGGTGGTATTAATAAAGTATATTTGAAGATGAAAATATGTTTTAAAATCCGAAAACGGGTACGGGTTCTGTTTTTTTCTCTTTTTTTATTCTTATGTTTTGTCCTGCCCCGAGCACAAGCTCAGAGTCTGTAGTTCATAGATCCATTTCCCAGTTTTTGTTGCATCAATTGTCCAGCAGAGAGCTCTTCACTTTCACTGCTGGCAACACCGGAATCTGACAGTTCCGCTTAAAGCAGCTGGCTACAGCTGGCAATAGTAGAGGAAGGTACCGATAGAACAATGGGAAACACATTTTGTGGAAAACATTTCCTGCATTGGAAATAAATGGATGCATTCATTTTCAGCTCATATTTTTAAACCTGCAAAAGTGGAATTAACATTGTCTCAACAGGACTTTTTAAAGGCCATCATCAGAAAGCAGTCCCAATACCTGTGCTCACATTGAAGACTTTGTTGTCCTTGTTGTTATTTTCTGACCAATAGAGAATATAACCACGGATGAATGCAGTCCGTTCTATTGGAGGTATTGAATGCCACGATACCACAACATCGAATTCCTGCTGTATCAATTTCAGTGTTCCAAAAAGGTTGTCTTTCATTCCTGGCAAAGTGTAAGAAAATGCTGTTAGCCCAAGTACTTGTTTGTGGCACTGTCCCATTTATCAAGCAAGCAGGGAAGTACTTCTTACTTTTCTCACTAACATAGCCCTCTCTTCTTTCCAGCAGCACCGGAGGACCGTGGGTGCAGGCATATATGGACAGTGAGTATCTCACTCCATCTTTAAAGTTTTCTAGGATGGATGCATGGAAAACAAACATCATGTTTCATACACCACCATACAGTGGGTGCAACTGTTTTCCGCAGAAACAATAAGACTTACCTGAAAATATTCTGGCTTTAGTTTCATGTGGAGGTAGTCTTAGCCACTCCACAATGCAATCGCCTGAGGTAGGACACCAGTCCACTATGTAGCCACATCTGGCATTGGGACTGGCAGACCAGGACAGGCTGAAGCTACCGTTGCTGCCAGTGATCAAAGAGGTGTTCACTCTGGCTCCGTCTGAAAATGAAGACACAAGAGAGGAATTATTTAACATCGCAAAGCTTTTTATGATTCACTTGGCTCGCTGAGGTTAAATGACTAGTTTGTTTTAGTGAAAGAGCTGAGAGACAGAGCCTTGAACTACTGATTATAATGGTCACCAAAAGCAGAGTTCCCATTGTTTCATTTTGATATACTCCAAAACCAAATTCCTGCAGCCGTCTAAAGATAGCAGATATTTTGATTAATATGGAACAAATATTTCATATTTGATTTGCAGCTCTCTTATATGTTCACCTATGTTTTCTGGGTTTACCTGGTTGAGGTGAAACTCGGACTGCTGAAGAGTCACGTAAGCCTAAGAAAGACTTTCGAAAAGGCGAGAACAATGCTTGTTCATTCTGTCCTCCATCGCTTTGGCATAGACACAATGTTACTGGAATAAAAATGACTGAAAGTCTCATTGACATGTTTACAGTCAATGAGGAAAATAATAAATTGTGAGGTTAAACTCAATAGATTACAGCAAGCTTGAGCTGGTTTTGTGAAGTTTAACATCAGAATTGTTAAAAAAGTTGGAACCAATGTTTTTTTTTTTAATAGTGGCCCTAATCTGTTTCAGTGTTGATATACATGACTATTGTTCTTAGTCCGACTTAAGTCTGCTACAGTAGCTTCATACCTGTGTTGTTGCGGAGTATGGTGATAGCTGATAGGGATGAGCTGCCATTTATATTCCTAGCTACAACTGTGACATTGTACTCCTCAGTGGGGTCCAGATTGAGTGGATGACAGTGCTTGTTGGGAGGCACGGTGGCAGTATTTTGTTGATGTATTTCTGTGGTCTTTCCCCAGGTCACAGTATAATCTATGATGTTTCCGTGACTCTGATTGGCTAGTGGTTCCTGCGTAGAAGTAACATAAGGAGGTTACTTACATAGCACGGTGTCATCAACAATCCTGAAAACCCCTTAGGACAATAATGCAAAAGTTACACATTTTGCTGATGATTTCATGGTTTACAGGTAAGATACAAAGCAAGCAAACAGCTAAGTCAAAGAGAAAAAGGCAAAGTGCCATGAGAAGAAATGCTTTAGTTTTGTAAGTCTTGCATGCTATATGAGAAGGAAATGAGAATTTTGCATTGGAAGTTGTGGACGACTCAACTGTATTGTGAATATGTACAGTTTGACGAGTCACAGGTTTAGGTCCCAGCAGTCTGGACATTGGTAGCCTAAGATTTTAGTTTTTCTGTTTTCAAAAGAGCATAAACGTAATCTCACAACAAGTAAGTGGCTGTTGACTGTTGTTGACTGTTGTTGAGTGTTGTGCAAAGTGGTCTCGTTGCTCAAGTGTGCAGATGCGTTCTTGTAAGAACTACACCATACACAACATTTCCTGTGTGAAAATACCTTTTATTTTATGTGGTACCGGTAGCTCATGTTCCTGTGGTAAATGTTTTGGTTTTTGTTTTGCTTTAATATTTTCCTGTAGTACTCAACATTGTGGAAGTTTTTATCATCCGCTCTGTAGTGATGCCCCACATTCTGCAGTAGTGTACCACATGTTCCGCTGTACTTTTCTATACATTTAGTTGTACAGTATCACATGGCCTGCAGTGCCATCACATGTGTACTATGACACTACACCCTGTAGTAATGAATAACTTTAAATTTGTAAAAAAAAAAAGTAAATAAAATAACATTCTATATATGGTCATATTTTATATATATTTATATAGATATATTTATATATCTATATAAAATATATATTTTATCTATATATAATAGCTATCTACTTTTCATTTATTAAAACCTATAATATGTAACACCTATATAATATCAAATAACACAAGAAATGTGGCTAGCTGTTACGGAACAGGACATTTTTTCAGCCAGAGACATGTTCAGAGAGACCACATCAAATTTAATTATGTTCATTTAACATTACCTTTGCTGGCCATAGAGACCCATGATATTTTAAAAAAATGTAGTATCCACCTAGTTTTCCTATATACCATTGTCAGCGAAGGCACCATGGACATTCTTTTTTTTTTCGATGACAATACAATTAAAATGACATCATGATTTTAATTTAACTTTAACTTCATCTAGTCTCCATTTCATTTAATTATGCTAATGCTAATTTAAAGAGGCTTTATGCATGAAAGAATGCACCCCCTTATCTGACTTACTTTCCAAACAATTAAAACCTGGTAATCCTTCATCTGCATCCACACATCTAGGGCATCTGGAACTGTGGGGGCAAATATAAGCACAAACATTTTACTCAAATATGTTTTTGAGTATAAAAATAAAATATACTCAAAATATGTTTTGTAGTGGGTAATTGGACTGTACATTGTCATTAAGCATTATGTGTGTAGTTTGATAGTGATTTATTTTCTATTGTAATATACATGAATAACATAGTAAAATGTCCAAAAAGCAAAGGGGTTTGAACACACTCAGCACTGCAAAGTGAATGTAATGTTCGGCATTAATGGAGCCGTTTAAGTTACCCATGCATTAATGCAGCCCCACACCATAACAGATGATGGTTTTTAGTTAATTGTACCACTGATAACAAGTCATATCATCCCTTAACTTGTCATCAATGAGAATTTGAATGTTTGACTTGTCAGATCACAGGACAGTTTTTCACTTCACATTATTACATTTTCAGTGAATGAGTAAAGGCAACCAGTGTTTCTAAATCTTGTTTTGCCTGCGCTGCCTGGCTGGGGATGGGGATGGGCTGTTGGGGGTTCAGTGTCTTGCCCAGGGACACTTCCACACGTGGTGGCGGGGCACAAACCTCCGACCCTATTGTCTAACCAACTGAGCCACTGCTAACCCTAAACTTTATTTAGCAATGTCTTTCAAAAATATTAGAGTTTAAAGAATTAACCTTTGCAAGAAAGAGTTTATATTGTTGTTTATTTAAAATCTCCGTGTGTGGATGCAGTGACAAACTGTGTTCACTGTAAATGGATTGTGGAGGTGTTCCTGAGCACATGTACAGAACCATGTCCGGTTTTAATGCAGTGTTGCTTTAGGGCCTGATTTCACAACTATTCACTGCTGGTTTTTGGCCTTGTCCCATGCATGTAGATTTCTCTGGGTCGTTGATGTTTACGAACTGTAGATGATGAAATCCCCAAATTCTTTGCATTTTTTTTTTTCTTCTTGTTGAGAAATGCTTTCAGTTTTTCTTGCTTTTCTTTTTGGGTCCTGCCCTTATTTGGTAATGTACAGTGGAGAGCACATAAGATATATAAGAATATGAGTAAGGGGTAGTACATGCAACAAAGGAACTCAGCCAGACCAGAAAAGTTATACATTGCAGTTATATGCAAAGTGTTGTAAGTATTCAGCTTGCAGGGTACTGTGTGAAAAGTTTTTTTTTTTAAGTTGATAAACCATTGAACCTCACCCCATTCATACTTCTGAAAGGTTCCGTTTCTCTGGGAGGTTTTTTTTTTTATACCCATTAATGACATTGTTATTACTGGTAAGGTGTTACAAGTGGTTTTTTTTTGGAGCACTACAATACTTTTACAGTACTTTTACAGTTCATTTTATTTGCATTTTAGAGTGTGTCAACCTTTTTTTGAAAATGATGTTGTTTAAAGTGTGTTTGCTTTTTAAAATACATACCATCACCCTTTGTGCGAAAGCTGACTCGTGTGCTCCAGTCACTCCATTTCCAGAAATCTCGTGTTGTTCCACATCGCACAAGCACGTTATACACCGAGTTGGGTATCAAGTCATTCACGACTGCATACTTAAGGCCAACTCCAAACCTTTCATTCTGGGAACATAATTTAGACGAGATGACGTCAGAGATGGATTTCAAGATTAAAATCTTGCTGACGTCTCGGCCTCCTATTTATACTCACTGTGGTACGTGTTACACCATGGCTAACCTCTACTTGGCATTTTATGCTGAGATTGTTGTAGTGCTGCCCCTTCCACCTCCACTTCAGGCTGACATTTCTTGCATTCACATTTAAAACTGCCACTTCCTCTGGAGCAAACATGCGCACTGAATCAAAAGAAACATACAGACTTACAGTAAAGATAAATGAAGTATTTTACCCCACAAATACACAAATGACTTTGAAATAGTACCTCTTTTACTTATGTCCTCAGAATCTGTGAGCTCTACCTTCCCAAGATTGTTTTTTGCAGTTAAATTCCATGTTGTCTCATCACCCTGAATTTTTTGCTCACATACCCCTTTAGAATGAACTTCACATGGTCTTGAATACAAAGAGAACAGAATATAAATGTTGATTTAAGACAGATGGAAATACAATTTGGAGGTGTAAACAATTGGAACCCAACTACTAAAGTGAATATGTACAGTATGTAAAAGTTTAAATACTCAGTAAAAAAAAATGCCCATCAGTCTGAATTTCTTTGTTTTAACACACAAGTTTCCAAAAGGTGCACAGGGTCATTTCTTCACATCTTTTAAAACCATTCCTTCTATTTGTTTACCAGTTACAAAATGAAAACTAGAGCTCAGCCATTATGGAATCGATTAAATGGAAATTAAGCTAATGCAAAAGTTGTATCAGTAGGACACTATATGTCCAACTCAGTCTCCTGATTGTGCGTGTCTCTCTCTATTAATCACAACACACTAACATCTCAGATTTCCATCCTAAAATGACAATGTGCAATGCTACATGCAGACTTGAGAAGTTCTTCTTTAAGTATTCAGTAGTGATTATATTACAAATCAAATCACACTTCTTTTTGGCCTTTGTGGTTCCACACTACAGTACTTTCATTATACCTTCCATTAAGCTGATAAGCCGTTGGTGATCTGACCCGTGTATTAATTCCTACTGTCCAATGACAGCGAACTGATTCCAGGTCCTGGGTTTCACACTCAAGATCCTTATCACCAGGTGGATCTAAGTCATAGCAAGTATGTAAAACAATATACACCGTTGATTAAGACATGTTTTTACTTGTAAATCACAAAAAAGGCACTTCACTAATTTATACTTACAGCCAATATATGCACAAGCACCAATTTCATCCTCCGATGTGTTTGTTTTACACATTACATTTGTACACGACAAACTTGATGGTTGGTTTAGGTAGGCAGTCAGGACGTATGTTTCATTGCTGATCCTGGTAGTATTCATATTACGGCCATCATAGCCTTCCAGAAACATAGTTTCAAATATTCTTCCTGCTGGCAGAACACAGCAAAATTTGGCTATACTGCCAACCAAAAAGTCTAGGTCCTGTGGATAAAGCTGTAGCTCTGTTGATTTTTTTACTCCTAAAAAAGCAAAAAAGAGAATAAATAACCTAAATATAGAAAATGATAACTTGAATGTTTCTGATCATCAAAATACAAAGTTCACTAAGCTCAATATTAACCTGGAAGAGTTCGTTCTAGTTCCCAGAGGCTTTTCTGCTTTTTGTATCTGGACCTGATCCTGACTGAATGCGAAGCACACTCCAAGGGCAAATCTGAGGTCCAGGTCCAATTGTGAGTAGCGCCTTTCTTGTCAAGCATCACAGTAACTTCATCCTAAAACATTTTCACACACAAACTACAGATATGTTCATTGGCTACGTGAGAAACAGAGGTAATTTGTTATACAAATTTAAATTAAGTTGTACCTCATGTACTTGCTTGTCTGCTCTGAGAACCACCAGGTCATAGAACAGGGTCTTGTTTACTGCAGAGCATGAAGGGTCTTCTTTCCATGTTAACAGTAACACCTGGCCAATACTGTTAAGTGTCAGACTGTGAGGCTCACAGTCCAAAACACCTGAGGAAAGAGAGCAAAGAGCATTTAAAAAAAAAAACTCTTCATCATAACCAGGACAGGAAGACATCGTCAGCTGCACAGACATTACAGCAGCTACCATGACAGCGGCCCTTTTTTTTGTAGGCCGTTTTGTATTTACGTGGAAGCACAGAGCTGGAATAAGTTAACATATGTTTTTATTTTTTAAAAGGGTTCAGACTTGTTGCACTATTTAAACAAGATGTCTGTAGCCTAATGTAATGGTGTAAGATGATAATATTAATTACACAGGATGATTTATTAAAGTTGTTTTGCAAATACATATTATTAACTTGGAGCTTTCTCTTTCTGCTATGACTGAAAGCTCAGGAAATCTAGTAAGCTGAGTTTTTGTATACTCACGCTCTGCACAGCCCTTCAGACGGTCATAGTTAATCAAATTACAACAACCAAGAATGTTAAAAAACGTACTAAACAAGCAGATTGCTTTTCTCTGATTGGTCAAAAGAGCGAGCTTCACGCTAAATGGTTTAAGAAGAAAATATCTTTGAACTGCTGTCAATTGAATGAGTCTGTGTCACAGGAGGATACAACAGCACATCCCCACAATAAGTGTCTACTCTGTCCGAACTGTGTACACTGTTGTCCTCAAATGAGTGTCCGCTGTTGTTGCGTCTTCTGTGCTGGACCATCCTCTTGTGTAGATACTGTTTGGTTTCTCCAGTGACTTAGATTTTTGCTGCCTTGCACCTCAGTTGTATGTTGCTTTGGTTAAAAGCATCAGATGAGTAAATGTGAATGTTTTCTGTCACTGTACAGAGAAAACTTGTGCAGCAGGCTTACAAAATAATTCTGAGGTGGAGAAGACGTCTGGTCTGGTTCCCCAGTGAGCTAACTGCATTTAAATGTTTTTTACAATGGGGAACAGGAAAGTTAGATATTTCAGGAACTTGTTCAAAGCTTTGCTCTGATGTACTATGAGGTTTTTTTACACTATTTATCCATTTTTGTTACTTCTGATGATAAAAGAACATTTGTAAAACACCAGCTAAATGTGCATTATTGTTGCGCTATAGGTTTAGGTTTAAGTTTGCACGCTCTACATGCAATCTCAGTGCAAGGGGATCCATACGTAACCTCAAATCTAACACCACCGCGGCCTTCACGCTGATCATTAAACACTCTTTGAGCTGCTTCGAGCCCTCAGTAGCTGTTAAGACCAGTAACTTTGGTTTCCTAAAGGAGAACGTAAGCTCATTAGACTGAGTTGAAACTCAGTTGTAAATACAGTAGTTAACGTAGCAAGACAATGATGTAAGACATCAGAGCGTGCAAACTCAGAAGGACTGAAAAGAAAAGAAAAAGGTTTAGGGGCCATATGTTTTCTCCGAGTGGTGATGTTCTGTAGGTATTGTTTAAACGTTTTACTTCAATAAAGTAAATTATGTATTTGTTTAGTTTTCCTTTTTTTTAATGGTAGATTTAGCTTTTAGATCTAAAACAGTATTATACCAGAAATGAGATACAACAAAACAAAAAAAAGGATTCACAAGGGGCTCAAATGTTTTTTATGCCACAGCACTTTCTGATGTTATTAATACAGCATAGTATCAGATTGTCTTTCACTGCAAAGAATGTTTTATATTACAACATTTTTTATTTTCAAAATATAAAGAACTTCAAAAATTCTCACCATTGTCTTGTCTGTGTCCATCCTGCATGCTCTTGCAGAACAACGAGACCAGTAACATCCATGTCAGCATTATTATCCTCTGTAGTACAGCTGTTTGCGGTTGTTATTTCTTGATGAAAAACTTGCCATAAAGTCTTCAACACGTCTTCAGCATTTCCAACATGAAAAACAGCTGCTGATCATTTTTGGGACTTGTGGAAATAAAGGCTAATCTGGTCGGCCACTAAAGGCTTATCACAGAAGATCAGAAACAAACAGAACAAAAGTGTTCAAGTTACTCCCCGAAGGAACACTCCCATCCAAAGTGATGCATGCTCTGGAAATCCATTTGTTGCTCGAGCTCATAATGATTGTGAAATCCATGTGGACTTAAATGCAGGAAATGGAGCTGCAGCATTCTGGTAATGATGAGTCACAGTAACCAGATGAGACATGCACAGCTTCCTCTTATGTTTTGAAACTTACAAATTGCTTTAGAAAAACAGAGTCAGTGTGGTGGGCTCTCATCAAGCCAGTGGGGAAATGGTTTTATTATTTTTCTTGGTCAATGACCTGGACCAAACAGGAATCTGTTTATCTTTATTCGTTATAAGAGGAAAGATGTAAGCAGGGGTTCTAAAGAAGAAATTGTTGCTGCACATCAAAAAAAGGTTAATAAAACAATTTCTAAACTATTTTGAGTTCAAGTAAGAAATATTACTCACAAGTGGAAAGAATTTAAGACATCCCAGGACATTAACCCCAATGTCAGACTGAGCAATACCCATAGGAATCAAAACAAATTCCAAGATCTCCATCTCAGACCCTACAGGCCTCAACAAGCATGTTAAATGTAAATTCCATGACAGCACAATTAAAAGAGACTGAAATATAGTTTTGTTTAAAAGGATTATGAGGAGAAACCTTCTTCTGTGTAAAAAAAAACATGAAAGCACAGCTGAGGTTTGCAAAACAGCCTCTGAACAAACCACAAGACTTCTGGAACAATGTCCTATGGACAGATGAGACGAGCTGTTTGGCCTTAATCCTCAGAGCCATGTTTGGTGGAAACCCAACACAGCATTTTAGCAGAAACACCTCATACCCACGGTCAGGCACTTTTTTACACGCACACAAAAAGTTAAAATGAGTTAAAAGAAGAGGTACTGCCTTCGCACATGATCGTATTTCTAAGCATTGTACAACTTAAAATAATGAGAATAATAATAATTCATTTCATTTATAAAGCACTTTAATTGCTACACAAAAGCAAGAATTAAACATATAAAACATAAAAAATACAAGAAAGGAGTCATCCCATTAATATGCTTTTGTGAACAGAAAAGACGATATATATTTATGGAACGAGGATGCATTGTTGTAGATTGTGGTGGGAGAAGTCCTTTAAGATGTTGTAGGGCATTTCCATGGATGCACTGGTGGATAAGTAGACAGAGTTTATTCAACACGGAGGTGGATGGGAAGCCAGGAGTGATGAGCTCATCTTTCTGCACGATCCTGGCAGCACTGTTTTGAATGTGTTGGAGCTTTTGAAGGCTCCTATCAGACATCCCATGGAGGAGTCCAGCCTGGAGGAGACAAATGCGTGGACCAGCCTTTCAGCATCACAGAGAGAGAGGGAGAACTTTGTTTATGCCTTTATTAATATTGCATTTTTTTCTTTGCACAATAATAAAAATGATGGCACCAGTGGTGAAGGTTAATTGTAAAGTCAGTCCCTACCTGCAGACAATGTGATTATACTGTAACCAAGCCAGTGGTAGCAGCCTTAGATGTTATCTGTCTACTGATTTGGGTACAATATGACTTGTACCCAAAGTTCTTTATGTCAACATGAGCAACTTACTGTTGACAAAATGCAAATACAGAACGAAAAGCATATCTTTCGTCAACTTACTACTTTGAGTTAAAGGTATTTTACTTCAAACCTAATTTGAGCCGAATCAGCTTTTTAAGACAGTGTGACCATGTTGCACAACATTAAAGTGCTTTACAGTGCACAAATGTCGAACAGGAAGATGACAAAAGACATCTGTGGGATGTGCACATACAGTGTATATTCACTGACTAGAGGCATATCACTTCCTGAATTGTATCACAATACCTCTTGTGTAACAGGCTCTACCACATTGTCATTCAAATATGCAACAATTTGGCACGCATCTAATTTATATCAATGTAAAATAAGTAAAATAGTCCTTAGCTACCTTGAAAAAACACTGTCACAGTGGACAGAACATCCACTTCTGAGTTATTAAGTAACAGTCAGAGACACTTTAGAAATGTGCAGAAGTGGATTAGGACCCCTAAACGCATCATTTAGTCGAGTTTAAAGTCATCATAATTGTAGGTTTAAAGTCAGACTTAATAAATAGTAGTCCTAAAAAATAGCCCTGTTCCATACCGAGACTCAAACCTGGCATAGTAACTAAAAAAAAAAAAAAAAACTTTGTGTATATTCATGATTTATTTCATTCCAAAGTTTGTAAACTTTGAGTCTCCATACTTATGCTGTTCATTCAGACATGAGCATGGATCACTTTACATGGGATACAAGGTAGTTCCTCTACTTACACTGTGTATTTGTACACAATATGTACAGCAATGACGTACAGGATTCAATTCACCAATAAACCTTTAAAATGTTCATTTACATACCACACCCTAGTTTTATCCATTCTTTGGAAATGACTCACTGGCTTACTGTTTAAATAGTTACAAAGCTTGGCTTTATTTTGTGATGGTGCCAGTCTCATCAGAGTGGCGTGGATACATGTAAAATTCATAGGAAGGGAGCTCATTCATTTAGCTGTTGTTGAGTTGTTGGCAAGAATGAGACAGAGTTACTGGAGAGAGCGTCGGGGTGGGTATCAGGAAGTGTTTGGGAATGGCCTGGGACTGCACAACACCGAAATAGAAGTAAAAGGGAAAATAAAGTGCTAGAGTGTGGAGCTCAGGGCTTTCTGAGGCCACAAACCGGAGGCTCTCTGTGTTTATGCGCCGAGAAACACACGACCAGTCTATCTACACATGTTTGGGGATTTACTGTGTTATAAAACCAGCTAACCAAAGCCACCAAGAGCAACACGGACTAATACTGACGAAAGCTTTGAAAAAAGCTACTGAAATGCTTTGTCAGCTGTTAGTTCCTGTCTGCTGAACACACAGAATCACAGAATCATGTAAAAAAAAAAAAAAAACCCCCAAATGAAACCAGACCTTCTCAGATAGGCCTTAAAATCCTATTTGTTTTTTTTTTCAGTGTGATTCTTAGTATGACCGATAAAAGATAATTCGGGTTTAGAGCCAGAAATGTCTGCAACTTTGCTTTTGTCTACGTTTTTTTTTTTTTTACTTTCAAGTGTGATTAGATCAACTGGGTAAAGGCATTGTTACAGTACATGCTTCCTCTTACCACTAACAATTTAAAACTCCAGTAACACTTGTGGTATCGCTAAGATGTAGGTGAAAATGGACCAGTACATTATCAGCAAACATCATGTGGCACATTATATTTACTAAGTGATTAAAAGTGTTAGAGAACCAGTTCAGGGAGGGGGACAAATGGATTTCAGGCTCTATTTGGCAAGAAAAAAAAACCTAGAATTCATTATTTATAGCAGCTTACAATTAAAAAAAAGATTATGGAGGGATGGCACTGTGCTTTCTGAGGAATTACTATATTGACTAAACCTCTGATATATTGAAGTAATAGTATTGGAGTACAAAACCGGATGGAGGGAAATAGAAATGACAATGGCACCCAGTTGCCCTCTGCAGGCAACAGTTGCAGGTGGGGATCTGCCAGATCACCTGTAACAACCCTAGTTAAAGAAATGGCAGATGTTTGTTGGGACATGCAGAATTCATGTTAAACATATTTAGATCGTGCACCTATCAGTTGGAATTTCTTCTAATTAGAGGTGACAAAAGATTGAAAATTTGATTCGTGGATAGAAACTGGACTCACAACATATTTATCATTTACACGCTGCACAGTTACTAGTCTCTGCAGAATAAACATAACCTCAAACATTATGACGTTCAACATTACTTCAGCTAAAATTGTAGACCTATAGATTTATCAATGGCTCAATCTAAATTCTTTGAAACTTTGAAATTAGCATACACTACTACGTTGAAGTAGTTAATCTCGAGACTATGCAACATTCGTCTCTCTGCAAAAATAACGACACACGTGGCAGAGAGAAGCCAGAATAGCGCGGCCTGTTGATACAGGAGAAAACATTAGTAGTTCCCATTGGTCTTCTACTAGTTTGACCGATTGGAGAGATTTTATGTCTCAGGACCCCACACCAGGGCAAAAAAAAAATGGGAATACAAATGAATCATATTGGAGACAATGTGATTCACAAGCCACTTTTCACCCGTGCTAGCTGATTAGCTTAGTTAGCTCAATCAGTTAGGATTAGCCTTAGCTTCCGCTTCACCGCCTCCCACAGTTAGCTCCCATAAGCCGTGGGGGGGCTACAATATATTTTGGAACTGCCCCAAAAACTATGAAACTATATTGTGGAAAGGCATTTATCCAGTACCAAGTGTGGTATTCCAGATACAAGCTCCTTTGAACGTTGAAACATTGAGCAGTCACTGAAAAAAATGCCGTTGGCAGAATTTTTATTTTTTTGAAATCACTGGAAAATGGCAGAATCCAGCAGCACCTACATGAATGGAACTAATTTGGTTATATTTAAGGTGGAAAAAATATTTTACACCCTTGGTTCTTATTTAAATAGTTCCATTTTCTCTATAGGAGTAACTGAAAAGAATGTAGGCAGAAATATGTAAACCCCACCTCTACGTGAAGTTATGTATATTATGTATATGTGATCTGCTAGTAGTACGCTAGATTTCTACCTTAATGACAATCAAAGATAAATACTATGATGCAGAGAAAAAGTCAGTTATTTATACAATATTTGAAAGTCTGGGACATCACACAGGAATGGTTGGTTATGTAAAAGCAAAAAACTGGTAAATATTAAGAATATGTGCATCGGTATGTATAAGTGAATGAGGAAAGTATGTATGTAGATATGGCTATTTTTTTCTTTAATACATAGTATGGAAGGCTAATTGATGTTTAGAAAACCCCTTTGCAATTAGCACAGCTGGAAATGGACCTTTAACTTTCATTCCTCTTTACCTAAATTTGCTTTTCCCCAATCCATAACTAACATTTTAAAGCAACAAACTGCCCCAATCTTTTCATTAAATCAACTTGTCTGTATTTGAGTACAGTTAACAAGTGTAAAGAATATTATAGAAACTATAATACATATTAAGAAACTGTAAAATACCTCAGAAAAAGCAAAAAGCTGAGCTGTTTTATAAATGTAAGTGACATGAATATACATCTACAAAACTCTGAAAATTACAACGCGACTACCTCAAAGAGAAAAAAAATAACAGTAGCAAGCTACAGCAAGTGCTTAAAAAACAAACAAACAAACAAAAAACATTTGACATATATTTATATTTTTTTAAATTCAGGAGAATGTGCTGAACAATTCAAACACAACCCATCAAAAATTCATCCTGTTGGACAAGGCCAATACAGCTTCATTTCTACATTTGTAATTCAAACATATTTTTTAATAAATCTACTTAAAATCCAAACAAAATATTATAGCGGACCAAAAAAAAAAAGTCACTCCAGTGTCACTAAATGAGGAAGATGAAGGTCATTTTGATTTACTATTATTTCTAGACCAATTTTAAATACAGACAAAAAAAAAAAAAAAAACACGTCAAAGAAGACAATTTGGAGATATTCCTGTCACACATAGGTGCTTGATTATTTATTTTTTTTGGTGGTATTTCAGGTTCAGAAATGTCTGTAAAGGCCGCATTAATGTAAGTTTTATTTAAAGGCTGTGTGCAGTTAGGCATCACAGGAACAGTAGCTCCAGGCTATCACATAATTTAAAGTGCATGATGAAGATCAGAACCATGGTGATAAAACTGAATACAGATTGGAGTACAAACTGGTGCTCGAGAGTCTTGCATCATTACAATCATCACTATCCCTAAAGTGTCCATTTAATTAATTTGACGTTAACGTCTGGAGGACCTTCACAACTTGGCTCTTGGAGTTTGTTCCAGCAGTGTCCTCATGTCAAGCAGCGCATTTTCAATAGCCTGAGCCAGATGTGCTCCATTTGTTTCCTCACACGAGTTGAAAGACGACACGGCAAAGTTGATGTGCTCATTCATAGGATTGTAGCAGATGCCATATCCATCGGGTACAACTGGACCAAAACACATGACACAGTCTGTCTTGGATGGTACCTTGTAAAGACAAAAGAATGTAAGTCAGCAAACTATTTTACTATTTTAATATTATGTATTATGATAATATCGTCTTTAGCTCCTGTCAGTAGAGCGGCAGGGTATGACACTTGCTAAAGTGGCTCTGTAAATGTTTCTGCAGAATAAAGACTTCAAAAGTAAGAAGTATTTCCTATTTACAGAATGAAAATTGTGGTTTGTGCACTCTGCAAGATTTTATTGGCAAACCACTGTTAATGCTGCTGGTCCATTCAGCTGTTATCCATAACAATCAAGGCTTACAGAGGGCTGGAGCTTATCCCAGCTGACACTGGGCAAAGGCCAGGGTGCACCGTGGACAGCCAATCTCTAGAAGCGTATAGTGAAGTTTATTGAATTACTATTAGTAAGGACAGCTTTTCTTATAGCTGCTAAACTTAAACCATATTCATTTGCCATGTGTGGGTGTGTTTACTGGATCATGGCATGTCAGTTTTGGTTCCAGCCTGACCCTTTGACCCCTTTTTTTATCTTTTTAATGAATCCTTAAGCTTGATTAACTAATTGAAGTCGGTAAATTATTAGAAAGTGGCAACTCTATCTTACATTGTTTGTGATCTAATTGGTAAAATGTGACTGTTGCATAATTACGATGTCACGTTCCTGACTGAGAATTATATAAAATGGACTTTATTTAATTGCCACCCACTGATTTATACGGTTGTGTAATGTGACAAGTCACGGGTCACATACAGTACACCCACATATATCACATTCTACAGTTATTTCATTGACTTTAGTTGACTTTGTTTACTGTTTACAGGGTTGCTGCTTTATCACATGCTTGAATTTGTCTTTTTTTTTTTTTTTTTTGCTGATCCCGGTCAGAGAGAGGAAACATGCTGTTTAGCTAAGACTAAAAAAATCTGGGTATATTATTAACAAAGAACCACATCTAACACAAGAACTTGCTATCGGTTTCCCAACAGTTTTATCTCTTGCCGGTACCTGACTCGTAGACAACCTGTAGTGTAAGGCTTTAGCATAGGCAGCATCTTTGAAGATATCAGGTATAGAGATTTTGTCTTCAATAGCCTGCATCTTAAGGCCCAGGAGGTGTCTGTCTATAGCCTGGCCACTGATCGCCTGTTCAGAAAGGAAAGAACACAAGTATCTGCAGTGTTAGTCACTAGTGACAAATAAATTATTTGGTTTTTCTTGCTCCAAATTTTGTGCTCTAGGGAATATTTATGGCAGCAGCATGGCGTGTGGGGAATTAAGTAAAGTAGACTTCAGTGTGTGTTGGCAGTGGTAAGGAAGGAACACATCAACCAGTGTAACAATGTGTATCAGGGATGTGTCTTGATCAGCTTTGCCAGGATTTGCTTTAATCTGAGTTTATTAAATATTTGTGCCCATTACTATACTATACTGTACTCTTATGTCGCAGAAAAAATTGGTATTGGTAGTATGACAATCTTTGGTGGCATTGTGTTGTGAACACAATGACAACACGTGTCATTTGTTCTGTCATCGATTTGAATAATGGAACGAATGTTACCAACAGTTAATCTAAACTGCTGTTTGACATTTTGAGCAGGAAACAAGTCGTCTACAAGCACAGTAGAGCAAAGGAAACTGCCCTGCTTGCTTCCAACTGTTGACTACCTATCAGGTGTGTTTGATACATCAGAAGCTGGAAGACAGGGTAAGTTGGAAAATAAGCAGGGCAGGGGTAACTGAGGAGAGGGGTTGAGAACAATTGCTCAAGTTAATCAATTGCAAATGGTGTTGTCCTCATAGATTAAAAGCCAAAGATAATTGCGTGGTCATAATCATACTTGGGGGGCTCGTTTGTGTATGTGTGAGACTGTGGGAGACTGTTAATACTTGTTGGTGTCATAACGTGGATTAACACGTAGAATTTGATGACAGTAAGAAAAATGTTGAATGAAAGCAGACTTTTCTTGTTGCTGTGAATACTCACGATGTTGGTGTATGACCTGTGTGCTTTTACAGCCTTCTCCATTAGATCGGCTTTCTCTATGTTCTATGAAAAAGGAAAAAAGGCGGGAACATGATGACACAGAATATAGCAGGTTTACCAGCGTTCAAACGTGCCGTATTTAAAAAGTTGTTAAAAACCACATGTGAAATTCAACAACATTAAAATAATAATGCTGTTTTGTGTGTCTGTGCTTGTGTGTTTGTAGGTTATATTGTGTCATTCTCATCAAGTACAACCATTTGGAATTTTCTATATGGGGATGTGCTGGTAATGACACAGTGAGGAATGTGTTTAAAAGTTTGTTTAAATGTGACTGCAGGCTCACTGAGACTTAGGACGACCTGTTTACTGGGGTCATCAAAGGCCTTGACAAAGGCAGCTGAGGCACTCGAGGCTGATCGGATTGTGTCTGTACGGCCCAGTCTGAACATACGCAGGGAGGCACTTTCGTATGTTGCACAGCAATGTTGGTACATTCTGTTCAGACAAGAATAGAGACAGAGAGACAACCATTCAGAGACCATGACTGGGAACCAGAGGTCGCGTTTACAAATCATAGAGATATTTGTTTTAACAATGACTGTAAAATCGAAAGGCCATCCGTCATTTTGACAGATTAGAAACTGAGTGTGATCCACCATAACTTTAAGTAATTCAACCAACTGAGGAGTTGGTGGTGATTGTGCATAATAAGTACCTAGTCTTGTGTTTGACCTCATGTTACCTGCAAGAAAACTGGTTAGTCAGGTAACTTTCTTGTCAATTCGATATGATCTCAAATCTATTATTTCTACCAAATTCATGTTGAGCTTGTTGTCACACAAAATATTTGCGATCTCAAACCTACTTAGGACCATGTTTATTCTCAACTGTAGTCAGTGTCAACAAGATAAGATCTCAGATTTGATGTTGGACCAGGAAGTTCTTTCAACTATGGCTGCACTGTTCCTACTGGTGCAAACCACTGAATTCGGTTTCTAAAGTTTAGAAAGTGTTGCATGATGCAACAGTTTGTGGGTCTAAATAAATAATTACTATTATTAATAACGTCTGTCTGTCAATATCTGCAGTCTGATGATATGTGTGTGTAAGTGAGTGGTGGAATCACATTCAGAAAATAAATGAATGTGTCATTTTAAATGCATTAACCCACAATAAATTCTACCTTACGGTACAGTTTGTAGAATATGTTTGTAACTTTACTTTAATCCCAGGTTTCCATCAAGCTCACTTGCTCAGCATTCAGCAGCAAATTCGATCTTGTATCCGTTAAGCCACATATGAACAACGGGGCCCTGTTTTGCTTTACACAATGGAAGTTCCTGAAAACTGGTTGTTTAAAAAGTAGACAATTTAAATCTCTTTTGCCCAATGTGTGTGTGTGTATATATATATATATATATATATATATATATATATATATATATATATATATATATATATATATATATATATATATATATATATATATATATATATATATATATATATACATATATATACATATATATATATATATATATATATATATATATATATATATATATATATATATATATATATATATATATATATATATATATATACATATACATATATATACATATATATATATATATATATATATATATATATATATATACATATATATATATACATATATATATATACATATATATATATACATATATATATATATACATATATATATATATACATATATATATATACATACATATATATATATATATACATATATATATATATACATATATATATATATATATACATATATATATATATATATATATATATATATATATATATATATATATATATATATATATATATATATATATATATATATATATATATATATATATATATATATATATATATATATATATATATATATATATATATATATATATATATATATATATATATATATATATATATATATATATATATATATATATATATATATATATATATATATATATATATATATATATATATATATATATATATATATATATATATATATATATATATATATATATATATATATATATATATATATATATATATATATATATATATATATATATATTATATTTATTTATTTATTTATTTATTTATTTTTTATTTTTTTTACATAAAACGTGGAAAACTCCATTACCCCTTCATGTACACACTAAAATGCCTCCAAACACCATCCCTACATGATTTTACAACATGTCACCTGTAGTAGGCCAGCTGCAGTGCCACTTGGATAAAGGCATCAGGGCTCATCTTGTACGTTTTTGGGACATTTTTTCCAAAGTGGCCAAATACGATAACTCTCATATCCAGGTCTTGGGCCAATCTGAGAGAAAGAGAAATGTCACAGCAGTTAAACTCCAGTGTATCATTAAAATAAATAGGTCAAATCATTTTTTGTACTGTACTGAGTGTTGCTCACAAGTTCATATTGTGCTCGGCTTCCTCGATGTCCTTTTTGATCTCAGGTGTGATGCTGAAGTGTAGTTTCTGGGGTGCAGGCAAAGGCAACGTGGGAGACTGCACAAGCTCCAGCTTCCTCCTGTTCCCAAAGAAAGGACACAAGAGATGAAACTAAAACAAATGTAATAGATCAGTGGTATCACTATGTAGCTGAAACACAGTTTTCTCGATGGTCAATATTTTATTATATTTGAAAAAAAAAATCTAAAAATGTAGTATTTATGAATTATTAACTGGGCAAAACATCTGCAACACAATAAAGTGTTCTGAAGACTTTCTGTAGCTCTGGTACTTACGTGTATTCTACGACATGGTCAATTAAGGCGACAATGGGGGGACCTTCAGCTGGGGCATGCTCATAGATGGCACCACACATCCCATTTTGTCCAATAATAAACTGAAACAAAGTTCAAAAACTTCTATGTAACAAAACACTAAAAAAAAAACAAGCATTACATTTTGTCTGTGGAATTGAAGGTTAAAACTACAGCAAACTTCAAATCAATCCACTCCGCCCCAGTCAGCTCTCCCTCTCCCTACAGTATGTTCTTCGATCTGCACAGCCATTCAGATATTATTTAGGTTAGATGCGTAAACATGTGTTAAGACATTAACAGCCTACTAAAATTGGCTTTATCCTGTCCCACATTGCAAGCACTAGATTTGCCCCCATAATTTAATTAATATAAATAAGAAGATGCACAACCTACTAGTAAAGCAGGCATTAATGAAATTCTGATTTGTTAGCCTTTTTACATGTCTGTGTCAACAAGAAGTAAACCGCATTCAAGTTGTCCAAGACTCAGCTGCAAGGCTCTTAACTCACGCTGGTAAAATAATACACATCACCGCGGCACATAGCAGCATTTTACTGGCTCCCAGTTCCTTTTAGGATCCATTTTAAATCCTGGCTCTAACTTTTGGAGCATGGCCAAGCTCCCACTTATATTTCTGAGATGCTTAAATTTTACAATCCTACACGAAATCTTAGATCCTCAGACCAAGTTTTACTGGTTGTCCCCCATGCTTGTTTTAAAACCAGAGGTGATCGAGCCCTTCGAGCAGTGGCTTCGGGAGTGTGGAATGTTACTCTGCCCAGTCATTTAAAGAGCAACGAAAAACCCTGTTTTTCAAACAGGCTTTTAGTTAGATGTGGGTTCTTCTGAAAATCTCTCAGAAAATTGTTAAAATGTAAGTGTTGTCGCATGCAAGTGTTTGAAAAGACAGTAAAGAAATACGCCTCACAAGTAGAAACATTAGCTGAACTAATGATAAAGTGTGTGTAAAACGCCATTGTGGATCACCTGCAGTGTTTTGTCAAACCAGCGGTTGCCACTGTTCCACTTGCTGCCCCCTCCATGCAACATCTGGATGGCAGCACAACTCTGGTAAGTCTGATCAGGCACTTGAGGTGAAGCTCCATCCAAACACAGTGTGAAGATGCTTCTTTGGATGGCTGACGCAGATTCCTTGTTGGTCTTATCTAGATATACACATGCATGCACGCACACCCACAAAGCACCTTAATACATAATTACCTGCCAACAGTTATTCAAGTCTGATAGCTAGATACAGTTTTATATGATGTATTTTTACTTGGAGTCAGTGGTCTTTCAGCTCACCCTTGATGAGGTTGATGTAAGCCTTGCCCCAGGTGTCACGATGCAGTGTGGTAAGAATGCCGACAGGCTCCACGTTGGGCTGTGGAGAGAAGTTGCAGATTCTCTCCAGTTGAACACGGAGCTGATCAGTTGTCAGTGGAGTCCCATCACTGTTGTAGACATCCAGCACAAAGAACTGAATCCAAATGGAGAAAAGGTTCAGTCAGACTTCTCATTTTAGCCTACTGTCAGTTTTGCACATAGAACATCTGCAATTGGCAAACAGTGCGTTATGTAACACTATGAATCAATTCCACACTGTTGGTTCTTTGCACTGTGTATTATTTTATTGTCCACCTGAATTTTCTCATTTGCTGGGGACTCAACAAATGAGACTGCTCATTCGCCTCTGATGTTATAGGGATCTTGACTGGCTGTCCCATTTCAGAGGGAGATACAGTATTTCAACCACTATGACTGTTTTAAAACGCAAAAGCTAAGAAGAACTCATTCATAAAATATGAATTGGGACTAGGCCAATATACAGTTTGTTGACTTCGTCTTCCTCTGGCTGCAGAAACATCACTTAAATTGTGACTCATTCTACAACTTATTTATAATAATTATTCTTTGTGAGACAAATCAGACTCATACAACTCAATCTTAACAACTGAATATGTGAAATATATATCAACCATACTCTCTGAAACCCAAGCAGGGGGTAGAAACGATAAGCAGGTGGATAATAGCAGTCATCCTGGGTCAAAGATGTCAGGCCCTCTGAAGCCAGGTAACCTAAAGACAAGCAGACCAGTTGGACATGACTTGTGCAACTAACTTACCTGAAAGTTGTGCACTACAGTGATGTGTTTGGGTGGCGTGGAGCTCTTGGCGTGGTTCACAATTGAATCTCTCTTCAGACCAGGGATACGGCAGGATGAAAGCACTTCATAATACTGATTCATACACAAAGGCTTCCCTCCCAGGTACTCAACTGGTAGTGTCTCACTGCAAAGTATACACGTCATGGTCAGAACTTCCCGAGCTCGCAAGTGTTTTTTCCCCACTCTACTCCTTCTTAATATTGTCGACACAAGTTTCCACACACAGTATTATTGAAAAACTGTAAATAAAATCCAGGTATAATGGTGAATAGACATGTGTTTTTTTTTTAAAGACACAACTCTTCAGAAAACCTATTTTTATGTTCCTAAACCATATGAAAAAGTATGACAATCTTATGCATAGTGTGTTTTGTAACTGTAATCAAATACACACAGGAAGACAAAACTGACGTTTTTTAATACTATATATTTTTATATAATCTAATCTAGCATTCCAAGAGTGGCTTCACATTTTGCACACTTTGGAAAAGTAAAAGGGTGAAATCTCTGAATTATTAAAGTTTCGGCTTATCCTGTGAATTCAGTGCTGCCACAGCGGTTCATTGTCCGCATGTTGATCTCAACACCCCTAATTCTTTACTGTGTAGAAGGCTGCAATTGCAGGGCCAAGAAGACAAAAATGCAATTTGTGTCATCACAACTTTTGCCCCTTCTAGATTAAGTCTCTACATACTTCTCACAACTGATTTTAGGCAGTGGATCCCATTCTTCCTGACAGATCCTTTCAGATTCCGTCAGAGTGGATGGGAAGTGTCTGTGTAACGTTATCTTCAGGTCTCTTCACAGATGTTCCATGGAGTTTATGTCTGGGTTTTGGCTTTCCTACTCAAGGACAGTCAAGGACCTGTCCCTAAAAGTTATTTTCTTCATGGGCATCTCTTTACTTGACTGCATTTACTCCCTTTCTATCTGACCCTGCAGCTGAGAGCCCTTCAATTCAATTCAATTTTATTTATTTAGCGCCAATTTACAACAAAGTCATCTCAAGGCACTTTACATAATAAAGTCAAAACTATATGGATATGTATAGAAAACCCAACAAAGCCCTAGGTGACAGTGGAGAGGAAAATGTCTTAGTTTTTGCTCTGACATACAGTTTGAATTTTAGAAAATTATCTAAATTGGATTTTCACCTTTCTAAACTCTCTAAACAAATTATTTCAATTTGCCTCAGGTGGACTAGACTCATATTAAGTAAAATGAAAGCAAACAGTATGCACCTGACCACTAATTGGAGACACAGCGAAGGGTCTGCATACTTACACACAGATTTTAGTTTTTGATTAATCTGGAAAAAAAGGTTTCATTGTGAGTTACTGAGTGTGGATGAATGGGCAAAAATGATCAACGTTAAATAAATTCACAAAACAATGTAAAAAAAAGTGAAAGTGTCTGAATATTTGGTGAAGTTACTGTTGATTTACTAATCAAACACAAGAGCTAATGAAGGTTGTTTTAATAATTATACAAGTGCATCTGATAGAACAAGTCCATTTTAAAAGCTAAGTACTCACTTGTCAATCATTTTCTTAAAGTCCAGAACCCCCGATATCAGTTTGGCAGCAAACCTAAACACAGAGCATTAGTAATTTACATTAAGTTTGTATCGGAATTTCCATTCAGGGAAAACTAGATTCACTGTGGCTCATGCTACACAGTCCCTTCAGGAAGTTGTGGATCTTTCTTTGGCTTTTTTTTTTTTCAGGACAGCCTAAAATTCTGGATATCACAAAAACTTTATTAATAATAAATAAGATGCATGTTGTAATGCTTTAATGATGTTTCATGCTGGATTTCACGGGAGATCGGTTCAATTAACCCTTGTGATTACAACATTGCAACTTCCTGAAGGGCGAATATATGTCCATATTTTATACTGTTTATGAATATTTAAAACATCAAAGCGTTTAGGACACACCAAATACACAAAGGGCTTTAAAAGGGACTGTACTATAACCTAAAGGGGTCCTAATTGTTACCAAACATATGCTCAGGGTGACATTACCTTATTTGTCCCTCCTTATCAATGAAGTTCATGCGAGGCAGAACCAGCCCGGGACTTGAATGGACCACCACAGGCATCCGGTAGTCAAGATAAGCAACCTGTACCCACCAGTCTGACAACTACAAAGACACAGAGACAGGTAGGCAGAAAAATAAAGCTCAGTAAGAGGAAAAAAGCCACTGGTGTTTGCAACAGTCACAAGGTGCTGGGGTGCCAATAATGCACTAAGCCTATACTCTAGTGCAGTAGTTCCACATACTCCGGCCTAAAGCTTTGTGTGAATAACTTTGTTTTGTGGATTGTTTGGTACATTTATGCAATAACTAACGTAGATTATTTTACTTAGAGCAAGACACAGAGAGCCAATGTTGACCTTTTACTGCTCTATTTTCACCCTTCTGGCAAACCTAGGATTTGCATTGTCTTTACACCATAGTTTCCTTAGTGAGCACTCCTTTTGTTTCCCAGCAAGACATCCTGTCTCTGGTTCAACACAGAAGGATAGGTGACAAGGACTTGCTAATTAGATTCCTGACCAGCGTGTGTTCACCTGTAAAGTTCATTTGCATCGACTCATTCCTTT
Organism: Channa maculata; assembly: GCA_020496755.1. Taxonomy (NCBI): domain Eukaryota; kingdom Metazoa; phylum Chordata; class Actinopteri; order Anabantiformes; family Channidae; genus Channa; species Channa maculata. The sequence goes on along the minus strand of CM035615.1, from coordinate 1,969,580 downwards.
GTCCTATTGTGTGAACTCAGCTGTGAGCCGAGTGGTTAAAAGGCCGAACAACCTGTAAAGCCTGGTCAATCTGATTGGCCCGCTTTTGAGTGAAGAACTGCCCTGCTTTGTTTCTCCTTTTGCTGATTAAACCTCACATGTGAGCTGCATTTTGCCTCTTAGCTGGCATACAGTTTTTGCCATGACACCCGTAAGTTCAAGGTTGCCACAGTGGATCAATGGTCCCTGTGTTGATTAGGCACATTTTTATACCAGATGCCCTTTCTGATGATGCCCCAGTTTTACCGGGCTTAGGACCCGCACATGGGGATGGGGATGGGTAGTGTTGGGGTCTAGTGTCTTGCCCAGGGACACTTCGACATGGTCAGGGTCATGCCCGAACCCTCAACCCTATGGTCATTTGGCAGCCACTCTACCAACTGAGTCCCTGCCGCCCCCACATTTTCATTTAGCATTGTCTGTTTAAAAAAAACAGCAGGTCTTTGTTCTCAAAATGCATGCACACCTGGGCATGTTGTGATAAAATAAAGGTTGAAACACTTTGTATTTCTTCATACCTCTTTATATCTCTCGTAATTACCAGCATGAAACATGATGAGTTCAGTGATCATCCAGTACATTTTGGCGCCAGTATAAATAGCAACTTGATCAATTTTCAACTCGCTCTCTATGGCTTTAGTTTTTCCCTCTGACTTCTCTATATTAAAATTTTCTCTGCTCTAGCTGAAAAACACCTCCGGATGACATCACCTGGAAGGGTTTCTCATCATTAGGAGCTCTGGTAAAGCAGGTTGACCGTAATTACAAACTCCGTGGTGTGACATTTTTCAGCTAGACGTAGAGAGCTATTTTAACACAGTGAAGTCAGAGGGACGTTCAATGGCATTTATTGACATGTACTTCTCAAACTAGGCCCTAAAAAAGCCAATTCAAAATCAGTGAAGGCCTCCTTTAACACTTTTGGGAGGGAGAGGACCATTTGTTTTCTTTTAGTATTTGAAGGCAAAGGATGTTTGGGGGGATTTCCAGTTTTTATTGTTTATAGGGGACATGTGCCCTGGTCCCATGTCAAATATCCAGTAGGGCTAAATGTTGCTGGCTCTGTTCTGGCCTGGGCATGCATGGCTGCAATGGAAATGGCAAACTGGTATTCACTGATGATTTCACCGATAAAAGCAACAAGAAGGATGCAGAGGTATACAGGAGCTCACATTTAGACCAGTGCCCCAGAACTCACTGGATGAAATTTTATGTTAGCAGGACACTTCTTCTAAAAATGCAGACTAGATGGTATTTTCCCAGATCCACCATGTTTATTATAACGTGACCTTACCCAATTTTCAGCATTGCATGCCCTGTTTTCCAGGCCTCTCTGTAGTCTCTCTCCAACCCCTCCTGGTTTCTGGAAGCTCTCCACCAGCTCTCTAGTGTGCTGCAGCTCATCTACCTCTATGATGGGCTCAAGAGCAGTGATGTAGCGCTCACAGGTCTGCTGTAGAGGAGGGACAGGCAGACTTGGCAGTCCCTTCTGGTGAGACAGGTACCTGCCAGCAACCCGAGTTGCAGATACAGGCTTCACCAAGTGACATGGCTTCACTAGGCTACATGGTTTTGCCATCCCCACCTTCACCTGAGAGACATCAGAGATTAAATGAATATTTCAATTAAAATAGTATGATGCTGTTATCTCTCCATTCAAAGCCAGCAGTTTTGTTGCCAAGAATAGCAGGTGTTGTCATATTTTACCACATGTAACTAAAATCACTCAGTTTAGTCAAATCTAGAACAAAACTATTTAGTATCTTGAGAACTATTTCAATGATTATACAAAACTGTATTTTTTAGAAAACTTTTAACAGATTTGTTCTGTCTGAGGTCTCTATCAAAACAGACCTAGAGCATCCAGTTCTACAGCATTTAAAAATAAGATTTAGTAAGTCTCCTGTGGTTTATGTCTCCTTCATAAATTCTTACACCAATACTCTGTTGTGACACAATGTCTCAAACTGCAAATAACTCAGTTTCCTTACAATGCAGAAATGAAACCACAGTGTGGCTGCATTTTCCAGCAGGCCTTTTATTCACCTCCTCATAGCAGGAAATAATAATAATAATAATAATAATAATAATAATAAGGATATTTTCAACTAACATCATAGGTAATGCACTGCTGGACAACTAATAAAAACACCTTCCTAAAAACACACGCACGGGATAAGATTATTTCCAAATGGTGTTATTAATATATGTCTGAAATGCATAATGGAATTGGCAAATAAATCGAGCATCAAGTTCACCTGCTAAGCGTTTACCCAAGGAAAGCTGCACAAATTTAAGTAAACGTTTCATGCCAGCTCAGCTTAGCCTTGCAGAACACTGGTAACTATGAGCCTAGAAATCAGTACCAGAGATGAACGCAACGAGGAAGGAAACTGACGATCCTCTTTACTACCGAGCTCACTGAAGCGTAGTCGGATCCTCTCTACTAGCAACAGCGAAGCTCAAGATTAACAGCTTGTAGCCCAAGTTCAAGTGAAAGTACGAGTGTGCTAAAAACGTAGCCACGGGCTTTGGAGGTTATTGGGCATTTTGAACATTATATCAAATGATATTTTACTCCCAGCACGTGTGTTTAACAAATACCAACATCAATAGAGAAGCAGCCTTCCAACGTTAGTTAGCGTTATGTTCTCTTGTCCAACTATCGTTAGCCTACATACGTTTTTAATAAAGCTGACTACACGGAGACTTAAAATTAAACTAAATAAAAAGGAGAACAGTACTGTCTCCGTTAAGCTTTGGTGTCTTTCATCTTTATGAATCATCGCTAGCCACAAATAACCTTTCACCCAGTTAAATGTCCCCGGAGCTAACGTTAGCAGCCTAACCCAACTTTAGCTCATTACGAGTTGGCTAACTATGGCAACAGCTAGCAAAGAGCGAGTTTAACAGACTTTCCTTCCTGCCTGCTAGCGGTTACTATAATCAACGTACTGGATAAAGTTGTCTCATACCGTCATACCGGGTGCAGTGAGTATCCGATCAATAAAACAAATAATTTCGGTCAGCTGGTCTTTGTAAACAAGTCACCTAAAAGCCCGTTACTTACCATAGTTCTGCGGCAAAGACCCCACATTGTGCATTCAAAGAAACGCCCACAAACTCAAATCCGTCGGTGCTCAAAGTTCAGGATAAAAGGCAGTTTTTTTTGTTTTGTTTTGTTTTTTTATCGGATTCCCAGGACGGAGTGGACGAACCTCTGACTTTTACTGCTGCACAGCACAACTGTGTCAGCGCTATGTCACAATGGCTGAGTTTCCAGTAAGTTAAACACCAGGTGTGACTCTTAGAGTCTTGATATGTTTCATGCATATATTACAATCATATTTAACAAATAAAGAGACAAACAACGTTAACGTGTATGTCTATATACTGTTTATGCATATATATATACACATATATCATAATGGATCACAAGACAACCTGAGATGTCGTTGATGTTTCGAACAACAGGGGGCAGTAATTCAGTGACGTCTGGCTGTTTTAAGCCCGTTTAACGCGCACGAAGAAGTATCTCAACCATGGCGGAAACAGAGCAGCAGTCAGGTAAAGCATAGCTGATTGCTTGTGCTTACCAACAGAAAGTTCTGTGCCGCTTTTGTATTGTTGTGGTAAAAGCTTGTATATTAAGCAGGTACACCATACTACTGCACGGCCCATTTAAGGGAATGAAAATTGATCACGTAAGCGCGGAAGGCATATCGCCGTTCTTGTAAAGCAAAGCTAATTTATTTGTTTTCTACCATTATTATTGGAAGACTTGTTCTATATTTGCTTGCTGACATAAGGTCAAGTGTTGTTTTGTTAGCAGTCATTGTCAAATTCCTTTAAGACCTTCATTTGCTTGTGCTACTAGCCAGAGGGGGGTTAGCTAGCACGCAGAGGGAATTTATGGGACAGTTAAGTGATGCAACGCTTCTTCTGACAACACCGTCAGGACAAGTGACTGGGGTGAATTATTCCATTACTCTGCGTACAAATGCAAACTAACAATAAACAAACCCCGATGGAACGATTATCGTTCGTGTCATTCAAGCTGTTGTTTGGACATTTGGATTAACGGGCTACTCCGGCTTTTTATTGGCTCTTTCATAGAGTTGCCACAGCCGGTAAATGATAACTGTAACCTTTTACACTACATTTGTTTTTCAATCGTGTATGCATTTTGTACCTTTCCTAGATATTGATTTCTATAGACACAATCGGGTTTCAAGTAAATTAATGCGAAAAGTTTTCCATAAATTATCAGGAAAATACAGGACCGGCAAGTTTTGTAAAAACCCAGGCTGCAACTTTGATAGATAGTCACCTAATGTGGAAGGATGAAGGCCTTTCATTGCCTTCAGAAATCCTTGTAATACTCCTAGAAACAGAGGGTGGACTGGATATTGGCCCCCATCACTTACACAATAAGGATCTCTTATTACAGCAGTGTTCATATAGCCACCTGACTACTTTTTCAACACCGATGTGCAAAGAATGTGAACCTATCCTTTAAATTAAGCGGCTGCAAAACTGTAAGATATTTGCTCTGAATTGCTCTTTAAATGGAATTGTTTAGGATCCACTCCTGAGGAGGAGACACCTGAAGTCACAGCCAGCATCACCTTTATGGTGCCCAAGAAAGAAATCAGCATGGTGCCTGACATGGGCAAGTGGAAGCGATCTCAAGTAGGTTACTGCTTGTTCACATATGTCATCATGCTAAAGGTGTGTGTCTGATGTGTGGCACTGTGCACAAGCAGTTCAAAATTACTCAGAGGTGGCATAGAAATGACATGTACTTACTTTGCTACTGTGTCTAACACATTTCTCAAAACAGCTGTTTTTTAAACGTGCAGTTCACTAAGTCTTTCCTTTTTGCAGGCGTATGCTGATTACATAGGCTTCATTCTATCACTGAATGAAGGTGTGAAGGGAAAGAAGCTCACATGTGAATATAAAGTGTCTAAGGTATGTAAACGTTAATATCATCAGATTTTGAGAGCATCTTTCTTTGTGTATTAGTTTGTTTGCATTAAACTGTTCATGGATTTAGCTTTTGCCAGAGCTTTTTTAGCACAAGATGTCTTGTCATGACAGCTGATCAGATTTCCATTCATTTGTGCATGTAGGATTAATCTTTTATGAATTTGCTAGATTTAGAAAATGCATTTTCACTTACAAGAAGCTTTTTCCAGTGCCGCTATGCAAAGTGGAGGGATTTAAAACTGCTGTGGCCAGTATCCCAAAGCAAGCTCAACTTAGTTTACCTGGAGGTACAGTACATGGGTTTACTGAGTCAAACACTGGCCATCCTGGGTATCACAAAGCTTGTTATCAACTGGCTTAGTTAACTCTGGCCTTTCCTATTCAACAATGAGCATGGGAAGAAGCAACATCGTCAGAAGCAGACTAATGTTCAACAAGTCAGGGACTGATTATTCAAAGTGCTAACCAGATGCAGCGCCAGGGAGGTCAGACTGCCTTGGCACCACAAGCTCAGTATGACATGAGTGTTACTGTTTCTGGTTTGTAAGTCATACAGTGTAATGACAGAACAATGAACACAAAGAGACAAAAGACTGCTGTAAGAGAGACATTTATCACACTAATATAAAAGAACAACCTTAAACAGACAAGGTAGAGCAAATAAACCAAAAGTGACACAAATTCTAAAAAACCTAAAAGACACACGATGACATAAAAAAACAAAATAAAATGGACACAAGTTATCATAAAAATATACATGGTGATCCAAACGACACACTAAATGACTGTAAAATGAGAGAGCATGATTGAGAGACAAAACACAGTCAAAAAGACACTTGATGTCCACAAAAACGTAGTTGTTTGTGTTATGAATAAGGGCAGGGGATATTTGTTTGTCTCATGATAAACGGACTATTATGGACATGTTATGCACATTTTAAAGATTAAACTTATTTTCAGACTCTTTTCTTTAGACAAAGCTTGAGGTTGAGGAGAAGAGAGGTCACTTAAGGCCCGTCCAACTGAAATTTCTGATCATGAGCAAATAATTGTGTTATTATTTTTCCTGTAAAATTCGTTTTATAACTGTGTGGGACATGTAGAATGCCTGAGAGAAAAACTATAAAAAACACATAAAAACATCTATTTATTTTTAGAGGTTTTTAAAAATCTTGTGGGAAAGATGACTTGGGTTTTCAAGTGATCCGATTGGTTAGGCCGCTACTACAGTTATGTGTGTGTGTGTGTGTGGGGTGTGGGTGTGGGAGACAGACAGTGGAGAATTTACTAGATCTTTTGGAGATCCTGGACCGATGGATTAACGAGACCCCTCCTGTTGACCAGCCTTCCCGGTTCGGTAACAAGGCCTTTAGAACCTGGTATGCTAAACTAGATCAGGTCAGTACTGTCATTGACTTTCTAACACACCTCTGAATACAACCACATGCTTTGGATGTTGAAACTTGCAGCTGACAGGTCATCACCTGTGTGTGTGTGTGTGTGTGTGTGTGTGTAGGAAGCAGATGCGTTGGTGTCAGCAGTGCTCCCTGCTGACAGAACTGCTGCAGCTCCAGAGATAGCAGTCTATCTAAAAGAGTCTGTAGGGAACCCCACCAGGATAGACTACGGAACTGGTAAGAGAGTGTTCGTGTATCTGGGTTTTCAGTCAGGTCATTTGGAATGCTGAGCTGCTAGGTGATCTGTTCACTTTGACATGAGAGAGTCTCTTTTTGTAATTTTATGACAAAAAGCCCAATTTAAGGGGCCACAGTTCAATGTTGTAATAAAACAAAGGTAAAAGTTTGGTGGTTGCCTTTTATAGTCACTGTACAGCAGAGACAGTCTTGTGTTTGGCCACTGGGAGGTGCACTAATACACTGCAACTTTGCTATTTTGTACTGAGTGGATGATTCAGATTGTTTAAAAAGTCAGGGGTTGTTTAGTCATATAGGAGTAAAAACAGAACAAATCTAGACAAGAAAAAAGTTAGTGTTAAGTATTAAAGAGCACACTTAAAGTTTTAAGGCAAAGACTTCAAACTGCACGCAGATTTTGGTAATGATTGAGGATCATTTTCTGTGCGTGTGTGTGTCTTTTCAGGTCACGAAGCTGCGTTTGCTGCGTTCCTCTGCTGCCTCTGTAAGGTCGGAGCTCTCAAGGTAGATGATCAGCTGGCTATCGTTTTTAAGGTTTTTAACAGGTAAGCTGTTGCTGCTCTAGTCGTCTTCGTTTGAAGTAAACGGCTAAACAAATGTAACTGATTTCTGTTTGGTGGCAGTGTTAATCAGTTGGTCCTACTTTTTGGTCCAAACTAAAACAAATCAACAGCTGTGGCCGCATTAATTACCCACGAGGAGGTGATTTGGTGATTCTTCTAATTTTCACACAGTGCAGCCATCGGGTCAAAATCTTAGTTTGTCCAATACTTTAGTTTACCTGTCTAATTGGTATTGTTTTCAGTAAATATTGCAGTACTGAGTTTCTAGTTATTGATTAAAGTTATTTTGCATGCACTCCCTGCCCAGGCTGTAGATATGTGTGACATATTCATATAATTTGATAATTTAGAGCAGATTTTACATACATAGTGTGTTTACATTGGAAATGGGAATCACTAGAAAAGAGTGTGTGTGTGTGTTTATTTGTTGTTGGGTTTTTTTTTTTTTAGGTATATCTCCGTGATGAGAAAGCTGCAGAGAACCTACAGAATGGAGCCAGCTGGAAGTCAAGGGGTGTGGGGACTAGATGACTTCCAGTTTCTGCCTTTCATATGGGGCAGTTCCCAGTTTATAGGTAAGAATGTCCAACAGCAGGCCAGTAACAAGTATAGGAAAAATGAACAAGCATGACAGGAATGTGTGTGTAAGATACACGCAGAGTAATGTGAGTTGGCTTGTGTAGGAGCATGAGGAGGATATCACAAAATAAGAATAGAGAACAAAAGTGTGAGCGCCACGTTCAATTAGTTTAGAAAGTTTTTACACCCCTTGGTGTGAATATGTTCGTAAAATGAATTATCTTCAATTAATTTCCAAAGATTTTGAAAAAAATTGTTTCACACGATTAGGTGTAGATTCATGAGAAACAAATACAAATGTTTCCATTTCATAACATAATAACACATTTAAATTTGCAAAAAAAGGATTTTCTCATGATTCTACACTCAATAACCCGTAGTGACAAAGTGAAACATATTTTTTCAAAATCTTTGAAAATGTATTGAAGGTAATTCATTTTACAAACATATTTACACCTAGTTTATACCATCCACACAGTGAAGCATGGTGGTGGCAGCATCATGGGAGAAGGGACACTGGTCAGAATTGAAAGATGTTTGGAGCCAAATCCAAAGAAACCCTTGAAGTAAATCTTCTCTAGAATGAGAGAAATCTAAGGAATCTAAAGCAGAATCATGAGCATAGCTTACAGACAAGACAACACTGCAGGGACAGGTAAGGGTATGAAAGGATCTGAATACTTATGTAAATGTACTTTTTTACTTTTAATTAATTTGCTAAATTCAATTTGTCATTAGGGTTTATAGTGTGTGTGTGTGTGCATTTTTTCGATTTTAAAATAAACTTACAATGGAGTAAAATGAAATATTGAAACTGTGAATACTTCCAGTATTCACAGTTTGAACGTGACTGTACATGGTCTCACAATTCGCTCTTCATGATGGGGCAAAACCCAAGCCATGAAGTACAAGGTCATCTCTGTAGACCTCTGTGTAAAAAAAAAAAAAAAAAAAGTGTAAAAAACCTTTCTAAAGTATTTATTGTTTCCAGGAGCACAGTAGCTTTAAGACTCATGTTTCATCCATAGCAAATCTTTGTAAACTGTAATAAGCTCATTGCATGCTAGTCTCTATACTTTTGCACGTTTATATCAGACACCAAACCCTGTTACATTACATCTGTACAGAAGGTGTTTCTGTCATGTTTTTTTTGGCTGCAGTTCTTGGCCCATATTGAATAACCTCACAATTTTTTGACATTCACTGCTTCAAAGTGTGGGCTGGAGTGACATGTTGCAGTCTTCCGGAGTTGAGGTTTAGTAGGTTTAGACAGTGGGAAATTGAAATACTGAGAACAGCCACTTTTTAAGGGAAAGCTTTATTATAAGCACAGCATCAAATTATGAAAAACTGTTTATATTACATTTCTCTTCAATTTCTTCATGTCTCAATCCAATCCTCATGTCCCTGTATCTCACAATGAGCGACACGATTAAAAAATGAACGAATCACTGTCCCTTATGATCCCTGAAGTGTCTGTGAGTTAGTGTGCATCTGCATTCGGATCATTTTTCCACCAAGCGAGTTCGCCTCCACAGCTATGAGCGTTAATGGTTTGATGCATCTTTCCTGCATCTTTGTTGGTCCTTGAGACAGTTATTTATTGTATGTTGTTTTCAAAGACTCCAACAATGGCAGTTAAACGAGCAATTTGTTTTTGTCACTGTAACAGAATAATACGTGGTGGCGAGATAAATAAATGTGCACATTTTCTGTTCTCCATTAAGTAGGAATAAAATTGCATCAAGGAAATTCAGCCAATTAGGTCTTATTTTGAGAGAGTAAATATGGGCCCTGGTTATGTCATTGTGCAGCGCCATTATTGACCCACGTGTAAAAATCTAAGCGTGGTGGCAGATAGCAGGTCATACTGCATTTTGTTGAACTTGATGACTCACTGTACATTATATAGAAGAGTGAAGAACTAACAATACTTACAACTAACAATAAATAAATGTCACTGTAGTTGTTACTCGTCCAGTGTAGCCCCATTTATAGCAGCAATAAACCATGTTGGACAGTGAGTCAGCAAGCACAGTATCAAGACCCTAAAACTAAAGCAGCTACTTGTAATTCAGTCACTATATATTCAAACATGTAAACTTGTGCTTTTCCTATACTGTGACAAAGGCCTGTGAAATCTGGCTGAAGCTTTTTATTCATAAAATAAAGGAACATAAGATGATGGTTTATCAGATTCAAGTGACACCTTGTGCATTGGTAAAAGGGTCCAATTTAAGACCATATTACTGCACCGGTCTGTCAAAACTCTTTTTATGAGAAGGCAGATGGTGACACCTGCTGGTGAGCATGTGCACTTACACCTGAATTTCCCTCCAGATCACCCCACAGTTGAGCCTCGCCACTTTATCGATGAGAGGGTGGTGAATGAGCATCACCAAGACTACATGTTCCTGGATTGTATCAAGTTCATAAATGAGGTGAGAAAGAGAAACACACTGCTTTTCTGCTTAGAAAAACTAGAGTTTAGAAAACTCCACCTGTGTCACGTAGTGTGATCTGTCTGTTCCTTGTATCTTAAATGTGCAGTATACTAACTGAACACTGTGGAATGCAATTCAGTGTAAGCGTAACAACCTGGCCTATTTTATTTTATAGTAAATTTGATTGTGCACAATGGTGGCATTGCACCATACAATACAGCATAGTCAAGCAACTATAAATAATGTTTTAGATTTGCACTGAATCAAATGACTGCGTAATCAGAAAAGTGTCACTCGTATTGACAACTACAATCAATTATGACCAGCTCTGCAGTTTCCCTCAGCTCTGCAGACTGTAATTTACTCACATTTTAGATTCACTGAAGACGTGGAATATGTTTGACTGGTGACTGTGGCTTAGGAAGTAGACTGGCTTGTCCACCAACCACACATGTCAAAGTGTCTCTGAGCAGGACACAGAACTTCAGTCACTTGTAAGTTGCTTGGGATAAAAGTAAATAAGGAAAAATAACTGGAAGAGTCAGTCAGGTCTTTATCTAAGCTGCATTCCACTTGCAAATGACCACTCTGATGTTTAGTGCAGCCAACGCTTAAACTTTTAGATTTCTAGTCTATGACAGTCTGGAAAGAACACACAGAGTCAGTGTGGAACTGGCAAATCAACTGAAACAGAAACAAGACAAATCAGAATGTTAGAGTGCACAGACAATAACAGAATGTAGACCTACAGAGACAAATGTCAAATAACTTTTTTTAATGTCAATCACAAATATTAAACATGTTAAAATAGTATAGTTGTAAGAAGAACTGGCATTGAATGGATCTTAAGATTTCAGCAGAGCAAAGCTTGCAGTTGGCTTTGCTTTTGTCATCATCACTTATCTTAAAAGATGTTTTGTTTTGTTTTTTTTACCCCTTCTGCCCCATTCATGTGAGGTTAAAGTAAGTGGTATTTAAGATGTTTTGAGGGCACAACGGCAGTATTGGACCTGATACCTATTACTGGTGTCAGTATAAAGGCATCAAGCATCAGTTAGTAAGAAAAACAAGCTGAAGTTTAGACTCAACTGATCACAGAATGTTTTCACTGCCTTTTGGTCCCTCTGATAGGATCTTGAGCCCAGAGAGCTCTGCGATTCAGGTTGCATTTCTGTATGCAGAGGTGGAAGGCTGAAAGTAGCAGTAGTTTTCCAAAGTACTCCAAAGTTCATGTGGTTATGTTCATCATGGTAGCTTCACAGGTTCTAATGCAGTACTTCTGTACTATAAAACTGAAAATCTTTTCGCTATACTTTTTTAGATAAATAATCCAAATTGGCAAATTACAGATTTTTTTAATGTATTTTTATTTTTTCATTTAAAACAAAAAGTCCCAACTTTTCTTTAAATGTGTATTTATTTTAAATAGATTTTACATTTTTAGGTTTTAGTTAGTTAATCATATTTGTGACAATCCGCTATAAAAAGAGTAAACGGTAAAATAAAATAATTTAGATTTTTGCCATGAAGAAGAAGGCCTATAATGTTAAACTGTACTTACGGACCTGTGACCTACAGTTTACTATAACACTCTTTTTAGTTAAGGTCTGTAGAAGAAGAGGGACACATGTAATTGTACAATTTCTCTGGATGAGCCACAGAACCGTTTTTAAAAGAGTATTTCGTCAGCAAAAGACTCAGCATTAATATGTGTATTTTGTTAGTACTTTGTCTATTTTTTTGGACCTTTTACAGATTTGAATTAAACCACAGCTAAATGTGGTTTTCTTGAGAATGGGGAAGATGGAGGAAAAAAAAGCAGATGTACTGACTTGGGAGGTTGCCAGAGCAGGAACCTTACACTTTGTTTTTAGTTTTTGAAGGAAAAGGAGGGGAGGGAAGTAGATGAGGGCGTTGGTGGGGCTGCTACATCCTCTTCCTTCTTTCCACTCAGACACACCTCCTTCCTTCTTTTTCCACTCTCTCCTCTTTGCATTCATGAAAGGATGCTGCTGTTATGTCAAGACATCACCTCCATCAATTACATTTTTCTGTTTGCACGACTGTTTTCATGCAATTTTACATTGAATATTTTACATTGAATATGTAATGATATTGTAATTATTTTTCCCATTTTCCTAAGAGGAAAATTGATTTTAAAAAAATCCAGTCCAGTCAATATAAGACAATATTCTCACTTTGCTTGTAGCTTAGAAGTGTGGCGATAAAAAATCAACCTACTTTTTTGAAACAACAATGAACTGCACTTGTGCAATTAAAGTTAATTAACATGATGGCTGTTTTAAATGCTCGTGTAATTAATAAATTATGCACACTGACTCCACCCCAAATATATTTCAATAGTTACAGAATGCAGCATAATAATTATCATAGTAAATGTATTTTTACAAAAGTAATCAGTCAAGCAGAAATATGTGGCCTTGAAAACCCTGTTGGTATGAGCAGCATTACTCCTGTTTCATACTCTACGTAAATTATGTACATGCAGCAGTAAACATGGGCTGTGAAAATGTTTTATGTACACAGACAACATGCCTTCGTCCCTGCATTGTGATGGGGCAGATGGAGTACACGGCACATCCAACAGGGGGCAGCAAAGGTCCCAGACAGGAAATATTTCACAATTGCTAACAAAAAAACAAAAAAAAAAAAAAAAGAGAGGTTGAAAATGCTACATCCTTTATAAATAAAATCTTCGTCTATTAAAAATTAGGGCTCTTAAAATAACGTGTTAATTTTGATTATTAATCACAGGAAAAAATTCAGCATTAAAAAATTGTCCGGCCATATTACGAAGTGTCCCCGGGGCGAGGTAGCGCAAGCCAGCGCGCATCATGAAGGGCATCCTTCTTTGCGAAATTCAACATTTGAACAACATGATAATCTGGTGAACCCAAGCGTGTGGGATAAGATGTAACAGGAAATGCAGAATTGCAATCTGTAGTGCATTAGAAATGGATAGAATGCTAAAGCATTTTGAATTTATTTCCTTATCATACAAGATCATTTTGTAATGGCCCTTATTACATATGAACAGTGAAAAAATAAAAGTGTAAAAACATGTCTAGCTTTTTAACATTTTTCAAAATGTAAATTAAAATATTTTTAAAAATATGTTCACACCAAAAATTGATCTATGCAATAATTTTGAAGAATGTAATTCATTTCATTTTTATTTTAATCGTTTGACAGCCATTAAGACAAACAAAGGGTGTGTGGGTGTACGGTGGGGTGCAAAATTTTGCATCTCCTTATTTTAAAATGTCCAAAAGAAAAAAAGATTTTTGTCATTAACATATTTATTGCACACTTGGTTAGTACAATTGTCAAGGGTGATGAAAAGTTTTGCACCAATATAATTTTAATGAACTATCATTTATTTTAAACTCTTGTTGACTATTTCTGTTACTTCTGATAATGAAACAACATTTGTACTGGCTTAATGTCATTATGTTCGCTGCAGGATTAGATTTGTATCCTCTTACATTGAAATGGCACATAAGAGTTTATGTCTGAGCAGTTATTTAATATTGATTTAAATATCTGATTTCTCTGAGGCATGTCTTTTAACTTCAGATCTTGACGGATGATTATGACCAGTTCCACCGCAGACTCTGCACATGAGTTCAGTTTCAGAGTGTTTCTCCCAACACAGACTCCCCACTGACACCCAACCCCACCCTCCACCCTGACACCACAAAACTGGGTCCGTGACAGTATGCACAAAGGGTCTGGGAGGGTACTCGGCCATTTTGAGCATGTTCAAAGTGAAAGGCTAGTGGCAAGAGTTAACAGCAACATTCTGTTTAGGTCAAGGTTAACTCTCTTAAGTTTAAGCTTCATTGTAGCTCTGGTACAAGAACATGTCCAAGTCAGTGAAGTTCAGAAAATGAAAAGTATTAATATTAAATGCTTTACCACCATTCAAATCTGCTTTATATATTTTCCCAGTCAAAAGATTCTTTTCAGCTTTCAGTATTTCCTTAAAATATCTGGTATGAATGGAGTGCTGCTCATTTGTGTTGTTGGATTTTTGATATGGCTACTTCAGGGCCCCTCCAGTGATATTAGAGAGGGAAAAAAATTCTGTGGTCATTAACTTCAAAAAAAAGAGATCATTCATGTTCCATGGAGGTGAAGTTAGTTTGAATTTAAGTATTAAGTGGACATTCAGAGCTCTGAGGTGTCCTGTGTTAACTGGATAACACCTCACCTAGCCCACACAGGAGCAAACTGATTCAGGGACCAAGGGGATAGAATTCATATTAGTAATATTTTCATAGAAATAGGATTTCTCAAGTACCTTTGGTGTCATGTGGTTCTGTGTGAGTGCACATCTCTTTAAATCAGATTTTAATATTTTGTGTGTTTATTTGCGTGTCAGTTGGCAGAGTAGCCCCCCACCGACCATCGGGTCGGAGGTTCGCACCTGGAACTCCCTGACCATATGTCAGAGTGTCCCTGGGCAAGACTCCGAACCCCAAACTGCCCATCCCCATCCCCAGCCATGCAGCACCAGTCCCAAACCCGGTAAAACTGGGGAGGAATGCATCAGGAAGGGCGTCCAATGCAAAAACTGAACCAATGATCTGCTGTGACCTGGTGTTATAGCCCTTTTTGACTACACTTGAGTGTATTTCAAACTAATATAATGTCATGAGTGCTTTGAATTAAATCAGGGCTCAACACCTGAACTATTTCTTCGACGTACGAACAAAGTCACAGTGGAGTGATAGTCCAGTATTTACATTAGTGCCCTTTAGTGGAATTGCGCTAAATAACACTAGAGCTTGTGTTGTTTTACAAATTTTGGAATCACACATTTGTTAAAGTACAGTTTAAACTCTTTCTTCATAGCTACATATTTACAGATGCGTAACTTGTGTATGTGATACGCTTCACACAGATGAATGTTTTCCTTGTCTTGATGCAAAGCTCTAACTGCATTGAATTTCATTATCTCACCAGTACATGAAACTACACTTGCACAACAACACAGCTCATTCTGTCATTTTAATGTTGAGCTAATGTTTGTCTAAATCCAGCGTTAATTCAACGCAAGCTTGTTTTTCCTCTATGTTTACTGTTACTGAGGCAACCTAACGATTATGCAGAGTCCAAATGTACATTTCTCTCCTATTGAAAGATGTGGAATCTTCAAACTTATGCTCTTTTATCAGTTTTAATAAACACATATGCGTACTGTGTGCATGTGCGCGCGTGTGTGTGTGCTCTCAAACATTAGTCACTTCCTTCCCCACATGCCGCTGTGAATCAGTCTTTCCTCCAGGGAATACAGGCTGTGTCCACCCCCCTTTCCTCAGTCTTCTAGGCCCTTCCCCCATAAGTTGTCATGCAAGGAGCTGGAAAGTGTGTGTGTGTGTGTGTGTTTGGGAGGCGGGAGTGGGGGGGGGGGTGATGCCCTGGGGTCTGGTTTTGGTTTCCATCGCCTCTTGAGAGAAAATGGTGGGAAAACACTCTAAAGTGTTTGCTTCATTTATTTATTAATATTTATCAATAAACCTTTTTTTTTTTTTTTTTTTTTTTTTTTGGTCACGCTTAACTTCTTAAAGTGCATGTCTACCTATTGTTTATCTGCATTTTTTTTTTTTTTTTTTACTATTCTTGTCTCTGTGTATGGCAACAGCCTCATTGTTGAATCCAAAATGTATTAATTTTATTTAGGTGATTGCAGGAACAGTCAGCCTGGTCTTGATTATATTATTAAAAGCAGTGGAATCACTTTAAACATATAAATGCAATACCACCGAATGAGATGATAAAGTGACCAAATAGTCAGATGATCTATTATTTTTTTAAATATATACTTATTGTAGCAGCTTTATAAGGTCACTCTAAATGTGTGCTGATTTGCACAGAATTTCCAAGTTGTTACTTCACCTTTGACTTTTTGAGTTCTTTACTCATTAAAATATAGGATCTTCCTTTATACATGATGGGATCTGATCCCTTACAGGGCATTTTAGCTGTGTACAGTTCCTTTGTTGACAAAGGAATCCATTGTATTTCTCACTTGCTCAACCAGTCTTTCAACCACAAAAACTGTTAGAAAAATCTGACTTTAGAGCAGGGACACATTGAGCCGATGCCAAAGAACTAGCGACAACAAAGGCCAACTGTTGCCTCTCCTTATGTTGCCTTTGCCTGGGCCAGAAATGGGCACTTGAAAACACTGCAACGACTACAGCCAACGGCCAACTGTCATGTATGTTCTGCGCCTGGATTAGAGGAAATAAGTCTCCATACCAGCAGGTGGTGGTAGTCTGCATTTGTCATCCAAAAAGGGAAAGTGGAAGAGCAAGAATGCACATACAAGCTGTAAAAAAAAAAAAACGGTGCTTGCTGATCATTTTTTATACCACTTTCTCTCACCACAGACCACGTTCAGTTTTTTTTTTTTTATGCCAGATGGCCATGTCGTTAAAAAAAAATACAGAATGGTTAAATGAGATAAAGATGAAAAATGAGCCCTCTATGTGCCCTCTTGACTTTGTTGTTTGCCTGCTTTTGTTGTGTTTTTTCCCTTCTTTGTCTTCTTGTTCTCTTCTCATGCATCAACTTGCTGGGCTGAAAAGCCAGAGCGTGTTTTACCGCTAATGGGTCCTGCCGCAAACACAATCTGCCTAAACATTCTCTAAATTAATTGTGTTGTTCACGATCACCATATAGATGCTTAAACTAACATTTAATCCCGAGGTGGGAAATAACCAAGTGCACAAACTTTGTTACTGTGCTTGAGTAGAAATTTCAGGTATTTTTACCGGGCTAGGGCAAATCCATGCTTTCTAATTATTGTCAGGTAGGTTTAAAACCCTGTCGATCTTGATCCAGTTGTAAATGTCCACTTGTAAGAATGTAAGGATTTGCCTCATCCCTTTATTCAGTTTTGGTTGTCTCTGATGCAGACAGCTATAGTGAAGCATTGGTCCAGATTGTTTGCACCAGTAAAATCTGCAAATATATCAGTGTGCTCCAGACTCTCTGCAATGTCTAGGTTTCTCTGATGTGCCCTGCGGTGTGTGTGTGTGTGTGTGTGTGTGTGTGTGTGTGTGTGTGTGTGGTGGTGGGGTGGGATGGGAGAGAGAGAGAGAGAATCTGTGCACATAACCATGGGCAGTTGTAGGGGATCACCAGGAGGGCTTGTTAAAGTCTGCCCCCCCCTCCCGTACACAGACACACACACACACAGCACAATATTTTGGGTTGTCCTTTTTTGCTGCTGCAGATCCTGACAACATTCAGATGAACACATTTTTTTAAATAATGCAAATACTTTTACAAACTGGCAACCTCTCATCCAGGGTTTACCCTGCCTCTCACACAGTGACAGCGAATTTTGGACTCAGTTTATTCTTTAAAATAATTTAGCACCCTGTGGTCTGTCAAACAAATGGTATAAAACAGGATGACCTTTTCAAATTGATGATGAAAGCTCCTAAAAATTCAGGGGAAGAAGGCAAAAATATGAGCCTTCCCAGGTTGGGGGGTGGGGTGGTGGTGCGATCTGTTTCTAATTTAGTTTTAACTTTAACAGCTAGTAGTACTTTAACTACATTTCAAAACCTGTACTTTTTTTTTTAGTTACGTTGCCACAAAATGCTCCAAATTGGCATTTCCTTTTACTCTGACTGGTCAGCTGAACATGTGCAAGATCTGTGGTGGAGTTATGGCGATTCACATCAGTTTGGACAAATTTATGTCAGCCAGATGTGTTGGAATGAAGAAATACGTGACTCTTTGAAGCTGTGTTTCTGGCTAGATTTACGTTGGGTTTTTTATGCAACAGTGGAGGCACAGTCAGTAGCACAAATGAACAAGCTAATCCAGACTGCAGGCTGGGAAGCAACTAAACACGAGTAAAGACTGTGTACATTTCCATCAGTAGCATCACATAAACTCAAAAACCAAAGCTTCTTTGCTGAAGAAATTAAAAACTTTGTTGTCGTCGGTCAATGGTTTCACCATCTTAATTCTGTACAAGCAAACAACGTTCATTTTTCTTTTTTTGCTTTTCATCCTTTAGCATATACAACTGTGTGTTTCGGGATCATTATCCGATTTTTGGAGCTTTGTCATCGGATCTCTATGGTTTTTACTCCATTATAAATGAGTTCTGCCAGACATAACTCTTTTCTTTTTCTGTTCTGTAGATGAAGACCGGTCCATTTGCTGAACACTCCAACCAGCTGTGGAACATCAGCGCTGTTCCATCCTGGTCCAAAGTCAACCAGGGTCTGATCAGAATGTACAAGGCAGAGGTACACCTGCTTCATTGTCTCTCCTTCCCTTTGTTTTCAGTCCATTAAATGGATATACAGCGTCAGTTTGCCAAAAAAGAAACCAACAAAAGAATCCACTACATGAAGATAACTTATAATTTAGAGTTTGTGCTAATTGCGTTAAAATAAGGTGATTTCATCTTATATTAAATATGATTGCTCAACATATTAGTTTGTCATGTTGGTATTGAAACATTTGACAATTATTCAGCCATTATTTTCTATCTAAAGTCACAGTGGTGGCAGGTTTGGCAAGGCAGTCTCTCTTCTTAATGACATTTCTCACCTCCTCTGGCATGGTTCTGAGGTGATTCCAGGCCAGATGAGACATATAATCTCTCTAATGGGTCTA
The DNA here is from genome assembly GCA_020496755.1 of Channa maculata. NCBI lineage: Eukaryota > Metazoa > Chordata > Actinopteri > Anabantiformes > Channidae > Channa > Channa maculata. Next base: position 1,950,635 of record CM035615.1, on the reverse strand, counting down.
CCCTGGAATGTCCTCCCAATTGGAGGTGCCTGGAAAACTTCCAGCGGGAGGCACCAGGGAGGCTTCTCTATATGCCCAAACCACCTCTACTAGCTCTTTTTGATGTGATGAGGGAGCAGTTGCTCTATTCCGCATTCTCTTCAACCCTATCTCTAAGGCTGAGCCAGGACAAGTGAACGCTTTGAAATGCTTGTATCTGCATCTTTGTCTTTTGGTGTCTTTTGGTATCTCGTGGCTATAGGTGAGGGCTGGAACGTGGGCTGAGGAGTTTAGCTTCGTCACTCTCAGCACAGTGGTTAGGTACAAAGTGCATTTGGGTAATTATAATTAAACAAAAAAGCAAAACTGGGGCATGAATGTCATTAATTTTCCAAGGTACCAGGCCAATGAATGGTTCGACCTGATGGTGGCACAATAGAAAAAGATACAGTAAGTCATTAGTATACGTACATCCTCATTTTTGCTCTGGATTAACAGTGACATCTTTGGTAAATGATTTAACTTCTCTTCTGCTCCCATCTTCAGATCAAAATATTAGTTTGCCCCCAGCTGACACTCCCTTCAGCAGATGTTGTTTATTGCTACCTGTAACAAATAGTAGCATGCTAACCTTAGACAAATGCTTAACTTCTATTCAGCAACATTTTAGCACTGTCATGAGTTGCATTTACATAAACTCGAGTAACCAGGTTACACTGGGCTTTTCCTGGGAAACCTGATTTCTTAATTGTCATGTAAACATAAAAGCCGGTTTCCAAAAACGGGGGTAGGGGATTTGGGAAACTTGTTCTCCCAGTAGATTCCTTTTTTTTTAGTTTTCTGCCATCTACAATATACCTGTAACCAGGTCTATAAGCAGTTGCATAAACAGTGCATGTGCATAGTCTGTTCGAAGTCAGACGGAAAATTTGACTAACACAAAGTGCCTCATAAAAGTCGAAATAACTTGCTTTCATGCTATGGATCAGCTGTATGTGTTTCCTCTTTCTCTTCTCTCCCCCCTGTACTGTCAGTCTGAAGCAGCATGAACACAGCCAAAACAAATGTCAGAAAGCAGAAAGAAGCCAAAAAGAAAGCAGAAATTGAAACAGAAATGTAGCTGTGTGAATGGGATTTTTTTTCACCCTGATTATTAAAAACTGCGTTTTCTTGTTTACATGCCGTTTAAGAAACCAGATGACTTCTAAAAGCTAACAGTGACCAGTTCTTTAAGAGCCAAACACCCTTAGTCAGAGAGAGGCAGGAAAGGGTTAAGAGAGGAATGGAATTGTGTGTGTGTGTGTGTGTGTGTGTGTGTGGGTGGTGAAGGTGGAGGGATGGGATTAAGGGTGGGGTTGGGGGTGTCTAAGCCCGGTCTCTCCCCGCCTGCCCACATCCTGTGTTTTCCAGAGCAGCCTGTGAGTCTTCCCAAAGAGTTGAGGGGCCAAGCTGTCTGCGTTCCCCTCCCCCTCCGCCTCATCACCCCCTCCCCCTCCTGCTCTGCCATTGCCTTCATAAAATCCTCCCCTCCCTCTGTCCCGACCTTCCTCCAAGCCTGGAGCAACCATCAGTAGACTTGCATTCCTCTCTCCCTTTTCCTGGCCCCACACAGGGTTTCAGGCAGAGTTGTACTACATAAATGAGCAGAATCCACAGATTTCTGTCTGAGAGAGGAGTCGATTCTGGGGCCCGGTTGTCTGTATGGAACATAAACTGTGAAATTATACTTCTCCTCAGATTAAATTGTTTTTTTAAATAATACTACAAGTCATATAAAAGTGTTTTTCCACTGATCTCAAGGCAACCACTGGGTTGGTGCACAAACAAAACATTTTGATGTAGCTGATTTGTCTTAGTATCACATATCCTTAAATGATTATCACCAACCATCTAGTTTAACATTTCAAGGAAAAACGTGTTAGTCAGTAAAACACCAAAACACAATCTGAGTATCCAGGAAAAAACCCTTTATAATCATAAAGACCTACAAAAGATCTGCAATAAGTTTTCCCCTCATAATGTTCAGCTTTGTTGGCAATTAGCCAGAAAGGAGAGATTTTATTCTCTCTGTTTGTAGGTCTAAATGGTGCACGCATCTTTTCTACTAGTCAGCAGATATCAGACCTAGTAAAATCCAGCCAGACTGTCAACTGCAAATCACAGTTAGGTTGTGCATCTTTTACAATGGACAGCGAAGCAAATGAAACAAAAACTCCTATCTGGGTGATTAGAATCCATCTTCTTACTCTGCTACAGTGTGGAACACTCTACAGCACAGTGTAGAGCTGTAGACTGAAAAGCAGGGGAAGCTAAATGTGATGGGGCTTTTTTTTGTTGTTGCTAAAACCACAAATGTATGAGCTGGATATAAAGCACATTTTTATCCATTTGTTCCTAGTGGTCACTTACAGTACTGCAACAAAAAAAAAATCACTGCGGCCCAGAAATGTTGTTTCTCCGATGACTATATTGATAAGGGGACATCTGTAAAATTGTTGATGCACACCTCAAAAGACAAACAAGGTTGAATGTTTAGAATTTTGGATCCTTGGATGGTTTAAACCTTTCTACAGGTTAACTGAGCTTCTTGTAACATTCTCACATTGTGAGGTCTACGTGAGCGGGAAGGCACAGACAGGGCTGGCAAAGAAACACATGTACTTATGTGCAGTAGGCTGCACAGTGTCAAAGCAAACGAAAGTCAGAAAACCTTTTTGTTTATACATCAGGTCAACATTTTTCAGTTTGCGTCGAGAAGGGCATCTGTGTGTGCCAAATCAATGTGCAGGCCAACAGAAGAAAATGTGTGTGCTCCATACTGCCTGAGAAACTAAAGGAACGCTGAGGCCTTTCACTTTGTGTTATTCCATGTGGACAATGAAAGAAATATTTGATTCTTAAACAAAGCTGACGTTGCACCTTATAGTCTTATTATGTTATAATTGTCTCATAACGCTATGATCACATAATCAATGTAACTATTGAATTACTTGACAGCCCCCCCTCCCAAAAGCAAATGTACACGTGTGTATAATATTGATTAAATACCTGATTTGACAGCCTTTCTTTAAGGCATGTTTTCCAACTTCAGATCTTGACAGGTGATCATGACCAGTGCCACCCCACAGACTGTGCATGAGTTTAGTTTCAGTGTGTTCCCCCCAGCACAGGCTCCCCACTGCAGATGCCCAAACCCACCCTCCACCCCCACACCACAAACCTGGGTGTCAGTATGCACAAAGGGCCTTCTCTGGTAGGTTACTCAGCCATTTGAACTTGTTCAAAGTGGAAAGAGTTAACTACAGCATTCCGTTTAGGTCAAGGTTAACTCTCTGAGTTTGAGCTCAAGTGTCGCTCTGGTACAAGAACATGTCCAGTCAGCGCAGCTCAGGAAATGGAAACTATTAATATTAAAGGCTGTTCCACCATCCAAACCTGCTTTACCTATCACATTTTAGGGACAAAGTCAAACAATGAGTGATATTACATTTTAATGATATCACTCAAAAGATTCTTTTCTTTTCATTATTAGAACATAATTAAATTATGTTCTCATAATTTCTAGTATGATATGATATTGAGTATTTCAAAGTAATCACTGCAATTTTATTCACCTAAAGTTGAAAGTCTGTACAAAAAGCCCAAATTGCTTTCTGTCTTTTATCCATTTTAGTCCATTTGTAAGTTGCTAACATAATATCCAAGTTATTCATGTGCTCCTACTCTGATGGGCTTGAGATGTGGCCTCATGAATATTGCATGTTTTCTTATGTGGCTACAACTATGATGATTGCAGGAAACGTAAATGGAGAAACCGTGGTTATGTAGTGATCCGAAAACTTGAGTGTGATCCTGAAGTGAGTGAAGTAAAGGGGGAAAGAATCTGCTGTTGCACAACTGAGACTTCAACAGGATGTTTCATAATGGGAGGATCGTGTGTACGTATCCTAACAAAGTCATTCTTCCAACGTAGCTGAAAGCAGCTATTTTAGCGTAAGGAAAGATTTCACATTGTTTCCCTTCAGCTGATTAACTGAATAAAACAATATTCACAACTGTGCTTGTTGAAAGAGATTGTTGGGTCTTGTTCAACGATCCCCTGCAGCATTCTGCCTTTCTGTTCATTGGGTTGCAATGCATACTCCGTCTATGGAAGTTTGGGATGTTATGTACCACTATTTACATTCTTGGCATAGGTCAGGGCAGGGGTGGGCTCTTCGTGTATTACCGGTGGAGTGTCACAGTCGTAGCAGCAGCAGCACACACTCTCCAAGCGGGAGATTCAAACATTTCAATAACTTAATATAATTGGACAATGAAGCTCATTCTGTTGTGTTTTCCTCTTGTCCATCATACCAGCTCTTTATTTGGATGATATTCCTTCAGTTGTTTCCATGACATTTGATGTAGTTATTCAAAATCTGTTCTAAATATTGTTCCTACAGTGCACCCCCTGTATCTTAGTAATTTGCATATTCATGGATATTTTTTAGTATACTAGTTTCGAGTACCTGGTCCAATCCTGCCTGCATGTACATGTACTCCCATTCATAAATCCTATCTGATACTGCACCCGATACTACGTTAACCTGGTAGGCGGAGGTGGAAAAATGTCTGTGGTTTAGAGCTGTTTTAAGATATAATTGATGACAACAAAACTAAAGCTGAATGATCTGCTGTCTTAAGATCCCATTGCTAACAGTCATACTCATGTTTCTCAACAATATTTTATACAAAATACAAAATGGCCACTGTATGCAGCAGTGTGCAGCTACTGGTCCTAACAACCTGCCCGGTGTTTTGTTGCTCTTTTTCTTTTCTCTCTTCAATTTCCACTCATCCCAACCGGTCAAGGCAGATGGCCACACACCCTGAGCCTGGTTCCGCTGGAGGTTTCTTCCGTTAAAGGGAGTTTTGTCCTCTCCACTGTTGCCTAGGGCTTGAACAAGGGGGAATTCTTAGATTTTCTCTATACATCTTTATAATCTTGACTTTGTTCTGTAAAGTGCCCTGAGATGACTTTGTTGTGAATTTGCGCTATATAAATAATATTAAATTGAAATTGTATATTTTTGGTCACCATAAGGACTTTATAGGCTGCCGCCAAGCAATTTTTATTGTTTTTTAAAAAAATATATTTTGGTTCATACTATAATTTTATTATAGTCTACACATTGAGCACATCGTGATTTTAATATTTCATTTACACTGTGGTATTGGAAAATAAACTAGACCTCGCTATATAACAGCAGGCAGCAGGCACATTAGCTTGAAGGGATCTGTTTTATTCCCCTCTTCTGTTAACATTCTTTATTGAAGATAATGGAGGGATTGATAAAGGCTGTAGTTTGTACTTTTTTCTTGTATTTCTGATGTCACTAAAAGGTCTCTCTCACCTTTTCTCCACATTTTCTAGTGTTTGGAGAAGTTCCCTGTGATCCAGCACTTCAAATTCGGTAGTCTGCTCTCCATCCAGCCAGTGAAGCCTTGAATCTCATGATGGAAGGTCACACGCGTGATGGAAAAGACCAAACTCCCAACATCTTCACGTGCAAAAACAGTAGCAAAATAAAAAAGAAATCCACCACATGTAGACTGATAGGTATCCCCATATGTTCACACGTGTGGGCAAGAAAAGCTTATAACGTACCCACCAATAAATCCAGAGAATTTTGCGGTTGTGATTTTGGAGCGTTGTTATATTTTTGTCATTTAATTTATACATATAAATATATATGGGTTTAAATTTTGATGAAAAGAAAGTGCTTATTGGTGCTTGAGTTTACCTCAAAACGCAGATCCTAAAGAGCAGCACATTCATTCGCTGAGTGGAGTGATGCAAATATGACTTTGTATGACTTCTTTGAAATATTTTGTTATAGTTTCTTTTTCAATTTTAGGTATATTCTTGGTTTGCTTCAAAGGCCAAATGTCTTAAATTTGTTGCAATATTTTCATTGCGGATTTCATCCCAAAAGTCGTGGTTGAGTGTATTTTCATCAGTAAATGACATTTTAGGGTCTTGCTCAGAGGGGAACAAGCCAGATAATGTAAGCTTCAAAGTTATTTAATCCAAAATAGAATGTAGTATAATCATCTGATGCAGTTTAGGTAAAAATCACTGATGAGGTATGTTGTGGTATTTTTTTATGTCCCAGCTCTTAGTCTGTACTTTACCATTCAATGGCAATAGCATATGTCCATGTCTTCATCATGGTCTCTGGCTCAACCAGTTATTTATTTAAATTCATGATAAACCCTGTAAATTGACAGACCATCAATAAATAGTTTTCATTGTGCTGTGCAGCCTCTTTACCTTAAAATTTCACTAACCTACCCAGAATATTGCAGTTTTTTTTTTTTTTCTATCTCCAGATTTGACTCTAGTTTAAAAGTGTAAAATGACTCTGCACTGTTAAAGCCTGGATGTGTTTCCATTTCCACCTTTTTAAAGATCACTTCCTGTGTTTTTAATTTAATAAAAGAGAAGCTATTTTTGTGTTTTTCATTTGACTTGCCAAACCTGATTTAATACAGTTATTTCCGCAGATAAAATAAACTTATGTGGTGATTCTGCCATGCACAGGTTATCAGTTTCTGTTGTAGATGGTAAAGCCGCTCTGTGTTCACTTTGAAAGTATTATAAGCCCCAGTGATCATAAAATACTGCAATGCTTGCTCCTAATTTGACAAGTGCTTCTTCTGGTTCTGCTTTAAAGATTGCATATATATAAATGGTATAACATTTCCTTCTGCCTTCTTTGTATTAAAATATCTCTCTACCATAAGCTAAAAATTGTATCTGGATGAAATTATCTTTAGGTTTGTTGGTTTGTTTTTATTCAGATTTCTGGAGGAGCAGATTGTCTACAAAAAGACTACAGCCTCTATATTAAACTAAATCAGATGACTTAATCTAAGATGAAAACTAATGATAAAAGATTATGTCGTCTGGAGGAAATGGCATTAATTAATACGGGGAAGAAGACCCTTCATTTACATTTACTGTTGGGTGCAAAATGTTGCATCCCCTTACTTTGAAATGGCAAAAAGGTCCAAAAAATGCTCTTTCATCGGAAGAACCTATAAAATCATCAAGAAGTGTATTAAAAAATTATAGAAAAATAAAAACACTTAGTGCAAAAATTTGCATCCCCCTCAATAAAAAAAATTATTAAAATTAACTAATTTCCAATAAAATGATGTGGATTAAATATGTTAATTATTCTTTGTTTTGCTCTTGTTTTACTTTTTGCCATTTCAAAATAAGGGGTTGCAACCTTAACTCCAAACTAGTGCTTGGCTGCAAGTTGAAAATAAGTGAAGTCCCCCTTTAATTTGCCCGTGTCACCAGTGCAGCATTCTGCTACGTCAAAAATCAACGTGTTCCGCACTTGATTTGTTTTACATCGGATGCCCTTCCTGCCACAACCCTCCCATTTTTTTATCCGGGCTCAGGACCAGCCCTGAGGTGGTCATTGATAGGTGGGCGGGAACACACCTGGTGGGGTTGGATCAAATCCCACAGCCTTCTGCATCCCAAACCAATACTCTACCACCGACCCACCAGGCCCCTTAAATCTTAGTTGGCTCATACAGGGAATGAACCAATGACCTTGGATTATGTGATATACGGATATAACATAATAGTTTAGCTGGTATAATATGCAGTAAATATAATGTTGGCTTTATAATCTCTTTTACTTTGGTTTGAAGAGTTTTATAACATTTAAACTTCATTTAATATGTAAACAAATTTGATAAAGATTATGACAGTATACAGTACATTTCAAGCAGAAGTGTTTTTCCCCCTAAGAAGAAAAGTGTGGACTCTCTCACTATGACTCATGTGACTGGTCTGGACCACCGGTGAATTTAGTTTGTACATAAGAGAAAGTCCTTAGTGAGGCCAGACATTTTATTGGAGATAGACGGAGTCTTTGTTGTGACCCAGAGATGAACCCAGCAGTGAGGCAGATGGATTCTGAGATGGGGGGGTTGAATATTGCATGAGTCAGGACACTTTATACACGTCCTTCTTGTGAAGGATGATATGTGGAATTCCCCCTCCATGCAGGATGCTGGACTGCAGAGCTGAGAGTGGTGGAGTGGTTTGTTCACTCTACAGCCTGAACATGTCACTCAACACAATGTGTGGGCTGTTAGACCGGCATTCTGCTCTCAACTCCGTCGAATCACCAGCAGACTTGTGGATTTTCAAACATCGCGATACACATACTGCATTAAGTGTTGCTTTACGGCCCAACTTGAATACAGAAATTGAATTTATGTTGATACAGTCATTTGCCAGTTACCCATGAAGCTGAAGTGGAACATGCCAATCTCTAGGTTTACAAGCGAAATATTGGAGCATGGTTTATTGAGTTCTGAACATAGAAATTGTTGAAAATGATTAAGTAATGGATGGGTTTGAGTAGGTGTGTGTATTTAAGAAACAGATTTTAGTCAATTTTGGTGAAAAAAGAGGGAATTTCTTGGCCTCCTTTTGGAAGAATGTTTGGAATGGGACAGCTGCATCGACCCGTTCTGACATGCCTGGCTTTGAAATGTGGAGGCACTTTCTGAAATGGGATGCAGCTGCACACTTAAGATGGTGGAGAGCAATGGTGAAAACCCACATAGTATTTTCTCAGGTACTGTATTTAAGTATAATTGAAGCTACTTTTACTTCACTAGAACGTGTCCATGTGAGGATATTTGATTTGATTATATAGTTTCGTCTGTTATGTTTTATCTAAGTTGTGGTAAGAATATCAGCTAATCTGCAAATATACTTTTCATTAAAATCACGTTATAGTCAACTTTTACAGTCTGAATAGCTTTAAGTGACATGCACCAGAGCTAAGTGTACTAAACACTGCTCAGTATTACTCTGATAACACAGTACAGTACACTACTATGCTGATATTGAACTTAGCCAGTAAGGGAAAGTTAATCCATGCAGTTTGTTGGGTTTTCTCTACATATCTGTACAGTCTTAACTCTAAAGTGCCTTGAGAGGACTTTTTCGTGAATCTGTGCTATATAAATATAGTTGAAGTGACTTATATAAAGTTGAATAGTAATTGAATATGCAACTAGGAGCATGGCCTAGTTTTTGTTATATGCAAATTGTTCCGTTACCACACAGCGCAGTTCTCAGTTTCTGTCATCTGTGATCCATTGTAATGTGAGCTTTGGCAGATGGCGTCATCTTGTAGCAGAAAACTCGTGGAAATAGCTCGTTTTTGTTTTGAATGAATGTGACTGACTACGCTAAAGTTATGTTTCAGTGAAACCTGATAAAAAAAAATCGGTTATTTCATATAACCAGAGCAGTGTCTGGTTTTAATTTTGTACCAGGTAAACAGGTTTGGATTAGTCTACACATCCGAAACTCCGATACTCTGTCAAATAACAAGTTGTGTTTTTCTTGAAATCTCTACAGATCATTTCTAAACAAATGTGCGTCAAAACCTAAACACATTTCTATGAGAAACATTAGAGGCCTGACTAAAGTCAGAATTCTTAAAAAAAGGGAAGTAAAATCCTCTTCAGTATTTAAGGACTTGCCATATGAAATAAATAATAAACTGCCTGTCACCAGTTGGATTAAACTAAGCAAATAGGTAAAACTTTTCCACTGCATAATTACTTTAGTAATTGTCATGTCATATTTATTCAAGTAAAAGATTTACAGTGATTCACTTAGTGGGGAATGTTTTTTGGCCAATACTTGAGTATTGACTTGGCGAGTTTGTGCACTTCTACCAACATTAAAAAGACCATCAGTGTAGGAGCCAGTCGACCACCCAGAGAAATCTGACCGATGAGAAAACTAAGCAAAAAAGAGATTATCCAGCAAAGTGTTTCACTTGAAAGATTTGAGGAGCTTTTTATGATAATTTTTCAGGGAATATCAAATTAACAATCCCCCACATTCCAGCTTGCTGTGTCAGTAGAATGATGAGTCCTGGACCCATATTTTAAGATGACGAAACTACATCATCTGCTTTAGCAGTGCTTATAGCTTCTCATTGGGGTCACGTGATTCTAAAGCAGACCTTCAAATGGGAACTTGGAAGAGAAAACAATGATTTGTGAGCTTTCAAGAAATGATGTGTCCAGACCGTGAGAGTCCTTAAAAACCTCTGAAATTTGAAACACACCTCAGTTTGCATTGGAGCCTAAACCGCTGATAAATGAGGTCCAGGTCGTGCTTATTCTGTTTAAACATAGCTTACTGGATAAAATGATCTTGAGTTAAGAGGTCATTTGGAAAAAATGCAAACTGAACATGAGTGAACAGTTGTGATCAGCATTCATATGACTGGCTGAGTGCTAAACATGTGATTGCAGTTACATGCAGTTGTCTCTTCGGGGAAATTTCCCAGCATGCTCCGGGGCTTTGGATATACAAATGGATTGAATTGCCTTAAAAGATTTCAGCCAAATTCTGCAAAGTTTCACACAATAAATTCCCATCTTAATGTGAAATTATTACCCTGTTTTCTGGCACTGTTTGTCCTTAACAGCATTTAGCAGAGGTTTCTCTTTTTGCTTTAGTTCTTTTTTAAATGTTATTAGTCTTTATTTTTGAACAGGTAGGTAACACTTCATTACAGAAAGTAATCACAGTGATTTCATTTGTATTTAAAATGAGTTTCCTTTTAAATGACAACACTTCTAGGGGCATTTTAAACCGGTCTCAACAAACCAGAAAGTGCACACTAACCTAAATATCTAATTTCTCCACAAATGACCAGGGTCCTGGTCATGTGTGGAGCCCCCCCCCCCCCAGACACACATGCACACACCTCTGCTGCGCCTGCCATCCCCCCACAGACCTCTGTGCAACCTGGCTGACCTGTGCAGCCTCAGTCTTCCCCCCCTTCACCAATCGACCAATTCCCTACAGTCCACCCCCACCCACCCTCCACTCACACACTCCCCCTCACTCCTGTCACATGTGGCCTCCTCCTTCCCATTCCTCACCCCCCAACACATCAAGCCCTTCTCCTGACAAAGCATGCCCCCACCCTCCCTAACCCACCCCAGCCCCACCCCGCTGCACTAACCCCTACCCCCTCCTTCTGTTCTCTTCACCTCCTCCTCCTTCTTCCAAACCCCCCCCCTCAAAAAAAACCCGTCATCGCTACACTCCACCCATGTCCCTCACGTCACCCCCACCACCTGGTACTGTCTTTAATGTGGACCAGGTGATCAGAGAAGAGAGTGATGGGTTAAATAAATAAGAATATTTGTGTTGTTTTAACTTGTGGCAGACTTTAAGTTCACAACTTTAATTATTCAGTGTTTGTTTATTCTTTGTCTTTATTACATTTTTTGTGTTCACATATCTAACAGGGTTGAGTCGTTATTCTTTGTTTTGTGCATGTGGTATATTTTCCATGTATTTCTCTTTTGTGTTTTTAATGTATAACCAAACAAAGCCAAATTTAAATGCATAATCTATATGGCAAATAAAATAAACAAAAAAAATATTACAAACCATTGTCCAAACCGCTTGTCAGTGTTGCAGACAGCTGAGTTGTGGTTTGTTTCTGATATCATATCAGGCTTTTGTTGTGATCTTTATTTTCGAGATGCTGCCTGTGACTAACCACAGACTGAATAATACGGCAAAATTACAGTTTTTTTCTTATTCACACTGCCTTGTTATTTTAATTGCAACCTTCCTACTAGATGTTATTCTGACTACTGGCAGCTGCAAAAAAGCCTCCAGAGCTGGAGGAGCAAACCAGCAGATAGACGTCATGTGTTTGCAGTAAAGTGATGCTTCAATCCGAAGGGTGGGGAAAAATGAAGGAGCCAGAAGGAGGAGAAGGATAAAAAAGACAGGGAGGAGGGTGTGTGAGGGCTGGTGAGTGGAGAGTTTGTGACAGGGTCAACACCAGACGGCTCTGCTCTGCATACACACCCCTACTGATAGCTTCATTCATTGATTTTGAAGAACACCACCAAGTGGCACTGAGCAGAGATAACAGGAGTCAAAGTTTTGCTAGGGGAGAAAATTCATGGCATCATGAAAGCAGCCAGCAAAAACAAAGAATGAGTCTTTTAGCATGAGAAACCTTCGATCCCTTTACCTTTAGACACTGTCTGATCATCCTAAATCAAATTAGACTACTTAGCACTACAAGCTGTAGTTGTTGTGATTCAACTGCCCTGCAAGAAGTCTTGTCTTTGTTAACTTACTGTGCTCGGTTTATGACAAAGGATAACTGGTTGACCTCTGTGTGTATACTGAGTCTGTAAGAGCCAGAACTTTCAGTTGCATTCAATGTTTGCGTTTTCAATTGGAAATAACTTATGTATCATCACATTAAGCAGGTGTATTGAAAATAGCCAAACTGAATGCAGTCAGTGGAGGAGGACAGACACACAGCCCTGAAGACATCTGGAGGTGGGTTTCAGACAAACAACACTTTCAACAATGAATGAAAATTATGCATTTTAATACCTTTATAGGAATTTAATGATTAATTATTAGATTGATTATAACTTATATAACTGATAGCAAATAGCATTTTATTTTTACAAAAAAAAAAAAACGTTTGTAATCTCAACCACAACCAATTTATTGACAACTTAACAACACCCCTAATTGTGTTTGAGCTGTACATATAGTTAAATAAGGTATCATTAACATATTGTGTCCATTCAGGCAATTTTCTCTCCATCAAAATTCATGTTGTGCGTAGGAATTAATTTTTGGGGTGTCAAACGTATCAGCTTTTCTCGGTTTGGATTTGAAAGTTCAGCTAAATCCTCTGGTCCTTCGCGAACCGTGATGACATCGACCTGTTTATTACGTTTATGACTACAGAGTTGTCTGTAGATGTAGATGACTACTACGCCTCCAGACGTAAAACCGTGACTTCGGTGTTGCTGTTGCAGAAGTAAGAAAACCCTGTTCAAGATGCCACAGAAATTTCTAATATCACACATACAAAAATCAAGCCTTGAAACGCAACCTTTTTCAGGAGTATATCGTGTAACTTGGTGTGTTAATATACGTAAAACCTTCCTAGTTTCGTAGATTATTCAATATTTAGTAACGCACCGGCTGATGAAGGACACCATTTCCCATGTGCCCCGGGCGTTGCAGTCCGGATAGAAGAGGCGAGTCCACTAGAGAGTAGACGCAGAAAGTTCAGACGTGTCTGTGATAATGGCAACACAGAGAGGACTGAACACTGGAGACGTTTTTTGCCAAGAGAAATTACAACAAAAATGATGAAAAAATTACTTTAAAAGAGAGCGTTGGAGAGTTTTATGGAGTGGACGAAACGATGATGCGATGACGCACGCACCCGTTCTGCCGCCTTTGTAGTTTTATTTCATTAAAGCCGTAGTTTTTTTTAGATGCTAAAAACTTAATGATTGGTCAACTTTCTCAAAAACGAGAGTTTCAATTACCAACAGCTTGTGTTGTAGTAGTCGTAAAATGTGTATAGGACTATAGAAAAAATATCCATAATATTTTTTCATAAATAACAATAAAAAAAAATTGCTCCTTGAGTTTTAACGCCATGGGAACGGAAGCTGATCCGGACGTGACGTGATGACGTCGGCTCTCTATAACGACAGAATCACAAATCTCTAGCCAAGAACCAGTTTAGTGTAAAACTGCTTGTTTTAGTGTAAAAACGATAACTGGCCATTTTATGGACCCTTTTGTAGCCAGGTTAAGTAGCCAAATATCCTTCAGTCTCCATTGGCTTAAAGTAGAATTTAATTTCAATTCAACTTTGTTAATATAGCGCCAATTCACAACAAAGTCATCTCAAGGAAGCGTATTTATTACTTTTGCTCTAATCTTTGTGTCAAGTGAAGCTTTGCATAATAATATGGGAGTGCTATCAAATCTAACTGTGACAGGAAACGAAAACTATTTGTTTAATATTTGTTTAGTTGTTGGAGACCAGATGCATTATTGTAAAATAATAACAATAATGTCTTAACATTTATAAGTGTACTACTACTATAACAGACTGGGTTAAGAAACCGCTTATATGAATATGCAGTGCATCTGCCAGTAAAACACAACAGTAAAAGGTTTATGGTTTTATTAAGATTATACATTTTTAACAAAGATTTTCTGAAACAGTTTGACCCGGTGAGCTGTAATTTATTAGGAACAACAAAATACAAGAATAACAACAAAATATGTTGAGAATGGCTGAATATTCTCTTTATATTGGTACACATAGTGCTCATAAAGCTAATGCATGGATACTCAGGTTATGGCAAAATTATGGGTTTGCCTTTTTAAAACAAAAGGACTAAGCTCGTTCTCTTGCGAAACAAACTAAAACTCACAAAGCCAAAACGTGTTGGAATTCTGAACTGCTGAGAAACCTTTAAGCATTAACCGTGATTAAGAGAAGATGTCAAAAATAACCAAGACAAATTACTATTACACACTGGGAGTGGAGGTGTAGGAATAACAACAGTAATAGCCCAAAATGTGTCTACAGAATTAAGATGTTTGGCACATCTAGTGATGTGAGCTGGTCCACAAACCATGGACCTCACAGATGTTTAGGGAGTCTTAACTTGATGTTTCATGTGACAACAAACTGTTTAGAAGATCAGTTTTTTTTCCATATGATTCCTCAGCCCCAGGCAGGAGGGAGAGCAGAGACATTCTTACACTTTCGGTGTAGCAAGCAGTAGTGTGCACTGAATTTAAGGCAACGGAAGTCAACCCATTTCAGCACAAGCCACCAAAGTGTATCTCAGGTGATGAAAACAGGACAGTCTGCACATGATGCATATGGCACATACTTGTTCCTCCCCCTGTCCCAATGTCATAAAAATGCTAATTTTTTTAAATAGCTTTTAACTTTTTTTTTGTAAAAATAAAGTTGATTTAGATATTATAAGGGAGACCGGGCTCAGTTGTAATGGCTACATTTGTCCCATATGTGAGTGTTATCAGGTGGTTCACATCACCCCTGTGACCACAATCACATCTGGGGTTTTTTTGGGGGGGGGGGTTTTAAGACAAAACTGTGCTTTGAGGTATCAAACTTGATTATTTCAACTCATTCAACTTGTAATTTTGCCACACAGTATTTTTTTATTTATTTATTTATTTTTTACTATGGCTGAAAGTATTGGCTCAGTTGCAACATGCTAAAAATCCATTTGGCCACATGTTTGAAATTCTCAGTCAGTGACTAAGTTATCCCCAACGGAGACCTGGCAGTATTCAAAAATGTGCTTCAGAAACGAACAACTTGCCCAATTTAGATGTTTGTTTGTTTTTTTCATTTCTGATTTTAACAAAAGTCCATTTGTAGACTTCACATCATGTCATAATGGAACACTGAAAAATTCCTTTGTGGTCATTTGAAACATTGTTACTCACTTACTTGACCATGTAACAGTGCTAAATATGCCCCAGATTACAGGAAGAGTAACTTGTGAGAAAATATTTGGTTCACATTCAGAAACATGCCCCTAAACTGCACCCAAACAAAAACTGGCACCACAAATGTGTTCTCCTCTCGCTCTTGTGGAATTGCTACAGCTGGACCCGGTCTCCCGAAAAATGAAGTGATTCAAAATGCCACAATCGCCCGGGTCCATGCCCCTAGACTGGCCAGGGCCTGTTTGCTACAGATCTGCTCCAAGTCCGCCTGTCTGCTCAACAGTCCTGAAAACCCCGAGCCGAAGATGGAGATCAGGTTGGAGATGTTGGAAGTGTCCGTGTAGTCCGGATTGGAGTAGGAACAGTCCTCGCGCTTCACCCGTTTGCGAGCCGCTGTAAAATCTGATATTTCCTCCACGTCGGATATGCAACAACCGAACTCAACCTTCCGTTTCTTGGCCGGGGACTGCGCACCTTGCCCGCACTGGAGCGCGTCGCAGCAGCAGTCCTGGTGGAGATAACCGTTCTCCACCGTGGTCACCACATGCGTGTCCAAATCCAGCACTGTGGTTTTGTTGCAGTGCCTGCTGTTGTTAGAAGGGAACTGGTCAAAGTGAGGCACGGGGGAAACCTCCATGCAGCAGCTTCGGTACTCGGACGGCTCCGGGTCTTTGCTGCCGTCCTCGAAAGGAGAGCAGCTGAGTAGAGCGCTGGATGTCCGGGCGTGCGCCGCTGGCTGCTCCGCGCCTCCGTGGCAAGCAGAGCCGGGCAGACTCACCTCTTCACCGCAACAAGCAGCCCGCGTCTGCTCCTCATCCTCGGTGTCCTCGGTCTCCAGATCCAGAGGATTGAGCTCCTGGATCTCGTTGCAGACCGTCATCACCTCCTCGTACTGCTGCATCCTGTAGATCTCCGCGTATTTCTCCTTGATGTAGACTTGCCTGGCGTTCCTCAGCACATAAGAGACCAGCAGGTTTTTGTGCAGCTTGATTCCCCCTCTCTGCGTCCTGGAGTTGTGGATCTTCATCAAAGAAATGGAGATCAGGCTTTGCGCGTCCACTGCGCATTCCATGGTGTTGATCATTATTATATTCCGCCGGTCTGCCTCCAGCTCCTCTCAGGGAGAGGGAAACCGACTCTCAGCCTCACCAGTGGGAATCGTTTTGTTCGAGGAGAAAGGTTCAAGTCAGCTCTGTGGAGAAACATTGGACACTGTGATCCGCCTCTCTCCGAGCGCCAGCAATCATTTGCAAATACCCTGAAACCAGAATATGTAGTCAGACAGAGGGCCCACCCTCTTCAGGAAGAGCCAATCAGCTGCCTGGCATCTGTTGAGTGGCAAGTTCGCTCCCTGGAAATATGTCGATTTCAACCAATCAGCGTCAGGCGGTTCCTCCGAGCAATTCAAATTCCACCCAGGCTGCGGAGTAGGAATGTCCTTATTTTAGCAGCCACAAAGCTGCGACCAACACGTAGGTTTTTGGGTACAGACGTGAAAGAGAGTTTGTAAAACCAACACACGAGTAGTCACAAGTTATTTTCAAGTTTGGTTTCCAAGTAAAACATTAGTTTGAGCCGTTTTCAAGGGGACAGCTGTAGCATTCCTGTGAAAGCAATTTAGTCCCAGAACTGTCTCCCGGTCTCATTTGGACATACATGACGGGACACATTGAATAAAGTGATTTAATTTCTTCTAGCAAGAATGAAGACTTGCGGGAAACAACAACCTTTATAAACCCAATAAACAATCTCATTCTTGTTTAAATTAGTATAATGTGTAATTGTGTGTCTTTCAATAATTACTACTCGAGTATTTAATTTAACAGATGCATGTAAAAACTGTGTTAATGAAAAGGACAGAGACAAGTGTCATGCAATGGGGGTCATACTATACCAACAGCATTGCTGAGGAAAAATATTGTAACATTGAACAATAGCTTTGCTCATTCGCTAAATGAACCATATTTTCAATAATTCCCATACAAACACTAAAACCATCATTGGATTGTCTTTACTCACCTTCAGACTCCAGCCTGTCAGTCTGGATTTATTTATTCATCTGTGCTATCGACCTCCATAATCCCTGTACTTCAATGGGTAGTTGACTCTCTCTTAGTTCAGACCACTTTGGTAGAACATTTGGAGAAATGTTTGGTACATTTTCTTTAACAAAGCATTTTACAATGAAAAACGATGTCACCCAGTGGAGCACTGTGTCTGGCCGATGCGTTTCTAATCGACATATAAGTAAATCCAGCTTGCAGACAGACAAATATTACCTGTGAGCAAGTCATTGCTGGCTTTAATGTCTGTAATGGGGATGATTTAAAATACTATAATACAATAACTGTTAATGAAGAACTTAACTGACATTATTATTTAAGACAACAAGGCTGAAAATGAAGGGTCCATATACAGACAGCTGTGAAATACTCATCATCCAGAATAACAAATATGGAGGAGCCATGGGCGTCATTTGGCACATTATCACTCGAGGACTTGTAGAGACTGTGTTACAAACTTTGTGTATTCAGAAGAAAAGCATTACGATGACAGAATTTGTTAACAGCTTTCATTGGAATTACTTTGTACCAAAGAAAAAGTTCCAATTAAAGTTTTACATCCAAAAATATTTTACTACTCAGCCAGTACCAACTATTGTTTTTGGGTGAAGAAGCAAGCGTCCTAAAACCTGAAAAAATAAAAATAAAACATGTTCAACATCACTTTCCTGGAAGAAGAACACGAGCACAACCATCATTGCTGAGACAGAGATGCAAAGTGCCACCAGTGGCCACTAGATGGTGGCTCCAAAGTAATGTCCTAGTGCAGAGTATTGCAGTCAAAATGCAGCAGCTTCTATCCTGGAATATAGACAGTTGGTCGTTAACATGGAAGGCTAGAGTTTCTGCGGAGGCTCAGAGTTCACTTCCTATGTGTCTTTATGGGGAATTGAAGACAAATCTTCCAGCTGCACACACAGCTGGAAAATATACACATAAATACAATGTGTAATATGGAAATGTTGCTCTAAGTGAACAACCCACTGAGGATTTCCACAAACTTACCTTCAGCTCTCTGGAGCGTTTTAATCTCTTTAAGCTCAGTGTTTTGTTTCTACAGTCCACAACTCATTCACTGCCATCTTACAGTGTGACTGATACTGAATTTATTTTTGCACATACTCATTTAAATTATATCCAAATTGCAACATGTTCACCATAGACATTGTAGCCTGTTATGGACGGCCATGCTCATCCCAACCAGACTGCTCTCTGTTTGACTCAAAGTAAGGTTGTCTGACTTGAGGTGGCAGTGAGCATGAGCACAAGCCTTACTGTTTACTTCACAGTGATGGAATCATAACTGGTGGACATCATTATTTTGTGGTATTTACACTTTTGGTGTCACAGAAACTGAAATTCCGAAACAAATATCTGAAAATACCGGCCGGGTTGTATGTGTGTGTTTGACAAACACATTCCAAAGATCAGGGAAGCAGCATTGCAGTGGCCTCTACAGATTATCCATAGCTTCAAACGCATGCCATGAGTGCAGTAACCTGTGTTGAACCTGTAGAGGCCAGTGCAGCACTAGCTTTCTGCCCTGTGTGATTAGTGTTCTGCTACTGTTTTCAAAGTCTCCCTCTCTGAGGTGTGACAGTGTGACCACAGCCTGCAAAGTGTACCCACATCCTTACCATTAGTGTGATTTCTTTGCAGGATTAACTAGATGTTGTAACAAAACCCCTCTAATAAGACCACACTAAGGGATATGTGGAGAGAGCCTGATTATAATGCTTTGTTTTTTTGTTTTTTTTTTACGAAGGATGACTGTCTGATGTAGAGCAGGACACAGCCTCATCTTCATTTCCAGAGGGGGTAGCTGTTTGCAAACAGGAGTGCATTGCACAAGGTCCCTGCAACATAATAGCTTTCCTTCAGGTTAGATTCACTGCAAAAGGATCTGTTGACCAAAGGTTTATTAGAGGTGATGGAGCTGAAATTAAATGTATGATGAGGAGTATTCACAAACGGCAATGGCATATTCAATAACTGATGAGAGCTTTGGCTCTGGAACTTGCAACGATTATGTCATGTTTAGGAACAAAAGCCCACTTTTTCAAGGTACAGTTAGTTAAAAAACACAAAATCAACAATGGAGAGAAATATTCATCAAATACATAACACACTGCAATACTACATATTGTATATATCCACAGCAGATTTGTACCAAATGACTCTTATGGGTCTGCCAAAAGACCATGTTATTAACACACTATAGATAGGTTATGTTATAGTAATTATGTTTTTAGTGTTTTTAATGTTTTTGTTTTTTTTCCCAAATTATTCTATTACTGTCCAATAAACATTTTCATAAACGATCCATAGTTTTTATAGACAGTCAATAGGCCAAACAGTCCCATAATATTGAAATGAACAGTTCAACATTTTAATAATTATGTGGGTTTTATTAGCATAAGTGAGATGAGAAGATTGAGACCCCTCTCAGGATAGTGTTCAGTCCACAGCTGGAGTCAGGGTGTAATTAGCCAAGCTTAGCATAAAGCAGTGGCAGATGATTAAGGAGTGATTAGGTGTGTTTCTAGTTAGGAAGAGGCAGAGATTTTCACCATGTCCTGTACGCTGACAACGTTGCTGATTTGTTTTGTGTTCTGTAACTTATGTCTAAGGTTTTTCATAAACACTCAGTTAACTGCTACGATCAGCTTTTTCTGTGTTGTTTAAAATTCATGCTTTGGTTTCCAATGGACTCTAAACAGTGCACACTAGATGTGACCTGGCGGCACCGACCTCCATCATAGAATATTCGCACAAAATTGCACTTTCTTCTCCTTCTCCCAGTGGCGTCACTGTGGCCCTTTTGTCTCTGTCTCGCACAGCAGCGGGTACTGATTGACTATGCTGCCTTTCCACTGACAATGAATAGCAGCTGTCACTGGCCAGTTGATTTGTCACTGGTAATGTGAAATCACCATAAAGTAGACAGTCACAAAGTGGATAATCATCAAATGGTGGGGCGAATTGCATGTACAAGTAATGTGATCTATTGCTTATGATATGACTCGAATTATGAATTTGTGCACTAGCGAGGATGTATTGGCTCTGTTGGTGGATTTCTGACTTTGTATCCAGTTGCACCGCACTGAACTTCTTAACTTTAAAATACGCGAATTATCTGTAACTGGTTATCCTGTTTAGGGTCACTGGGGGGGTAGAGGGTGGGTGGGGTTGGTTGGGTATGAAGCCTATGCCAGCTGTCATACATGTGATTTCCAAAAGTACATTTTAAACAATTCTCTACAATATTCACAATATTGTGTTGTAGGTAAAGTGGTTCAAGTCTTGTTCAAACAAAGCAGAATTTGAATGAGAATGGAATAAGAGATCAAAAAATCATTATTTCATTCCATTACCATGCTCTCCTCTGCTTCTCCCATTCTTCCATTATACAGGTGGAGCAGCCTAAAACTGCGGCGTGATTCATGCTCGAGTCTGGTCGGATGAGGGACGTTTCCCACGCGGACTCTACACTGAATGTCAAAGCTCACGCGATGACGTCATGGACTCAAACCCGTCTTGTTACAGCCGCTAAACCACCTCCGCAGAATCAGGTTGCAGTGCTGTTTTCATCGGCCAGGTGGAGCAGGGATTAGTGTGAGGACACCGCAAAAGTGTGTGATCATCTGAACTTTGTGTCAAAACCAAAATCCCATAGTGAACAGTAGCTCCTTGTTTTTCTGTCAGCAATCTGCTTTGTGAACATTATTGCTACACGAATCCAGGTTCAGGTGTGTGTGTCTGGTTGATCGCAGGCTACACACACACACACCAACAGAGGTGGTGGTGTAGTCATGTTTATTTGCTCTTTAGATCATAATCGCAGTGAAACCATCAGAAAATAACGTTTTATTTCTTAGGCCTACTGCTTTGTTCTCGTCACCACTGCTCCCTCTTCATTCAGTCTCTCCCCCTCTTGGCTACTCTGTCTCACACACAGCAGTTGAATGCAGTGTGGTGGTCAACTGGTCAATGCAAAGCACTCCAATACAGGAACTCGCGAGTCCAAACCTACTATAACCTATTACATCGTTGGAGACATGGCCCATTAGTTTTAACAGTATAGTGACAGAAAATGTGTTCATGGTGCCGTGTGTTTATTCACTCACACTTTATGTGGACTTTGAGGGGGCATGACTCATCACTCGGCATCAGGATTTCTTCATTCGTCCAGCTTTTCCCTCCGACCGCACATCGCAGCTAATGCCTGCACGTAATTCTGGAGCTGAGTTTATAATGGCGTTAATTGGTACAAATATTTATTGCACCAAATTAACTCCATGTGTTTACCATGTAAATTAACTGCTTTAATCCAACACTCTCCCACAAACAGATGTGTCTGAACTGGCTTTAAAAATAAGAATATTGCCCAGGTCTATTTATTGGCTCTATTTAGCAGGTCTTTTGCCATTAAAGAGTGACTTCACCAATTTTCAACTCCCTCTCTATGGCTTTAGTTTAGGGTATCAAAGATCAGCGGCTTTTGGCTTATTACCTTCATTGGTCACCACAGCGTAACATGTTCCACATGTTGATTTAGCATGTGTTATTGTAAATATTTCTCTGCTCATTGCTAAGTTTTCTGATGACTAATCTGAACTAATGGTTCCTCCAAGTGATGTCATCTGGAGGCATTTTTCATGTAGGGAAGTCAGAGGGAAGTTTAATGGCATCTTTGTACATGTACTACCCAAACTAGATCTAAAAGAATCACGTTCAATATCAGTGAAGGCGTCCTTTAAAGGGTAAAACAACAGTGAGGTGGTTTTTGAAGAGGGCGTAGGGGATTAGGAAAACCTGTGAGACTTCTCAAGGAGAACGTCGATACGTCTGCCATGTTCAGGCGTAACCAGGATTTTAATCAGCATTTTTCAACAGCACATGTAAACAACAAAAGGCTGCAAACTGGAACACACAGTTGACTGAACCAGGGAGAGATTTGCTGAGAATGCTGTCTCGTTTTTAAATCAAATTCCACCCAAACTCCGACTGAAATCAGGGCCCATACAAGTCTAAATAAGCTGCTTTCACTGTAGATCAGTGGAGTTAAAATCTGTGAGCCTGTTTGAGTTGGAGGAGAAACCAAACGCTCTTCTTCTGCATGTGTCTCTGCAGGATTTCTGCAGGTGTCCGTGGCTTTGGAGCTGTGTATTTTCCAGTGTGCAGCTACTGGTCCAACCAACCTGCCCGATGTTTTGTTGTTACTTTTTATTGCTCTTTTCTTTTCTCTCCCCACTTTCCACTCACCCCAACCGGTCAAGGCAGATGGCCACACACCCTGAGCCTGGTTCTGCTGGAGGGTTCTTTCATTAAAGGGAGTTTCTCCTCTCCACTGTTGCCTAGGGCTTGTTCAAGGGGGAATTGATGGGTTTTCTCTATACATCTTTATAGTCTTAACCTTATTCTGTAAAGTGCCTTGAGATGACTTTATACTTTATGTGATACCATAACTCAACTTTTTATATAATTTTAATAATGATTATTTTCAAATGAATCAGGTATTCATAATTAATCATTATTAGAGCCCATTTATTTTGACACAATTTTCTCCAAACTGTTAGTACAGTTTGTACAGTTTTTGGGACCGGCACTGCACGGCTGGGGATGGGCCCAGGGATGCTTGCAGTTGGGAGGGTGTAATACAGGGTGCAAATACACAACATACTGAAAGATCACACAGCTTGCACCATCAATAAATCTCAAAAAATTAAATGTTACATGTGACTTCAGAGTCAATCAAAGTGACGTAATTATTACCATTAATATTATGCTGTACATGTACCATTACAGTCAAATACATGCAAACACTTGGCTGAACCTTTGAAGGGGCATCAGATGCAAATTGCAAATATGTAGCATCTTGCATGATTAATATCATTTTGATTATTATAAAGTATTCCTGAGTGAATGATGTGTGCCACAGTAAGTTATAGGAAAGAAAATGAGAAGTAACTTTTTCAAGTAAAAATAAGTAAACAAGTAAAAATTCCCATTCTCGAGTTGTTCTCTTACTTTGTTCTCTTGCTGCTATTCTGCTTTGTTTAATTTCAGAGGGAGTTGTTGAGCAAAGAAAATACCAAAAAATATGATAAAGACTGAATAATGAATGCATTAGTTGAGAAAACAACCTTCAGGTTCAGATGTAATGAAAATGATTTTCAGCCCTGGATTAATTTGTTTTTGTCAAACATTTTTGTTGTTCGATAAAATCATACACTGTGTAGCTTTGGTTCAGTACATGTAATGAAAAATTGTAAGCCTGCAGTTGTTAGGGTACTTTTAGTTTTGTTTTGCTGTGGGGTCATTTGCCACCAGATACCGAGAATGTACCAACAGGACCAGCCAAAAATAAATGACAGT
The DNA here is from genome assembly GCA_020496755.1 of Channa maculata. Lineage (NCBI taxonomy): Eukaryota > Metazoa > Chordata > Actinopteri > Anabantiformes > Channidae > Channa > Channa maculata. The sequence goes on along the minus strand of CM035615.1, from coordinate 1,926,812 downwards.
GCTTAACTCACTTGGTACTTGTGAAGCATCTGAACCCTCAGGCTTAATTGGAAATCTTCCCTCAATCCCACATCCAGGTTTGTTTTGCAGGTTTCTTCTTTTTGTCCCATTGCCATTAGAGGTTTATTGCATTGAGGGCACAGGCCTATAGGTTAGACTGTGTCTTACCTGTTGGTAAAGGTAGTCGTCCACGGACCACAGGGTGAGTGGTTCGATCCACGGTTCCTGGGCAAGACACTGAACCCCTAACAGCCCATTCCCCTCCCCAGCTGTGCAGTGCCGGTCCAAGCCCAGTAGAAATTGGGGAGGGTTGCATCAGGAAGGGCAAAATTCTCCCATCCAGACGTCTCTTTCAGGGAAGGGCTTGCATATGTCAGCAAGACAATGCTAAACCACATACTGCATCAATTACAACAGCATGGCTTCGCAGAAGAAGAGTCTGGGTGCTGAACTGGTCTGCCTGCAATCCAGACCTTTCACCAATAGAAAACATTTGGTGCTAGCTAAAACAAAAAATCTGGCAGCAAAGGCCCAGGACTGTTGAGCAGCTACAATCCTTTATCAGACAAGAATGGGACAATATTCCTCTCCTAAAGCTCCTTCAACTGGTCTCCTCACGTCCTAGGAGACAGTTGTTAAAAGACGAGGGGATGCTACACAATGGTAAACATCGCCCTGTTCCAACTTTTTTGAGATGTGTTGCAGCCATCAAATTAAAAAATAAGCTAATATTTTCCATGAAATGGTAAAATGTCTCAGTTTCAATATCTGATATGTTGTTTATGTTTTATTGTGAATAAAATATGGGTTGATGACTTCTTTGGAATTGGGGTTGTATGATGTAAACCTGTAGATTTGCAAAGTTACTGTTATGATTGCATCATTGGGTACTGTGGTGCAGGAGGTAGAGTGGTCGTCCACCAATCCCCCAACTGGTTCGATCCCTGGCTTCTCTGGTCACATGTCAAAGTGTCCTTGACCAAGACAATGAACCCCAACTTAGTTGCTCCCGGTGAATGTAGGCCAGCTTGACCACAGTTCCTCCTTCAGTGTGTGAGTCTGTGTGATTGTGAGTGTGGATGACAAACAGTTTAAAGCACTGTGAGTTCCAATAGGTATAAAACTGTTATATAAGCGCAGACCATTTACTCTTTAGATCTTACTAATTCTTTTTTAAATTGGCTTCACTATTATTGTGAATGCAGGCATGTTTTAAACGTTTGTATTCTCTTTTATAGGACAAATTTGCATATCTACTGCATGGCCCCTAATGCACCATGACAGCTAAGGCCAGAGGACTTCATTAGCTCAGTTATTGCACGTGTATGCAGGGAACCATAGATAGCATCAGATCAGATGCCCAACTTCTTACCTTGGCCCTGACTGAGATGTGTGTACTTATACTAGATATGTAAATTTTGGATTTATTTTGCCCTTTTGGTATCGTACCAGTGATTCTGGTGATGAGGGGGACTGTAAGACAACCACAGTACAAGGAATCCAAGGAGGATAGAACATATTTATTTAAACAAATAAGTGTATAAGTGTATCTTTTTTTTTACTTGTGAAAAATATGCGTCACTAGCTCTTTTGTTTATTATTTTATATTTTAATCACCAGGATGTGGCTCCCACTGTGGGCTTTTCTAAAGTTAACCTAGTTCCAGGTGACCATCTTTGACCACCTTGGTGGTGGGAAGATAATCTGGGGCATCTGGAACTACTACTCAGAGTCACATGGCGTGGTGCTTGTGGTGGACACCAGTGACATCCAACATATCTGAGGTCCTCTAGCATTCACGCCTTGCCGGCAAACCTGTGTTAGTGTAAATGTTCCAAGGAAAATAAAAACTTTAACTCAGGCTTGAAAAATATAAAGCCATGTGTTGAAAAATGTGGGCGTTTAAAATCAGAATGACTGGAGAGAGAGCAGAAGGTGAAATGTAAAAGATGATGAGATAATTGAGAAATTGCCCGGCCTTAGAGTCAGAGTCCTCGGTCCAATTGGTTGCCAGATAAGTGCACTGCAAGCAGATTTCTGTAGTGGCTGCTTAATCAGTAATCTGGACCCAAAGCGCAGGTTGGAGCACAGAGACTTGAAAGCGAATTATCAGGTATGCAGAGAGTGTTCCAATCAACAATCCATAATCAAGGCAGACTCATATTTCCATAACATATACTACCACTATGCACCTTGCAAAGACTGAGCTGGATAACTAGCCTTTCTCTTCAAATATTAAGGGAGTTGGTTGGACCTCCAGCTGGTATAGCGAGACGAAAGGGAGTGCAAAGTATTTTTTATGTATTTACCTCCTTTTTTTCCCAAACATTTCTAATGTCTCTTTATACCTCTTTACTTTAAGGCTTGCTAACAAACAAGGACCAGGAGGGAGGGCTGGCAGAAGGAGACGTCATCGAGAACCTGTCATTAAAGAAGCTCGTTAACAAGAACAAGTGTCTCTGTCAGGAGACACTACAAGTGCTTGTAGATTTGCTTTGGAACTGTGGTTTCATTCATACATAGACTATGAGCAACTGGCTTTTGAGAACAGTTCATTCCATTTTTATAACAGATAAATAGTTTACTGGCTGTTTTGATACTAAGTATGTTGCAAAACCACATGGTATATTATAGGTTTTTATAGGTTAGCTTTTATATTCGCATACACACATTTACAATATATTCTATCACACTTTACAGAATCACTGAACCTACCTAGAGTGATTTTGTCAGGTTCTGTCATCAAAAAACCAAAACTAAAACTATATTATTTATTGTGTTAATATTAGTGTTAGACACTTTGGACTAGTGTGTTTGACTGAAATGCTTTTAACTGACTTACAATGTTAATTTGTTAATATATATGTTTATATATGTTGATGTCTGTTACTGTTTAATGGATTGTTATACACTGAGTGGTTCTAAATCTGTCTTTTTGCCTCCAGCTTCTTAAAGGTCTATTTATTATATATTGTTGAAGATGTGATAATTGAAAGAAATCTCAATGTTTACAAGGCCACAGATTTCTACACATTCTGCTGATTACACTTTGCATCAGTTGTTAAAGGGATATTTAAGGCAGGGCTCAGACATGCTGCACTGAGGTACATGTGTTGCAATGTCTTTCTATTTTCAGAACTCCTCTGCTCAGCCACCCTCGCCCATCTCCTCCATTTACGTCCGTCCTTCATCTTTTCAGCCTGACTGCTCGATAGTCTCTGGCTTCATTTACCACTCCTCTGCTTATTTTACTGACGTCGTCCTATTTTTCACCCCTCCATTTCTTCCTAAGCGTGTTTATTCTTTTCGCTCTGCCTCAGACGAGGAGCGCAGCACTGCAGCACAGTTGCAGGTGTCAGCAAAGCAAATGCTGTTTTGTCTCAGATTTCTTTGCATCCATGGTCAGCACTGGAAACCATAGTCTGTGCTGCTGCTACAATCCTACAATCAATACCACCGTTTTTACACTAATGCCACACAGTTTCCTGGTTTACATGGTAAATGTTCTGCACTTATATAGCGCTTTTCTACCTATCGGCATTCAAAGCGCTTTACACTGCTTCTTATTCACCCATTCACACTCACAATCACACACCGATGGGGGAGCTGCCAAGCAGCTGGCCAACACTCACCGGGAGCAACTAAGTTGGGGTTCAGTGTCTTGCTCAAGGACACTTTGACATGTGACTGGAGGAGCCGGGCATTGAACCAACAACTGCAAAATTGGTGGACAACCGCTCTACCTTCCTGTGCCACAGTCACCCCAGTTTCTATAAATGTAGAAGAGCAACTGTTAGCAAACCTTTATGAAAATACAATAAAGCCATGTATTCCAATGAAGAGCAAAATCAGCTGAAAGAAGTGTGATGATAAATTGATGAAGACTTGATTCAGTTTCAATCACATAAATATACATCAGATTCTGCTGATGGGATTTTAAAAAGGCTTTGGGAAACAATGCATGTCATGTACATACGGACACTAATGCAGGTCCAATGCAGGTCTGCAGAACTCTACATTCAGATCCAGGTGAGCTGCTACAATCGCAAATGGATGTTTCTTCAAACGGTGTCATTTTTCCACAAACATATTTCCACATTTTCTCTCTCCTTGCATCTCCGGCAGGAGGGAATACGATGCAAGAAAGGAAAAATTGGTACAATTAACTGAGATATCCCCAATGTCACACGCAACTTAATTTCATTTTGGCCTCCTGCAGTGATTCTCAAGTGTGGGAAAAGCTCCATATACTTGACAAAATCACATTTACATTTCTTTGACTGCACACTGTGTGTGTAGTACAGTAGTAAGTAGTCAATTCGTTTTCTGCTACTACTTTTTTATGACTACTTTTGAGTTTGCTTTTATTGGATTACCCTGCATCAGTTTTCTTAGGGAGTCATTTCACTCAAATCACATAACTAATTAAGAATCTAATTTGTCTCCTGTGGTATCATTGCTTTTGAAATTTGGATGGATGCAGAAATCTCAGAAACAGATATGTGAGAAGCTGGAAGATCAGAGGAGGTTACTTTAATTCCTCTCAGGATTTTATGACATAAAGTAAAACAAAAGTTTTGCAAAGGCACCAAACGGCTCTGAAAAATAAGAAATTTGAAACCCCGCATAACAAACCATGTTGATTTCTCCTCAGGAAGTGACCTCAAACTTCTAGGAGCATCATCTGAATGTGGAGACAATAGAAAGACTTTAAGTGCAACCAAGTGCAATGCAAAACATGCCAATGGATCTTTACACATTTCTCTTGTGCAGACACTTTATCAAACACAAGACTCAAAACGTAAAAGGGTGAAAGGTGTTTCCCTGATTCAACGGTCAAACAACAGATTGTCCATTTTGTCTAATGCACTTCTTTCCAAGTTTGTGACACAGCATACATTTGTGGAGCACATTGTTTTGGATTTCTTGGCACAAATGATCCAAAGTCCATCTGTTTCCCACACTTTCAAGTAGCCAGGAAAACAGGCCCTTTTGGATATAACTTGTATTTTGAATTTCTGCTCTCTACAGCTTTCTGCTGTTTTGGGATTTTAAAAGGGACACGCAGTGAAAACAGAGGGAGAGCAAAACGAACAGGAGGAATGTGATGTTGAAGATGCAGAGACAAGAGGAGTTGACAGAGGAAGTAGGAAGTCTGTGTGGATTATTCATTGCAAAATGTATGCTGATTTTAATGAATTACTGATTGACAGATAATTTATTGCTCCCTAAACATCTTCTTCTACATACATATGTAGATAAGGGACTTTTTTTTTTTGCGGGTTCAGTTTTTGAACCTCATTATTTCTAAAATATTGCGTATGCTTATGAGTATGAACTGGCAAGAGGCTATAGCATCGTCTGGATAAATTAGTTGGATTCTTCCTCTTTAGTTTTCTTCAGTGTTTTGCAAACTCTTACTCACACAAAAGAGCTAACTCAAATTTGTTAATGCAGGGCACTCATCTTGGGTTCTCCTAAGGTCTATCAAGGAGTTCCTTCGAGAAACCGTCCAAGTTAAAAACAAACGCTGCAATGTGACAGTGGATAATTCCTGACCCAGCACCAGAAGCTGGAGCCCAAGGACAGAACAGCTGATGGTAGCATTGGCCAACGCCGATGCCGATGTTAGGTCGCCAAATCTTCCTGCAGCCACTACACATGTTTTCGAGCCAGGACCCGCTACAGATATCTTTCTTGTTGAAGAGCCTTCCCATCCAAAAGATTCAAATTTCCACTTGGCTTTGTAGCTGGTTGGACTTTACAGGGGAAATGGAAATGGCTTTATTAGACTGTAATGCTTTGTATGCTGCTCTACAGTCAAGAAGAGGGTGAGGGGTTGCCCATTTGTGAAAAATGGATTTAGAAATCGGAGGAAGGTGGGAGAAAACTTTACAGAGAACAAAAACATTACACTTTTATCTGGAAGCTGTAAATAAAGCGCTGACCAAAACAAAACATGTGCAGCTGCCCATAACCTGAAGATGCCTGATGCTAGTGAAGTAAGCAAGATCCTCTCACGTTTCCACAGCGTGAGAGCACCTGGGGACATTGTGTTGGACAAAATCAAACAAGCATGCCCTTGATCCTGGGTGGTAAAAATTAAGGCCAGATTTGACTGTGGACATGGAAAGACTTGTCCAGTTGTCCTTGTCTCTGTCTCTGTATTTTGAGAGATCAGTCTCAGTGCTGCCATGTCTTAAAACAGCCAGTCAGACATATACACCAGGCAGTGCTTCATATACAAGAAAAAGTTTGAGATTCTATTTTGTTTCGCTGGTTTTGTTTAATCAAATAGTTGTAAATGGATCATAAAACACACAAAAATGAAGAAACATATAGATTTATTTTAGACAGAAGGTCTTAGGACTTCTGAAGAACTTCCCAAAAGGTCTGCTGTGCTGGTTGGCCAGTGGTCCTGAATTCTTCGGTTAGGCTTCTCCTACACCAGCTCGATGGGGTTCAGATCTGGTGACGGAGCTGGTCAAGTCCTCACTGTTCCAGCGGCTACTTTCTTCTTCAAATAACGCTTTGGTTCGATGTCTTGCTGAAAAATGAAGTTATCCCTAAATCAGTTGTTGCATAGAGGGAATGACATGTCTCTTTAGCATGGAGCAGTACCCATGCTAGTTTAGGATGCCATGCATATCATACAGCACTAAGTCAATCGTCCTTTCAAGAGCTCTGTTTCTGCAAATCTTATTCACTTGGACCCAACCACTTCAAACAAGACCTTGTTCCACAAGTCCGGTTTTTGTTCATCTTGGCCCACTGCAACCTTTTCTTCCTATTTTCTAACCTTAGTAGGGTTTTTTCCTGGCAACTCTGTCCTTGAGGCCAGCTGACCTGAGTCTCCTACTCACAGTGTCTGTGCACATTGGTTTCACTCCCATTTTATTCGACAATGCAGCCAATTCAGAAGTAGTGAGTCATCTGTTTCTCAAGAAGGCCTTCCACTGCAGCTTGTGTCCTGATTGGATCCAGCATGTCTCTATAGCGTACACCTTTTGAAGAACATTTCTTGGCTACATCTTGTAAAGAAGAACTCTCCTTCTCTACTGGTCCTTTACACGTTCAGTGTTCTGCAATCTGTATCTCAGATTTTATATAGATGTCACTATAAATTTACCAGTTTATGTATTGTGTTAAATGTGCTAAATGTGTCACAGATCCAACCTTATTTAATATGATACACAAATTAAATGTCATTTTGCTCACACATACAGTATTAGTTGTTAGACCACAGAAAGGAATATAGGCAAACCTGGCATTAAAGGTGGGCTAGGCCCAACCTGGATGTGTTCCCCTACAACTACCAAAGCCCCTGCTTCATTTTGTCTGTCTAAACTGATGAACACATGCATCATAGCACCTTTACTTTATAAATGCAAAGCCCACCTTGACAAGAGTGGGGGGTTTGTGTGGTTATTTTGGGCCATTAGTTTGTTATTTGAAACTGATATAATCAAGGTAAAATCCATGGAAAATCCAGCCTGCTCTGTGGTGCATGTGCTCTGCTGTCTTCAGAAGTATGTGGACAACAAATTGTGTCAATAAATATCATGCTCAAGTCAAGCAAGACCACTCAGACAAAGTTATACATTAGTAGTTATTACCTATGTAAAAACATGAATTCATTGGTAAGTGTTTGGTTTAAGTGGTAAGTTGGCCCATTTTTTCTTTATTTCTGTGCAGTGGCAGTTGTTACAAAGTGTGCTCTTTAATTGAAATCCCCACAGTGACACAGAAACACCAAGCTCTTTTTGCATTGCTTCTTACAAGCTGTCAATTAAAATACAGCACAAGCAGTAAACTGATGGAGAGCTGGTCATTATGAGCATGTTAAAGACTGAATGTGTGACATGCTGTTCCTATAAATACACAGAAGAGCATGTTTCAAAGAAATACCACTAAGCTTTTATATATCTGTAAGTCTAGGTTAGAAAGTGCAATTCCAATTAATTTAGTTTTTATCTTATCCAGCAGGCAAATGTCATCTATGTCTGTGTGTGTGTGTGTGTGTGTGTGTGTGTGTGTATATATATATATATATATATATATATATAAAGCATTCTGTTTGAGTTTGTTTAACACTGTTGTTTATACACCCAAAAACTAGCACAATCTTACATGAAATTGTCAGTTTTGATACATGATTCCAAACCCTTTGCAGTCAGGACTGTCTGAAGTCTAGATGTCATGTGACTCTGGATCTCAATAGAACTAAAATAGACTTTTAGTGAAAATGCGTGCAATTCTAGCAACAGCCACCAGGGGGATACAGTAATATTTGCTTTACAGCAGTTCAACAGACAAAACTGCTACACAGCATCAGAGTTAGTGGCAGAAAATAATAAAAAATTAACTGGATCTCTGGGCTTCACAAGCTCCCACTGCAGAAACAGCTAATTCAAGTCTAGCAAACAATGGAGAGCCAGGGCTACCAATGCATAAATAGGAAATAAAAACACAAAGAATTGGTTTAAAAAGTATTGTCCTATGCTTCCTACTTTTGAAGATTGATTTAATAAATACTAGCAGAATGGTTAGAACAGTTGCACTGAAATAAACCAACAGCAGGCATCACTCAGTCACAGAATGTGAGTTAGAAAAGGAGACAAAGCTGGAGGACTGTGAGCAGAATGTTTGCAGGCTTTCTTTCTGTTCCACTGCTCCCCTCCCTCATTCCCTCCACCCCAGTTAGCTGGAGACACACAGAAAAACAGAGGCTGTTTGGGAAAAAATGGAGGCAAAACAGAGCCACACAAAGGCAGTGCTTGCTTTCTCCATCACCAGCTTACTAATCACCATCTCGGCCGGGCTCGATGCATGCCTGTCGCCTGTTACGGCAGCATTGCCATGGTGACTGGGGTCTGAGTAATCATTTGTGCAATGACCCCTATTCTCCAGAGGATAGATGGACGGCTGGAAGAGCTGGGAGGGGGAGAAGGCTGGAATGAAAGCAGAGCCAGCAAAAGCAGAGGAGGGAAGGGAGGAGGGGAAAGAGGAGAGGGAGGAAAGAAGGGGTGGGGGGGGGGGTGGGAGCAGCAGAGCAAAGCAGCAGGGACCCAGACAGAAAAAAGCTGATTTTCTTTTTACTGGCAGCAGGGAAAGACCCTTTAATGATTTTATATAACAAACCCAAAACTCAAAAAGTAGGAACAGGGAGAAAAACTGGGACTCAGTAAATGGTTATACTGGGAGGATAAATGCTGGTGCAGAAAATCGAATGTGAGTGTTGTGGACAACATGAGAAAATAGCAAAAGGACAAAACAAAGACAAAGGGTTTTGCAGACAGTAAGGGCGCAGTCCGAAGTATGAAGGTGTTACTGGAAGAGGGATTAAAAATAAAAGTTTTGTCTGGAGGGTAGTTCAAGAGGAGGTCATGGTTCTTCTGCTGGGGATGGAACGTCCTTGAATTCAATTGTAGATATATTGAGATACAGATATTTGTCAAATGTAGGACAAAAGGAAACGTAGGACAATAAAAAACCAACGGAAAACAATGCAGGAACAAAACGGCAACTGCAAGAAATTTACGTACGTTGCTTTAAAAGCTTTAAATAAATGTAATTCCGTTCAAACACAGCTATAAGAATTGGGAACATTTTACTTGGAAAACTAAAGAAATGGGTTTCCTCAGTTCACAATAACACGTTTTCACAACACAATAATTGTGGTGAAAAGAGTTTTTTTTTTTTAAATCTATTTCATCTATCTATAGAACACATGACGAATCAAATAACTAATTAATACTGACAATAAATAGCGATTGTCCTAAAGAGGAAGAAGAAATATTTTGAGATTAATTTAAAATCACAAGTGTTTCCATTGTTAAAAAGAATAAAACACAGCTCACACATGCTGTAAATACCAGGCACTGACAGATGGCTATAGACTGTTAGAGGACTCTGCTGGGGGTTTACACTCTGTGTAATATCACTAACCTGCTGCCTCCTGCTTATTTTGCAACCCTGTGGTTCAGTTGCTCAATCAGCTGTTTAAGATTCTATCACATTTCATCCAAACATCAAAATGTGAGCCAACAATGGGATTGTTCATAATCACACAAATACTGTGTGTTGCTGTGCACTAAACTTCAGACCACACAGGAGTCTGTCAGTTTTTGGGGTTTAACAATAGAAACCATATAAGAAGCAATGGTCTACACCATAAAACGGAGCTAAAATGACTGATGCTTCCAGCAGTTGAAGGTAGGCATTCTTCAGAAATCCAGATGTTGCCTATGAGACAACAGCTGTTAAAAACTGTTGTTTCATGTACTGTACTCTACCAAAACACTGCAGGCACAAAGTTTTGGGTGTGTGAACTGCTGAGCCACACATTATTAAAAAAGCAGCACTCACTTTCAACTACTAGAGTCATAAGGAGCAAGCTCAGTATATGATCTTAATGCAGAGTTATCTAACTGGGAAACTAAGTGAAACCAAAGCAATTTACTAATTTGGATGCAGACCTACAGCAGGAACTGTATGCTGTATTATTAAGAAATCCTTTTTGTGAAATGATGCATCATAAAACATGGCAGGACATTAAGTCAAAGCCTCACACCAAGAATGTTGCCCGTCAGAGACATGGAGTCAAAGACATCTGATTAGATACAGTCGGACCCATACAGGGATACAAGTGACCTCTGAATTACACTAAACCCTGAAGATTAAAACCACGATAAAACAGCTTGTGATCATGCAGAGATTTACATATACAGATGACATTTAATGTAAGATTCAATTCAATTCAATTCAACTTTATTTATAAGAGAGAGCTGAAGTGGATTAAAGATGAATGAACCTTTAAAATAACAAATGAAATGACGTCTTACTTTGTCTGTCTTTGTCTGTGTGTTAGAACAGAGGATGAAACTGGATACAGACTTGAAGACTATGATCAGCAAAGAAATAGCCCTGCATTTCATAAAGCTTAGTCAGGAAAAGCTCAAGATCACGCAGTCTAAAAGTGCCTTTAGAAGTCACACCGTTAATTAAAAGCTATCCTCTCTGATTATGTCTGAGGTACTTTAATTTCTAGATGACCTCGTATTATGTGACGTAGATACAATCACACGTAGTCATAGCAGTGAAGAATGATGTTTTCTCCTGAGAAGTTAGTCTGGGTTCCTAGTTTGAAACAAATCGAAAGTGTATTTAGTGACAGCGCGGAACTCTGTATGTTGAAAGGGTTAAATGTGCTGCATATTGACCACACTTAGCATCATAAATGCAAAGGTTGTAATTGTAAATGTTAACTTAACACTAGAGGTGTTACATTTAGGATGCGGCCAGGAACGTAAAAAGTGCTGAATGGGAGCTTAAGAAAGATTTTCACACTGGGTGTAGTTACTTTTTAAAGGAGGGCTAAAGGAGCTGATGTGATTGGCCATTACTTCACCTGCTGATACTGCACTTCTGCTAATAATCCTGCTCCAGCCTCCTTTTCAGCCTGTGCCGTGCTGCATCATCCTTGTGGTTGGGCCTCTCTTCAAACAAATTGCTAATATGAGTTAGCACCACCTGCTGCACCCTGGGTATGTGCCAGCTGTGCCTAGTTTGAGGAAATGTAACTGAAAGTGATAAATGGCTGTAATTATAATGCATATATTGAATAGTCATTTTCATATTAATAATGTGTGAAATGACTATGTGTAATGTGAACACTGCAGATATGAGCCCACAAACAATGATCACCTGACTGTCATTCCCTTCGCATCTCGAGAGCTTTTTAACATCTTTCCGCTCATCGGGAAAGAGGGTTGACGTCTCGCATCACTCCCACTGCTCTCGCAAATCTAATTTCCAGGAACAGCTGTTTTCTGCGGGAAAAGTGTGGTAAACCCACTGTTCACTACCTGCCCAGCTCCAAACAGCAGTCAGTTATAGATGCTCAGCATAGCGACGCAGCTTGCTCGAATCTGGCTTCTCACAAATCTGCTGTTCTGCCCAAACAAACTGTACGTTTCTACTGAATAGCTGGGAAACCTGTTCGCATCGATGTGCATTATGACTTCAGAAGAGAGGTCCTCACGCAGTCTGAGCAAACCTGTTCCAAGGTCGCTTCCAAATTGTGCTCGATTGAATGGGGTTGGGTCCATTTTTGATGCCACAGGTGTTGCACCAGGTCCGTGTGCCAATATGTCCAATTACAGAGCAGTGTGAGACGTGTTACAACAGAGAATGACAACAGTGAATAACAGAGTTATAAATAAAACTCCTAATCAAGCAGAAATGGTTGCTCCTGTGTAATTGGTTAGAAGGCTGAGCCTCCTTAGTGCATGTTCAATGTCTGTAGGAACTAATATTACCAGTCACATGAAAACCTGGATAATATATTTCTGTTAGATGATTTCATTATGTTTGACACCAGTCTGGTTACAATCTGATGGGAAAAAATGCAAAGAAATGATCTATATTGTAAATGTGCCACATAGAGGTAAGAATGTTAATCATATTACTGGGCACAGTCTTTGTGTGCTTGACCAATTCTGATTGTGTAATGTATTCTTAATATCATGGCCTAATGCATATTTTATGATACTGCTAATCTCTTGATTTGCTGTATTAATCATCTCTAATCTTGTGATTTTGAACAGTAGGAGTTAAGTCATTTATATTGTTCTTATCATTACTTAAATCTGAACTCATATGTATTTGTGCTGCTTTAATGTCGTTTCATGATGATTTCAGGTTCTGTTACGTTTTAACTTCCTGAGCATGTGATGATATAACAAAAATACCTAAATGAATATGCAAAACATTTACTAGCAAAGGAAAATAGGTGTCACTAACTTGCTGTGGCAGGAATTGGAGTCATCTGAAACTTTGGTTAGGGCTGCATCCTAACTTTCTTTTTGTCTCCATCTCGTTCTTTTCTTTTTTAGTAGCCTTTTAATCTTCTAAGTGTTTTTTAAACTATCTAAGCTTTAACAAAATGACATCATGGTCACTTTTCAAATCTTGTTGGGGTCTCATCTGGACAACACTGAAGCACATTGCCAGAATCTAGCCAGAGCCTCCCTGCACACTGTGTAGCCACGGGGCTGGTACATGCTACAATTGCTTGAGTGAGAAAGTTTCCTTGTGGAGAGAGGGTGTTTGGGCACTTGCCCTCCTCCTGAAATCCTTCACGGACCCTCAGCGACTCTCAAATTGGTAAACTAACTCCATGTTTAAGCTCTAAGAAAAGCTGATGTCCCAAACTTATTTCCTAAAATGAATCATATGTTTATCCTGAAACTTTAATTTAATCTCATCAAAATTTAACCCATCAGCATCAGTAGGAGTAACTTTATATTTCAGACCACTAACTTTTTTATCTTTCTATTAAATGTCCTGTTCCGAACACTACAATCCATCACAAACTCATTCTTTTAACTGTATTTTTTCAATTGTTTGATCTATATCGATCTATTTCTTAACACAACGATCGGAGATTAGATCCGAGCGCTTTTTAAAATGAATGAGGTGGCCAAAACATTAGAACCACCTCTTCTTATAATGTACTTCAGTGCAACTCCACCACCCGCTTTGGCCTTAATCATAAACAGAGAGTAGGATTATCACCTTTCTGACAGTTTCAACCTAAAAACTGAGAAATTATAACATTGTAAAAGAAGAATTCATGGTAGAGCCACGGTATTGAATTGCATTGTATTGGATTGGATTGGATTAGATTGTACAGGTGGTCATAATGTTATGCCTGGTCGAGAAAAGACAGATACAAGACACCTTTCTGGAAAACTCCCCATGTTTGATGTGACTTATTAGAGTTCTGCGTAATCAATGGTTAACTGGTGTTATGGAGTGAAGATCTCTAGAATAGTTCGTCCCCACCCTCTTAAATTACCCAAGGAAAGGTTTGCAAAAGAGAGTGAACTAAAATGTGAGTGCACCATTTTACTGACTTTCATGGTCTCAATTGTTTTAAAAACTCACACAAGCTCCAATAAACATTTATAGAAGAGTTGTGTTTTCTTCCTTTTTTTTGATTTCTTTTTAAATCTGAATGAAAACCAAATACACCACCTACAGCACACTTTGTCAGTAAGCATCCAGAGTTTAGAGTTTAGCACAAGGGGAAACACTGAAACATTTGTTTTTCAAAATAAGTGGCTAAATAGGACATTTTAAAAATAAGTATAATGAAAAATTATATTAGTCAAATTACACAACTTATAAAACAGGTTATTCAAAACTTTACTGTAATTATGAGCATATATGTCCTGGTTTGTCTATTTTCCTTATGCTCACTCTTATGTCTTCTTGTTACATCGGGTCCAGCCCCGCCCTTCTCCCCCCGTGTCTTTGTTCTGTTCTGCCGGACCCACATTGTAATGCAAATTTTGCAATTCATCTTATAAAATATCATTTAATATAAATTTAGGAATATTATCAACCTTCCAGGAGATCAAGTTGTGTATGTCAAGTGAAAACCTGCTACAGCTTTTACTCTGGAGAACAACCACACTTAGAAAACACTGCTACTTACATGTTATATTTTGCAATGTACTGTTGGATGCAAAACTTTGCATCCAAAAGCACTTTTTTACTTTTTGTCTTCAACATGACATTTAATGCTTAACAAACTAGTACATTAAAGTACATTTTAATTCACGTAATAAGGGGAATGCAAAAAGAAAGATTCAGAATTTATGACAATGGCAGACATCCAAGAGAGGGTCTCTATCACTGAGAGCTGGACAGCACTGGGACCCGACATGATCAATGCCTACTGGCTAAAGAAGCTAACTTCTTTTCATGAGCACCTGGCAACACAAATGAACCATCTACTAAGGGATGGAACACAACCTGAATGGTTAACCCAAGGCCAGGTAGTCCTGATCACGAAGGACCCTCAGAAGGGAGCTGTCCTATCCAACCACTGCCTAATTACCATGCCTCTGAACCTCAGAACATTCTTTAAAGAAGTATCTGATTTATCCATGTGGCCTTGAACAAACTGTGGATCGGCAACAATGTTGCTTTTTGGAGAACAGTAGCTTCCTTCTTGCAGCTCTGTCATGTAAACCGTTGTTGTCCGATGTTCTGCTGATACATCCCTCATGAACTTTGATATTAGCCAATGCAAGAGAGACCCCCTGAAATACAACTTGGTGAACATCAACATCAGAAGGTTATTATAGGAGACTCAGATTCCTCGTTCTTTCTCTTTGATAAATGGTCTGCAAAATGACCTGCTTATAAAGCGCTTTTATCCAAAGCACTTTAACATGTTGCTTCTCATACACCTATTCATGCACACACTCATACACCAATGACAGCGGCTGTTATGCGAGGTGCTCACCTGACCCATCAAGAGCAACTTGGGGTTCAGTGTCATACTCACAGACACTTCAACACATTTACATTTACATTTAGTCATTTGGCAGGAGCTTTTATCCAAAGCAACTTACATGTGAGGTACAGGGCAGTCAAGGAGAACACGTATTCAGGAGGGACCAGGAGTCAAACCACTGACCCTGTGGTCCATGGAAAACAGCTGCTCTAAGTTCTCTTTTTCTTGTTTGAAAAGATGAAAATCAGATCACATCTATCCATCCGTCTATTATCTGTAACTGCTTATTGTGTTCAGGGTTTGGGGGCTGGAGCCCCTTAGTGATTGGTCCGAGGGGGATTTGTTGGATTCTCTAAATAAAGCTATAAGGTTTTTTATCCAAAAATGTAAATGTGCCCAGAGAAACATTCAATGTGAATTGGCTGTATATAAATAAAGTTGAATTGAAGTAAAAAAGTAACTTAACATTCAGAACTATCACTATCCGGTCTCTACAGAGCTCAACCACATACTTTTAGTCTTCCGAGTCTTCTTTAGTGGATTTGTCTTCACCCTTTCCTACCGGCCAGGCTCAAAGAACTGCAAGGCAGATGCCTTATCTAGCATGCACGACCCGGATGACCAGCCTCAGGACCCTGACGACATTTTACCCTCTTCTGTTAATCTTGCCGCAGCCAAGGTTGACATAGAAGAGATCATTCAAGCCCATACCCAAGCACCAGCACCCTCTGCTTGTCCTCCTCATCTCCTCTATGTTCCTGGAAATCTACGCTCCAAGGTCATCAATTGGTGCCATCCCTCTAATTTAACCTGTCACCCTGGGGTTTCTAGGACCCTTTTTGTCCTCCGGCAATGCTTTTGGTGGTCCTCCATGCACAAAAATGTTAAGGAGCATGTGGCCGCATGTCCTGAGTGTGCGCATGCCAAGACTCCCAGACGTTCTCCCAGAGGTCTCCTCCACCCCTTACCTATCCCGAAGAGACCATGGTCCCACATATCCATTGATTTTGTCACTGGACTTCCCCCTTCAAATGGCATGACCGCCATCCTCACAGTTGTTGACCGCTTTTCAAAAATGGCTCACTTACCCCTTCCCAAGCTGCCCACCTCCAAAGAAATTGCAGACGTTCTTCTCACCCATGTTTTCCTTCTTCATGGCCTCCCCCGTGACATCGTCTCAGATCGATGATCCCAATTCACAGGCAAGTTTTGGGCGGAATTCTGTTATCTGCTGGAGATCTCTGTCAGCCTGTCCTCCAGTTTTCAACCACATCAAACGGTCAATACCAGAGACTTAACCAGGAACTGGAGACAGGTCTACGTCTACTGTGCACCCAGGATCCCTCCACGTGGTCAAGAAATGTGATCTGGGTGGAGTATGCACACAACTCCCTTCCATCTACAGCCACTGGGCTCAATCTCTCCCAAGTAGTCTATGGCTACTAACCACAATTGTTTTCTATCCAGGACTCTAATGTTATGGTTCCAGCTGCAGTACGAAACTGTCACCTCACCTGGCGAAGAGCACGCCAAATCAGTGTCAAATCAGTGTCTAGTTACGAGAAGTGGGCCAACAGTATCCTCCAGGCCAAAAGGTCTGGCTTTCCACTGTGGACCTTCCCCTTCAGGTGGAGAGCAGGAAGCTTGCTCCCCGCTTTGTTGGTCCTTTCCCCGTCGCCAAGGTCATTAACCCCGTGGCTGTCAAGATGCGTTTACCCAGACCACCTAGGATCCATCCAACGAGACTGTTGCACTGAATCACTGAAGGGATTTTGGAGTTTGCATATTATATCACTAAAGAGATTTTGGAGTTCTCTTCACTATCAGGGATTGGAGATTCACCACGGCTACGTTCTACCTGCTCACTGCCAGGCCTGCCTCTATGTTATGGATCCAGACCAGTACATCTTCCTCAGTGTCCCCTCCTCCCACCACTCCCTTACCCTATCTTCAAGTTACTCAACCTCGCCGCATCTCAAGATTCGTCTACTCTACCAGGACCATACTCCACTCTTCCCCATAAGAACTTTGCTTCTCCTCTAGACTGCGCTCATCTTCCCACTGAATCTAGTAAGTTTTGTTTTCATGTTCAGACACCATATCCCACACGTCACTGGCAAGATACTCATCTTCTTGTCCTCTCTCATAGACTGTTCAGCACCATCTAGCTAGTTGGAGGACTTACTACATCTCCATCCTGTTTTGCCAACTATTATATTTTATAATAAACCTTATTTTAAATGGAGTAGTTGTGGCAAACCCCTTATTTGGTCCAACCCTAAAACTAGTTCCTTACAGAGGAGGTGTTAGATTAATGAGTCACCAAGATATCAGAGTCTGACACAGGAGGCTTCTTTTCATTAAAGGACACTCAGCTTACACACACTGAAACTAACAATGAGTCTGATTCACTTTGGTTAGTGGATTAGCTTGTTTGTCTGTCCCATAGACATCCATTGTTGTCCAAAACTATTGAAACACATTTAACCAGACACACCCCTCCTCTGAATGATATTTTGTATTTTGACTGTTTGCTGATTGAAGTAAATGACTTAGGTACATTTTTTAAACATAATACAGGACTATTATGGGACTAAAAATCTCCAACTCTTTTTTTATTCTATCTCCGTCACGTTTTGCAATTACGCAAGTACACATTTTAGGTTGATGGTTGAAATGATGAGAGACTTATTCTGTATTTTGCATGGAAATCAGAGATAAGAAATATAATAAAAAGTAAACTAAAGCATTAAAAGGGGAGATGATGCTCAGTGTTTCTGCAAGAACCCAAATGTACGGCAGGCTTTTCCCCCTCACATTCAGCTTGGTGTATTTGTCTGTGTGTGGTTCTGTCAGCTTTGTCCTCAAAGAGCAATTTTCCCCCTCGCCTTTCTTTTCCTGAGGAGAGAGAGAGAGAGAGAGAGAGAAACAGAGAGGCTGGAGCCAGCAGTCTGGAACAAGCATGACAGAATTTGAATTATAGAAGCAGCACTGCAAAGAGGAGAGTGAGCAGGGGAGGAGGAGGGGCATGAGTTTCAGTGTGTGTGTGTGTGTGTGTGTGTGTGTGTGTGTGTGTGTGTGTGTGTGGCAGGGAGGCAGAGAGAGAATGATTTCAGCAGTGGAGGTTGTTATTTCAAAGACATTGTTGAAAAGCAGCTTTGAAACTGTTGTCTTCTCTCTCTGCTATTATGAGTGAAATGGGTGAGACCCAGAGGTGGTAATTACAATGTTGTACAACACATATTTTGTGATTTAAAACGGACTCAAATACAGTCTAAATACAAAAATACAGTATAGCATGTTAAGATTGAATTATTTGTCAAATAGTCCTAAACACAATGAACAGCTGAAGGCTAATGGGAATGTTATTATATCTGCAGGTATTTGGTCAATAACTGACACAAGATGAATAATCACCGACATGAATATAATTAATCCAAAGACACACATCCATCCATTAGGCATTTAGAGAATTAAATCTAAAACAAAGATCCCAAGCTCGTGGTGGTGGTACACAAACAGCAGCACACAGAATTTCCATTCAAAATACACTGTTGCCCATTAAGTTAGAATAAAATATTTGTTACCTCTTCTCGTGAAATTATGACAATATGATTTATTGTTGATGGATAAAGTTTGTATCTTCTCAAAACTTTGCTGATCAATCTCTTCCAAACATGTCACAGTGTAAATTAAAAGACAGTTAAACTTTGCAAAATGATTTGAACTTTGTGCAACAGTGTATAATGTCAATCTTTTCAATAGTTCTTTGAGTGCTGAGCCAAAGCAGTATTTAAAAATTCCCCCACTTCTTTCTTCTTGGATTGGTTTGTATAGGTTTCATTTAATTCCAGCACACCGTAAAAAAAACTTTGTTGTTGAAACTTTTATTAATCTGTCATTAATTGATGGATGACCCCTAAAGTTTCATTAATGTTTTTCAGTATGTCTATGCAGCATTAGCTTTTATGCAGCTTGAACAAGCTTGACTGAAACATTCAGATACTCATCTTCTTGTCCTCTCTCATAGACTGTTCAGCACCATCTAGCTAGTTGGAGGACTTACTACATCTCCATCCTGTTTTGCCAACTATTATATTTTATAATAAACCTTATTTTAAATGGAGTAGTTGTGGCAAACCCCTTATTTGGTCCAACCCTAAAACTAGTTCCTTACAGAGGAGGTGTTAGATTAATGAGTCACCAAGATATCAGAGTCTGACACAGGAGGCTTCTTTTCATTAAAGGACACTCAGCTTACACACACTGAAACTAACAATGAGTCTGATTCACTTTGGTTAGTGGATTAGCTTGTTTGTCTGTCCCATAGACATCCATTGTTGTCCAAAACTTCCATTGTTGTCTGGTTAAACACATTTAACCAGACACACCCCTCCTCTGAATGATATTTTGTATTTTGACTGTTTGCTGATTGAAGTAAATGACTTAGGTACATTTTTTAACCATAACACAGGACTATTATGGGACTAAAAATCTCCAACTCTTTTTTTATTCTATCTCCGTCACGTTTTGCAATTACGCAAGTACACATTTTAGGTTGATGGTTGAAATGATGAGAGACATATTCTGTATTTTGCATGGAAATCAGAGATAAGAAATATAATAAAAAGTAAACTAAAGCATTAAAAGGGGAGATGATGCTCAGTGTTTCTGCAAGAACCCAAATGTACGGCAGGCTTTTCCCCCCCCTCACATTCAGCTTGGTGTATTTGTCTGTGTGTGGTTCTGTCAGCTTTGTCCCTCAAAGAGCAATTTTCCCCTCGCCTTTCTTTTCCTGAGGAGAGAGAGAGAGAGAGAGAGAAACAGAGAGGCTGGAGCCAGCAGTCTGGAACAAGCATGACAGAATTTGAATTATAGAAGCAGCACTGCAAAGAGGAGAGTGAGCAGGGGAGGAGGAGGGGCATCAGTTTCAGTGTGTGTGTGTGTGTGTGTGTGTGTGTGGCAGGGAGGCAGAGAGAGAATGATTTCAGCAGTGGAGGTTGTTATTTCAAAGACATTGTTGAAAAGCAGCTTTGAAACTGTTGTCTTCTCTCTCTGCTATTATGAGTGAAATGGGTGAGACCCAGAGGTGGTAATTACAATGTTGTACAACACATATTTTGTGATTTAAAACGGACTCAAATACAGTCTAAATACAAAAATACAGTATAGCATGTTAAGATTGAATTATTTGTCAAATAGTCCTAAACACAATGAACAGCTGAAGGCTAATGGGAATGTTATTATATCTGCAGGTATTTGGTCAATAACTGACACAAGATGAATAATCACCGACATGAATATAATTAATCCAAAGACACACATCCATCCATTAGGCATTTAGAGAATTAAATCTAAAACAAAGATCCCAAGCTCGTGGTGGTGGTACACAAACAGCAGCACACAGAATTTCCATTCAAAATACACTGTTGCCCATTAAGTTAGAATAAAATATTTGTTACCTCTTCTCGTGAAATTATGACAATATGATTTATTGTTGATGGATAAAGTTTGTATCTTCTCAAAACTTTGCTGATCAATCTCTTCCAAACATGTCACAGTGTAAATTAAAAGACAGTTAAACTTTGCAAAATGATTTGAACTTTGTGCAACAGTGTATAATGTCAATCTTTTCAATAGTTCTTTGAGTGCTGAGCCAAAGCAGTATTTAAAAATTCCCCCACTTCTTTCTTCTTGGATTGGTTTGTATAGGTTTCATTTAATTCCAGCACACCGTAAAAAAAACTTTGTTGTTGAAACTTTTATTAATCTGTCATTAATTGATGGATGACCCCTAAAGTTTCATTAATGTTTTTCAGTATGTCTATGCAGCATTAGCTTTTTATGCAGCTTGAACAAGCTTGACTGAAACATTCACACGAGGATCATCAAAACCCACTGACCCGGTTTGGTATCTTGGCCAGCGGCAATCCTAAGCTCTAGGGGAGCCCTCCAGGTAAAGAAGCCTTTCTAGCGCCCTAGTAAGTACAAGACATACCACCTAAAGGTTTTCTGAGGCAGTGGCAGAGCAGTGTATGGAGATTTATGGGGAGTTTATAGTTTTCATTGTCATTTCTGCTAATAGAAGTGGTAACATAACCCAAACATTCACCTGTGATCTTCACCTATGAGATGCACAGTTGCCAGTGGGTCTGTAGCGAAATGTACTTTTGATGGCTGATATATTGTTCAAGAAGTAATCACAGTAAAAAATATTATGGTGTGTGTGTGCAAAAGCAGCAAAAGCTGTTGGTCCATCGCTATGTTGGTTTTCATAGCGGAACTAATGTAATGTAATAAAATGGAAATTATTATTTTCCTCAGGCACCATAGTGATGGACTGATAAGTGCTGCCACCTTACAGCTAGAAGGTCTGAATCTACCTGCTGGCTGTGGCCTTTCTGTGTAGAGTTCGCATGTTTTCCTCGTGCTTGTATGGGTTCTCTTCGGATACTACGGTTTCTTCCTGCAGACGTGCATGTTAGGTTAACTGGTGACTCTAAACTGCCTGTATGTGTGAGTGTGAATGGCTGTATGTGTGAGTGTGAATGGTTGTCTGTCTGTGTATGTCTGTTTCTCTTGGGATAAACTGGAAACCGATCCAGCGTGGACCCCACCTCTCATCTGATAATCGTTTCCATAAAATGGGTGAATGGATGAATAATTTAACTCAGCGTGGATATTTTAATGAACTGTGGAAGTGACTTTGGTGGGAGTGTAACTGCCATCACTAGTGTTTTTCTTGAACTTTGAAACAAGATTGTTTTTATGAGGCTACATTAGGAAAAAGGTAACAGTAAGGCTTTATTACTCATTTACTTTATTACTTTATTACTGTCTTTTATATGGGCCTCTCTTGGTTTAAATTGCATATAGGTGTGAATGGTTGTCTGTCTGTGTATGTCTCTCTATGTTGGCCCTGAGATAAACTGGAGACCGGTCCAGGGTGTACCCTGGCTTTTGCCCTATGACAGCTAGCATAGGCCCCATTCCCTGCTACCCTACACTAATTAAGTGATTAAAGATAATGGATGGATTCACTACCTACTTATTTAAAGCTTCCTTTGTCAAAATGCTTTATTAGCAAATGGAGAAAGGTTGCTGCTGTCCCCAGCAGTCAGGGTGTCAGTGCCCAGCAGCTTGGGGTTTTGTCTAAAGTGTGTTACTTGGAAAGGGAAGGGAAAGCAGAAATGACTGCAGATTTACTAAAAGTAAACACTTTAATGTTGGGCAGAGCTGGCCTACCCAGATTCTTGCTGATCAGTTGGTTTTCAGTTTCTTCATTCCAGACAGTCATGTCAGTGTGAAAATAATCTTGTACTGGTATGTCCAGATAAGATGAACATGCCTTCCACGTGTGACCTCTTGGCCTCGTCAATTGTTTGCTTTCGTGACTCTGAACTAAACACCCAATCAGGGTGGTCTTTCTCACCGATGGTGTCCACAAACGAGTGAACATGCTAAACAGCTGCGTAAATGCCAACAAGGGTCTGAGCAACAGATGCACTGACTGTCAGTTGACCTACTAGAGCACAGAGTGTTATATTAAGTTGCATGTTGTAAGTTTTGGCAGATGATCATTTACCATAAGTGGCACGTCCGACCCTTAAAGCAGACGGGAATGTTCCAAACAATTTACTGAGACACTATTTCGACTACTCTCAGATCAGCATTTGATTGGCTTCAATTTAGCCGAACTCCCCAGGATTAGCTCTGGACGTCTCCACCATATAGACAGTAGAGAGGGTGCATGCCAAATGTGAATGTTAATCAGTTTTACCATATCAGCCTAAAGGCATTTCAGTGGAATAATTTGCTCCCTCCTGTATGCTTTATTGCAGTCTTCCTCCTTAGCTCTCTCCTCAGAGACAGATGTGGAAGCAGAACCGAAGTGCAGAGGGTAAACAACCGAGCTTTCTCCCCCTCAGTTTTTTCACTTCGCTGTTTAACTCCACCCTTTGTCTCACGCCATCGACATTCAATCGATCCCGACAGCGCAGCAGGACAGAGCATACAGTTGTTCTGCGGTGAATATGTGTTGGTATATAATCAGCAGCAGTAAACCTTCCCCCAGCACACACAGAGAAACCCGTCAAAGTGTTCTGATTCAACCAGCCCCTCCACCCCAGAGCTATCACCTCACAGATCGTGTGTGTGTGTGTGTGTGTGTTTGAGAGAGGGAACATTCCAGTGATGGTAGACAAAAAGAAAAAACCGAGAGGGAGAGACATCATCACTCTAATGACTGCATGCAATTCGATAGTCTTGCATACTGAATATTCCCCCACAAGGCACTTTCCATTACCCAGTTTTAGCTGATCCAACCCAGCTTCTTTCTTTCTTCCATTCCTCCCTGCCTCCCCCTCATTTTCTCTTCTTAGCTATTTTTTTCACACACATACTGTGCAAATGTAACCTTCTGCACGTCCCCCCTCCACACACACACACACACACACACACACACTCACCCCCACTAAAGTTGGCTAGCCACTTTGCTGCCAAGAAATATGAAAAACTGGCAGACTGCCCGTTTCATCTGCAAACACAGTGAGAAAAGGAGGGAGGATGGAAGCAGCAGGAGACGGAGGGTGGGAGGGAGTGTATGTGACAGAAGAGAAGGAAATGCTGCTGCTGTGCTTTCTACAAGAAAGAAAAAAGACTGAAGCAGAACACAGAGGAAGAAAGATGCTGTGAGATAAGGACACATTTTACTTGCATGAAAAGGATCCACATAACCACATAACTGACTTCAGATACATTTTATGTAGACATTTTCTTGGTAGCAGCAAACACCACACAGCTCCATGGGCACCAATGGGCAAGTTTAACAGATATTATTAGAAACATTTGTCTCTGAGTACAGCTGAAGGTAAAGACAGAAATTAGGCTACTAGATTGAACTGCTGGCTTCAAGTCCACCCACAGCATTTCTATAGGATTCAAGTCAAAAGGTTCTACTCTGATCTCTGTCCACATAACATCCTTCTAACAGCCTCCTAGCTTCTCGATATAAAATAAACTTGAGACAGACAGCAATGTTCCTTGTGTAGAGTAGTTGTTGTTCCCTGTTCGCCTGATGATGAACTCATGAACGCTGCTATTAGCCACTACGAAAAAATATGATGTTAATAAATCAAAAGAAACAAATAGAAAATAAAAACATAAAACAACTAATCAACTGTTTTTAGAGCAATCAATGCTTCCACTGAGCACAACCTGTAGTATGTTTAGAGTGCTTCATGTTTTATCCATCCATTATCTTAGCTGATTCTATTCTTAAGGGTCAGGTAGGGGTGGAGCCAGTCCCAGCTTCAACCTCTTTCACATATGAACTCCAGATAGTGTTAGAATTAGGTCTGCACTTTGCCCAGAGCTCTCGTTTCACACATGGAACTCACGTTGGGAGACTGTCTGAGTCAATAATGTTCTCACGAGAGGAACTCTGCTTGATTTTAGTGGCAGGTGGTGTGTGTACAGGAAGTACAACATGAATTATTCCAGTATTCTGCAGGAAATAGTGTTTTGTTTACAGCCCATCAAAGTTTCATGTTATAAAAAGGCAGCGTGAAAGACACATCACACACACCATTCGCTCCCTTTACCTCCTCCCAAGAGTTTGGGACAGAGACTTTGTACTAAGGGGCTTGCAGGATAAAGGTTGGGAAACCTCTAGACTGTCTTTGTGTTCTCATAAACACCACCTTCAGGTAAGGTCAGCAGAAGAACTGGATTCCATAGGTGGTAGAGACAATCATTTACAATCACATTAACACCTACGGACAATATCTGAGTCAGTGGGGATGCTGAGTTGGGCTACACCACTTCAGACTTTAGTTGCACCATTAAAATCCCAGCTCTGAACCAGATGTATAGCTACATTTACCATAATAAACTAACACTGCATTGCATTAAACGTTGTCTCTCCACGTAATGATTGGCTGACCAGATGTATATCAAATGACACAGACATGTCTCACATGGCTGTGACTCTTGCAGCCACAGTGATGCTGTCTGCAACGACAAAAGATAATAACTGAAAGTTTATACTGTCTTCAAAATACAAAATAAAAATTTTTAATACCAGAAATATGAAGTTAATAAATCAACAGATACATAAATAGGACAAATTGTGGAGGAACAAACCTCAGGGGTTGCTGCATGCTGGCAGGAACTTGCAAATTAAAACCGGAGCAGAGTTTCTGGTTTACTTGGCCACAGTGACTAGTCCAGCGACAGTTAGTAGTCGAGCCAAGTAAATGAGGCTTTGGTAGAAAGGAAGAGAGGAAAGTTACAAAGCAGCTGTTTAATGCCCAGGACATGAAGAGAGGGGCTCAGATTACAGGTAAACTAACAGAGACTTGTGTCATCACCAAATGCATGACACAGGTGTGTTGGTTGTTACAGTATGTGTGTTTAATTAATCAGCAAGTATGTTATACTTGGACAGCCAATTATTTTAGTCAGTGTGAGCGTTGGATTTGCATAATGAGGAACTTCCTGCAGATTTTGTCGGCTAAAATAGTGCTGGGGGTTTGTTTTATGGTCAAAATCCATGTGGAGCTGCTTTGCGGTCTGTTTTCTGTTACCTGAAGAAAAAGAAGTTTCAGTACATTTACAGGCCTCGACTTACAGTGTAAGGATGTACTTCTTTGTAGTTATGGTGTACCTGTAAAGTATGTACTAATACGTATTTGTAGGTGCCAAACAATGTGCAAAGTTTGGGGAATAAGGAGATGGGTTGTACTACAATGTACTTATACGATATGTGCTAAGCAAGTAGCACATATGGTGCTACGAAAAGCTTCACATTGTGAGTGACTTTACAGAGAACTTAAACTGGAAGTATGTTCTAATATTATGCTGTACATATATGATTAGCAACAATCTTTCAATTGGGGGCAGTTTATACATGGTAGGTAGCCTATGTTTCAATTCATGATCGAACTACTATTCTGTTATAACAGGATAGAATATGAACATCAAACTTGCCTGACTGGTGCATATGGGGGTGACTGTGACTGCAGGAAGGTAGAGCGGTTGTCCACCAATCTTGCAGTTGTTGGTTCGATCCCCGGTTCCTCCGGTCACATGCCTTGAGCAAGATACTGAACCCCGACTTAGTTGCTCCTGGTGAGCGTTGGCCAGCTGCATAGCAGCTCTTCCATCAGTGTATCAGTGTATGAGTGTGTGTGTGATTGTGAGTGTGAATGGCCACAGTGAATAAGAAGCAGAGTAAAGTGCTTTGAGTGCCAATAGGTAGAAAGGTGCAATATACCGTAAGTGCAGAACATTTACCATACAGGAAGAACCAAATTCTTATAAATGACCAAAAAATCTGGTAAACAGTGCAGACTGCACAATGATCATATTCTTCGAGAGAAGACTTCATGATTCCCCACAAGATCCAAACTTTGGCTAAGCCTCAAAAACAGGAAACTATTTTGCAGTTTGCAAAACATATAAAAGAAACCAGTAGAGTTACTATAGACTGATGAACTAAAAATTAGCCTCTATCAAATGATTTGAGCATACTGGAGAATTAAAAACTCACTATATTATCATGATCATGACTGCCAAATTACTGAGATGTATTTTTACTGGGATTTTTTTATCTGAATATTTTATCAGAGCAGCTTAATTTCAGTTGTAAAGTAGGCAAATTCTCTCCCTTTTCTGCCTCAGGGTCTTTTCAGGTCTCTGTCCACAGAGGCACAAGCCTCCCAGACAAGAGTAAGAAAAATGTAGGGCAACAATATTAAAATAGGCCCATTGAAAAGATAGAATAGTCCTTGTTGACCAAGTTATCAACTGATCACTTTGAATTACAGTAGCAGAGGCTCAGCTTGTTCACGACCAGACAAAAGGCCGAGATGGCTACAGTAAATGTGTGGAGAGCATCAGCAAGGCTGCAGACAATGATGTCTTAAAGAGGCTACTCCACTTTAACTGCACTATACTGTGTATTCGGATCTGATGTAATTATAATTATGTAATTATATATTTTTTTGTTTTTTTGATTTATCAAAAATATAATTCATTATAATATTTTTTCTTTATTTTAACACCTATTGTGAAAGTGTCACATACAGAAAGTTGCCTTACCCACTGTCAAATATATTAAAAAGGGCCACTTCACCAATTCTCAACTTGCTCTCTATGTACATGAATGTACATTAATGCTTTTAAATTTCCATCTGACTTCCCTATATTAAAATATTTCTCTGCTGTTAGCTGAAAAACTCCTCCAGATGACATCACCTGGAGGGGTTTTTCATCATTACGAGTTCAACTGATGTCATCTGGGGAAGCTCTGGAAATGCAGATTGACCATGATTACAAACTCCATAGTATGAGCAACAAGATGACACAATCTAAACTCCAAGTGATGTCATCTGGAGGCAGCTAGATGTAGAGAGATATTTTGGTATAGAGCAGTCAATGGGAAGTTTAATGGCCTTTATCTACATGTACAACGCAGACTATAACCCAAAGAAGCAAGTTCAAAATCAGTGAAGGCCTCCTATAATATAAAGCTATAAAAGTTGGCATGTACAGTAACATCCAGTATTTTATTTCTAATTTGGAATGCATGTAACTGTCCAAACATTAGACTGTATTTGATTGCAAACAAAGCTTTTACAATTGACATTTTCCTTGACATCGTTTCTAGACCCCATGACATTTTCCACAAGTAACAGTGGTGAGAAAGGAGAACATTTTTTCTTTTTTTTTAATCTACAGAGAAGGAAAGATTTCTTTCATGAACGGCCGCATGATGTGTCTCCCTGCAATCTCTTCCTGTGGTTTTGACGTCTCCAAGTGATGCTCTTCCTGTCTGTTGCCTGGCAACAGAGCGGGGGAAAATACTTGAGGTGACGAGTGAAGGTGAGCCAGAGGCAGACAGGAGGAGAGGAAAGAGAAACAGAAGAAAAGGGGGTGGGCAAAGGTTGGTTATTTTCTTCTTGGCAAGCTTTTACATTTTTGTTCTGTGACAGTTATTCAAAGCCAATTACAAAAAGTAATGCGATGTGTGCTAAATGCAAGATGTTCAAATGAATGATGAACTTTTATCTGCTAAATAAATGAATAAAGGGAATAAGACACACCTGACAATACAACAGCTGACATGCCACTACATTGGTGGTTTATGTAATTTCTGCAGTCTACACATCAAATACACCTTGACTGTTTGATGTCAAAACTTTTTTGAAGAACCAAAATTGTGTGACCACATAGGGTGCCACCTGCTGGGATGGCACTAAAAGAGAGGAAACAAACATTTTGTAATTTTTTCTGAGATATAGGCTGTTTTCGAATGAGTGAGTTGAGGTAAGCGGGAGCTGTCGAGTTAACCACCCTGTGACCCAGAGACAGAGCTTTGAACCTGATGCGAGCATCTACAGGAAGCCAGTGTAGAGATCTAAAAAGTGGTGTGACATGGGTCTTTTTTGGCTGATTAAAAATGAGGCGAGCTGCTGCGTTTTGGATCATCTGCAAGGGTTTGATTGTGGATACCGGTAACCCCATCAACAAAGCGTTGCAGTAATCAAGACGAGATGTGACCAGCACCTGTACAATGAGTTGGGTTGTATATTCCATGATGTAGGGTTCTGATCTTCCTGATGTTGTAGAGAGCAAATCTGCTGCCCTAGAGACTGAGGAGATGTGGTCCTTAAAGCTCAGTTGGTCGTCGATGATGACCCCCAGGTTTTTGGCCAATTTAGTGGGGACAATCACTGTAGATCCAATGTTGATGCTGATGTTGTGTTGCATCGAAGGTCTGGCTGGGAAGACAAGGACTTCGGTTTTGGAGAGGTTGAGCTGAAGGTGTCTCTCACTCATCCAGGCTGAGATGTCTGAGAGACAGGCAGAAATGCGCGAAGAGACAGTGGAGTCGTCCGGTGGAAAGGACAGGAAGAGCTGTGTGTCATCAGCGTAGCAGTGATAGGAAAGACCATGTGAGTGAATGATGGCACCTAGGGATGAAGTATAGATAGAAAAGAGGAGAGGACCAAGAACTCAGCCCTGCAGCACACCGGTAGAGAGGCTATGAGAGTTAGAAAGATGTCCCCGCCAGGATACCTTGAAGGTTCGTCCCGATAGGTAAGAACAAAACCAGTCTTGCGCTGATCCAGAGATGCCCAAGTCAGAGAGTGTGGACAAGAGGATCTGATGGTTCACAGTGTCAAAGGCTGATGATAGATCAAGTAGAATTAAGACAGATGATTGACCTGTGGCTTTTGCAGCTCGAAGATATTCCACAACAGTCAGGAGTGCCGTTTCTGTGGAGTGACCCCTCTTGAAGCCAGACTGGTTGACATCGAGGAGGTTGTTCTTGGAAAGGAAGTGGTTGATGCCCTTCCTGACGCAACCCTCCCCAATTTCTACCGGGCTTGGACCGGCACTGCATCGCTGGGGAGGGGGAATGGGCTGTTAGGGATTCAGGGTCTTGCCCAGGGACACTTCGACATATAGCCAGGGCCGGGGATCGAACCACTCACCCTGTGGTCCGTAAGCAACTGCCTATACCAACTGAGCTATAGCCGCCCACTTTGAGTGCACTATATAGTGGATAGATTTACACACTCAACATTCGGACACTACTACAAAATAGCAAACACACTATATAGTGAGAAGGGGAGGACTTTGGACACAGCCATAGAGTGCTGCAGGCATGAGGTTTTTTGTAGGCCTGTAAGTTCGCATCAGCCTGGTTCCCTCGTCAAAAAGCCAATGGATTCCTCTACTGACAATTAGAGAATTACTGCAAATATGCTCTGTTAAATCCTCTGTAGTCTCATTTAGTCACTTGTTGGCAAGGAACTGCCTTTTTAAGATGCATATAGTAAAAACTTTTAAAAAATAGCACAAGTGGGATATGGACTACTGAACAGACCTACCTGGCAAAGGTACAGTGGTCCCAGAAGTCACAGGAACTAGGGGCCAGAGCCTCTGAAGTTACTCTTCACATTTTAAAAAATAAATGATCTAAAACTCTCTACTGGCTTTCTACTTGGTGGTGCTACTTGAGCAAATGGTTTATTATGTCATATGTTGGGGTAGAGACAAACAACCTATTTGTATGTGAAGGGCGAAATACAGGATGCCACCACAACCTAAAACTGTGAGGTGTGGGGTTGGGTCTTGTTTTATTTCAGTTTATTATACGTTTAGGTTACAACTCCAATTCTGCTTATCAAGTCCAATTATGACAAAATGGTACATTGTTAACATGTTATTGAATATTATTTTATTTAATGAAATAAAGGAATTATAAAAAAACACACAAAAGATAAAAACAATTATCTCAAGCATATTAGAATAGAATAAAGGTCAAAAAATGTGTTAAACTTTACTACCTGCCTGACAAATGCCTGGCATTTTCTTCCAGAAATTCAAGTGGGGATGATTTAAACTGATGTATGTCCCTCTCGGGAGTTTAAAACTTTTTTAAAAAGTAGTCTAGTAAAGCAATAATATGTGTTTATATTTGGCTTTTCCTCCATAGAGAGAGTGAGACTGTTCTTTTCAGTGTAAATTACATCACAAAATTGACAAACAATAGAAACTTTCCTTAAAACACATCAGTATATACTAATTATGATGAAAGTAGCTGCTGGAATGTCCCCTGCCACAGTGTACACATACACTGGTTAGCCATGACATTAATAACCCCTGATTATGTAATAGAAAATATTATATGTTTTTTT
The DNA here is from genome assembly GCA_020496755.1 of Channa maculata. Classification (NCBI taxonomy): domain Eukaryota; kingdom Metazoa; phylum Chordata; class Actinopteri; order Anabantiformes; family Channidae; genus Channa; species Channa maculata. The sequence goes on along the minus strand of CM035615.1, from coordinate 1,895,792 downwards.
TTTTTAATATTCTCAACTAATAAATGCTGATGCATCATTATGGGTCAACTACCTTTCAGCACATAAAGTGGTAAAATCAGCTCCTCCTTTACCAACAGTGACCTCTAACCCTTATTTTTTAATAATTACTGCACATGTTTTGCTATAATTAACATAATCAGTATCGTCCATTATTAAAATACATTGTTTACATTGTTTGAAATATGTAGTTTTGTCACTGGAGTCCTGTACTTCTATTTGTTGTGTGTGGTGAGCGACAGTTTGTAAAGTGGCCCCATCCCCAGCTGTGCACTGCCGGTTTAAACCCAGTAGAAATTGGGGAGGGTTGTGTCAGGAAGAGCATCGGGTATAAAAACTGTGCCAAATCAACATGTGGACAAATGATCTGTTGTGGTGAGCCTGAACTCACAGGATAAGCTGAAAGGACAAAAGAACTTGCACTTTATTTGACTGTATTGTTTGTGTGCTACCACCTCTGCACACAGTGTAGCACATTTTGATGTGATGGGCTGTGTAGCTCCATACCGCTCACAGTGGCCATGCGGCCCCTTGTCCTTCAGGCAAACATCAGCTCAATTGTCTTTGGTGCCTAAGCATAGATATTGCGGCTGTTAATGTTAGCTGCATCTGAGGCATTAAGGTGGCTGGGAGACTTCAGCACATCAAACATGAAACAAACATTTCAGATTCACACTGTGCTAAGGTCAATACATTGCCGTGCTAAAGGTGCATGAAATGTTTTTATTGCAAGTGATGCATTTTGCTTTTGTTTGTTACAAATGCTGAATTATTTAATTTTTCTCTTTTTAACAGACAAAAAGTAAACATATGCGTAAAAATACTATACATTATAGGCTTTGTGTTATGTCTTGTTCTGTGGTTTCATGAACAACTGTTTAAAGAACGTGTTCCTTTGTGTGAAGATGCAAAACCAGGATGTAAAAATTACAAAGATCCTAAATGAGATGAATCCCAAGAGTTCAAGAAAGAAAGAAGAAAAGAGAGGAGAGGACTAAAGGTAAGAGAAGGGTTTACCAGAGGGGTATATGCGCAGTCCCATAGCAGGGGGGGTGAAGTGAGGGGGGAGGCTGGGGAGGAGATAAAACGATCAATATCTAATTTCAGTGCTGAGTTCACTGTGGACGCTTTCCCAATAATGCTGGGATAGAGAGCCAGTTTGAATAGCTGTGTATCTCTGTCTGTCTCTCTGTACACATTTCTCTCTGGGTGTGTGTCTTAGGCTGAGGCTGAGACTGAGAGACCCTCGGCCATTTTAGCATATTTTCATTAAACTCTTCCTGTCTGATAAATGCCAAGTCTTTCAAATCCTGCACAGAGAATTTGTGATGTGGGCTGTCTCTCATTAATGCGTAGTCTCCAAGCCTGGCTGGATGATGTGAACCCAGCAGACACCCTCATCACGGTGGTTTCTTTGTAGTATTTACAATGAAATATAGCTTTTGCAAATCGTTGCATCCTTTTATTTACATTTTACTCAATGTCTTGAAAATGGGCTTTGCAGCAAAATGATTCTGTGTAAAATCTTTGAACCCTTCAAAGTTGGTGCAGCTTTACTGTTTTGTCTTGATGTCCTGCCTAAAGAGGATACCAGGTTCAAAATCTCATTTTAATATCTTTGTTATCAGGGGTCCAAGCAACAATAATATTGGAACCTCTTTGGTCAGGTTTTTATTATTTGGAAAATAAGAAATATAGTTCTAAGTTGCCTTATTATTGAAGGGTCAAAGAACCACTGATGTTGGAACCCTATTGTTTTTGGTTGGATTTTATCAGTAAGGATGAGGCATGAACCCCATTAACAGAGTTGGAACCTTGTAGTTTTAGGTTTTCATACTTTTATTTCTATAATTATAATACGTTGAATCCCATTATTTTCATAGGATTTATTTGAGTAGGAGTCCTAGCACCAATAGTGTATTTTTAACATCATAGTTCCTGTTAGAGGACCAACCACCGAGTTGTTGAATTATAATATAACAAGGATGAATTACTGTATAATCAAGGATTACAATTTAAAATCACTTAATCTGCAGGAGCCATTCTGTTCCAGATGGACCCAATAGATTTCCCAGGACTGTTCTGCCTGAATACCTGGACATTAAGCTAGAGCCACTTCACTGACTCCTCACCACCATTAGGACTCGAGTTCCATCGATCTCCTCCCAGCTACTCGTCTACCCATTAAGCTTGCACTGCCTGTCAGGTACTGGTTAATCTCCCAGCATGCATAGCGTGCATTAGCTGCCAGCCTCTAAACCTGGTTCTTGTTCAGTTAAAAGAATAAACTGTCTGACTTTTTAACTAATTTGCAGTTCTGACAAGAAAAAAGTATAAAGTATAGGGAAAACTGAGGTCCCATGTGGGTTATTTTTCTCCCACCCAGACATCAAGTTTCTTGTGGAGAGATGTCAGGATTGCAGTATAAGTGTCTAAAAAGTGGTGTCATAGTTCACCTCCTCTTTTAATATAATGTGGTCATTAGTGCCCAAGTCCAGAAAGCACACCAAACGTGTTGCAGCTTTCGGTTTACTTTCTTTTTGTGAAAACCAAAAGACAAAAAGGTTTTTCCAAATGGGCTGCAACCTGAACCGGCCACAGACAGAAGACACTGAACTAATATAAACTAAATGATACAGACTTAAGAAAGAGCTTGAGTCGATCAAACCAGGATCTAGAAGACAAAGCATATATTGCACACCGAGCTGTGCAGATGAGGCAAATCAGGCATTAATAAAGACAAAATAAGGCCTTGAGTGGCCCCAGTTTCAGTACCATGGACAGCAACTGCAACACTTAAGTGACTGTGACACTTACTGTATGTGAACTGTTATGCAACTTCCTATGCAATTAATTCTTTTTGAAAAACGTGTCCTATCTCACACTTGCATCTCAAGAAACAGACACATTTCTTCTCATAGCACTCTGCGTTAAGGGTTGGATTTTTTTTTGCTTGCCTCATACCTCACTTGCAATTCGCTTTGGATAAAAGCATCTGCCAAATAACTGAATGTAAATGTCATTCCAGGTTAAAATAGATGGCCTCATTTTCCTCCCTTACAAAGTGTCTGTCTTCTCAGGCTGGTGGACACTGAAGGAGTTGTGTTGTTGTTGTGCACTGGTGCCTAGTGTAGAAGTCTGCATTTTTCTTCTCATTACGCCGCTTATGTCCATTGTTGGGGGCAGACACACTTCACGAGAGCTTCCTCAAAGTTCCAGTCAAATGTAGTGAAACTAACTAGATACTGTTCAAAGGTCAGACTTTTAAACTTTTACATGACGTACAAAACAGGCTACTCCAAGTGTGGCAAAACTCCAACTCATGATGGTCAGTGATTTTCGTAGAAATATATGTAATTTTTAAAACAGCGCAATGTTTTTCATGTATTTGACAAAAACATAAACCAGCACTGTGACTCCAAAACTACTTTTTGTGGAGATGTGTTGACCACACTACCCTCGACACAGACCTACAGAACGGCACTGTCAGTACCACAGAGATATACTCTCTTTATTGAGGCTCACCCTTCTGGCCAATCAGGAAAGAACTATGATCTCTGCTTTTTAGTTGTGTTGCAGCTTCTTCTTTTATAATTTCAAAAAGATGACGATCTAAAGGGCTGTGCAGAGTGTGACAGAGCAACCAAAAAATGACTATGCAACTGAACTGCAAACACGGTTTTCCAAAGAACATAATGAGTAAATGTTCTGCTGCAACATATTTTTTGAATGTCTATGCTACATTTACCAATGGAGAGCGAGTTGAAAGCAGATGGTTGGGAAGATTGGGGGTTGTGCTAAGTGCACGGCTGTCATGCACAGACCTGTCTGGCTAGGTTCATGCAACAAAACCGAGATTAGAATTAGAGATTGTGGGGTTTTGTAAAAACAATTCACCACAATTTGTGTGAAGTGACATATATTTCAAAATATCTCAATTAATTCAGCTCTTGATCTTTCTCTACTCCAACCAACTGCTGTGGGTGCCCTAACACAATCAGAAAAATTGTGCTGTAGTAACAAACATATTATATTTTTTCATATTTTACTAAAAAACAAAATCAGATGGATCATTAACAAGTTATTGATACATTGTGTACATATGCCATTTAAGTAAAATATCAACGTACCCTCATCATTAGGTAATAGAAAATGAAATCTGGTTTTAATTATGTTTCTCAGAAAATCATCTTTGTGTTTGCAGTAAACTATTTGTTTAGGAGGTTATTTAGGAGATAGGTTTGGAAAGAGTGTAGCAGATGGTAGAAGAGCAGAGCAAAGCAGGGAGACAGGGGGGATGGGCAGAGCAGAGTGGATTGAATTCTATTCTCATGCTAGCACCGGTTTAAGTAGCTTGTACATTACAGTTTTAAGTAAAAGATGTGACCACTGCTCATTGTGGATTAATATGTTCATACCACAGCTGCTTATCAAGTAACGGCTGGATGGGTACTTTCATTCAGTTTTAAGGTGCCTTTAGTCTTTTTATTAGTCTATTAGTTTATTTGGATAGCATCAATAGTACATTAACTGATAGTTTAACTTGAAATATCAGTATTGTTGCCATGGTAATGTGAAGTGTAAAACATATCACCTACTGATTTAGAGCAGGAAACATAACTTCTTGTAGTTATTCTAGTTATTCCATAATGTAAGTCTGCTTTGTTGCTCTGTTCTAAACAAATGTTGAATAAAAAACATCCCTTGACTGTTGCTCCATCTGAGATTTCTGCCATTTTTTATTTCATGTTAAAAGGTTGTTTTGTTGAGGCTTTACTTACCTGATTCGAGGGCTTAAAGACAATGGGTAACGTATGATGTTCAACATCTTAGGCCCGTTTAGGCAAATTAAGGATTTGAGTTTGACTTAAACTGATTTGATTCGATATTATTGGGTGTGTTGTCACACTTTACAATGGCATGAAGGATCACAGCTGCAAAAGTCTGAAGACAATAAAGATTTTACTAAATCTATACTTTAATTATTAACTTGTTGGAAAACAAGCCCCTACTTTTCACAGTTGTTCTGCACAGTTTAGCCTATGTATTATCTTTATGTATAATTTAGAATGTATACTATCTTCATTATACACTGCACATGCACAAACATCCATTATACACTCATATCCACCATTAGCAGTTTTCATATGCATGTTTAATATCTACTTTTCCTTCATGCAACATACTGTGTGTGTAACACAGGAAAGAATCAATCTTCAACACTAAATCCTCAAGATGAGCTGACAGTAAGTGTACTGAAACAACTGTGTCAGTAACAAAACCAGCAGTTCCTGCTGCACTGAAGCTCCTCTCTCTGGTGACTGAAGGTACTGACGGTTGACAGTTCAGACACGATGTTTTGTGTCTCACAAACTGGTCAAGAGTTTACTGTAATGTTAAAGCAGAAGGTTGTGGTGCAGGTAGGTGGTTGTTGAGGCCCAAGATAGACTGAATCTAATCAAAATTTAACCCTGAACTGAAGGCTGTTCACAGCAGCACCTTTAAGGCTTGATGCACTTCAGACTATATGCTTATTTATTTTTAGTTTGACGGTTCAGTTTTCGATCAGGTGGGGCTATGTCAAACATGTTTTGTAACTTTCTGACACCTGATATTTGTGTGGTTGCAAAGATGTGTCACAAAAAAAAGGCTTTTTCCACCCCCCAGTGGTTGTACTGGAAAAGATGCATGTGGCAGACAACACATCTACACGATGTGGCTATGACAGATTATCTATATTGTTAGACTAAATAACTCAAAGTCTACATACTAGGTTTAACTGAAGCTTAAAATTGCAACTTATGGTCATTACATCAGCAGTTGCAATTTGCCGAGTTGTCATGGAAACACAGTCTAAAGTAAAAGGAGTCTGTATTACTAAAGTGATTCCTAATTGCTAGATTTATTATATAGATCGTAAAACCTCTTTATTGTATTCAACTGGTTCTGCAGCTTGCTTAGGTCTAAACAAACCTGTATCTTCTCATGAAAATCCTTAGAACCTTTACGTTTACCCTGTGTTGTCCCCTCTGAATACAGACTGTCTGATGACATTAGTGTGTGGACAGGCCTGGATAACCATGTAGCAGTTAAGGTTCAGATGATATAAATCTTATTTTACAATGAAGACTTTAGTCACGGGTTAAATTGGCACAAGTTAAGATCATAAATATCTCAATAATCAATAAGAATAAAGCACGTGTGAACATTGTGGCTCAATAGTAAGGTGATCTGAACATAGACTGTATGTAAAGATTAATTTATTTTAAGATTACAGTGAATAGAGGTTATAAACACACACCATGACAGAAGTTGATCCTTCCTAACTACAGGGTGCATGGACTGCCCTCTTGAGGTTAATGCACTCCATTTCAGTTCCACTCTGAGAACTTGCTCATGCTGTCAGAAAGCGTTTAAGGGATCTTAATATAAATTATGAATATATGCGTACAAAATTTTCCTAAAATAGCTGGTGATTATAAAAAGGGAATGCAAAGTAAAAAATGTGTGCACCTCATACCTACTTCTCACTAAATCTCTTAGCTGTGCTATAAGCTAATAACTGATCATTGCTTTGACATTTGATGATAACTGAAATACTGCAGCAATGATAATTAGATATAGATGTGATAAATAAATGGTACGATTTTACAACTAGCCATGTTGCTGTGTAACAGTTGTGCTATGGACAGCTGCTGGTTCTCTTCTGTTAATCTGTGAAACTACACTTCCTTTTTGATGTTATTCGACTGCCCAGGCCAGTGGACAGGGTATTGATATGCTGATGCATCTTTAAAGGTGTTTTTTTAATTTATGATTTCATAAAACTGAACCAGGTACATGTGCGACTTTATTTATCTGATGAAATGCATGCATCTTTGTGTGTACAGACCTCAAAACTAGGATTTACAGAGATTATCATTTTTAAACAAACTGTCGTTCTCTTACGTACAACTGAGTTGAAGCAAACTGTAGATGCTGGTGTTTTTACAGATTGTACGTTAATGGATAACTAAACATGTAAGAGATGTCAAAATGATTGAGATATGATCAGAGACAAACTGTATCATGGCTGTATGATAAAAAAATGCAGAATTAATATAAACCTGCCAAGTGACTACAAGCTAAATCGTTTCTTCACTGAATTTGTATTGTTTTTGTACATTGTCACTGAGAAACTAAATCATATTTAGACATTAAATATTTAAAAGTAAAGCAACAATATTTGCATGTGCAGCTCATTTGCTACAAATAAACTTAGATTTACAGAATTCATGGATATTTCCCACTCATTTTCAGAAAGTCTTTTCATTCATTTCCTCACATAATGAACTTTAACATTGTCTCAAACCAATAAAGCTCAGAATCATTAATTTGCTCTTTTTAAATGTATCTACAGCAAACACTTGCAGATAGAATATGCCACAGAGAGGTGAGCACAATGACCAGGACCTGTGTTAGGTGTAACAAATTAGTAAGTAAATTAGGGATAGGCAAGAAAATTGGAAGCAAAACGCAATAGATGATCCTGTTCATCCTAAAAACTCAACTACAATGGATCAATAAATAAACCAGTAGTGGCATTTGTGTTCCAGCAGGCCCTGACATTCATACTAATACCTGCTAAAATCTAAAATTTAGTATTTTACTCACTTATTAATATTTAATTTAAATTTACCTTTATAGATAAAGAATTAACGATGTTAGACCTTAACATTTTTGGCTTCGTCCTAATTAAATTAAATGATGCACATGATAGAAATGCAGCCGTGGCGTGTGGGAGGACATGAGTACAGTCAGCCTGTGGGGGCGCTAGTGTCACCGCTTCTTCCAGGAACCAAATAAGGAAATGACATCTTCGCGTGCAGAGGACGATCTTAAATAGAAAACTGAAGCGCAGACGCTGGTACTGGGTGGATGCGCGGTAGAAGAGCGTGTGGGAGGTTGGTGTTGCTGTGAAGAATGACTTATGAAGTTTGGAGATAGCAGAGTTAGCATTTTACCCTGAAAACAGAGCTGTGTGTTGGCTAACGTTAACTGGCTGGTAAACCTATACTAACAATAATGCGGCACGTGCAGGGCCTTATTACTATCTACGTTGAATTGCAATGGATAGCTAATGTTATAGAAATACGTTTACAAACTCTGTTGCTATTAATTTAAAACTCAAAAGCATGTTGTACAGTTTTACGTTGAAATGTTGGGCTAATAGCCGCGTGTTAGCTATGACTGAACTGGGTTTCAAAATGACATATACAGTTCACTTTTGAATTACTTGATGTATTATTCCGAAAGGCAATTGAAACTGGAATGGGCTTGTCCTGCTGCAGTTTGAAGGGCCTACAATATTATTAATATTTGTACTTGTGACTTTTTCTAGGCGATATTACTGTTAACTCCGCAAATAAATCTAAAAACTAAAGTTGGCCCTTAATGCAAAGGCCAATGTGTTTGTCACGTTTAAGAGCGTGTGTTAACCAACACTACACTGACATGAAGTGACCATTTGAACAGCTACTTTAGTTTTTATCGGATCCCGTTGGATTCTTCATGATTTAATTTTAAGTTCAAAGTCACACAGAATAACTTCATATGAGACACGTTTACTCAAACAAAGGCCCGAAGACAAAAGAGAAACGTACGGATTCAACATTTTATTACAAAACAGCCTGAGGGAATTCGCAAGCACAGCCCCTCAGTGCTCGTGCATGGTGCGACCGGGGGTTGATTGTAACGTTTACTCAAACAAAACAAGTCTCAAAACAACAATTACATAAAAGTATTTTGGTAATGTAACGAACAACAGACAAACTGCCGTGGACGCGGACCGCTAGCGTGTTGTCTTCCTGGTTTCAACAGCTGCCGTAACTACAAGCGACCACCGACGCATTCGGAAGTCGGTCACCACATAACGTGGTGTCGGGTACATTTGAAACACCTATTACACGTACGCTACTTCAACGTTAAGTGTTCGTGTAACTGCTCTAACGTTAACTATCAGTAACGTTGTATTTAGAAAATACATTTCATAGGTTCATTAGGGTCATTTTAATTCAATGACCCATTGTTCAAATGTGCTAGAATGATTTTTAGAAAAGTGCTTTAATGGAATGATGGCTAACAGACTTGCATCTGTGTAGTAACGTTACTTCTAGCGTTGCAGTGTGACATTTTGAAATGGTAATAAAAGAGCTTGTGTAGCTTTAAAAGTGTACTTCTAGCCTCCGTATCATCCATTCACTCTGTGATGCTGTACAGAGCCTCACAGGGGATGTAAATACCCTCTGCCCTGGTCACAAGATGTGCAGGATGTGGGCGGACAGCTGAAATGGTGTAGTGTAGCCACATTTAGCAGCTGCTAGTGTGTGTGTGTGTGTGTGTGTGTGTGTGTGTGGGGGGGGACTATATTTAATTAGACAAAATATCTGTAGTGCTAAATGGATATTGATTAATGCCCCTTAATTAGGTGAAATGGGGCCTGCAGGACATGTACTTTAGCCTAAATGATGACAAAATGTAAGCTAGAGACGCTATGGCAACACTGAATACTGATAAAGGCCCAGTGAAAACATGTAATACATTGAACTCTTCCGATGTCAATATTTGAATAACCTCCTATTTAAATTTGTTCTTATTAATGTTAATAGCAAAAAAATCTTGACATTTCAGAGTCAAAACTAAATGAGGTGCCAGAAAACAGAGATGCAAAGTGATGTAAAAAATTAACGGACCCCCTTTATATTTCAAATTTTATTATATCCTAATAAACAATTTCTAACTAAATTGAACATAAAACAACATTGACCCAAAAAAAAAAAAAAAAAAAGAGTTATTTTTCCTGAAGTAATAAGTATATCACTTATGTGGAAAAGTAATCCCCCTCTGAACATAATGGCTAGCTCAGGCCCAGACTTTGGCGATGTCAAAACTTTAATTAGATTTTTTTTTTTTTCAGCCGCTATGAAGTCGGCACACCAAGGCAACAATATTAAAAAAAAAAAAAAAAAAAGACAATAGTCGACTGCTTTAGTGCCTTTGTCAGGGCCAAAAAGTGGCACTCAATCACACTGCTAAGATGACAGCCAGCGCTCAGCTAAATGGTAAAATGGTAAATGTCCTGCACTTTTATAGCCCTTTTCTACCTATTGGTACTCAAAGCACTTTACACTGCTTCTCATTTACACTCACACACATGATATGCAGCTGGCCAACGCTCACTGGGAACAACTTAGTTGGGGGTCAGTGTTTTGCTCCAGGACACTTCGACATGTGACCGAAAGAGCCGGGGATCAAACCAGCAACTGGGGGGATAGGTAGACCGCTTTACCTCCTGTGCCACAGTTGCCCCACTAGCATGTATATTCTGCATCTTTATGAGAAGAAGGAAAGGCAGAAGACCTAGAACTGTGCATATACACACCATCAATCAAGCAGCATTTGCTCACATTTTCACACACATCTTGCTGAGACTTCTTCTAATGGGAAAATATGTCTGATAAGAAGTTAAAAATGGCACTACAGGCTATATTAAGCCTTTATCTCTTATGGTGCACTGATTATCTCATGGGGCCCATGGGCTTGAGTTTCTGAAGTTACTGTTCATATCTCTTGTTTGAATCAGCTCAGTTAACAGCTCACTTACATTAAATATCAACAAAATAAAATACAACAGCAAAAACAGATACAAGTGTGACTTTAATTTTGATTCCCATGTGTTACAGTGTAGTTGCATTCTGAGGGAATAGCTTTAAGGTCACTGTGGAGAGAAGTTAAATTTACTCCTAGTACACATGGACACGTTGGTGTTCTTTCAACACTATAATTAATACTGCTTAATACAGCTATGTAATAGTAATGATTTTATGTTTTTGAGAAATGCCTCTAATGCTCAAACTTAATGGGTTGTAAGATGAAATAAGTGTTTTCCACACAAAGATATGTTTTTTGGAAAATAGGACCCTTGTTCATTTAATTATTAACATCATGTGCCTGTGTTATTTTCATCATCTAAGTCATGAATATTAGTTTGTTTACTTTTTGTGGGTGAACCATGTTATCTGTGGGCTGTGACAGGATGGGTGACATGGTACAAGACCAGGCAAGCTTCTACACCAATGCTGAGGACTACTGGAAGGAGGTTCCCCCCACAGTAGATGGCATGCTGGGAGGATATGGCAACATCTCCAGCATCGATATAAATGGATCCAAGGCTTTCCTACGCAAGTTCCTTGGTGTAAGAAGTTATTTTAAGATGTTGTCCTCCTCATGCCACTGTAACACATGTAATCATTTTAAATGATAGAACAGTAAAGTGTCTGTTCACGCTCTGAGCTGCAGCGTGTTTCATCTGAAAGTAGATAACAAATAAAACATAAAAGAGCCAGATGTCCACTTAAAGTATGTTAACAATGTGAAAAAGTAAGCTCTGAGACGTAGATGTGTAGATCCTTTAACACATATTGCCTAATGTTTAGGATTTAAAATTTTGGTAAAGTAAAAAAAAAATTATCCTATTCTAGAAAAATATTTTGGACAAAATCTTTTGCAGTAAATGGTCGCTTAAGGTCTTATCTAGTCTTCTTCTGTGTGCCTGCTTGTTTAGAGTATCCTACGTACATCTGATCTGTCTGAAATCACTGCTTTTTTAACCTTTTTTTAATCAGGTTGCATGAATAATATAAGGAGGGGTGGCAGTGGCTTAGTTGGTAAAGTAGCTGCCTATCAACTGTAGGATTTAACAGTTCGCACCCCAACTCCCTCTGGCCACATATTGAAGTCTCTCTGGGCAAGACACTGAACCCCCAAATTAGCCAACCCCACCTAATGAGGCTTACGCAAAGCCAGAGAGCATCTAAAGGGTGGTCCTGAATCTGGTCAAACTTTGGGAGGGTTGCATTAGATGGGCCATCCATCTTAAAAACTTGCCAACTCATTGTGCAGAACACACGATCCCCTGTGGCAGCCCTGAGCTTATGGGATAAGCTAAGGGAAGAAAAAAAATTCTTCTCCTGCATAGCTTCTCCATATATTGACTGCCAACTTTTTATGCCAGTCTAAATGGCAGTGTTTAACTCTTAACCACCACTTAACTACATATAGGAATTATATGTACATTCAGAACCACACCTGTTCCTGCTGTGCCTTCACTTGTCTCAATCCATTTACTGTTTTATTTGACACTGGCTCGTCAGTGTTGGGGTTAGATTCTGTGTATTAATCTAGAAAAAGAATGTTTTTGAACTGCCTCCACACTGTGTAGTTTTTTTTTAAAGTTTGATACAGTAAGTGTGGTTTGCCTTGTAACATAAATCTAGCAATAACTTCCAGATTTTATGATTTATTGAATTCATAAAAAATTGACTGTAAACTAACATGGTCATAGACCACTAGTGTGAAACTACACAACACATTTACAAAGTCAGTGTCTTGGACCGGCTGAATAATAATTATGGTGGTCTTTAGAATTTTAATCATATCTGTGCATCTAGTGAGGGAAGTTCTCTGCCCAAAAAAAAAAAAAGATATTTTTTTTATGTTGATGCTACACACAATTATCTTTTTACAGTGTAGAATGACTGAACCTTTACCTATGTGTCTGCTGTTGAAGGATGAGGAGGGGAAAACTGGCACAGGCTGTGCTCTGGACTGCGGGGCAGGCATCGGGAGGATCACCAAGCGTTTATTGCTGCCTCTCTTCAGTACCGTGGACCTGGTTGATGTAACGCAGGAGTTCCTAGACAAAGCGAAAACTTACCTGGGAGAGGAGAGCAAAAGAGTGGAGAACTACTTTTGTACTGGCCTGCAGGACTTTGTACCAGAGAGTGGACGCTATGATGTCATTTGGATCCAGTGGGTTATTGGTGAGTCTTTCTGCACTTATTGTACATAGTGTTTTTCTACCTTACCAGACAAAGCACTTTAAATCTTGGCCTTTATTAACCTATTCACTCACACCAATGGTGGCAGAGGTGCAATGCAAGTACCCAAATGATGTTTTGATATTTTTATACTGAGCAACTGTTGTCACCTTTGTCCTTCAGGCCACCTGACAGACGACCACCTGGTGAAGTTCCTGCAACGCTGCCAGAAAGCCTTGCGGCCCAATGGCATCATAGTCATCAAGGACAACGTATCTTATGAGGGTGTAGTTCCCGATGAAGTGGACAGCAGTGTCTGCCGGGATCTGGAGATAGTTCGTAGTCTGGTGAGAAGAGCAGGGGTCCGCATCATCCATGAGGAGCAACAAATGAATTTCCCAAAGGAGATCTACCAAGTCCACACATTGGCTCTTCGATAAAGCATGAGACAGGAAGTAGGAAAGCCATGTAGACAAAGAATGAGGAAATGGTGTCTGGGTGCTTTGCAGTGTGATGTTTGTGGACAGTGTGTAAACAGCAATCTCCAAGCAACAGTCTTCTCTGCTGTGCTTATTGCTGAGGCACCAGACTCTAGCGTCTGGTTGGACATTGTTCAGATAAACTTGAGACATTCGAAGATATCGCTGTGATCTTTGGGAAACTAAATTTGGCAATTTTCCATACAAGTTAATTACTGAGGAATGGCCTTTAGTGCTGTTTGGTGAACTTTTACCTCAGGGAAGCAAAAGAGAATAGGAGGTGAAAATGTTGAGACAACAGTGTTTTTACCCCTTCTGTCTCTTTCTTACTTTAAGATGAGTACAGATTCATCATCACGTACATTGAGGTTCTCAACATCTACAAAACAAATTTCACTTTAGCATAATATCAAATTTATATAATACTGTATTTGTTTTTTCTGGCAAACCTAAGAAAAGGATTCTTTTTATGTTTACAATGGTTCATCAAAGGGACATATTGTAGAGGGGTGTGCATCATTTTATACAGATGTGCTCACATTTAGCCTAATTGTCATATTCAGAGTTAGAAAACACTGAGTGGATCCAGTAGTTGAAGAAAAAAAGCTTTATATACATGTCACAGCCAGATGTGAGTTTTCTGACATAAGCAAACAGTTACAACTGAAAGCAGTAATTGTATATTGTTTATTACTTACTGTCTTTGGAATTTCTATTTAGAGAGGACACTCGGTGTTGGAGGTCAGAAATCAAAAGCCAACAGAAAAAGGAAATGATGAAATCCGGTTGACGTTTAATTTTATATTTAGGTGCACATGACATTTAAAATTGTTACAATTTTAAATGTCATGTGCACCTAAATATAAACCTGGGGAAAAAACAATTTTGAAAATGTTCATGTTCATTTGAAACAAATTCAAGTCAATGATAATCATTGGAATTTTGGAAACTATAGCCTTAAATTGCTAAATTTGGAAGACTTAAAACAGCAAAAAGGTCGTAATTGTATCATTGGAAATTGGCAGACAATGGAATGACAAAAGCCAAGAAGGTGAATAATCACAGCAGTATATTATTAATAATATAATATACAATAATCACTGATGTACTTGATTTAGTTTATGACATTTTGTACAATCAGTCACAAATACATGTTACTCATTTGTTGCAGCATTGGTTTATTATGTCATAGTTTACATTTTATTGTTTGACTAAGCGATCAAGCATTTGCAATTCAAGTATACTGAGAATAATAAAGTCTGTTGTAAGTGAAATAAATATGGTATTTTAAATATGCCAGGTTCATTGAGATTGAAAATGCCCTTGAAAGAAAAAATGGAAAAAATGGGTCCTAAGTATGTGTCTGAAGCTTTTATCTGATGAAGTTAAGAGAAAAATGTTACTGTTACAGGGGTCACATAATGGATTTTAAGGTCACAATTTTACCACGTTGTGTGCTTTAAACAAATGTTGAATAAAACATTAAAATATTGTTTTAGGCAGAGTGCAAAGTACTGCCTCAACCTACTTTTAAACCTGCCCAAAATGCATTTGGACCATTTTATTATCTATAAGTTATTGCCACACATAAATGAAGCAAATATTCTACATAGTACAACTTCAGCACCTCAATGTTTCTGTGAGATGTGGTTGAAAGCTGAAATAAGCTAGTAAGGCTCTTTTATCTTACATCAGTTTGCCTCAATATTGTTCCCAAAGATCAAGAATGAACTTCCAGTTTCAAAATTGCACAGGATTGAAGGCACATTGATGAGGTCTGCATTGCAGGAATTGTATCAGGCAGCCAACACGGTAGCAGCTGAATGTCACCTTTGAAGAGTAGTGGGTTCAAGACCAGGTTTCACTCTGAAGTTGACCTGTCTTCTCCATGGCTGCAAACATCTGGGCCGCTTCCTCTGCAGTCAGGCCTCCCACCTGCTGGAACACCTCTTTCAAAGCATCACCCACACTGGCTGGCATCTCTTTAGCATTCCTGCACAGAAACACAACATCTTCCAACACAGCGGCTCAGTGCACCCACGGGTGGGATTCAAAACATAAGCCTACAAACAGAATATAACAGGAAGCAATACGGACAAAGGGAATGGACGATAATTGACTTAGTAAAGTTGCACTTTAGTTTCTCCAAATATTTCCTTGTCAGGCTGTGGCCAAGCGATTTTCTTAATTCCTCTAAGGATCATTATCACTGTCAGTTTATGTGTGGAAAAGCTTTTAGAGCAGCACCAGCTGAGCTAACAATCAATTGATTTTTTTATTTTTTGTCCTTTTGGTTTATCCTGTGTCGACCACAGCGGATGAGTTTTACGTCCGATGCCCTTCCTGATGCAACCCTGCTCAGTGTCTACTGGGCTTGGACCGGCACTGCACAGCTGGGGATGGGAATGGGCTGTTGGGGGTTCAGTGTGTTGCCCAGAGACACTTCGACACATAGTCGGGACAAGGGATTGAACCACTGACCCTTTGGTCCGAGGATGACTGCCTTACCAACCGAGCTACAGACGCCCCTAATAGTAAATGAATGACGGACTATTACCGGTTAATTTAATAACAATGAACCAAACCAAATCTTTGTATTGTTGGTAGAAAGGCTAACCAGACCTGTCCTGTATCTGTGCAGTAAACACTGTAAATTCGAGCTTTAAGACTAACAGTTCTCGGCTCGTCCCTTCAGGGGTCGGCGCAGCGCAACATGTTCCGCACATGCCCACTCATTTGGATTTTTTATGCCAGACGCGCTTCCTTTTGCAACCCTCCAATTTTATCCGGGCTTGGGACCGGCAGCAGGGTGGCCCTTGGTGGCTGGGTGGGATTCAAACCTGCAGCCTTCTGCATCCCAACCCAATGCTCTACCACTGATCCACCAGGCCCCCAGATGTAAGCCATAATGTGATCACTCAAAAAAAAAAAAATTATCACAGTGACACATTTTACTACTTTGGACTCACCCAGCAATGTAACAGCAGGCACCTTTATTGGCAATCAGGTCCCAGAGAAGCTGAGCATTCTCCCTCACACGGTGCTGCACGTACACCTTTTCCTCCTGAACCAACACAAACTGTTTCATTATTATCCTCAGAAGACATCAGATACACAGTTACAAATAAAATAATATAGTATATATAGTATATATATAGTAATTTAAAGAGGCACAGCCATGTTTCCATACTAACATTTAGTTGAGAGGGTCAGATCAGGACAGGTTTATAAAACCAGTTCTTTGTTTTGGGTAAAGTTGAGGAGCACGGTGATGGTGCAAAAAGGGAAGTGTTCTTAATACCTACGCTCATGAATGTGCATCCCCACTCACGTGCCATTCACTCCATTGTATAACGTTGTGTATGATAGCTGCACTTGAATTAATTACTTAATAAACTTAATAAAAAGCATGTGACCAAAGCCGGTGTGTGAGTGTGAATGGGTGAATGAGAAGCAGTGTAAAGTGCTTAGTCATAGTGTTTTACAGGTGTCCACTGCAATTGTAAATATGTCATCTGAGTCTCACTGCTGCAGAAACCCATCTTCCTATCGTGGACTTCTATCTGTCCACTACTGAAAGAGGCTACGGTGAAAGCCTGGAAAATGGATGCAAAAGTTTGGTGATGTCAATGGGTTGCAGGCTTGATGTAGTTATTGCAAACAAAGGATTTGAAACAAAATTCTAAGTCTTAGTCCTAAAATAGATTAAAGTAAATATCTGTTCCGATACCTTTGCTCACATGAAAAATGGGTGGATTTAAACAAAACGTGCCATCTAAGTTGTGTATCCGATCCAGATGCAAATACTTAGAAATAAAAGCTGAAAAGTTGATGTCTTGTCTGATGTTCAACTTTTTATGTCGAACCCAAAGGTTTTCAGTCTGCAGAAAATAAAGGAATTGGCCTCACTGTTCCAGTATGTTTGGAGGGAAACGTATATGTCTGACCTGATCTCGTGAGAAGGCAGTGAACAGAGTCAGATGTCCGGCCTTTATCAAGTCCTCCCACTCCGACCTGAAGTAGAAGTCTTTGGACTCTGAGCGACAGCCGAAGAACAGGACGTTGGCTACAGAGCAGGAAGGAGGTGTTAATGTGGAGCAAGGAAATGTTATTCAGAAAGCAGAAGAGACATGAGCGAGGTGATGAGCTCACCTGTTTTTCCCTCAGCAATCCTCTGCTGTAAAGCTGACCTAAACGGTGCCACTCCGGTTCCAGGTCCAACCATTACCACAGGGGTGTCCTCCTCTTTAGGGAACTTCAGACTTCCCTTCTTCACCCACAGGGGCACATACACGTCTCCTGCAGCAGTGTTTGAGACAGTTCTTTCCCAGATTGCTTCCAACAAATATTATACATTATAGTAAAAATATTTTAGTAAGACATTTCTCTGATTTCTCATCTCTGTGTTTGCGCAGTTTAGAGCGGAGTGTAGACTTGGTAATGTCATTATAATGAACATTTCCTGTCCACTAATTCTGTATATTGTATTATATCCAACTCCTCTGCTGCACAAACTAAAAAGGAATAATGCAGTCGATTCTTTGGTATATTCCTCGATTATTGTACATAGTCTGAGTAAATATATAAATACTGGTCTGAAAAGCTGAGTTTATTGTTGTATTAAAAAAACAATACTAGTTAATTTACCAAATGAGCTGTTGCAGCACATGTAAATAAAAACCCTACTAATGATCTTTTACTGAGATATATTTGTGACCAGCTTTTGCTAGTTTTTCATTAGTCAAGACCTAGAAAGTATCGTATGTCCTGTCTTATTTTGATCGGGTCAGTCTGTTCCAACGGAGGTGCATAACTGAATGGGCTCTTATGCAGATATTTGGTGGACTATCAGGATTCACGTTAACACAGCTTTTGTGAAGCTGCAAGTTATTACTGCCAAAAGAAGCATAATGTAGTATTTATGGACAGTCAAGAGTTTCTCTTTCTACGCCTAAAGACATTTAATGAATGTGCAGTGAAAGACCTTGTGTGGGGTCCAGGGAGGCTAACCAAGAGGAGCAGAGGCCTCGTCGGGGCTTATACAATTTGGTTTTGTACTGGACAACCGCCACCAAGATTTGAAGCCTGTGTGGGTGAACCTGTGTGGAGAGAACCTTCTGTAGAATACATACTACACAGCTGCAGACGAATCACTAGCCTGTGTTTTTTTTTTTTACAGTAGTTGTGAATCATGACCTACCTGAAGAGAGGACGCAATAGAGAAGAAGCGAGGCTGGATCTCAGGAAAAAGATCGAGGAGATAGTCTACTCTCACTTCTGCTGTGGTGTGGGGGAAATCCGCCAAGACCTGCAGTGACAAGGGCACATCACACACATGAAGCAGACAAAAAAAGGCAAACTGATATATTTCAACCTTCAAACAAATCAGACTCTAATTTGTACGAAAGAAAGTGAAAGGATTGTGTTTAAAGGACAACTTTGGTCATTTTTTAAATTAACTATATTCTCCATAACCAATATAAAATACCAATTCAGAGCATGTGGGGCAACCTTTGTTAAAAATGTCAACCATTTGCTTTGAATTGAAAAATGTCATCCAAAGAATGAATTTGTCTGTTAGATAGTCTGTTGTTTTTGGATAGCAATGAAGGTCTATGGCACAGACAGACAAGCTTATCTAGGCTGACTACTAATTAACTAAATGCGGGTAGAGAAAAATTCAGTGTGAGTTAGTGTGTGTATGGTGATTAAAGAATGACTGAAGACATGTAGAATACCAGAAGATATGTAACACTTACAACAGTAAAAATACACAAAGTACCTATGTGTGTATAATGATCACATAAAAACCAAGGAAGGTATATTAGCCTCAGCTTTAAACTGCTGCCCAGATCTGACTTAAACCCTCAACTGTCACCTCAAGTGCAGTGCGTCTAGGCCTGTTGCAGTAGGTGTGTAGCTCGTTCTGGCCTGCCACTGAGCTGAATTCCACCAGTTTCTCCCGCTCCAGCTCATTGGTGGCAAAGGTAGACAGCAGCTCAAAGAAGGAACGGCGTGGTACAGCTGCAATGTCCAGGTAGCTCTCCACCAGGTAATGCACAGTGCAGGGCTGAGGAAGTCTGGCCGGAACTGAGTACACAGAGGTACAAGGTTTATTGAAGTCATTCTTTAAACTGCAGCTTCATGCAGACAGTAACACCACTACAATAAACTGAACCTCCTTTATAATGACTCTTAAGCTGCACAGATAATTTTATTATCACTTGGTAAAAAGAGGGGTTGATCAGACTGGCAGAGCTACAATAAATCCTTTTAGCAATTTTATTTTAACTGCAACTTCACTCTATTGATTCTTAAGACTTGGTAAACCAAAACCCAGTGAAAGGTCAAGTGAATATAAGATATAGACCAATCAGGCATAACATCATGACCACCTCTGAAACTTAATACAATCCAATACAGCAGCTCATGTATGTATTTTGCAAAAATGCACTAATCTAACTGTTTTCTCCATAATGTCATCTTTATTTACTAGTAAAAACTTTGAGGCTTCACATAAATACAAGCAAGGTTTTCGCTTGCTAAAGGCAAAAGTGAATTTCAACCATCATCCTTTGATGTCTATAGGTAGTTGACTCCAAAGTATTCAAACTTTCAATTTATTTAGGCCCATTATTATGTTAAGTTTATCCACATCATTTTGAGAACCTCAAATCAGTAACTGATTATTTTTGCTTTCTCTAATAAGAGAAATGGTGACTTATAACAGAGCCAAATGAGGCCAGTAGTGTCACTGTCCAAACACTTTTTGACATTACTGTATAGTCTTAGATCTAAGGCCAAACATGGGCTTAGTAAGAAATGTCTTTACTATGAACCAAGGGGCCTGGTGGCTTAATGGGTAGAGCATCGGTTTGGAATTGCTGGTTCGAACCCCACCCCACCAGGGGTGGCCCCACCCAGCTGCCAAGGAAAGGGGAGGGATGCGACAGGAAGGGCATCCAGCTTAAAAAAACTCATGTCAAATAAACCTGTGGTACATGTTCTGCTGTCGTGACCCCTGAAGGGACAAGCTGAAAGCCAATGATTCAAACCAAGGTCATAGATAACACACACACCTACCTGCAGTGTTGCCTGTGGCCCTGAGAAGGAACCGGGACTCTGGGTCTAACTTTAGCAGTTGACAGAATTGTTTGACGTCTTCTGCTGCATTACGTGGATGCATGCATACAACGTCACCAGCAGCAAACCTACACACACACAAAGTTTGTGCAGCAAATTTATTCTCTGTTTTTTTCAATGTAATCTAAAAGTACCTCTGTTAAAAAGTCTATGCAGTATTTTTTCCTGACTGACTATCTAACCCTTTAAACATTTCACTTACTCAATGTTGGATCCAGTGACACTGAACTCTATGTGTCTCACATCCTGAAAGTGGGAAAGGTCTGTGACTCTCCTGTTAAAAATCATCATGGCAGGAAAGGGATGCAATCGGGAGGGGACAGTTTGCTCTGTGGGAACCCTCAGTCTGTCGTCTGCCTTCTCTTTCACATCATCCAGGAAATGGAAAATGTATGAAGGAGGGAGTCTGCCACAAGAAACCAGCAAAATAACCAACAGGACTTAGAGAATTTACAACATCACTAATTTCAATAATATGTTGTTTGGTTCTAGTTTTGGGACGGCAATAAATGAATGGTGTTAAACTACCCAATATTAAAACATCCCTCTGATTCTAGCTGAAACATACATCCCGATTACATTACCTGGTGGGGTTTATCACACACAAAAACTTTAGAATGAGATCAAGTGGATACTCACTGCTCATCTTCCCTTAGTGGGATCACGTCAGATAAAGGCGGGTACAGAGCACACACTTTCTCCCAAAATGATGTTAGCCATGGGTCAATCACAGCGTCTGATCTGGTTTAACAGGTGAACAATAACACGACAATGATGTCATCAGTTTGATTACAGATCAATAACAGTAGTGCAACAGCAGAGTCATACAACGCTGGTGATCTGAATTTCAGGTGTTTTAAATCACTAATTAACTCCAAGATCTTTCACTTTTTGCTGCTAAGCTACCTCTAGTGAAACTCCTACAAGGGTGTTTCGCGTTAGGACTCAGGCATGTCTCCCTTTGTGTCAGGAGTGTCAGGAGTCTGTACTGACCTTTTGGTTTTACCTAGTCTCACACACACACACACACACACACATTTTCTGTACACTGAGTTTTTGTCTTACCCCAGGTCATGTTGTTCATCTGCCAGCCCAACATGCAGCAGTAAACTAGCACCCAGATGATGAAGCCGCTTATGAAGTTTCTTGGCCACAAAGTTGAACCTACAGACAAAAGCATTGGATCCTTTGAAGACCATGGGTCACTCTGAACATGTACTTTGAGAAAACATGAAAAGGACTGACTTTGGATAGGAGGAGTCGCCCAGGCCCAGCACGGCACAGTCCAGCCGACTCAGAGATCCAACAGGTAAAGACTTCCTGAAGAGAAACCTCCAGAAATTCTTTAAAGAAAGACAAGAACAGAAGACCGTCAGTGACTTCAGGCAGATAAATGATGCATCATCAGCTCATCTATTTTTATGTTGCACATTTTTTCTTGTATTACCTTCATATTGTCTGGAGGGTCTCCTTGACCAGTGGTGGCACACACAAAGACAACCAAAGTCTCTGAGATTAAGTTGGTCTGTTAGATGAGGGGAAACAATCATAAGAACACAGTGTTTTCATGTGATTCTGAGAGCTTTCACCTACCACTGCATGTAAACAACGTCACTCACCACGTTGTAGTTATCCAGAGGCATCACCTGGACCTGTAGCCGTCTTCTCTGTGCCTGCCGTGCAACCCTCTGGGCTGTATCCTGGGCGGTGCCAGTCTGGCTCCCATACAGGATGAGCAGAGTGGGCAATGACATTATGACTGCAACAAATGCAGCTTTTATTTTAGAAGGGCATGAACATGGAATAGTGAAAAGATTACTAGACAGGAGAGAAGAAGCATGAAGCCCTGAAGTTACTGAAGAAAAGACTGTAAGTGCCAACATAGACCAAATAATATTTTAATGCATCTATAGGGTGTGAAAGTCCTCGGAGTAGATCTGTTTACTTCAAACAGGTGAAAAAAGATGTCAGGTATGTATAAAGGGATGTTTTACAGTAATCAGGGTCAACATTTGAAAAACAATCGATTGGCTGAACTGCACTGACACCATTACATTGACATGAATAAGTTTTTGTTTACTTTGCATAAGGCTATTTCATTGTGTGATATAACCCACATGTACAATAACTAAAATGCAGATAACTTCCTGTCTTTATTTACGACTAGCGTTAGTTACTTCCATGATGGTATATGACACTGCTAGCTACTGGCAGGATAGATCGTTAGCTGTGTGGATATGTTGTCAGTTAGTGTTAGTTTAAGTAACGCTATGTGTTTGTTTCCTCCATAAATCACTTATCTAGTAAAATATATTTACCAATGTTCTGTTTCTAAATTCGCCTTCTCCAACAATAAAAGAACCAAACATATCATAGAAAATAGGGACTACCTGTCGCGATTGTTCAGCCGTACGCCACGCTTTACGGCAAGTCCATTCCACGCTGTGATTGGCTGATGCAGTGACGCTGCATTCAAAGACGCACCAAGAAGTCAAGGAAACTTTACTTAAAAAAAGTTGTTCGTGTCAATTAAAGTCTATGAAAAGGAAATTCAGTCGATCGGCCGACATGCAGCGACTTAAATTAGAAGATTTGGAATTTGGGTTGCGGTGTTGAATCACCGCAGCTCACTTATCACAGGCTGGATTCTAGGCTACTGCTGGTCTCCGTGTTTTTTGGACTTTTATTTAGCCCACGTGGAGTTCGTTGGCCCATCGAGCTACTTTATTTTTTAATATTTATGTGCATACAATATGACCTGGCCCCTAATATTAAACAGTTCAGATTTATTTCTTTTTGCTGAAGTGCTTCAAAAAAAAGTAAATGTTGCATGTGCTTTTCCATTAAGTTACAGAAGCTTTTTTCCACCTGAAGGTTAAGTGTAACAAACTAATAAAAGTTACTAATAAAAATGATCATTAAGTCAAAAAAGGAGCTATGCGTACGGAGATAGCGATTAGTTCAAGACAAACTTAAGTAGTGTACTCTTCTTAGGAACATGCTTGAGGAACTCATAAGTTACATTAATTAAGCCAAAATTAAAATTTTTAGGAATCTATTGCTTACTATGTAGTAAACTACTGAGTTTTAACTAAGTGATGAATGATTGAATAAGTTTTTTTGTGTGTGTGTTTTGTTTTGTTTTGATTGCCTTCCTCTAATCAAATTCTAAAATTTCCATCTCCAATGTTTTCAGGTGCAGGCAGAAACCCCACAGACTATTGTCTCCAAACATGGACAAATAAAACCAAAATCATTTGCATGTTTAAACATCAAGATATTTAAATGATGTACTTGTTTCTGTAATACCTCTTTAATTTACCTTTTATCAACAACATAAATCTTTTACATTAACCAAAAAGTGAGTACAGGAAAATGACACATATACATTATATATTAGTGTATAACACACTGTGTATAAACATTATATTTAGACGTAAATACAAGTGGAATCACTTACACATCATATTTGACTAATATCCACGTAGGTTTCCCTAAGCATGCTGAGATCTCAATTTTAAGAGCACTTGAAAGAGTAGAATATGCAGTAACTGGACAGATGTTAGTTCATGCACAGCAACAGTTTAAATAATGTTGGGCCTAATATGTCAAAAACACATGGAAAAAACGAAGTGAGGCGGAATTACCATCATGAATATCCAGGTAAACTGCCCAGGGGCCTCTAGCAGCAGCCCCAGACGCCCTGTTTGTTTCTTGTCTTGTGGCCATGTCATTACCAGCTACTTTGTCTAGAGAATTGGGAAGCACCAGTGAAGCACAATATCAACTGACCTGTACTGTAGGGCTAAGGTGAGTGCTACTTAGTTAACTAACAGTACACTGCTTTGTCAAATACAATTTGAAAGTAATATTCTCACAGTATTTCCCTGACTTAAAGTTTGGGGATGTGATATTCTGTCCCAAGTATGGGTCAAACTCCAAAAACACTAACCTTATTCCTCACAACCCTACTCAGATCCCTTTGGTAAAGTCCTTGGCGTTTTTATTTTTTGTTAAAATTCCCTGATAACATCACCAAAGTTTTTTTTTCCCCTCATAATTTCAAAAGCTATCTATATAGGGACAGAAAATATTACACAGTTGTTTTGCATTAATATTAGCTCTCATCTTTCTGAGTAATTGCAACTAAATCTAAACCTGACGCAGTGCAGTTAGTGGGCAGAAAACCACCCAACTAGGACCCTGAAAGGAGATCAATATGAAAAGTGGTTTCTGAGGCTAAAACTGTTCGAAATGTCCATTGGCCCTGTCTGTTGGCTCTGGGAGCATAAAAAGCTCCATTTTATAAGGTTTTTAAACGGCTGTTTAAGGCTGATACATGAATATGTGCCAGTCCCTGTTTTCACAGCTTTAGTTTTTAAATCAATAATGGTGACTGACTGCTTCTGATGGAAAATCCATGTGTAAGATTTCTCACATTTAACTAGTGCTCACAGTCTCTTTTGATAATCCTGTGTCTGATCAACAACACCGATTGAAATACTGTATTAATACAGTTTGTCAGAAGTAAAACTCGGTTTGGTCAGTGTGTGTGTGTGTGTGTCAGTGATTTCCATACATGCTAATGTTACAATTACTAGTATGTGACAGTGGCCCGTCTTCATTCCTGTTATTTGTGTTTCTCTGCTTTTAACTCAATTGATGTGTTGGAATGCAGACGTTGTTTCTAGGTGGAGCTGGCTTATGTGTACAGTCTTGGTGGGCATTATCTTAGCGTTATAATATACTGTGCATCAAAAATAATTGATGTAGCTTCTTTCTTCTGGACCTTCATTATGTCAGATCACATTGCGCATAAATGATGCATATCTGTATATTCTCACTTTTAATTTACCACATGGCAAACCTGAGGACATGTACAGCAATATAATGTAATAGTGTGTTAGATAATAGAGAGTGGGTGATGGTAGTGTTAAAGCAGTTCACTTTTGCCCGTTGGCAGGTTGATCCATTCTGACAGCGAGGACAAGACAAGTTGTTAAATACACAGAAGAGTCACTGCATGATGTTTCACCATCACTCAACAAAGACAAATGAAAAAAAGTAATAACAATCACGAGATTCTGATTTCTACAGCACATGCTGAGCTGGTATTACTTTGGTGAGGGACAGAAACAACGTGGACAAGTAGGATAGTTTAAAATAAGAAATTCTTAGAAAAAGGCACACGTCAATTGAGAAGATACTAAGGTAAAGGGCAGTTGATCTTCAGCCAGTTTAAACGTGACTCTCACAAGGCTTTTAAGAAAGTTGGGACATTGAGTAAAATGTAAATCAAAAGAGAAGACATATTGAAACTGAGAAATATGAATATGGTGTCAGCAACACATTTCAGACATGTCTGGAATGACAGACTGAAATGGTTTGGTTAAAAAAAATCATTTGGAACATCTCACAACTAACTTCACTCTGTGAAAAATGTGTAAGCAAATAGTTCAGCACCTTTAGAATGACATAACATTGTAGCTTTTTTGGGGAAAGCCTTGCTTAGTTCAGCAACACAATGTCAAACAATATTCTAAATGAAAACGGTAACAGCGGTAAACATGCGTGTTCTTTCTCGAAAAATGTTGCTGGCATGAAATTTAAAATAACCAAATATTAAAACTATAATTTCTCACTTTCAATGTTAATGCTTTTGTTCTCTTTAAATGCAAATATAGCTTGTAAAATTATATTATGTGAATCTTTGCATCCTCTTTTATTTACATTTTACATAATGTCAACTTTTAGGAATATGGGGGTTGTAATATAGTCATAGATTAAAAAACAGAACACGAAACAAAATACAAAAGATTACTATTACTGTATAGTTCAGAAAGTGGCTCAACTCTCAGAAGATAAGCTAAAAGCTTTTGCATTGGTGGTGAGGGTAGCTCACAGCAGCTTAAGGACCATGCATAATGTACTGACTGCAGGGATACAGTTGGGTCTAGCAGTAGTAGAGATGTATTTGCTGAGATATCTTGCTACGACATAGAGGGCAGCTCTGCAGAGCACTGCTGCAGACCTGGCAACAGCAGACATGACCACAGGGCAGGAAGATGACCTGAGCCTGGACAAGAGAAAAGACACGCTCAGTCATCTGGAAGTAAGGTGTACATGTGTGCTAATGTTTGACATTTGCATATAATTACCACATTACTTATTACCAAAAAATATTAACAGCCTTTTCAGATGACATTTCTTTCCGTGGTGAAGAGCGATGCTCTGGAGACTGGTATATGGTGTGAACTCAAACTCTGCTTAGCTTATACTATTTCAATGATATTTCAATGTGCATGATCCCCATATGTACAGCTCACTCAGAAAGTATTCAAACGCCCCTTCACCGTTTTATGGTGTTTCATGTACGGAAAGCAATGCAAAGACATACTAAGAGTAAATAAAATATGTATAAGTCTACCTGGATGGTAAATGTATTAAGATATAATTTACCACTTAGGCATAAAAAACAAATCTTTTAAAGCTGTTAAAATTTACACAATGAATGTACGTGTTATTTGCTGTTTTCTTTCTACAGTCATGTGCAGAGGTTAGTGCTGGTTCTTTTGATTCTACTTCTTGGATGGCTTGGTGGAATTAAAACATCTGAGAATTGAACTGTCAGGTCTGTTTACTGCACTTAGTATGAAATAGAAAGCATATACTGTGTATTTTCCGGGTCACCTGTACGCATTTGTCAGCTGCTGTTCTTATTTGAGTTTTTAGAGAAGTCAAGACACTGTTCATCACTCCTGACGCAGTTTCAATGTCGTTCAAATTCAAATTCAAATGACTCCAACAGCACACATGAAAGGTGACTGTCAGTGTCAACAATGTGTCTTCTTTTTAGTTGTAAATCAATTACTAATTTTGTCTTCATTTGTGAGCTTCTGTATTAATAATTAATACAAATACATAATTTTGAGTCTGTTTCAATTTACTAGTCAGCCTATTGTTGATGCTTAAAATCATTTCATTGCAGTAGTGTTTTATTGATGGCAAAAAAAACTTGTTGACTATGCATTAACGTTAACCACACCACAGCTGTGCTGCTGTAGCAGTTTAAGATAAAATCACCTACTTAAGGAAAAAGTTCAGGCAGCTTGTTTCAGCTGCAGCAGAGTTTAGTCTTTCAGAGGGGAGGGGTTTAAGGGTGGTCTCTGTCTCTTTGTTGACGAACCTTTCAGTTGTGTTTTAACCAGAAATAGCGTCGATCAGCACTCATGACTATTTTCTACACTTTGTTAACAACACTGATATTTTGTCACACAGCATAAATGTGACTGGCAGTGGCAGCTCGTGTCTGTAAGGGTTGCTGAAGTACACATTGATGTGAATGCTTCATCTGTAGCAGGTGACGCACTCCAGTTGGCCGATCATGAAGTTTACTTGTCCCGGACAAATGCCCCAAAATAGCAACCCACAGGTTTAGCTCATTTCAGTGACGTTAATATTCTTTATGTAAAGACCTGCTCGTTAACATTTGTTAGACTTTGTGCTTTGGCTTAGGGTTTCACTTACCCCAGTCTCCATGCAGACAACACATTCAGAGCTCCCTGGTCCATCCACAGGGCTGGGTGCTGAGGGAGTGACAGGGGTCCCTGGGGTGAGTGGTGGGCTGGGCATCGGGATGGTTGAGGTATTGGACAGAGATGGAGGGGGAAAAGGGAATGGAGATGTGGAGGTGATTTCTGGGACCTCGTCCTGTTGGACAGCCTTACAAGCTCCTGGTGAAGTAGACAATAACAAGCGGATATTTTATGATTTTAGTTATTGTGTGTTGTGGTTAGTTCACAGAGAAGAGCAACAAGAAAGTGGAAATAGAAATTTATAAAAATATTCTATTGCTAATTTAAAGCAGAGTCAACAAAATGCCTTAAAGAATAAAAAAAACAAAACACAGTAAGACTAAATCAATAAAAAAAAGACCAAAAAAGGTCAAAAGGAAAAATCAGTCAAATACACAAGATGTGGTACAGAAATCCAGAGATACATTTGAGAAAAAGCATCTTAGTTACACAGTTAGTAGATTAATGCTCATTGACATCTGCATGTCGTCCATAGCATTTTTTTATACTGTGGCTCTAAAAACTCTGTACAATGGCAAACATCTACATTTTGTGAGAGCTCTTGAGGTGTTCATTCAACTGTACAGAGTGTAGTTCATTTGTGCTGCGGTAGAACTCAAAGTCTTTATCGAATACAGCCAAATTAAGCTAAATATGGACTGGAATTGCTTTATTTCCGTCAATACCTATACTTTAAAAATGCCTAGATTGGATTGGGACATCTATTGTGCAGTTTTTCCAGTGTTTTTCAGTGGTCATAACATGAGAATCATTTCCTTCCTAAGAAAAATAAAAAGGGACACACTGTCTTGAACACACGCAGAGTGCAGATTGTCACATAGCCAATCTGTTGCCAGATGAACAGCATAGCTGTCTACTTCATAGTAATGACAGATATGTGTAACGTACCTTCAGGTCGACGTTCCTGAGCCCAATTCAGAAGAGCTTTCTGGATTCCTACTTCATTAATGCCAAGCTGAAACCAGAGGAATTAATAATGCTGATTATTCTGCAGATTCTGTTAAGTTAAACATGCCACTTGAAAGGAAACACAGCATTCACACAACAGCTACTTATTTATACATCCAGCTCGCACATAGAACATTGTTTATACTTTGAGTTGTGTTTTTGTCACTATAAAAACTGCAGCGTCAGGTGATAATCCTCTGTGAATTCATGCTACAAGATTCTTTTGTCATGTGATGGGTTTTTTTTAAATACTATGGATGTCACAATACCACTTTTTCCAAGACTACTTGCCAATACAGCCTACAAATACAAGCACTAAACTATTTTGATTATAGTATCAGTTGCATGACAGTAAAATCCTAATCAATCCACTGCAGTTACGCAAATGGCGCAAGAATAGAAATTCTTTCGCGTTCTTCTGCCAAAACAAATATGGCGGCGACTAGTGTTTCTTAAACAAAGCTGAAAGGAGGAAAAAGAAAAAGAAAAAAGACAAACAAAGCACAGGTTTGGGGTGAGCTCCTGGTTGAAGAAGCTCAGACAACATGGACTATAGAGGCTACTCAGAAATCTGAAAAATAATAAATAGGTAAAATAAGTTAATATACTTAATAACTGTAAAACAAAGCAAATTTCAGATAGACTTCTATTTACTATACATAACCCTCATTGATGTCAGTCACAAATATTAAGGTTTTTGAAAATAGAGAGAAATATTAGTATGACTGTTAGAAAGAAGAGCTTGCATTCGGCTTTACTTTTGTCACTCTCAGTTATCATAAGACGGCTCCAAAGCACAGACATTTTTCCACCTCCACCTTCCTGCGGAGGTTAAAATAGTATCTGGCGGAGTATCAGAGAAGTTTTACAAGTAAGATGCCCAATACTGGCATTGGCATTGGGTCATCCCTATAAAATACACATTATTCGTAGCTACTTCAAGCAGTGTTTTTTGCCAAATACTACAATAAATATTTTAGGCCTCTGTGTCAAATAAAAAATATTTTGATGACGTGGATATTTGAGTCGCTACTGATTATGATAAATTAACCTCTTTTTATCCAAATGGAAAAAACCAAATAGTTGTATGTATTAATGTGCAATGTCGTACACATACCTTCTTGAGGTCAGAGGTGGTCATATGACGAAGAGCCTCAGCCGTCACTCGATTATGAGCCAAGATGGGTAGGTAGTGCTGAGCCGACAGTTTACACAACAGGTTGACTAACTCTTTCTCAGCGCCTACTTCCTGCAACAAGATTACAGATTTACAGCAGCATAATAAGTTTGTACATACTTCTGAGTGCCTGCTGTGCTTTGTCCTGTACCTGCATGCGCAGTGACAGGGGCTTGGCATCCAGTAGTCGCTGGTACTGGATCATCCAGTAGTTCTGCTGGTTGGACTCAGACTTCAGCTCCAGTTCCACCTGGAAAACAGAATTATCACTTGTATAGTTTAATGTTTCATTTAAATTCTGAGTGAAAAAGAAAAACTGGAGAATTAGAGCTATGAATAAGATTTCATGTAATTACAAATGTTACCTGTTAGAGCCTGCTCTACTTTGAGGGTTGGGGTTAAATTTGTTACATTAATTACTAATTACAGGTTAATTAGTAAATGACAACCCATTATCTTTCAAAAGTAATATTCCCAACTGTTGTGTTCATACTAGTGAGGGGTTGGGTTTATCATGTTTCTGACAGTTAAAATCCTTAGCAGTAAACAGTAGTGCCAACACTGTGTTTTCCCAAACCCAAACCCAAAACTTTGTGTGACAGCTTAACAAGAACAGGACCAAGGATGTTGAAATAAACACCACATACAGAGTATTTAGTGCACAAAACAAACGTCTTGTTCATTTGTCTGGCATGTATATTAAGAAAAGAGTTAGCCTGGTGGTAGGTTTGACAAAGTCTGAGATTGAACCTAAAATGACAAACTCTGAGGGGGGACACATAGTGTTTTAGGTTTCTGAAAGGCTGATCAAAGTCAGTCTAGTCAACTCGGAGTTTGTTCAGCCATTATCAGCGGAGCACAAAAACTATGGTTTACCATGACTATAATTAAGTGCAGAGCTGCCATTTTAATTTAGTTGTGCTAGAAATAATAATGTGTGACATTGATGTAGATTTATCTATAAAAAAAAGCATGAGAAAGCCTTTCAGACCTCAAAATAAAAGTATGCCTGCGAGAAGCCATCTTGGAAATTGAGGAATTTAACCAAAACTAGCTCAGAGGAAAAGACAACCTAGGAAAAATCAAAATGTGTCAGATGGTTAAAAGGATTTGAAATATTAGATTAATGCTTTAATGAGGAAATAACAAAAAGGTGGTGCAGACACAGACAGCTAGAGAAAAAGGGAACTACCCTGACAAAAATAGAATGATGGGATAATAGTAATGAACAAATCTGTGGTGCATGAACAGCGTATGGGGAGACATGACCTAATGTTGTTAGGATCACAGAGATCTGTAATTAGGATCTGTAAGTTCACAGAGACCAACAGGAGACATTCCAGGATCTGCCTGACTAGGCGAGACTGCCATAGGCCATCGTGCCTGGAGATGAGACTCCAACACAGAGGAGGAAATGAGATGATTTTAATCGTGCTACAACCAGAGATTTTCAACAACCAATTTTTTTTTTTACAATTTTAGATTTTTACACTTCTTAACCAGCCTTATTCTTCAAACCCCAAGGAGGTTATGAGTAGAATGATAGCCAATATAGGGCAAGAATAGAAATTCCTGACTGACAATTTCGTATTGTGGATTTATCACACTTTTATTGTTTGCTGTTAGCTTTTGCATCTGCTAAATAAAGTACAACATCTGGAGTTAAAGTAAAAGCCCCTTGCTTTAATTGTAATTTGAAGTGTCTGTAGTCTCTCCTTGTTGATATAGATTATAGAAATAGATTGTGTCTAGTCGGTTTAGTCTAGACCCTGAAATTAATATCTTCTAAGCAGTAGAAGTATACTTGCAGCTTAAATATTCTCCAGCAACTATAACAACTGTCACTATATGAAGGAAGCTACAGTAAACTGGAGTTAGTTAGAGATATTAGTATCTGTAGTTTCCGACCTATGCAGGTGCTAGTGAAGAAGCAGCAGGGGGAACATTGGGATGAAGGTAGTGAATAGCTGGATGAATTCCTTCGCCTCAGCCTAAAGTAGAAACCTGTTCGGTTCAACCTCAGTCAGGCAAGTAATTATCAATTTAATGTGAGGGCTGAACTGGACTCCTTTACTGTAGTGACATAATAACAGCAGTCAAAGATCAACGGCTTTTGGCTTGTCCCTTCAGGAGTCGCCACAGCGGAACGTGTTCCCCGTGTTGATTTGGCATGTGTTTCTTTTTTTAACGCCAGATGCCCTTCCTGCCGCAACATTCCCATTTTTTTTGTCCAGGCTCGGGATCGGCAACAAGGTCGCCCTTGGTGGCTGGTTGGGGCCACACCTGGTAGGATGGGATTCAAACCCACGGCCTGTAATTATTCAATTATAATCTGATGGTTGCACCATGTGAAACACCATAACACGTAGGTTTACACATAGATTTGTGGCTATAATATCAGTTTAAACTACTAGTAATGTAAAGGTGCATTGAGGTTAAAAGTGGATGTAACAATATTAAAGACTATGTTTTAATTTGTAGGCCCAGTAAATTTAAACAGAAATGCAGCTTTTGTTTTTACATTGAAATCACAGTCAGTCCAGTTTTGTAAACTCCTCCTATAAAGTTCCCCTAATCTCCAATATGACATAACTATGATAATGTCATACTGGAAAACAATTGGGATGCATCAGTGAGACCAGTTACAACAAGAGAAACTTCTCCCTATAGATGTGTTTCATGTTTCTAAAGCTTCATGTATTTTTTTTTTTTTTGGAAATTAAAATGTTTTACCACAGGAAAACTGACTGACAACCCTGACAGTTTCCTTGTTGTCCACAGAGTTGCAGCATTAGAAAGATGGACAGTGGACGAATTTTACTCAGTGCATGCTGGTTAATAACATATATTCTGTTTAATGTAAGGAGAGATAGATGTTTTTATACTGGCTGAATGATCATAAAATCATTAACAGTTGACAAACTAATCAAGTACTATCTACATAGGATTTTTATCTTCTTATCTTGACATAAATATCTGAAAATTAATGCCCAGAATCAGTTGCCATGACCTAGTGACTTACAGATGAAGTTATCTCTGTTTTAGAGAACTGAAAACCCAGAGTTTCCCTCAACTCAGGGTGAACAAACTCAAGAGTTTACACAAAAAAAAAACCTCTTAAAACACCACAGGTAGACACAAGGATGTGAAAAGCGTAATTTAGCGAATAGAAACTTAATGTTTCAAAAGCTACAGAGCCATTTTACCCAGGATCCAAGGTCAGTAAAAAAGTGCGAAACATAAATTTGCTAGTCGACAGTGACACCTGACTGAATGACCACTGAGGCCTGATTGAAGAAGCCATCTCACCAGAACCTGCCGTAGCTCCTGCTCTCTCTGGTCCCTCTGCTTCAGCAGCTGCTGCAACAAATCACTAAGGGCTGTGCGCTGCTCCCCCAGAACCTCCTACACACACGTGCACACGCACACAAATGTAGATTGACAGCACAAACTCATCAGTAAATGCTATCACCTGCTTTTCATAAATATAGTCATCACTCATATGACATTTTCTTTTCTTAATCTGCAAGTACAATGAAAAATTGTCGCAATGAAGCAATGATCAGAAATAATCAAAAGCAGTGGTATAATAATCAAAAAGAAGAAAGCAAAAATGAAGTAAAAGTGGGCATGTTAGGACAGAAGGCAGTGAAACCCACCTGTAGGTTCTCAGCATCCAGATTGCGTCTTTTAATCTCCAGTTTAGTCAGCTGCATTAATTCAGTCTCTATGAGTTTGATCTAGAGACAGTGAAGAAGCAAACATGAAGCTAACTCAACACAAAGTCAGGATGAAAATATGGATGAAATGATTGTATGTACAACTTCTCAGGGTTTTGTGGATAAACAGACGTTGAAGAAATTGTTAGTATCCTTCTGTCAAAAACAGAAACCCACAATTTTCTCTAAAACAACTTGAAACTGGCAAAAGTAAAAAAATAAAATACAGAAAAGGAAAAAAAAACTGACTGCTTTGGAATTTTGATACACCAGAATTTTTCAAACATTACAAAAAAATGTAAAACTTTTAGACAGATTTCTTAGATACAATTAGAAAGAACTGGTTTATTCGGGTTTTTAAACAGTTTCCTTTCATTAGCATCACACATCTTCAATCTTATAATCAAAAGTAGTTTTATTGTTGTAAAACATTTTATCCAAATAGTTTGATGTTCCTGTGACTGCAGCTGCAAATGTTTAAGGTGTGTGGGATTTTAGCCAAACTCTCCTTCACACCTGAAACAATTTCATCAAGTGTGGGTCAAACTACTTGTTGGCAAGTGTAGAAATTTCAGGATTTTTGTCAAAGCCATTCACATTTGTTGCGCTATCTATACTTTTGACAGTTTCATGTTATTTCAGTGAAAGTGGGATCTTTTTTTTCGTGGAAACTTTGCCCACATCTGCAAATGAGTAACAATGAATTGGATATTATAGATATGATTGCAAGTGAAAGAAAGAAATAGCATTGTGATAGCAGGAAACATGACATAATAGCCAAGATGGCACAACGGACGTTTGCCTTTGTCATGTTATCTGTGTGTTTGGCTACTTAAATCCAAACACATATACCAGAAAAATCTGGCTTAGTATCAAACAACATTAGGTACTTAATCCCCAATAGTCCAAATCTATCCCTCTAGATCCTGTCTTTCTCTATTTATTTATGGAAAAAGCCAGTACTAACTATAATAACAAAATATGTGACAAACCAAGAGAGCACGTTGAAGTCATTTAACTAGACTTAGAAATGGAAACACTTTAAATATTATCAAAAAGAGAGGAAAAAAAAAACGACTTTAACCTTCATCCCACCCATCGCCACCTGTCTGCACAGACCTGGTTGCGAATATAGCTGTGAACAGCATCTTTCTGCAATTGCAGAGCCTGGAAGGCAGCTTTCTGCATCTCCTCCTACATAGTACAATCAGAAGAGGAGACAGGTCACTGTGACTGGCTGCCAAAAGAAGGAGACTTATAATTGAGGGAAACATTAAAGACGATAACCTCTGGCACGACATACCTCCTGTAAGATCTGTGTGATGGCTTTAGATTTGTCCAAAACCTGGAGGGACAGAACCTTATCGAACTTCCTGTCCATATTCTCTATACTTCACATGACAAGCAAAAAGAGAAAACACATGACATATTTATTAATGTGAGCTTTAATGTTGTCATCCCTCTCCTCAGATGTTTATGCATGCGTGTGTGTGCTTTTCTAACCTCCTGTAGGCCTCAGAGACAAGGTTCTGTCTGCGGAAGTCACTGGCCTCCTGGAGCAGGCTCACAGCACAGCTGTCTGACAGCATCTTTTGCATGGCTGCTACAAACACACACAGATGAAAGAGGGGGTGTAGATGAGTTAAACAGTGTGTAAAGGAGGGGCTGAGACAGAATACAAGAAATGTAAGATTTAAAACAGAGATTGACATTTTTAATATAGTCACATTTGAAACATTTTGTTCATATTTTTTTATAGTCAGGTTCATAAATACTGGAAAAATGATTTGGCAATAGGCCTCTGCACACCAACACATTTATAATGAAATACTGACGATATGAGGGCATTTAATTTAAGGGGTTTGACAAAATTGTGGCATTCAGGAATTACAGCCATGTTCATGCACACAGACCCATTTCTGGTGGCTCATAACTAATGGGAAGAAAATCCTAGCAAGCAGTAGCATGAACTCTGCCTTTGGCTTATTATTGGCAAATGTTTACATTCATATTTAGCAGCAGCTTCTGGTGTTTAGCCAGTTCTGACAGTGCACTTTAAAATGACCAACGTGTCCAGCAACAGGTCTTTTCGGTTGTCACTAATGATCATTCAGTTTGAGTAACTCAGCGGTTCAACTGTTCTCTGTAGTCGATGTCTGTACAGAACAAAACAAAAACTGATATGAGATATACTTTACGCTGGAACACCACTGTACAGCTGCAAGAACATGCAGATGGATACTAAACATCTTAACCCTTAAGCTTTTTTTTCATATCAGTTATTGGAAATACCATTCTGCCAGTTTTTCTTTCTTCATACAAAAAATGTATAATATTTTTAAGCCAGGGCCTACAGTATTTAAATTAGGTAGCTCCTGAAAACAGTGTGTATTTGTTATTTCTGTAAAGCTTAATAAAAATAAGTATCGAACAGAAGTTGGAATATTAAACACCCAACATTAGGACTTAGTATTGGGACCATAGAAAAGCAGCATCAGGTCATCTCTATAAAATAGTGTTAAACAGACAGAAGAATGCTTCTTTCAGAGAATTATCATTTATGACCAATGGACTTCAGTAAGCAGTGCACAAGACATTAGAGAATCAAATACAAGAATGAAAAAGAACAAAATTCACAAATCCAGCACGATTATTGAAAACTGCTCAAATAAAACAACCCAATGTTAAGCTGTTTACCTGCAACCTCCCTCTTCCTCAGTGAACTGGCCTCTTCCTGCGTGATAGCAGTCAGCTGTTCCATACGAATCCTGTGAGGGAAGTCAGAACTTTTTTTTTTTAGTAAAGACTGACCGAGTGACAAAAGATATTTTTCTCCCAGTTACATTTTAGTTGTACAATGAACAGGGTTGTAGTGATGCATATACAGACGCTGTGGAAAGTTTTCACAATCCTTGACTTTTTGCATGTTCGGTGTTGTAAATATAACCCAATAACCCATAGTGAAATGTGTATCTTGCAAATACACCTTTCTTTTGCAAATGACCGAGTGTCGCAGCCGGACTCTGGAGCCGACAGCCTCTTTATGATCTCAGGTAACTTTAATCATGCAACCCTCTCCAAGACCCTCCCCACCTTCACACATGATGTGGATTGTCACACCAGGGGGGAGAAGACACTGGACCTGATTTACTCAAATGTTAAAGAGGCCTACAGCTCTTCTGCCCCCTTCTGTCTACTTTCACATGGAGAGCAGCTTTAGGAAGGCAACACAATTTCCCTATGGGATAAATTTAGTTGTTGAACCTTAAATCTTGAATCTTACTGCACCGTCTAGGGAGAAGTGCTTCTTTAATGACAAATACAAAACATTAATGCCAAGGACTTTTTAAAACATTTTCAATAAGTGAAAACAATGTGAAAACCACAAGGATGACAGTTAAAAGCTTTGGAACTGTGAGATGGACATCTGCCAAAATATAATACTATATAATAAAATATAATATTATTATTAAGTTCTTCTTTAAGGTGACCTTAAAGACCTAGATAATTTCAGGCATGTTCTGCCTGCTACTTCTGTGCTTTAACAGCTATGGAAGTTATGGATCATTCATCTGTACACTCACCGATCTTCCTCCATGGTTTGGAGAAACTCTGCGCTCTTGACCTGCCTGGAAAGAAATGAGTAAGTACACTGCAGCTGTAGACACACACACACACACACACACACACACACACACACACACACACACACACACACACTCACTGTCTCTTTGCAACAAAACACAGCTTTTCTTTCATACCGGTTATTGTCCATCAACATGTTGCTGATGCGACAGCTGATGCTTTCTTCAGCTTGTCGGACTTTCTCTAAAATGAGCAGCCTCTCGGCCTCCTGAGCCTTCTGCTGCTGGCTAACTCCCTGTTCCAGACGTTCCTGCTCCTAAACATCAGACAGATTACACACACTTAGAGCTGAAGAAAAAGCTTTATAAATACAAACATTGGAAAATCTCCATGACTGGTATTTTTATTTGGTTGTAGGAGGTTGTTGTTATTTCACTGTCAATAGTTGGTGCACTGTCAGCGTATAAAAAGGTCTAGTTTGTTTAAATTGTCCTTGTCTAGAATTTAACCGGAGCCCACTTGTGGCAAACTGACCTGATTGTACATGGTTTACAAAGGTACAGAACATTTTTTATATATGGTCAAACACTTTACACTATATGTCAGGACAAAAACCAAGACATGAAGTCTAAGGAACTCTATGTAGGACTCTGTGGACCCAAAATCACACTCTTCAGGCAGAACTCCAACCGCTATGTCCAATCAGTGCAGGCAAATAAACAGGGCAGAACAAAACCTGCCCCAGAGTGCACGAGACTTAGACTGGGACGGGTCACTCTCTAACATGTAATTATCTTACTGTCCTTAAGTGGTTAACTCAAAGCCCACTCTCCAAAGCCAACAACTGATAGGAGGGTTAGTGTGTGCTCAAAAACAATCTAGTAGGTATTTTTAACCAGCAGTGTACAAGTTCTACAATTAGATTTAGTTATAACGTCAGTATTAAAAAGACATAATGATAATGTTCTATATTTTTGTTACTGTTGACAAATACAAATACTTAAACTTTGCAATACTGTAACTGTTTACTACTACTAAGTTTTGCACAAATATCTGAAGCCTGATATAGTCTATTTTAATGCCACGTGGTTCTATAGAGCTGTTTGCGTGAACTATTGAACCTTTTCAAACATTTAAAGTATAAACATGTGAGCCGTTTTAATTTAAGTTTAAACCTGGAGTCTGTCATTTGTTACACATTGTAAAGCCCTTTGATGCAGAGAGAAATCCCTGAACTCACCATTTGTATCTCTAAAGACATTTAGTTCAAAGGTAAAGTTCAAAATTACCAATAATAAGGTAGGAGGTAAACCAAAAAAAGTTTTAAATTTAATTTAACCAGAAAGGCACATACTCCATCAGTGAGTCAATACAATGCCTTATCTAACACTGACAAATAGACCAAGAGTGAGGGAACATGCAGTGTGCACCTGTCGCACTGAGTTGAGGACATTTTCCTTGTGGGAGTTATTCATAAGTAAAAGCTGGGTGTGCTGCTTTTGCTTCTCCTCCAGATGCCGCTCAAAGGCAAGTTTCTCCCGCTGCTTCTGCTCCTGAAGGAAGGAGAAGCAAGTCAAGACTGTCATTGTACTGAAAGATGCACATATGTCTACTTTGAAAAAGCTCAGAATCAGAAATAATTTATTAATCCCGAAAGGGAAATTGCTTTCATCCTGGATGCTCCATGCAAGACAAGGAAATTGTGCATATGAAACCTGACATATAAATATAAAATGAGAATAAAATAAAATATAATGCTAAAAATGTACAGATACCACCAGAAGGAATGACTTCCTGTGGCATTCATTAGTGCTTCACCAGCATGTCTTGCAGAGGATGGGGGCCATTCTCCATTATTCCAATTTAAAATAGGCTTTACTACAATACAAGTCTGCACTGCATCTTGTCATAAGACCAAATAATTTAAAAAACTAAACTTGATAATTAAACTGTACAGTCCCGACTGTAACAATATTAATCAGTATGCTTCCAAAGTCACAGTATGAACCTTTATTCATGTTGTCTTACAAAGGATACTACAGCCAATGACTCAACACGCCCTGATTCAACATTAGGTACTAGTAGCACTGCCAGTGTGGGCATATTTCAAATTATCAATATCCGCCAAAACACAGTTGATCCAATTCTGACCTAAATTTAATTTTACTGTCCTGTATTTGATTAGATTAAAGGATAACTTTGCTCTTTTTTCAAAATTAAGCGCCTGAAATCCTCCCTAATGCTCTGACAGTCACAATACCTCTTTAACATGAAGACACTGTGCTGGAGAAAGAGGGATTCTAAACTCTCTTAAGTGAATGAAGTGATTCTTGTTTTTACCTTTTGTTTTGTGCTGATTTTGTCTACTATTTATTTGGATGTCTAGATTTTATTTAAAAGCCTAACCAGGGACAGCGGCTGCAAATTAGCTCTTCGTTATATGCCCTACATACACAGGACGGTTGCTTGTATGTGACAATGTTTAATTGTCCCTAAAGAGGCAAATGTGGCGCAGGAGGTAGAGCAATCTTCCAACAATCCACAGTTGTTGGTTCGACCTCCGGTCACTGGTCGAAGTCTTTGAGAAAGACGCTGAACCCCAACTTAGTTGCTTTGGGTGAGTGTTGGCCTGCTGCATAGCAGGTCCCCCATCAGTGTGTGAGTGCATAGATGTGAGTGCGACCGGGTAAATGAGAAGCAGCGTAAAGCGTTTTGAGTATCAATAGGTAGAAAAGCGCTATATAAGTGCAGTGCAGATCATTTAAAAAAAAAAAAAAACAGTGCAGAATATGAGCAGTTCTGCTGATGTGCAGGAGTTAAATTACAAACTATGTGGAGTAAAATCTGAGAGTCATTGTGTTGGCTGGAGTCACACACCTTCCTCCTTTCGTAGTCATTGAATTTGCTCTGAAAAAGATAGTGAGGAATATTTAAATGACAGCAGAAACTGTTAGTTCAGCCTAAAAATTGAACAAAGTCGAATAAAGGAGCAAAAGAATGAACCATACACAGCTTTTCATTTCTGTACAGGAGCATGTGTGTTAGTGTGTCAGCTACTGTACCTGCCACATCTCTTCCAGGCCGTCCAAACAGTCTGAGTTCTGTTTGCCCGAAGTCGAGTCATTCTCCAGCACTGGCAGGAGATACTGGGATGGGGGGCAGTACTCTTCTCCCAGCTCTGACAAACACATCAACCAAGAAATCCAAAATAAGTCATGTTAACACATCATCAAGTTATGTTAAGACATCACAACTATAGCTTGGTGATTTTTAACTTCTCACTTCAACCGAAGGATTACACCGTAAAGTCTGGATAGATTCCCACAAGACTGCATGTAACATTTATTCATAACTTGAATCAGACTCACTAAAGGTTTAATAAACCTGGATTTCATCAGAAAGTTTTGATAGACTAAAGGAGTGTCTTATGATTATTATCTTTGTATGCGTGTATGAAATTTTAAACCCCACACTGGAAAAGGCATAGTTTGCATGTAAACTTTACATGGCTCAATTTTTTTGACTTTGCTTGGAAGTTTACTAGTTTAATAATGGTTTAATACTGAATGTTATGTTAAGTTATAAAAGACCGACCCTCTGGTGTGAGGGTAAGAATGCATTTTAAGGGAAAGCACCCCCTAAAGTGTGCATGTGTGTGTGTGTGTGTGTGTAGAGATGAGGTTCCACTGGGCTCACTGTAGATACTCACCATTGCACAGGAAGCGCTGGATGGTTTCGGTGCCGTCTAAGCACACAGATGCAGGTGGGTAGGACATCTTGGCAGCATCAAGTGTAAAGCTCTGTAACAGGACACATACACACACTGCATAAATATAAAATCATCTTTACATTGCCATTCTTGAAGCTGTAAAACTAACTAAATAAATGAAAAAAACATTTTTAAAGCCCACACACCTCTATGGTGCGGATGTAAGCTAGGGCTTTGGGGAGCTGGACAATTTTGTTGTCACTCAAGTCCAGGGTGCGCAGGCTGCTCAAAGAACCAACGGACGATGGCAGCTCACTTAGACAGTTACCTATTACATACACGGTGATGTGGGAAAACATTTATAAAACATATGATATGACCTGTACATGTTCTCACATTCAGGGCAACCAGGCAGTGAGCATCATACCCTTCAAATTAAGTGTCTGCAGAAGCCTCAGATCCCCAATGGAGTCTGGCAAGGTCTTTAAAAGGTTTTTCTCTACATTCAGAATCTGATGGGCAATAAAATGGACACAAATGGATGATGAGTAGCAACCATTCCCACTAATTTGCTCTGAAACATGAGTCGGGTCCAGATTGGATTTACCTGCAGTTGAGCTAGCCTCCCAATGTCTTCTGGTAGTGAGGTGAGTTTATTCTCATGCAGATCCAAAACCTTTGGAGGCAGACAGAATCTGTCATGCTTAGTTCAGTGAGGAGAAACCGGTCATTTTCATCTAATTCCTTAATTGTTTATGTCACTGTCGTCAAATGAGATAAATGTACAGAAAAAGATGTACGGTTGTACTAAAACTGTATTAAGATTGGTTTTCTTGTATCTGACCTTTAAAGTGGCAAGAGAGAGGATGTCACATCCTTTGGGCAGCAGTGACCTCAGTTCATTGTTATGTAGGATCAGGACCTGCAGAAAAGCAACAGAGGACATGTCTGACTGCTGACTGGTAAACCAGGGACGAACATATACTGACAGAGAGAACTACTGATACACTAAATAAGAAATCCATAGCCTATAACTTTGCAGCTCCACATTTCAGTCTTACCTTCTTTTGTAGCACCTTGCAAATGGAAAAGGCACTAGAGGGAACCTGTAGCAGAACAGACCAAAGACATCACATTCTGCACTACTAAACACACACCAACACAGAATGTCCTTCACTTGCAGATTTTTCGTGCATTCTTGTCCCAAAAATTACAGACACAAGGGGTGTTGCAAGAAAAAGACTAGAGGAAAGAGGAAAAGAATGAAACACTTCATGTCATTTCCTCTGAATACCTTCTGATGCAGCATCAATTTCTGATAAAGCCGGCAATGTTGGATCAGCTTTAACTCTATTGCTAAACTTGCTATTCAATATTAGGAAATGTTAGACCTATTCTCATACATAAAGTATATGTAAATACATTAGTATTTGGCGACTGTGGCGCAGGAAGGTAGAGCGATTGTCCACCAATCTCACAGTTGTTGGTTCAATCCCCACCTCCTCCAGTCACATGTCGAAGTGTCCTTAAGCAAGACACTGAACCCCAACTTAGTTGCTGCTGAATGTTGGCCAGCTGCATAGC
Organism: Channa maculata; assembly: GCA_020496755.1. Classification (NCBI taxonomy): domain Eukaryota; kingdom Metazoa; phylum Chordata; class Actinopteri; order Anabantiformes; family Channidae; genus Channa; species Channa maculata. Next base: position 1,852,978 of record CM035615.1, on the reverse strand, counting down.
AGCTCCCCCATTGGTTTGTGGTTGTGAGTGTGAATGGGTGAATAAGAAGCAGTGTAAAGTGCTTTGAGTGCCAATAGGTAGAAAAGCGCTATATAAGTGCAGAACATTTACCATTAGTTTTGTCACATTCACAGACATCAAATTGATCTACTCATTTCCATAGCAGTTATAGATAAATGTAATCTTTACTAAAAGTTCTGAAATCTATTAACATACTTAAAATGTATATGCTGCATCTTTAGACATAAAACAATCACTATATTAGAGTACTACATGAATGATGCTGAGTAATGTCTACAACAATTATTTCCATCCTTTTTATTCTATGGACATGACATGAACAGGGCAATATTTCAGAGACAGTGTTCACAGAATTTAACGTATTTTGACCACCACCACTGGCGGTGATAAAGTCTGACAATATCGCATGTAGTCATACTCACCTCTGAGAGCTCGCAATTTGAAATGTCCAAGATGTCATCAGCACCTGCTTCCTTACACTGTTGAACAAAGCAGTAAATTGATTTGGGTTTGTTCAAAATATTTTTTTTTCTCTTTGAGACAGAAAAGACATAAACCTATGTGTTATGAAAAAATAGTCATAAAATAGTTCCACGTGTGTTTTTGATTCATTATAAAGATCTACTAGTCAAGCACAATTGCGACAATAAGGTGCGAACTGCACACCGTGACATAAACACACACCAGGCACAGCTGATATTCCAGTCTCTTCTGGGAGTCCTCGCTGGGCTTCTTCTTTCGGAAGAACAGAGGCATCCTTAGTTCTTTTTTGTGGGTTTCCTTCCTGCAGCTCCACACTACCAGAGCCACTTCACAGAACCGACAGACAGGGTGGAATATGACAATGATGTCTTCACACTGAGAAGTAAGAAAATTGTAATATTAAAGACTAATCAATATGCATTGAATGTGTAACAAAATAAATACGATAAAATAAAGTTATAAAGCAGTAAAATAAAGTCTAGGAAAAAATATAGATATATATACATATATTTCAAGAAACAAAAATCCATTCATACACCTTTTATCTTTACACCTTATCCTGCTGGACAAACGTGAACATAATTATTATACCTATAAACAAGAGGTTAGTCTGAATTAATTAAGCCAGATTTGCCAAACAGAGTCCTTTGTTCTGCTGTCTCTCAGTCTTAATTTCAATTTCAGTGCCATATCTTAATGACATTTCCAGTGGAAACTGCAAGCTAGAATCACTCTGGTATCTTATTATAGTCCTCCTTTACTTTGTGGCTATCTGCTAGCTTCAACTGCTTAGAGAAGCCCATGGTTTTTGAGTGTCACACAGAGATTTGCCAGACTACATAACGGTGCGTTCACACCACTGGCGACAGCAACAGCTACCATTCGCTGTCAAATGCATATTAGGGGTAGGCAATCAGTACACCCCATTGGGACAGACAGAGACGAAAGGTCCCCAGCGACTCAACATGGAAAGGTGAAGAAAGCTCCACTTCAGGCCAAACTTTAGCTCCTGGCTGCAAACACACCTCTGCATTCATTCAAATGAGTGAGAAGGACTGCATGTCTTTTTCACATTTGGGAATGAGGCTTACCACAAGACTGAAATACTCATATAGTTTATCAAGCTCTGGAATGGTCATCAATACTTGACCTATTTTAAAAATTATGAGTCAATTAAGGACTAATGAGATAAAGAATATTGAAGACTTTGAAGTGAAAAATTCCAATTTTTTTGTTCATATTAAAGTTACTGTTTAATATTATCCTACTTCTTAAGACATAAAAAAAAAAAAGTTTTGATATATGAACAATTGCTCGTCTTAAACGTCTGGTTGTTGATGGGTTGTTTTTAAAGAAATACTTCAAATCAAATATGTCCTGTTTTTCAAGAGGGACCACAACTTTTGCATAGAAATATAAGTAATAACACACACAGGACAAAGTCAGAATTCAGAAATTGGAAACAAAAGGGAAAGAAAAATTAATAACTATTAATAAATAATCTATATACAGACACTTAAAATGATCAAAATTTCAACCGTCATCCAGAATTTATTACATAATATAATATTATAATCTATACTGTATATGACGTGAGCATATACCATGGGCTCCGGGAATGTAGGGGCAAACGGATAGAGGTTTACCGTAGATTGCTTAGCTATGTTTTTGTCATAATAACAAAAGTGTCAAAAAGCCTCCTCTCTACAGTTTAAACCCTACAATAACCTGCTGTGTGAACACACCGATAATAATCTTGAATAAAGCAACATTAGCTGGATGGCTCAGTTGGCCACATTCTGCTAACCCTATAACGCACCCACAGATAGTTTAATGCTAATGACAGGGCTGATGTTAGCCTCCTAATAACTTCAATTCAGGCTACATGTTAAAAAAAAAAAAAGGTTAAACATGCTAACAGGTTAACATGAAAACAAGAAGCAATGTTAAATAAACTATCCCGAGGTTTAAAACTCACAAGCTGTATGTCGTTTCACTCCTCCTCACTGTTATTGTAGCTTAAGACGTTACAGGGAAACTTCCGTGTGCTAACGTGCAACGTCATCCTAAGCTAGGTGCTCATTGGACGAGTTTTCTGCGGAGCGGAAATCGAAACTGTCCGGTTCTGTAAAGTTAGGTTACAAAATGCTGCGGTATTCGTAAATACGGGAAACATAACTCGTAAATACAAGATAAGGTCTCAGATATTTTTTTCATTCGTGAATGCAATGTAATGCTACGCCGTAGCATTCCGACCAACTTTCGCCGCTAAATGTTTTCCCTCATCTTTGATTAAGATTTGCAAATAGCAACACAAGGAGCATCTTTTACAGATGGAAAAGGAATGATCACTTATTAAAGAACATTTACATTAGCGATTTATAATGTTGCATAATTTCTATCAGCTGGGAACACGTGTTTTCCTTTTGTTTTACACAGTTAATACAACAACGTTTTTGTCATGACACGTGTTAAGTGTTTTGAAATTAGGGTGTAAAAACAGTGTGAAACCCATTAGAAAATATTAAAATAAGGTCCCAGATAAATAAGAAAAAATGTTTGTAAACGTTTTAAACTCACGCTTCTTTTCCTTTGTGCTTTATATTTAAATGACAGAGGAAATGTACCCCAAATATTAAAGCTATGCTTTTTATTTTTTATTTATTTAACTATCTGCTACAAAACTCATCTTCTTGTGGAGAGATGCAAGTGAAGGCTCCTGTGATCCATATCCAACCTGATATTCAGTCTCATGTTAGTGTTGGCTTAACTTGCATATTATAGCTTTAAGAGTGGAAAAGTTTAGACCTTGTTGGTTTTAAGTTTTACGTGTGCCATTCAGTAAAAAAGTCTCATCGAACATCTTAGAAAATGCCATTTATTAGCCTTGGACTGGGTTAAACAACCTTGATTTGGACCTGTCCTTACGCTCTAATGTTTTGGAAAGAATGCCTCTCCTTTTTTTTATTTCCGTCTTTCCGGTTAATTCCCATTGTTTTAACAAAGATTTTCTGCTTGACTTTAAGGATGTCAGGAAATCAGAGGGAAACATTACATTTGCTTTTAAATCTTTTGTTCAGCTACACTAGCTTCACAAAAGCCAGGGAAGAATAGCAACGGTGCAATGCTAACTTCTAGCTGAAAAACTCCTCCAGGTCATCAGTAGGAGATTTGATGATGTCAACTGGAAAAGCAGTTTGACCATGATTACAAACTCCATAGTATGAGCAACAGGACAGCATAATCTGAACTGAAGGTTTCTTTCAAGTGATGCCATTTGGAGGCATTTTTCAGCTAGAAGTAGAGAGAGATTTTGATGTAATTAAGTCAAAGGGAAGTTTAATGGCCTTTATGTACATGTGCTACCCAAACCAGAAGAAAAAGAAGCTAGTTAAATTTCAGTGAAGGCCTACTTTAAGATGTAATTAACATATTTTAGTCGACCTTTCCCACATTAACAGATGTATAATGGTGTAACTTTGATTTCAGATTAAGTTTTCTGAAATATGGCTATAGTTTTCAAATATTAGGCAACTAGATTAATTGTCAAATACCCAAGTGAATGACAGTCAACCTTGTGTTAGAGCAGTTTTTCCACCAGAGGTCAGGCTCTACACATTTTTGTTGAGAGCCAGGAGCCAGAAAATTCCAGCAGTTGATGAATATTTATCCTCACTGACACAACTCCACCATGTACGATTAAATTATGTAAGTATAGGCTCTATCCTTGTCCAATTAAATAATGCCAAATGTGCCTGAATTTGGACTTTGACTTATGCTTCAAAATCATTACATTATTACTACACCAATGTCTAACATATTAGGGTAAGTCTAATGAGACTATCCCTGATAGTAAACACTACTTTAGGAACCACTTGGTTCCTAAAGTACTACTTTAAGGAGTCTGTGTATTTGAAAGATGCTTAAACTTTCCACTGCCTTACCAGTATTAAAATATCTCTTTGCTTCCAGTTGAAAAAAATCCTTCACATGACATCATTTGGAGGAGTTTTTCATTTTAGTTGATGTCATCGGGTTGCTCAAGTCTATCTTATTGTAGCTCAACCTGCTCCTCCAGAACTTTTTCAGATCACACCGTTCAAACTGAAAATCTCCTCCACATCATCCAGACAGGTTATTCATCAAGAAGCAGAGGAGTGTTTTAAAGCCTAGTGGAATTTAATACCACTCATACATGTCCTCACCATACTAGAATTAAATAATGCAAGTTACAAATTGGTGGAAATATGCAAATAAATAAAACATATGAATGAAACTGTTTCACCAGTTTGACAACAAAGGTGCTACCTTTAGAAAAAACACAACAGGAAGAGAGCCGGGTTCTTTTAGAGGATTCTTAGCCTTCATGCTTGCTCAAAAGGGATTTATTGGATTTTCTCAATAAATCTGTTTAGTCTTTTAAGTCTAGATTTTATTATGTAAAGTGCTTAGAGATGGTTTTATTGTGGATTGGTGCCAAATCAATAGAGTTGAAGCGGGTTGAATTTTTTTGTCTGTTCACAGTGTTTTCTTTTAGTATTGCACTTGGTGAAGCTGTTTTCTTAATTTGCTTGGGTTTTGTAAATTTGTGATTGTTTTTTTTAATGCTCTAGCATTTTTATTTATTTATCGCTTATTATGATTCATTATTATGAGTAAATAAGAAGCTACAAAACTTACTAGGTAGAAATATATACATTTACATTTCTTTGGTTGGTTAGTAGGGTTAGTCTCACTCAAAACATTTTTTTTTAACATTGACGTGTGAGTAACAGAAAGCTTTGAAAGCCCCCCTTGACATTAAGACGTTTTGGAGCATATTTGTAGTGAAAAATAAAAATGCCACCCTGTTCTTATTCCCATGTAAAACACACACTCAACTTATACTTAGAGGTGAAAAATAAAATGTCTTTTATAACCATTGGAATATTACATACTCAATCTTCGTAGTAATAGCAATAACTAAAGTAGGCGACCATGCCTTTAGTTGGCAATATGAAAGTAGCCGAATCTGTTGGTTACCTCCAATATGGAATTTTATGAAGTCTTTTGAAGCAGCATCTGAAAACATCCTTCACCAGTGGCCATGAGTAAGGTTTGCTGATAAAAAACTCTGTCCTATTTTCCTGCCAGGGGACACATTATTGCTGTTTGTGCACCTACAGGGAGGATGATTGTGAATCCCCAGCAGCCATTCATTATTGTGAGAGGAGGCAGGAGCCACACCCCTTCACCCACGTCTGAGGAGGCTGAGTTTAAATCACCGAGGCTCTGCTCTCTCCCTTCACATCAATGGCAGGAGCTGAACGCGGACCTGGTGGAGAAAGGAGCGGCTGTCAGTGAACTGTTGCTGCTGCAGCCACAGCACTTCGCGCACGGGAAAAGACAAGGAGTTGCTTTACGCACTAAGGTTTTCAGGCACAAAGACGGATCAGCCCGTGCAGAGCTGAGCAGCTGAAAAGTTAACGGCTGAGCTGCAACATCTGGCTCTTTTCTGGGCTTTAAGCTTTTAAGCTTTCAGCAGCTACTCACTCCAACGACGTCCGAGTTCATCGCAGCAGGGTGAGCTGAGCACATCTCATTATCTCATTATCTCATTATTATTAAAAAAAAAAATCTAACTTTCACATTATAACGTGAGCTCCACTGCTGCAATTTGATATTATTCAAATAATAACTTGGTAAATCTTGTAATTCTGGCAGTTTGTTTTCCAGCTTTTCAGCTGTTAGTGTGAGTCACAGAGAGAGCGAGAGAGAGAGACCTACATATTATTACTATTATTATTATTATTATTATTATTTTAGAAGTAGCCCCGTAGTTGTGGCAGCAGTCAGATTATGAAATGAAATTAGGGAAGAAGTCATTTTGTGACTGTTGACTTCCCATGTAAATGTTCAGTAACTCGATTGCATCATCAGGCCTTCTTTGCTCTGCATGAGTTTACAGCACTGGAACATCATTCTAACTTGGCTGCAACTGTTTCAGGTGAACACTTGTGCCACAGGCACTCACGTCTTCAGTGTTAATTAAAAAGAAAGTAGTTTTAATGAAACACTCAGTGTCCCTCAGTGGCTGTACTCTGGTGCTGGAGACTGTGGTGTGTGAGACCGTGTGAGCTGAAGTGATTTGTAAATTATGTTCACAAGGGCTGGATGATGGGGAAAGACATTTAGCACAGTAATTGTTTTTATATCAGTTGATGTGAATAATTATCATTATATGATTAAAGTCATTCTTCTTTACTTAAGGATGCCAGAGCAGTTTGCTGGGGCTGTTGCTCAAAGATCTTCCATGACACCCTTTCTAAACTGGTGCTGTTAGTGTTTGCAGGGGTGGAACACATTTGTAGTTTCCACTCTTTGTTAGCTCGCACAACTTGCAAATCACATATGTTTGAGTCACATCTGATTTGTTGTTGAACCATTTTCAAACAACAAAAGAAGATCTGTTTTCAGAACTAGCACATTCTCAAACCCTTACAAGGCCTTTTACATCACTTGTTCTGTTTGAAGTTTTGTGTGTGATGCTCACATTAACAGCATCTGTATTTGTTGCATTATTTGATACAGAATGATACAATACAATAGTTTATGTTGATGAAAGAAAACACTGCACCTAAGGCCAAGATGGATTTAGTACTAAAAGTACTAAAACAACTGTCAGCCTACAGCCTGGATTGGACCACCATTCACATAAATAAGTTGGTGCAGGAGGGGCTTTGTTAACTGCCTCATCCCTCAGGGGGAAAATCAGTTGAGTGAGTCTTGGTTTATTCCCCAGTCTCTTTCTCAAGGAACCCTGGATGCATCCCCTCTGCAGGCAATGTTTGGTAGACCCAGAGCTGCTTTTCACAGTCACATTCTGGCTGACCTCTTCTGGACTTGGTGTGTCAAATGGTTCCTCCTAAAATGACAAAGACCAGCAGCAGCTGCAGCAGGTTATTACTTGTCTAGAACTAAAGATTTTTTGTGTTGGAAGATGCTCTACTCTGCATCACCACCTGCAAATGAACTGAGTGTGGCTATAGTTTCAAGAAATCTCACTGTGTTGTGGATCCTCACTTCAGCACATCCGATCAAGCCCTGTTCTGTGCAGATGTCATCATAACTCATCTTGCTCCACTAGCCCTACAAATAGTGAGGCCACAGAAAATGTTTCACATCACCTTTTGACCTATTGCATCTTATAAAGTGTCTTTAAATACCAGCCGCAACAAAGCAAGAAGCACATACTCTGCAGCATAACCCAACCTTATAGCTACTGTACATTGTCCTTTCTCTTTCGACTTATCCCATTAGGGCCTGCCACGGTGTATCATCTGGTCTGCACTTTAATGTGGCACAGATTTTTACTCTGGATGCCCTTTGGATCCAACCTTCCCCAAATTGCCAGGCTTGGAATCAGTAATCACAGAGCACTGGCTTGTGGCTGGGGTTTATTCAGGACAGCTTGAGGGTTCTGTGCCTTGTCCAAGACACTTGAACATATGGCCAAAGGGAGTCAAACTCCTTGACGGGCAACCACTGTACCCAACGAGCGAGTTTTTGTAGAATTAAAAATCCAATGCAAATTGGTCCAGTGAGAAGAATTGTTCTGAGTCACACACACACACACGCTCACGGACACGCACACACACATCCCGTCATTTCAGACATTCTCCAGGCATTTTTTGTGGTTTAAAAAAAGTGCTTGTCATTTAATGACTTTTTTTTTGTTGCACCACAATGTTGTAAACATTGCGAAATATTTTACGTCTACTTTTAACACAGCATCAGGGAATTGCTTTGCCCAATTAATTTTTACAGATGTCGTAGCTTTCCTGGGAGGAAACTCCTGCAGATTAACAGCAGTATGCTGTACAACATCCTGGAAATCAGATATTTTGTTAAATTGGACCTATCGTTTGCCTTTGTGTGAAGATGTACTTTAAGAAAGCAAGCGCTCATCAGCAGCTCTGGTGCATCCACTAATTTAGGGGCATTTAGGGACAAAGTCGCATTGGTGGAAAAGTTGCCGTAACTGAAATTTTCCAAGGTCACACAGTGCATTGGTTGAAAACTTTGACTGAACCTTGACTGCCGTTTGTTTCTCTGAAATCAACCGAACAACAACGGATAGGGCAACGTAAGAGGTTCTATGGAACATTAAAAATAGAGGCCATTGGGGCAAAATACTTTTGTGCATGAGCTGGTTTGTCCATACAGAAAATGCTCTGACTTCATTTCAAAGGGGTGGAATCAGTAGTGTTATGCAGACTTAGGTGCTAATTGATTTCACAGTAGGTGATGTTCCACCCAAAGGAATCTGGCACTGAACACAGGGCATAGATGGTGAAAAAAAAAACAGCAAGACTGTGCTCTCAATACAAATGTGGGAAAACATTGTTTTCATTTTACATAATACCAACTTGTATTACAGTTGTCGTGACAACTACTGTAAAAATTACAGTAGATGTTGAGCTTTATAGAGCTTTTAAGAAAAGCAGAAACAAAACTACACTTCCCATAAAGAAAAATTAGCCTGGATACTATTCTTTCATTAACTTGGTTTTGTCCTTTTCCACCTCTTCTGTTAAGCCATGACATTTACCTGCTGTGTCCTTGAGCTCATGGACATTTATTAAAAACAGCTAAAAATGCAAATAGTTCTAGATGTGGACAAAGTGTATGAAGCAACCCACAGGAAGCACTGCTGATTAAGTCTGTATTCCTGTATTCATGACATTGGGCTGACATGGGAAAGTTTAAACAAAAATGTCAGATTTTGCTTTTATTGTCGATGTCAGGGAATGTGCAGCCCAACCCAGGCCCAGTCACTGCTGCTGGATATAACACACCAGATCTGGCCTTGGTTTTATTCACTTGAATGTACGCAGTCTTGATTCTAAAATAGACTTTTTTGCATATCTGGGCATCTGGGCTCTACAGAGGCAGTTTTTATTGTTTTATCTGAAATCTGCCTAAGTAGATCAGTGTTAGACAAGGATATAAATAGAAACAGTTATAATATTTTTAGATCTGGCCACCCCAAAAGAGGTGGGGGTGGTAATTTATATCAAAAATAAGTTTCAAGTCAATGTGCTACTTTCCAAATCAGTGACTAAGCAGTTAGGCCACCATCTGCTGATAGTGCTTTAATGCAACTCATATCAATTGTGAATTTCAAAGAATTAATTGTTCTTGGCAATTTAAACCAGAATTAGCTACAACTAGTTTCTGAAGATATTAGATCTCACTGTGACTCTTTAAATCTCCTTTAGATTGTTGACAGACCAACAAGGCCAAATTTTTAAAATTCTGAAAAATCATCTCTCATAGATCCAATTTTAATTAATGCTCCTCATAATTAACTGCATCCATATTTGCAATTGACATCAGGGACTTACTGTCATTGCAACGTTTAGAGTTGCAAAATTACCCAAATCTAAACCAAGTATTTTAATTAGACGTGACATGAAACACACTGAACAAGGGGTTTCTTCGCTATTTATTTTACATTGATTTGGAAAACATTTATATTATTGCTAAAAGTGCTTGGGATTTCTTTTATGAGGCCTGTTACAATTTGATTAATAAGAACACCCCATATAAAAAATATAGAGTTAAAGGTGGCAATAATGCTTGGTTTACTATATATTTATCAGATATTCTTCATAAACACAATCAGGCATGGGCGAAAGCCAGAAAAAATAATTTGAATATGGACTGGCAGGCTTTCTGCCCACTGAGTAATGCATGTACTGTCAAAATCAGAAAAGCCAAAGCTGAAATATTACCTTTGTCAAAAGTTCTGGAATACTATTTAATCATTATCAGAAAATAATAAATGTGTAGAGCTTCTTCTGTATATTCAGATAAACTGAAAATGCTTTACTGTTTAGTAAGCATGTTATAGCTTTTGGATTTTTATTTAAATCTCTTAAGCTTACATCTAAATATCCCTCTGCAGCTGAATCTGCCGGTCAAGGTCGTTTAGGACAATCCTTTAGTTTTAGTCCAGTAATGGTCTCTGAGGTACAAAGGGCCCTCAGACTCCTGGACATAAGAAAATCAGCAGATCTTGATAAACTGGACCCTTTCTTTTTAAAGATGGCAGCGTACATTATCTCTCCTTCTTTGACAAACATTTTTAATCTTTGTTTGACTGCTAATATTTGGAAGTCGGCATATGGGGAGATCCTACCATCCTATATAATTATATCTCTAAATGATCTGTTTTGGCTCCCTTGTGAGTGACCAATTAAAGAAGTTTAATACTTGTTATAATGTTTTATCCAATGTACAATCTGGCTTTAGAAAAAGCATAGTACAACATCTGCAACTCTTTAAGTTGTCAGTGATTTTATTGAATGTATGCACTTTTTATTGACCTTTCTAAAGCATTCAACACAGTAGACCACACAGTGCTAGTAAAGGCTTTCTGGAGCTGGACTATCGGAAAAAGTTGTTAGCTGGTTCGATAATTATCTTTCTGATCGACCCCAGTGTGTGCAGTTAAAGGGCTATACTTCTAAGGAGTGTACCCCAAGCATGACTTCTAGGCCCACTTTTGTTCATTACTTACATCAACAACATTGAACAAAGGGTCTCGAATGTAAACTTTCACTTCTATGCTGATGACACTGTTCTATACTGCATTGGATCAACACCAGGCCAGGCACCAGAGTCGAGTAGATACTGCATACTGTTTACTACGGGGCTCTGAGATTTATCACTAATTCAAAAGCTCTTACAGATCATTGTCTGTTGTAGGAACGAGTTTGTTGTTCCTCCCTTGCTCTCCGCAGATTCAGTATATGCTGGCTGTAGATGTTTTACCTGACCAACCCTTTTACGGTTTTATGATTAGAGTCTAATTATCAATTGCTGGTATGCTTGTTTTAAATTTTTTTTGTACCTAATAGTTAATTTATTTGATTGTATGTCGGAACTAGTTGATCTCAATGAGTTTTTTTATAAATATATTTGTGTATATATATATTGCTTAGTCCCCTCTAAACATACTGAAATGGAAAAGCCATTTGTTTTTGTTCAAAAAATAAAAACAAGCACATTTTAAGTCAGCAAAATGATTGCGACTGATCATTTTATAGTAAATGAAAGCAAATAAAATGTAATATTTTGTTGCAAATCTTTTGTTTGTAATAACTGCATCAAGCCTGTGATGCACTCACATTTTAAAATTGTTGGTTTTCTTCATTTGGTGCTTTTCCAGGCTTTTACTGCAGCCTCCTTCAGTTGTTGTTTGGTTTTAATCTCATCATAAGAAAGTGAAATACACATTCAACTAAGAATTAAGTTCTGGTGTTTGACTCAGTCAGTCTCAAACCTTCCATTCTTTCTCCCTGATAAAAACCTTTGTTGTGCTTGTTGAGTTTGCAGTGTGTTTAAATTCATTGTCTTTCTGCATGATGAAACTCCTCCCTCCTTGTTTTGATGCATTTCTCTGTACATTTGAGGATATTTAAGTAACCTCTGAAAAGATTATGCTGCTACCTTCATTAGTGGCGTTATCAGTAAAGATCAATGATCCAGAAGCAGCCATAAAACCTGAACCATGACACCATAAGCTTCGGTGGTTTGGATTAAGAGCAGATCCTTTTTTCCTCCATCACTTAGATAAAGTTTAACCTTGATCTAAACACTTTATTCCAGAACATATGAAGATCATCTCTGTACTTTTATAAATTCCAACCCGACTTTCTGATTCTTACTGGTGATGGGGGTTTACATCTTGTGGTATGACCTCTGCATTTCTACTCGTAACTTTTCAAATGGTGCATTGTGACACTTTGGCTCCTGCTCTGTGGAGGTTGTTGCTGATGTCACTGACTGTTGTTTTTGGTGTTTTTAATCTGTCATCAGCTGTTGTTGTTTTCCTTTGCTGACCTGCTCTGTGTGTGTTGCTCAGTGCAACAGTGGTTTCATTCTTTTCCAGGACGTTCTAAATGGTAGCATTGTCCATCCTTTCATTATGCTTCCCTGTTTCGTCAATATGTACAATGGCTAACATTTCTCCCATAGACATTTGCAACAAGTAAAGCACAAGGCTAAAACTAAGAGTTAGAGATGTTTATGGTTTGAACTGTTAATCACAGGACATCCGGAGCTAACAAGGAGCAACTGCCAGTCACATTTTCCAATACTTGTATCACATACTAATACTTCCTCAGGAATCGGGTTATCTGATACAAACAGTGCTATGTTCTATGTTATTTAAAGTGTTGAGATGAAATATAAACTAAATGAAAGCTTTTGAATGATAAAAACGCACAAAAGCTGACTATTCCTACTAGTCTTACTACTATCAGAAAACTGGATAGTATATATACAGTATGAATAACCAGCCTTAACGATGCTGTGTTTCATGTAAACAGTTTGAAACAAATATGAAACAAGACATTTACTGTAGGTCTTATTGATATATGGTAATTTATCTATGTGTTCATTATCTTTAAGTCTTTGGTTATCGTATGCATTGTTGTTGTAAACCTTGTAAAATAACTGGCACCATCTAAAAAGACAATGATGTTTAATTGGAGTTATTACAATTTGGAATTTAATTGTTAGACTTACTTTCCCAAATCATTCAAAACATCAGCTCATTCACGAATAAGCTTTCACTAATGGGAAGATTTGCTCCCAGTAAGTGAGGCTGCTTGTGGTTTTAATGTAGCCTTGGGCTTTCTAACATGGTGTTCCTGTGGCTGATTAGAGCCAGGTGTCTGCTATAGAAAACGAGGGTACTGAGGGCAGCTGGCTTCACTGCAGAGGGCCAGCTGCAGAAATCTCAAATAATCTTGTGGGAAGGCTGCTCGTAAAGCTAAACATGCCCTTGCTGAAATTAGACACTCTAGAGGACAAATTGTGCTGCTCATCTGGAAAATGAAATGTAGCCCGGCAATTATTTTATGTTGTTGTTGGCACTAATTATGAATCAGAGAAGAAGCTGAAAAGGCGGTGTTGCTGACTCATTGCTGAGTACCATGCACTGCTATGGATGTGCTCAATGTTAGTTAAATGTGACATTATTCTCAGCTGTGCATGAAATCAGTACAGCTTGGTAATGGAAAAGTAGAGTTGCTAAATGTTGCCTGATGGCACATCTGTCATGTTGTTGCCACTTTTCGTTCACTTCCAGCTATTTAATTTTGAAAGTGTTTTGCCATAGGTTTAGGTTTGGTTTCCACACAGACGATGAAGAAGCCACTAGCTGAAATGAAACACATTTCCATAATAAGCAGGCCTCTGCATCGAGTCACAGAACAGCTGTAACATTTGTCGGAGGGCTAAATGTTGAATTCTTTGTACTTTTCTTTCCCAGGAACTAAAGTCCAGGAACCTTCCCCTGGGGTAAAAGGCCTTTCAAGGGAAATGTGTTTTGCATTTTCACAGCAGGGCCAAAGACCTGGGAAGATTCAACAAATTAGCCCACTACACTGACCTCCCTTAAGGAATTTGCAATATTGTAATCGCAGCAATCATTTCCACTGATTCCCTGTGAATTCTCTGTGACCTTGCAATTTAAAACATTATAAAAACAAAAGGCTGCAATAGTCACAAGAAGACCCATAAAGTCCCGGAAGGACTGACTGACACATCAAGAGCCAAATGATAACTAAAGTACTACTAAATTCTAGACTCTAAGTACTAAAGGTTTTTAAAAAGAGTGGGTTTGTAAAATGTTACTATTATACCAAATTATACCAAACCGGGAAGATTCAGCAAATTAACAGTGGGTTTTTAAAATGTGTGACAGTAAAATTCAGCACTCCAAGTCCCGTTGTGATAGTTCCTGGACCATCCAAATGTCTCAATCGGACTTTTCTGGGGATGTCTGTGGAGCTGTAGAGCTACGGGCCCAGAACAACATGACTTGTTCTCTTTGCAACCTAGTGTGTGTGTGTGTGTGTGTGTGTGTGTGTGTGTGTGTGTGTGTGTTTTCCTGTTAAAACTTACTACAAAGTAAGTTTGGATCGGCTGCCAGGGACAGGACTGTGTTCCTGTCTTTTTTCATTGAAATTGTTTAAAACTGTACTTCGGCATTTCTACACTTATACTAATAAACCAAATATGTATGTCATATAAGTTACTACATTTTTTCTAAGTAAATTAATAAGTTAATCATGTTCAATACCTTTATTAATGAAAAGAGAGTTGCAAAGAGGTGGATGGGGAAGCTGGCAGGTGTACAAAGCACAGGATGGTCAAGCCACAGACCTGAGATTTATTCCTAAATCACTGTGTGTGGTTAGGTTCAGGCCAGAAAACCACTACCATTGAGTTAGAAAAAGATAGTGGATGATTTTAAAAGCGATCAAACATGTTTTGTGTATAAGAGTAGTAGGACTTTTGTAATAAGAGTATATTTTTTGTGAAAACAAATTTTATAAAAAGTTACATATGTAGCTTTAAGAACAATATACAGTTCATTTAAATGACCTGTTTCTGAATAGTTCAGAATATTTTCCTTACAGTTTCCCACTCTTGCCTCCATTGCTGACTCCTGGCCTTCTTTTGCCTCATACAATGTCTTCAGGTTGCTATGGTGAACAGCAGGGTGGAGGCGCCCACAGTGGCTGTGATGGGCAGTGGCGGTGGGCAAGCGATCAGGTCGTGCGCGGGATGTGGCGGTCGAATTGCAGACCGCTTCTTGCTCTTCTCCATGGAGCGCTACTGGCACACCCGCTGCCTCAAGTGCTCTTGCTGCCACGCTCAGCTGGGGGAGTACAGCAGCACCTGCTACAGCAAAGGAGGCATGATCCTCTGTAAGAATGACTACATCAGGTAAGTCCAGCTGGTAAATTGGTGAGGTGAGACTTTTACGGTATTATCCCAAGCAGAACATCAGAACCCACAACACAGCTAATTTTAAAACAACCACAAACACGTGCTCATGGTAATTCAATATAAATACAATTACAAATTAATCAAATCCAATACAGTAGAATTATATACAGCTCAGAAGCATAATGTAGTGAGTAGGGGAGGAAAGATTGCGTACTTAGTCTTTTTGTTGGGATTTCTTAAGTCTGTTTTTACAGGAGGGACAATTATAGAAAACAAAACATGTCTGTGCATGAGCTTCTGACCATTGTTCACAATATGAAAAATTGTGAATCTATCCTTTTAGCATTCTTCTTGCAGCAAGTTTGACGGCTTTATAGGAAGAAATAATTTATGTTAAGGAACACTGGCAAGAACTCAGGAAACACTGCAAAGAACAGGTAGCTTTAAACAGAAGGTCTGCCTTGAAAACTTCTGTTGCCACAGAAACACTGCTCCACTGGGTGACATGTTTCTCTGTTCATGTGTGGTGTCAAGAAATAGTAAGAGAAAATATTCCGTTAAGTGCTCTGAACCACTGTAATTTCACTAGGACATGGGCAGATGACTGGCTGACCTTAGACCACTGTGTAAAGTAAAGATGTTCGGGAGCAACTCAGTGTGTCTCGCCGATGCATTTGTAAATATTTTTGGACAGTAACAGAAGTGACAGAATTTCAAATCAGTCGGTACTGGGTCAATGGTGTGCCTATGTCACCCTAGTTTTTGCAGTGTGTGGCCCACTCCATGGGTACTAGTCATGTGAACATTACAATATATAAATATTTTCACAATATTCAATTAAATTCATTAAACTTTATTTATAAAGCGCCAATTCATAAGAAAGTTATCTCAAGGCAATTTTCGTAATAAAGTCAGTTTAAGCCTATAGCAGCATGACTATAACAAAGTATAAGCTTTATTAAAGAGGAAGGTTTTAAGTCTAGACTTAAAAGTAGAGAGGGTGTCTGCTTCCTGAATCTGAACGGGGAGCTGGTTCCACAGGAGAGGAGCTTGATAGCTAAAGGCTCTACCTCCCATTCTACCTTTGGAAATTCTGGGAACCACAAGTAGGCCTGCATTCTGAGAGCGAAGTGGTCTGTTGGTGTATGATCCAACCAGAGTTTCCACTATTTTTGTTTATATCGTGTATTGTACGATTTGTTAGATTAAGAAGCATATACTGATGATGTCATTAATGATGTTATATAATTTATATAATGAAGTTTATCTTTTAAGTTTAACTAAAAAAGATGTTGTCATATCTGTGGCACCAAAAGCCCACACACACGCAAAAAAGTTCAGCAAATAAACATTAAAATATGCCTACATGATGTACACAGTGTCTGTAAATGATACCAGGCTGCTGGTTTAACACATAGAAATTATTAAATGGCACTGAAATGTCCTATTATACCTGAGGGACAAGTCCATATTTATGTGAGCAAACATTTGTGTCCACTTTTCTTATGGAGAGAACTGAAACCAGATGCTTATTGGCTTTTTATGTCATTCTAGTTTATAAAACAAGTTCCTATATAAATTAAGTTTTGATGTTGAGGGAATTGTATTCTAATTACAGAATTCTTTCTATGATAATATTGTAATTTCAGACCAAGCACCATGTTGCCCAATGTATAACATACAGCTGGTAAAGGATCCATCTAGAAGTTCTTAGAAATTAACACCGCACAAATATTGGTTTGTACTAAATGAGCAGTTTACAGTTTAAAAATAGTAGAGCAGGTGAGACAAGTTCTGGAAGAGAAGTTTGACAAGTGTGTATCCGAGGTGTAATCCACAAAAGGAAAAATAATTACTGATACTGAGGTCAGAATGTGACAAATTATTAGTTTCCAGACCAGCTGTAAGTCTTCTAAGGCTTCAACATTTTACGAGTAAGGTCATAAACCAGTCAAGTTACTCATATGGCAGATTAGGCAACTTAAAACAAAAAAGAATCACATAAATTATAAGGATACAGTTACTGTAGGCCCCAGTGGAATTAACAGTCCCTTCATATATAAATGACCAACAGCAGAAATCTTAAATAGATGTCTCACAGCCAATTGATATCAAAAAAGGCTTTTATCAAGACTGTCATCTGTCTTCACTGTAATTTACATTAATTGAACATAAGCTATCGCTGTATACAGATGATGTAATTATCTTAAAAAGATTAGGATGTAGGAAAACAAACAATATGATGAAAAAAAGGGTTTGCAAGACAATGTTCAATTTCTGTATTCAAATGGTAAATGTTCTGCACTTATATAGCTCTTTTCTACCTATTGGCACTCAAAGCACTTTACACTGCTTCTTATTCACCCATTCACACTCACAATCACACACACACACTCATACACCGATGGGGGAGCTGCTATGCAACTGGCCAACACTCACTGGGAGCTACTAAGTTGGGATTCAGTGTCTTGCTCAAGGACACTTCGACATGTGACTGGGGAGCCGGGGATTGAACCAACAACTGTGAGATTGGTGGACAACCTTCCTGCACCACAGTCGCCCCAAATGCATATTAACATGCAACGCAACATATCAGCTGTTGAGACATTTTACCAAATATTACTTAGTTGCTCCCGGTGAGTGTTGCCCAGCTGCATAGCAGCTCCCCCATCAGTGTGTGAGTGTGTGTGTGTGATTGTGTGTGTGAATGGGTGAATAAGAAGCAGTGTAAAGTGCTTTGAGTGCCAATAGGTAGAAAAGAGCTATATAAGTGCAGACCCTTTACCATCTTTTTAAGTGCAGTTTTTAGATGCTCTCCCCACCTCTGTGTGTTACACATTTGTATTTCGTTGGATTCAACAAACCTTCAGCATATTGTGCTACAAATCTGTCAGTTCTAAGAAGTCATACAGTATTTCTCACAGCCTCATTCCCTTCCTCATTGCTAGTTCATTATGTCATTCCAAATTTCACGTTATCGGATAATAATAACTGTTAATGTAAATAGTTTTTCACTTTTTGGGGTTTTGATCGAAGTGTCCATGTTGCTTTGTGTGTTTGATTAATACAATTTTCTCAGTTTTTTTTCTTATTTGTATTATTTTCTTCTTCTGTGTCACCTTTGGGAAGCCAAGTCTAAGCTAAGAACAACTCTATGTAATCTTGCATAGCTGGTTAATAAAAAGAGATTCTGGTACTAACTATGAAGTGATTGAAACCCAAACCCGAGCTCAGGTGGACTGTAGAGTGCTAAGATCTTCACATCCCCATCCTCAAGGCCAGTAAAGCAAAAGGAGGTGTGTGTGTGTGTGTGTGTGTGTGTGTGTGTGTGTGTGTGTGTGTGTGTGTGTGTGTGTGTGTGTGAGAGAGAGAAAGAGAGTATCCTCTTAGGCACTCTCATTAAATGTCTGTCTTAAATGTCTCATTAAATGTATTAATTGGATTAAGATAAAAAAAAAAAAATCCATCTGTGCAGTCACTGAAGGAGAGAGACACTTCCCATTTAAAAAAAAAAAAAACTAACCTCTGCAGTTCAGGTGGTGACATGATTACACACCATGTGATATAGATAAGGGCCTGACTGCTGATGTAAAGTATATTGTACAATGAAACTGCATCAGATAGTGGGTTAGTCCACCACTATGGGCCAACTTGACCTGTGTGGCAAACTCCACACAGAAAAGCCCTGTTGGGTCCAACAATTGAACCTGGGACCTTGTGTCTAGATTTTATGCTTTCTGTTTTTTCCCCAAATCATATACTTTCCAAAGTATATGTAAAAATGCACAATACTGTACAGAGTGGGCATTCCTGCAAGATGCAAGTGATGTCTGTAGGGCCATATTAGAAATAAGGACCCAGAAAATAAGGCAGGACATGAGTATAAGGCAGCTTATTTCAAATAAGGGGAATAGATGGAGGAGTGGGCATTCAGCAGGAGGAGGGGCTTTCATGCAGCAGAGGAGACCAGAGAACTGGCAATGCAGATCTAGAAAAGAGAGGTGGTGAATTATGGCGTTGATATAGGCAATTAGCACAACTACACATAGTAACAAACAAATTACAGTATCAAGTAAAAGTGTCCACAACAAAGTAGTCCATGTAATAAGAGAAAGCCAGGGAGGACAAAGTAACAAATAAACATGAAGTATCCGCTAATATCGTCCACTAGTAGATGGTGAGCTTACAGAGACTTGCGCAAAATCCTCTTCTTAAAAAAAACAATCCAGCGATAAGCAAAGAGTCACTTACTAGCAAGAAGAGTAGCAAATGAGGACCAGCAGCCCAACAATCATTGCCAGGTCCTCACAAACAGTTCTCAGGTTCTGAGAGCAGACAGAAGACTCCATGTACAGACAGGAAACCCTGGAGAAAATCCACAAGGAAAATCACATCACAAACAAACTGGAGACTTGGTCTGGGGAAGACAGAGCGATATTCTGGGATAGAGGAGCAGGTGAGCAGAGCATAAATAGCGGACACAACAGGTGAAACCAGTAGAGCGTGATTAAACGGAGCAGAGGAGAGATAGTAACCAGGACAACACAGATCAGTCACGGCCATGACAGGCCATGTACATAATGTAACAAGTCATGTAAATTGTAACCTAAGGATGCATTACAGTGTTGCTGTACTACTTTAGGTGCCACACAACAGATCCATTAAGCTGGGACTGCTATGGTAACAGATAGCACCATTTAAAAAAAAACAAAGCTTTGTATTACTCATCCAAAACGCACTTGGTATTTCACTCTTTTGTGTGTATGTGAGACAGGTACATGCTACTTTTCATTCAGATGTCAGCCAGAACTGTGTTAAAACAGCAACAAGGGTCTGTCAGTCCAGGGGAAGCTGGCCATGGAGATATTGTGTGAATTACCTGGATTTGCTGATTATCATTTGGATGTAATAGGTTAATTTGATGAGAGACAGCTGACAGACAGGTGACCGAAGCAGGTGCGAAAGGAGCCTCTAATAAGTCGGCTGATGACCTGATGACAAGCTGTGCTCCCACCGTTTCCTGACCATGAAATATGCTTTTTTTTTTTTAAGAAATTAGCAGACAGAAAATGAGAGAAATACAATGCTCAAACTAAAACTAACTACTTTATCCAAGCCAACAAATGGGTGTGTTCAACTTAGAGTAAATAAAAAATAATGATTTATACATTTAAAATATGATTGAATCACGAACCAACTGTGTTTGGCATTTTTAGAGCATGAAATTAGAAAATGATGCCCAGATACTACAAAATAATGCACCACACACCTCTACACACTTCAGATTGGCCACTTCCTGTTGTTCACGTGACGTCAGATAACTGGAGCTCATAACATTCTGTGTTTGTTATTCTGCACATGCCTCAACCTCATTTCAAATGGACTGAACAATGCATATATGTATAATTTGACAAAATGCTTGAATGCTTTATTCTTTCTTCTACAGGCTGTTTGGACACAGTGGTGCCTGTAGTGCTTGTGGACAGTCTATACCAGCCAGTGAGATGGTGATGCGAGCACAAAGCAGTGTTTACCACCTTAAGGTGAGTGTGATCATGTGATTGTAGCAAACCAACATGGACATTGCCAAACCATTTATCCTGTTGTCAAGGTGTCAAACTTGACAGTGAGTTGGTAGTAAACGGTAAGTGAGTTCGCCAACAAGTCTGTCTTTTTCCTAGTGCTTCACCTGTGTGACCTGTAGGAACCGCCTTGTCCCAGGTGATCGTTTTCACTACGTCAATGGGACCATCTTCTGTGAACATGATCGACCGGGAGGAGGTCTGCACAGTGGACACACAGCTCCGCTGCAGGCCAGCACCATGATGTCCGATCAGAAAGTGAGAGGCCATGTGATGCCTTTATCCACCTGCAGTTTCACAAAGTTGTTAGCACTCTGCTTCTTGGATAACCTTTTCGAGCCTTTGACCTGATCTGCTCCTCACCGTGAAACTTTACTGCGCAGGCCTGCAGAGGTCTCCTAAAACTTGGTTTTTGTCCTGACATCTGGTTTAAACTGTCCATTCAGTTTGCCACAGCTGGACTTTTAATCAAGTTTAGAAAAATCCACTTAGGGTAATACGTGTAGATTGAAATACTTTTTTTTCCTTATCAAATTAAATGAATATAAATTGCCTGTAGGTGTGAATATGAGTGTTAGTGGTTGTTTGTGTATGTCTCTGTGTTTGCCCTAAGCAGTTACAGATGATGGATGGCTAGAAATGTGAATAGAGGAAATGAATGAACAATCCAAACCATACAATTCCAGAGGTAATGTGTGGAAGCATTTGGCTGGAAAGGTTTTTTTAAGAATGTATTCTATAATATCAACATGTCTTTTATATTTTCTTATAACCACCTCTCTCTACTGTTTCAGGTGTGCTAAAGAAAAAGATGGGAAACCAAATGTGTGCCTTATAATGGAGGGTTTCAGGGAGAGTACTGAATACTGGATTACAAGATGGCGCCCAAGTCACTGCTATGAAAATTGCTCGGTGGCACATACACCGAAAACCCGCTTCACGATTCTAGCAATAAAAATGACCCAGATATTCCGCATGCTTCGTGGTTTACGGGCCAGGAAAGCATGAACACCAGCACTGAGCAGATTGACTTTGGGTTGGCTCCCCGCACACTTGCCTGGATTTGGATAAAGTAACTTGCTTCTATACTTTCTAAGAGACATCAGATCAGTGGATCAAATTCTGACAACTGTTTTGTTCATCATTTCACAGTCAGTCCTTGTCCAGGGATGAATGGGCCAGTGTGCATCATTTGATACTGTGAACACAGATGTGGCTCCTACATCCAAATTGCATCACAACCCAGCCCCAATCCTGGGGACTAGTTTATCCCCTAACTTCCTCCGGTCTCTTCTTCATCCTTCTCTTTCTGTTAATCCTGCCATTGGTCGACCTCATTACGTTTGGATTGACTTTCACTCCATCTGGGCAATAAAACCATCTCAGCTATTACTACAGAAACAATTCTAAAGAAAATAATTACACAGTTGAGTCATTTTGAAGAATGAATAAATCTCTTGTGCATCTGGTTCAACTCTGCTGCACAGTCAACCCATTAAACAACAGCAGTTGGGTGGAGCAGCTGACACATCAAAGTCAATTTGAATCATCAAGCTCCTACTCAACAATATCCTCTCTGTCACCATTGTGTGTGGAACAACAACAAAACAACTCACCACAGTTGCAAAAAAAACCCCTCAACATGGTGACACAGAAACCCCAAACTGGTCATTGCAGTGTAGTATAAATGTTCACAACAGTGTAGATATGCTTTAAGATAAGGACAGTGTACCTCCTGATCATGGGTGAGGGGCTGTTCTAAAATATGCTGGATACAGAAATGGAGAGAGACCCTCAGAAAGAGGAGAGATCTGGAGGAGCTTTGCCTTGATCATGATGACTTCACTGCTTGCTGACGAGTGAGGGACAGTGTGACAGTGTGCTTGTCAATTGTCAAGCCTCTTAATCCACCTTATCAGGCGCTTTTCTGCTCTGACTTGACCTTTCTATGAACTGGAGGTGCTCCTCCAAAAAACACTGGGCACCTTGGATGGAAAAAAACGCAAATTGCTCAGAGAGGCATAAATCGGTGATCACATTACTTTATTCTCATTGAAAATGACGATGTTTAAAGCCATCAGTGTGATCGGGGCCTAAATGGTAAGAAATGATATTACTAACAGGGTAGAGATTATGACTTTGGTTATGAATTTTTCCATCCAAATGGAAACTGAGTCACTTTTCACCAGCTGGCCAGTTATGATGGGCACTGAATAAGGAGGTAACACTGATATCAGTGTGACTCCTACAGGAGGTGAGCTAAGTTTCCAAAATAACACAGGCCACACGCAGACTGAGCATTTGTTTTGAGTAAAAATGTATCAGTTGCACCAGTTGTGATTCCTGCTGCTGGATGTTTCCTTTCACCCACAGAGAGACGTTTGAACAAGAACAAATCTATATTCATACTGAAGACGTTTTTTCTGTGATTCTTTTTATATTATATCTTCAACGTTTCAAAACATGTTCAACGAACAAGGCCCTGCAGTGGGTTGGGGGAAGTGATGGTCACCCTGTGCTCTGAGTAGCTTGTGCAAAACTAATATCTCAGGCTACTAATGAAATTCCATCAGTGTTTTTTCCCCCCGTTTTAAAACATTAACTACAAACTTCTTTGTATTATAAATTCTCAATTTGTGGCTTTTGGTCATTAATAGAATACTGGCTTTTGTATAATTTACAGTATGATGCTTAATATTACTGCTATGTACCATCAAAGGCTTTCATACCTTTCAGGGAGCCAATGTGTTCGTTTTCTGCTTATTTTATAATAAGAACCTAAAAGGTAACAATTAATTAATAATGTTATATGGGTTTGATTTTTCCCAGCTCCGACTAACAGCACGATCAGTTATGACTATGTGAAGTATTTTTTGTTGTTGTGTTCACAGTTCTGTTCAGCCTGTTTTTGAGGAGTACAAAGTTATAAAGTCGTGGGCAGAGCAATGGAAATAAGACCCAAATTGTTAAAAAAAAAACAAAAAAAAAGTTTGTGCTGTCATTTGAGCATTTTAGCAAGAAGATCTATATTAACTGTGCATTTGTCTTACTGCTAATTAGACATCAACTTTTATCCATTGAGCTACAGTATTTTGGCTATTTTGTTTCTGTCACAATGAGCATCACTGCTGCTAACAAGGCTGTAGGCTTGATTGTTTAAACAGTATTACAAGCAAAATGGATGAAAGTAATGGATAATCTACAGTCCCTGTTCTGTACAGACTTACAGGATATTGAAACTGACTTAATCCAAACCAGTGGATATCTTCTAAAGTCTTTTTAGCCTAAAATGCTTTCATATCTCCCTCTTTAGTTGCAGTGAAAAGAAGTAAGATCAAGTCTTGTATTAAAAAGGCACCAACTTCAAAAAGATATCCACTTAATGTGATTAATTTGGAAGACGAATGCTTTCATCTTTTAGTCCTGTTTTTCACAAATGGAGGACAGTAGAGTTCAAGTCAATAATTCTTGTCTGTGGTAGGAATACAGCTACAGTACTGAGCACATGAACACTCTGTTTTGGAAGCTGATGTTTTGGTAGCAGAGAATATGGGTAAATGTAAGGATCTCAGGCCCAAATTGGGACGGTTAATCGATTTGCTTTGGAGCATCTCCAAAACAGAAGGTCTTGTGGGGTGTTCCCAGACCACCAATGAACCAGCAACAGGGTCATGGGTCTCTGATTTGTGTGGGGAGCGAAGGGTAGACCGTCCCGTCTGATGTCCCCTGAAGAGGTACCGTAGCACCCACTGCTGAAAACAGTGGCTATAATAAACACAAGGTGCCTCACAGGTTGTTGTGCCCATGCCGGGTTTAATGTTCCGGCCGATCCCTCTTTAATCACAATCCCCCCTGCTCTGATTCATGTTTTAATTCTTCGAGATTTAGCAGCAGTGACATATACTGTACATTCTTATTGCTGTATTATCGGTCAAGCTTTTGCTGTTTGAATTGATCTGTTGATGGCAGAATGAAAGATTAGGATGATGATAATGGCAATGATGTTTTAATTGCACTAATAAGTTGTATTTGTGTTATGCAGTGTAGTAGGTATATTTTCTGTTTTGCTTTTGCATTTTTTTCCAAACAAGTGAGCGTATAAAAAAATAGTCGCAATAGTTGAACTGCGTCTGTCTCTTACGTGCACTGACGATGATTTGACTAACGCTACAGTAACAGTGCAAAGAGATACTGTTAGCTGCTTCAGACTGAGTAAGTAAGAAAGGCTTGCATTTCTCAGACAAACATGGCTGATTACCCACAGGAATGGGATTTCAAAGGCCTGAGTCAAGGCCATTACAGAAGCAATTAAAGTGGGATGCACTGGAGGCCTGCATGGGCTTTAGCTGCAGCCTAATGAGGTCTAATCTGGGGAGCTGGTATAATTAAAAGGAAGGGCACATTTTCCTGTAGGCAAAAGGAAGGGAGTGGTTTGAACTCTGTAGCTGTCTGAGATAAACTACAAGACAAAATACGCTTTGGGTTTTTTTAAACGTTGTTTCATTCTATGCCTGTTCATATTAAAAACGTTAAATGTGAGACTTATGTGCTTGCTGGTCTCTGATCTTTCCAAGGTCTCTAACCTGCCATGGTATGATTCTCTGGCTCTTTAGCATGCAATATGCCAAAAAAAATACAAAAAATAACAATAGTTTTCCGTGTACACTTTGTTTGGAAACTACTAGATTTGCCATTTTAGTTTCTGTGGATTTGCTCAGAGATGAAAGGCTGTGGTGCAGCACACGGGGCAGGTAGAGGCACACATGAGTAGCCAGCTGTGACTCTTCAAATTAACAGTCCCAGGGTTCTCAGCAGCTCCTCTCACAGGATTACTCCTATTAACTCCTCATTCAGAGTAACAAAGACTCTTTAATGGGACTGTTTCAAAGTGTTCTTTCATTGTGATGGAGGGTGAACATATTTATCTGGTTTGTCAGTCAGGATTCCAACCCTGAGTCACAGCAAGATTCACATGAATGAACCATTAGTCTTTGATTTGGTCTCACTTGTTTGCCAGACTGTTGAGTCACATAACGTATTATGAAATGAACCATAAATACAAATACAATTTCCAAACCCCCATTTTAACCAACGTTGCTAACTTTTGCTCTCTCATTATCAGGCAATTTCAGTTTGGTGTATTATTTCCATGATTGCTGTTAAATTATTTAGCAATTAATATGCAAAATCTGAAAAACACCAGTGTGTGTAAAATGAATGAGAAAATAAAGAGCTTGCCACAAATTGCAGCATTTCACTAGCTGACAGGCAAATAAACTCATTTCTGCCCTATTGAGAGATCTAGTGACAAAGTGTCATTCAGAATAACTAAGGACTTTATTGTATTCAGATGTTTCAAACATTTAACCTGAGGCAACCAGTGTGACAAAAATCCGTCAGATCCTTGATTTAGATGAAGAAACCCTCCCAGAGAAATAAGGATTTGTAAAACTTATGATAGGACATGATATGATAGGACAGATTAAGACAAGGTTCATGGCAAAGAGAGAAAGACAGATAAGAAGCCAAGGAGTTTTGGCAACCGAGAGATTCTGGCACCACCCCAAAGTAGGGAGGATTAAATACTAGGCGTAAGGGGCTGGGATTAGATGCAGGTGCATGGGGGTGTGGCAGGGGGGCAAAAATAGATAAAAGGAGGTGGAATTGGATCTGCAACACAAGGGGAATGACAATGGTGAGTATTTGGAAGTGCATTAGTGTCCAAACATGAGCTTGAACATTATTAAACGCATGGGTGGAGGGTTCATTCCTTAGGGATGGAGTCCATGAGGTTACTGGAGATGCATCTGAACATGAGGAGGCAAAGTGAGCGTGTGAGAGCACCACTGATCCATGGGTGAAGAAGGTCGGAATGTGGACATGACCACTTGGCTTGACAAGCTTGATCAATGAAACACAGAATATAGGATAAGTTCCTAATGACTTTGCAACTTGATAGTGACAACTGCCACATTCAGCCCCTTTAGACACAGACAATATAATCAACAAAATGCCGAATAGATTCAGATTTCACTTCAAGAGGCAAGTTACATTGCAGGTCCCTTGGTTAATGGGTGTATGTGTGAACACCAATGCCCAAATCTGTTGTTCCTGACATTACTTGGATTTTACCCAGCCAGCTCCCTAGTGCCAAGTCCGGATTATCTCCAGCAGAGCTAATTTGTGAATAGGAGGTAATATTCCGGAGAATTCACCATAAGTGAGTGGCCCTTTTGATGATGTCCATTTCCTGCGAGTGCTGTGAAACCAGGCAAACGCAAACACCAGAAGCTACAGAACCCATTCAAACAAACAAGGAGACAAGGAGGAGAGAGCACTCTACAGAGAACAAACAGACTACAATAAAACAATTAATCAGGACCACTAATAATAAACCATAGGCACATACAAGAACTACCGGAGAGGGACAGGGACACGGACACATGCACACGAACACACGGACACGGTGCCCAATTACACAGAGTATTTCTTCACAAGTGATATCTCGCGATATTTGGCTACATGTCTGAAAGGGAAACTCCAGACAACTTCAGGACCTGATCCTCCTGACATTCTCTAGAGTTCATGTCTGAAACAGGCTCCAGAAATTATATTCAAAGGAAGACCATGAATACGAAGACATGATTCAAGATTTTGTCAGTGGTCTGTTTGGTTGATAAGAGGCTAGACAGAGAAACTAAATCAGTCATCTTGGAGAACTGATCAACAGGGGTCATGACAACTGTGTTAGAGGGTGGTAACCAGTGACAAAGTCCAATAATGTAGGGACATTAGATTAGGAGTGTGTGGACTAACCAACCCCGAGCTGGATGGGAGTGACAGGGCAGGCTGTAACAAACCCGTGAGCGTTAGAAAGGAATGGAGATTCAATTGAGATCTCAGGGGTATTGGAACAAATAGAAGGTTGACAGGGCAAAAACTAGGGGCAGGTTGGTTACTGAGAGCACTAATTACCTTTTGTTCAATGTCCAATTGTGCCGCCCTGCTAGTTTGTGAATTACAGATGTAGATTGATTAGTTTGAGTGTGGCATGGAGCTTGCACCATGGAGGGAACCTGAAAGAACCCACTCTCCATGGTTAACCAAATAAGGGGATCAATTCAATGAAACAAATTTTCCATGTGTTGATGAATTTGTCTTGTGGTTTCTCGAGATCACATACATACTGTGGAAAAAAAAAAAAAAGATTTATTCTCAATACAGACAGGCTAAACATTCCATGTACCTCTATTATGAATACATGAAGTCACGAAATAGAAGGATATTTAAGGATATTAAGTTATGAAAATCATTAGTTTTACTCATGGAAATAATGACAGCGAGGAGATGAAAGAGTCAAGAGGGCACACACTGAAGGCACTAATGATCGAAAGTTTCGGCCCCCTTATTTATTTTAAATAGGGCGGCCAAAACATTAGAACCACCTCCTCTTCTAATGCACTCCAGTACAAGCTTACTACCCACTTTGACCCCAATAATAAGCAGAGTGGAATTCTGACGTTTCTGACATTTAAAGAAATTCTAAAATTGTAAAAGTAGAATTCATGGCAAAGCAGCTGTAATGGCAGGTAGGAGGCTGCTTGGGGCCCTCGAGGGCTGACAGAAGTTAAATTGGTTCTGATGAAAGCTGTGTTTGACTAAGCTAACTGTCAAGCTATGCAAGTTATCACATTTAGATAAGCAAAGAAATGTGGACAATTGTACTTTAAATGACTATGGTGTGTTACTGTAATTATTGTGGTGTGGTGTGTATTTTATTGGATTTTCCATATCTTAAACATGGTGGTTTTATGTTGCATACATTTTTTCCTACGACCCCAACAGACTCTAGGATCACCACTGTGTACTGAATTGCAATAGATTTTACAGGTGTACCTAATAAAGTGACTGTACATAACTCTTTAATATAGGATCAGAAAGAGCCATCAAAACACTCGTGAAGATTCTAATCCACTAACATAGGAGGATGGATGAGAAGTGGTGATTTCTTTTAATCGTGCTTTGAATATTTAATCTGATCAACATAATTAGTTCAATTAAATTGATTTGACTGCAGCCTATTGCCATATGGTGGGGGGACTAATAGGGGGACTAATTAAAAGAAAAATAATGAAGATTTTAATTAACTGGTTCCCCAGACGTCAGCACACAGGATGTAGAATTGTAATTAAAAAGTAGTGTAGTGCTGGCAACATTCTCTCTCTCTCCCTGTTTTAATAAGGGCAAATCTTCCATTCACCTAATTAAATATGTAAATGAATAAACCACATTGAGGGCCCCTGCTTGTGTTTTACACTCCACAGCAAACCTGAGCAACCTTCTAATAATTCTAATTCTAATAATTCTCAGATGACAGATAGAGGAGCAAATGAGAATTTCTGACTCATTTCAAATGGGTCAGAAATATTTTTATTTTTATTTGTACTGCCCTGTTTCCAATATTTCACCTGTAGGAAGCAAAGGCTGTACAGAGTGAGCAGAGGAATCAGGTAATGCATGGTCAGATGATTGAGTTCCATTTTGCATCCATACATTGAAATAAACAGATCTATTCTAATGTATTTCGAATGTTTGTAGTAAAAGCACATAGTAGTGGTAAATAAATATTCCAACTAAGGATGTTCCAATACAGCTTTTTGACCACAATACTAATCTGAATCTGCTGATACCAGTTCTGATCCACTACTTATATTCAGCCATTCGACAGCAGTCTACTACAGAGAACAGTTGAACAGCCAAGTTACTCACAGACTGACATTTTTTCCTTAACATCTGTGCCTATTATATTACATATGGTATTTTTTCATTTACCACATTTTCTTTTTACTTTCCAATTCTGGACATTTAGGCCATTGTGCTTTTATTTAAATTGTAAATAAAAGCACAATGCAAAGCTTTGTAAATAATAATACGGTACATATGCTCATTTTGAGTTTCCCTCAGTAGAACCTATAAAAACTACTGTCAGTTGCTGCATCTTCATGTGCAAGTTAAAACTCCACCATGCAAAGAAACAATTTGTAGTACAGGAACCATATCCAGTAATGCAGCTGCTCTGAGGTTGAGCTCATCTAAAATGGACTGAAGGGAAGTGGGAAAAAAAAAACTTTCCTAGAGAGAGTTGTTCTTACAAATGTGTATCTCTATCCCTTTATGGGCAGCAACACTCGGAGCAGTCTGCAGATACACAGCCGATACACAGCAAAACGTGACACTGTGTACAGAGGTGACAGAAGTACACAAACTCTTTACTCAAGTAAATTCTACTGTACATGTGCCAAAACTCTACTACTAACTGTACTACAATACCAAGTAGATTATCTCCACAAACTAAACTGTGTATTTCAAACAATATTCCTGGCAAAATATGAACAGCAATTAATAAAAACTAAAGGTCAAGGGTCACTGAGCTGATTTTACCACTTTATGTGCTGGTGGTTAACCCGTAATGATACATCCGCATTTATTATCATATTTTTATGAAAAGATATAGTACTTTATATTAAAACCACCAGCTGGTGTTAATGTTAATGTTAAAACACACACATACAAGCAAAAACACACAGTTGCTCTCCAAGATCCTAAAACAAAGGAACGAGATCACAGTTGCATTTTTCAAGTCTTTGAATTTCAAGACATATAATGACACCGAGAAGAACATTCATTCTACAGTCATTGATATAGTTTTCATTGAACATTGTTGCAATCAAACAAAACTGTGATAAACCTCATCCAAAGAGCTTTTTCTATTCTTTAGTTCAGTAGTGCCGCTGATAGGCTGACAGCACCTAATGGTGATGATGTAACATCACATCAGCCACAGCACTGAAGTAGATGTACTTGGTACCTGTGAAAAGCTGTGTGGAAGCTGAGCACTGGAGTCATGCTTGGCCTGACAGCCTCTACTTGAAGAGAATTTTAACAGATCTTAGTGCACACTCCCAAGCTCCCACCGAGTTGGGTACATTCAGAAGATTGAATTTGAACACTGCCTGCTGGTTAGTTAATTGCTCCCTAAGAGATGTTTCATAACCTTGTAGACCTGCCTAACTGTTGCCTGTCTGACATACTGATGTTCCCCAATCATCCAGTATTTCCTTTCCATTGCACCACTCTGGATACAGTTCTGGTTACAGGACTGAATAGGGAGCATGGAGAAGGGAGGCTTGAGATCCAACACAATGGATAATATCATGGTTTAACATTCCCATTGGAATAACTACTAATCTGTCCAAATATTGTCAGACCCTAATGTGGGTTTTTATTATGAACAAACACAGCACCAAAAAAAATGACTTTAGAGGTCCACGATTAGTTTCAACTAAAAAAACATGTTGTATTGTTTTGTTTTTTCCTACTGAATAAACCGTGGGTAAAGATCATTTGAACACTTTGCCTGATGACAAATATCTGGAGCAAACATGGACTTCAATCAGTAAAACACTGTTGGCCTATTCTAAAGAAGCACCTGCCAATGATATAAGCCTGACAAAAAAGCATTTGGGTGCAACTAACACTCCAGAATAGCTGATTTTAATAAAACTGGAAATCATATCTACACTCATCAAGAGTGTAGACATTGATTAATCCACACTTTGTAGACGGGGACTATTAACTGCTAATCTCTGTAGAAGTTGGCGTTCAGCTAAGATGACTCCAAAGACAGACAGCAGGAAGCTCAGAGTCAGAGTCATGCTAATTGGTTGCATGGACCATGGTAACTTCTTATGGACATGCCAGGCTCTCCATGAGAACCATCACAGCCTAGCATGCTGAAAGATCAGGAAAAAACAATGAAATCCTGCTGCTAGATCTGAAAATTCTTCTGTGTACATCGTCTTGGATCTGTTACAAAAAAACAAATGTTGTCTCATTACTATAAAATTTGAACACTTAACAGGACAAATTAGTCAAGAGCACAGGACAGGACCTAAAAAGGAAATGATTTGACATTAAAGATCAGATCACCAGGAAAAAAATATCACCTCCCGACCACTAATACAAGCTAAACATTGTAACAAACAATCTCATGCTCTATGTGTCTGTATTCATTGATTCAGGAGCTAATACAGAATCCATCAAATCCAAGTTTGCTAGGCTGACCAGAACCACTACAAGGTAAAGCTCTTGTTGGTCACGGGGCAACTGTGACGCAGGAAGGTAGAGTGGTTATCCACCAGTCTCACAGTTGTTGGCTCCTCTGGTTACATGTCAAAGTGTCCTTGAGCAAGACACCGAACCCCAACTTAGTTGCTCCCGGTGAGTGTTGGTCAGCTGCACAGCAGAATAAGAAGCAGTGTAAAGCACTTTGAGTGCCAGTAGGTAGAAAAGCGCTATATAAGTGCAGAACATTTAGCATTTATACAACATCAGCTTTTACAGAGTTCACCTGCCACAGTTACCCTTAAATATTGGACTTAGCTGGACTTTCATACAGAAACTAAAAGGAAATGTTAACCAAGAATGGCCACAGCAGAAACAGCAGAAAAACTTGTGTAATTCTGAAACAAAGGCTGTGCTGCAGGAAGTCAACAGAAAATGAACTGGCATGTTTAGTAGCGTCAGAAGTGGATAAAAAAATAAACCACACACACACACACACACACACACCAACCTGCTTGCAGCATTGTTACTTGTTCCAGGAACGCTCTATCAGACAACTGATGAAGTTAAATCTGAGAAAATATATCATATATACATATATAAAACAGAAGAAGTGAAGCATTTGTTTATCCAAAGACAGAACAGAGACATCTTCTAGAGGACAAGCTCTCCTAGAGTTAGCTGGACAAGTATCTAACTAGGAAAGTAGATACACTGAACAGGTAGATGCTGTTTCTTCTTCCTCTTTCCATAGCTGGAAAGTTTAGCTATTCTGGAGAAATTAATATTTCGTCTGTCGATAGTTTCAGCTTAGTAATCACTGAGCATTTTGCCCTCTGACCTAACAAAGGCACACAAATTAGTTTGGTTTGAATGAGCGGGAAGTTTCAGTTTGGAGCCAGTTAACAACATATGTAAGGCACCAGTTGGGCTGGAGCATCGGTGGACGCATCAGCCCTTGGGTTCAGCCCTCCTTGTGTAAAGACCAGCGAGTCTACCTGCATGGGTCCACCGAGCAAACCACATGCTGCTGAAATCTTTGCACTTCCACTAAACCACAAACCTGCCGACCACCTGGACCCCGTTCTCACCTGGACCTGTACTACACACAACATCTCGGTCGCTCCTCTACATTTTTCGGATCACTTCTTCTTTAAGCTCACTGTATTTCTCCCTAGTCCGTCCCTCCCATACCCCCACCTCACTTGTAACTTTCCACCACAACACAATTTTCTTCTGTGCTCTCTATAACCCCACCACAGGTCCACAGATGGCTTCTGCACCACACTTTCAACCTGTCTGGATAGTCTCACCAAGGCAAAAACTGAATACTAACAGGACAAGGTTAGCGTCACTACTGGCACCAGGAAGCTGTTCTCCACCTTTAAAACAGTCCTCTATCCCCCTCCACCTCCTCCATCCATCTCACCCACTGCTGTCATCTTGCCCAGTTTCATTACTGATAAGGTGGCAGCCATCAGCTTCTTCTCTCCCTCGGATGGAGACGTCCTGTTTACTTCATCAAGCAACACATTACTCACCTCCTTTTCCACTTGAGTGAAGACGACACATCCACCCTTCTCGTCTTAAACCATCCTACCACCTGTTCTCCGGATCTTATCTGTGATCTTGTTGTGATGTGTTAGTCTAGTATTTATTCATTATAAAGACTAGAATGCTTTGTAAAAAGACAGGAAATTATTTTTCACAATTATTGTAATTATAGAATTGAATTATGTATAGAACTCAATAACATATTGTTTTAGGTGTTAGCAGCCAAATGTGCATTAGTGTGGTCTTTAGTGTAAATGCTAAAGGGTCTGCACTTATCTACACCTTTAGATCAGGACCTTTCTACCTATTGCTACTCAAAGCGCTTTACACTGCTTCTCATTCACTCATTCACAATAACA
Source organism: Channa maculata (assembly GCA_020496755.1). Lineage (NCBI taxonomy): Eukaryota > Metazoa > Chordata > Actinopteri > Anabantiformes > Channidae > Channa > Channa maculata. Next base: position 1,819,065 of record CM035615.1, on the reverse strand, counting down.
CACACACACCGATGGGGGAGCTGCTATGCAGCTGGCCAACGCTCACCGGAAGCAACTTAAGTTGGGGTTCAGTGTCCTGCTCAAGGACATTTTTGACTGGAGGAGCTGGAGACAAGAGAGGTAGATGAATAGAATACTGCCTTCTACATACCCACTGAATACTCAGTGATTCCATTTGGTTTTGCTAACACTCCAGCCTCGTTCCAAGTTTTGTCCGATTTTTTTCCAGCAGCACATCCGAGTTGTTCTGGACTGACTGTTAGAACACAACTTATTTGGAAAGTCTGAAAAATGCTTAGTCTGGCTTCCAGAAGTTGAAGGTTTCCAAGACCTCAAGACCCGTTTGACCACTACTACCATCCACTCACCTTCTCCCACCGCTCTGTTCACTTAACCCCTTCCAGTCACTTTTGTAAATGAATCCCAGTCAATGCCTCTCTCAATTTTCTGTAACACTTTTTTTTTTTTTTTTTACACTAAAATAACTCAAAATCTTCTCTGGTTTTTGAGTTTGCCAGGTGAAATAGGAGAAAACATGAAAACTACAGAGCACTTACAAAGCACAAGGGAAAGGTTTGAGCACATATGTTAGGTATTGGATGAGTGAGTCAAGGTGTGTTGTGTGGGTGTGTTCCACTCTATTCACCTTATGGTAGGTTATAAAAATGGATATTTTAAAGGAACATAGAAAAACAAATGAAAATAAAAATATTAATAAATAAATAAAATGAACTACATTCAAATAAAATTAACAATCAGATAATAAAGGGTGCTGGTAGTGTGCTTCCTCTCTGAGCTACTGAAGTCATCAGGGATCCTCCAACGCATCCAGCAGGACACAGTTTGCCAGGTTACTACCATATTATTTATGATTCTTTTTTTCCCTTTAATTTTCAGTTGTTCAGACTGACATTTAACTTACGTATTCAGGTTTCGGTTTTAGAGCAGAAGCTCCTTTCTTGGACAGAAGCCTTTCAGTCCATGTTGATGTAAAACTCACTAGACTGTAAACTGTGACACCGGTGTTCAAGCGGCTTCCCCATAATGACAGATCTGTTTCATGATGGTTTATCTGGTTTGTTTCTGACCATCTGAACTAATGTCCTCTCAGCTGAGTCACATAAATCTGGTCTTCTTTCAGCCCTTGGAAAGTGGCTCCACCTCCTAATCCTTTGGATTTATGTGCAACTGATTTTCTTTAATCTGTGGAAACTCTTTAACAAACCATTTAATATCACTGTTTAATCATGAGCACTAACACAAAGTTAGGAGGCCTTTGACTTGAAAAGACATTTTGAAAATTTAGTGAGTTAATATTTTTAAATTAAAAGTCTGTGTTGATGTTAGAAAACCTCAAATAAATTAAACTCTGAGTTTTCTTTCTTTTAATATGTATGTAGTACAATGTCTGTCTGTGTATGTCTCTCTGTGTTGGCCCTGAGACAGACTAACAACCTGTCCAGGGTGGACCCCATCTCTCACTCTATGTCAGCTCCCGCCCCACCACAACCCTAAACAGGATAAGCAGTTACAGATAATGGATGGATCAAATCATTCTGCCTCTGCCTAAAACAAGAGGTAATTAATCTTCAAATATTGTCATGCTCATGATGAGCGTATGTAAACACAACTGTACAAAGACAGAGAGGTGGTTTTCAGGCCTACAGTGGTGATTAGTTCTACTGAAAGGAAAAACAACAGGCCATAAATCAAGAGCGTGAAGTAAATAATTCATCATAATTTACTAAACTAAAAGCAGAGTGTAGTAATCTGTATTTTTTTCCCTCCATGGCACCTCCAGTGCCATGCTGTCAATTTAAATCTGTATATATCTGAAGGGAACCGCAGATTCAGTTGGTTCTCTGTATGGTTGATACAGCTACAATATCCATTTCTGCCACTTTCAAAACAGTTATTTGCATGTTATGGTACTTTATCTGGGTAATCATTGTTATTTTTATTCCACTTTATCATAGTTACAGCTGATCAAGGATTCTTGTTAAGATCATCATGTCCTGAGCAGAAAATGACATAATGTTTAGGCAGGATCTGACAATTATAACTAGTGCAAAGCCATCGATGTCTTTGATGACAAATGATGACAGATTATGTTGACCTGACCCAACAGGAAAACGCTGTACAAAATATAATGACTACTTTTACTTTTGGTGCATGTTTGTGACAAGATTTACTTGTAAGTAGTAGAGTACAGGACTTTTTATATTGTCGTATTTTATGTAGAAGTATCTAAATACATGGTGACATTTTTTAATTGTTACTATTGAAGTGGTCTCACACACACCACACACACACACACACACACACACACACACAGGGAATTTGCAGAAGTTGTCCAAAAATGTAGTTTAATGAAAACTAACTCTTTTCCATTTCCCATGTGACTAATGATGAAGTCTGAGGGCTAACGAGCAGATGATAATATTTTATCCAGGGGTCATTATTTCCATTCCCTCCTTTGACACGGATCACAGCTGCCTTTATCTTCTACCCTGACGGGAGCCTCTCAAACAGAGTCCAGGTCTCAACTCAGGAAACTTAGGAGACACATTTAGGAGACATTGAATGCAGCTGAACTGAGAGCACAAAGTGCCTGGTACCAGAACTAAAACGGGAAACAGCCACACATCATGTGTTGGAATGAATTACTGCTTTTTGTTGGCTCACACACAGCTTGTTTTGTCTTTATTGCAGTACTTTTCTTTAATACTCCTGTACCTCCTGCAATACTCTCCATATAACCCACAACAAATTGTCAAATATTTCCTCACCTCCAGCCCTGAACTGGGAGCAGCTGTATGAACTGACCTGACACTATCAAACCATTAATGTTGAACAAACCTGCAGGATCCAAAGAGGCACGTCTTCTATTTCCCCAGGACAAGGCCACCATCTGTTGAGTAAATAATCCTCTTCATTGGGTGTGAGGTAATGCATTTTAATTTGCAGTAATGTGTTAGTCATCTGTCGGAAATTGCTTGTGAGCACCAAAAGCCACTGAAGCATAATGAGGGAAAACAGCTGGGTGACCAAATGAAGTCTGCACCGCAGGCAGAGCGTCCATTTCCGTTACGTTTCCTGTCTTAGGTCTTTTCTAAATAGTGAAGTGTGGGACATTCAAGGCTGTAAAATACTATAATTAAACTTTATTTATATCTGACAGTGAAGGAGTCGTTACTTTCATCAACCAATGACCAAGGGTTTTAAAGATTATTTTACTCGCTGAATGTTACAAAGTATTGTGCACAATCCAACAACAAATTGAGAAAGACTCTTCTTTACTAAAAGTACCATCAGATAAAAACAAACAGACACTAACCTCAGCATATACATGCTCCAGAGGCCTGAGAGCTTGAGGGTCTTTCGCAGGTCTTAGCTGTCCCTAGGACTGAACTCTGCTGGACAGAGATCTCAGATGTTGTTCCTGAAATCTGTTGGATCCACTGTCCCAGTTTGGGGGTCAAAGCCGACTGTGGGCGACTGTGGCGCAGGAAGGTATAGCAGTCGCCCACCACTGTTTGATCCCCGGCTCCTCCGGTCACATGTCAACATGTCCTTGAGCAAGAGACTGAAGTCCAACTTAATTGCTCCTGGTGAGTGTTGGACAGCTGCATAGCAGCTCTCACATCGGCGTGTAATTGTGAGTGCAAATTGGAAAATAAGAGGCAGCGTAAAGTGCTTTAAGTGCCAATAGGTAGAAAAGTGCTCTATAAGGGCAGGACATTTACCATTTACAGCCCCCAATCTTCATGTTACCATGGGGACCACTTTTGCCTTCACCTTCCACATCTTTTCTAACTCTTCTTTTAGCCATTGTTATTTCTCAATCTTCTTGTGTTCCTTCTTCCTGATGTTGCTACATTTATCAATACAGCCTTGTTCTTCTGTTTGTCCACAACTACTATGTCCAGTTGGTTAGCCATTACCAGTTTATCAGTCTGTATCTGGAAGTCCCACTGGATCTTAGATTGGTCATTCTCAACCACCTTCCAGTTTTGACTTTGGGACTTCCAGCCCATACTCAGCACAGATGTCTCTATACACTTGGCCATTCACTTGGCGTTCAATGTACGGCCTGCCTGATAGCATCTTGCACCCTGCTGTTGTGTGCTGGACTGTCTCACTGGCATCTTTGCACAACCGGCACCTGGAGTCCTGGTATGGTAGAACCCAGCATCAGTTATCTTAGAAACTGTTTGTGTGGTGCCCCAATTTGTTGTCTTTCAGTCAGTTGTGGATGATCCACTGAAATTTCTACTTAAGTAAAAGGAAGTAAGTATATTATTTATATTTTACTTATAGTATTAAAAATAAAAGTACTGGACTATTTTTTCCCCTGTCTCTTTCTGTGGACCAGTGTTGCTTTATGTTTAACTAAATGTTTAACTAATTTAAATGTTTAACTAATAATAGTAATAGACAGTTTTATTTCTAAACTAGTCGTGTTATATTACTGAAAGACGTGTCTGTAACATCTCATAGTGACAGTAACAGCCTAACAAGTAATTTCGAGAATAAAATACTGAAATAACCTCTGAGAAAATGTAGCTGAAAATACGCTCAGAATGCACAGAATTAAAGAGGCACAAAAATCCCTTAATAAGGAGGAAACATGAGCGTAAACGTCTGTGGTTCTTTTGGATTTTTATTTTGTTACTTGCACCTGATTTAGTCCAAGTGAACACAGCGGATGGTTGTGTAATCTCACTGCACACTAGTCCATAGAGCTGCTTCCTTCAGAAGGCGGAGGACCAAAAAAAACAAACAAAAAAAAAAACACTTCGGTCAGTCAATCATATTAATGTGTGACTCAGCAGGGACCAGCTCTGCTTTACATCCTTCTGAGTGCATGGCACAAAGATAGAGAGGTGGTCAACTTAAAGTTCATGTAAGAAAACGTTTGGAGCGCTGGTCATTTATATTGTTTGACTGACTTTGACATTACTTTTACATTTAGTCATTTAGCAGACGCTTTTATCCAAAGTGATGTAGTGGAGTAAAAAGTACAGATATTTGCTCTTAGATGTATTGGAGTAAAAGTCAAAGTAGCCAAAACGAGAAACAAGCAGAGCAGGGAAATGAGAGTCCAAACAGGGGAGAGCCAGGAGCATGCGCAACAGGGGTCTACGAACAAAGAGCACAGGACAAACTGACACCGGACTGAGGGGAGAGTCGGGTTTAAAAGGACAGCGGGCCAGGTGAAACAAATCAGGACAAACAAGGTAGGTAAAGAAACCAAACAGACTATTAATGGGAAGTGGGACAGGAGGAGCAGCAAAATAAAAGCCAAGGGCAGGAAATAAAGCTGTGAAAAACGGGGACAACTAAACACAGGAACAGGACTGGGACAGGACCTTGTTCTTCCCATTCAGCTGACTTCTCAGGACTCGTCTTACTCTCTTTTCAGGCGGCTGTAGCTCAGCCGTTAAAGCAGTCTCGACTCTCGGTCCTTCCTGGCTACATGTCTTTGCCAAGACACTGAACCCAAAGTTGCTCCTTGGGTCAGGTGAGGACCTTGCATGGCATCCACCCCCATCGGTGTGTGACTGTGTGTGAACATTTGAAAGTGCTCTGGATAAGAATGATATACAAGCAGACCATTTAGCAGTATTTGACATTGGCTGCATTCCTTGCAATCTCTTTATTGTTCCCACTTGCCTGTGGCAAGGTAAAGGTAACTATCTATCTTCAACATCTGCTATGTTGCCTTATGGTAACACAGTTCCTGGAAAACGATCAGTTTATTCTCCTGGCTTCCACATCTCTTGTGTACTTCTTGAGGCAGATAGCCAGGGCTGTAAGTCTTTTACTTTGTAATCTGCAAGCCCTCAGGTATGGAGAATTTGCTGCAGTTGAGATGGTTGGCAAACGTCTCTCTGTGTTGCCTTGATCTTGGCCTTCAACCTATTTCTCCATGGAGGATATCACTCCTTGTGGCTCATGTTTATCACATAGCCAAACATCTCAGGATCAAGGTTCCTGTTATATATATCACCTGCATTCACTTCTTCTGGTAGACTTTCAGCATGTACTTCATTTAGTCTTGGTAAATGGCCACAGAGCTTCCAGGTGTCCCTCTCAATTATGATCTTCAACCTAAGGCCATGCCTTAAGGGGCTTTGAACCTAATCTAAGAATGTGGGGGCAGTAAAACCCCCCATGACCTGTTGTCCTGGCTCCCCCTTTCCACAGCAATGTACATTGTACCTTGTCAATCTCTAGTTGGCTTTTTTGGATATTAGAAGATTGCATGTGAGTAGTTAGGCAGGACACTGAATGAAGCTCCCATTCAGGCCACCTTGAAAACACCCTGAGACACCCATAGAAGTGCTCGAGATCAATTCCACTACATAAGGACAACTTCTTCCAAAATTCCAGTTCCAAAATTAGCGAATTGATGCTACGTGAGATAGCATCCTGGGAGTTAACAGTATGTTTCACACAAATTGGTTTTGCAGTGCTGTCACAATAGATCAAAGATGAAGAAAGCGTTAACAGTACCTCTTCAAATTAAGACGTTTTGGAGCATATTTGTAGTCAAAATCAAACATCAATGGCTTGTGGCTTGTCTCTTCAGGGGTCCCCACAGCAGGATGAGTTCTGCATGCCATTTCCTGCCACTCAACACCACCTTTGACCTCTCAAGCATTATGCTTCATGAACTCACATTTTCTTCAGCTATTTTTTTCACTCTCTGCAGTAAAAGGCCGCATGGACACACACTGTAAACCAGGTCTTTCATTGCACTGTATCAATTAAATTCCATATCTCATCTGTGTTCTGGGTGGTGCATGAAAAGCCTCTGTGGGCCATCATGGTACTGTGAACACACATGTGAGTTGTCTCCAAGCTAAGATATGGAAGTTTGTCATGTGACTAGATAATACATTGATATTAAATGTAAAGGTCATTACATCATGTTCAAAAAATGGGTGTAAAATGTATCAGAAAATAGACAATTGTCATTTATGAGACAAACAAATAACTAAATAGTAAATATCTATTACCAGGCTTAGACAAATGTTATGTTCTTGAAACAGGAAATTGGAACAGCAAGCTTAATTCATTTGTTTGCTAAACAGTAAACGGTTTCCAAATGGAATTTATGAAAATGATTCAAAATGTAATGGAAAATTATAAAAATAGGTAAAAAATAACCAAAACTATTAATTTAAGATTCAGATTAAGAAACTCCACCTGGGAAGGCCACAGATGGCCAGGAATTGAACCGAACACCTCCCAACTGTGAGGCGGCAGCACGAACCAATCCCCCAGCGTGCTGCCCGTCACTCCCCCCCCCACTATATCAAAATGAGGCTTCTATCACCATTAGTATCACAGCATTGGCAACTCTTGAACATATGTCACTGTCACACACATTTGTCTGTCACTGTCACTACACTGTAAACCCAAGCTTTTCTGCACAGCAGCAAACAGGAAGCTTTTACACACAAATTCATAGGTGTGAAATAACTAATCACTAATCACTCACTCAGCTCTTCGGTAGATTTATCAATATCTGTGGCTTAAACTTCAGCATAATCGCAATATACTGGAAGTTAATAAAAGGTATTTAATGATGTACACTTATACACTACACTTTACTTCCACCAGAAAACTGTAGACAGTCGGATTGGTGGAAACTGTCCCACCCATACCCGACCCCCAGCCTTACTGGAGGACGGCATGATAGGGCAGTATCAGCTCACACTGCAAATCCCGTCCTGTCCTCTTTTGAATGGAGGATAGGGGGAAAAAAACTTGTCAGGGGCCCCAGGAAGACTAGAGGAAAGCAAGGAAAGCATAAAAAACACTGTAAAGACATTTTGTACAATACTCCAAATTGTCACAGAGGAATCATACTTAGATTTACTCAATTCAAATAAACCAAGTGAGTTGTCTTTTTTATGTAGAGCGGAGTTCAGTCGCAGTCTGACCTTAGGTGACCTTTCTATTTGCATAAGATGCAAATTTATATAAGATCCACCGTGTGATGTAGGAGACCTTTGATTATGATATGTTCATTTACTAAATGCCTTATCTAGAATATCCAGGTTGGATACAATAACATCTCAAATACTTTGTCCTTTGGCTTATGTGCAGAGTGACGGGCATAAGGTGAAGATAAGAAGTTCACCTCTCCAACAAATAAATATTGTTACAAAAAGGAGAAAAATAGAGTTTTTGTTTTGGGATCTTTAATCCAGGGGGAACCCTGTGTATGCTGAATGTTAAAATGCACCTCAAAGTCCTGGCCAGAAGGCTTTAAGAACAAGCAATAAAATGCCAGATGTCCTTGTTGGCGGGTCCAGCTGGCCACCAGGAGGGCACTCTTTCCTGACTTTGCTGATATAAATCGGCTTTGACATTTCACTCTCCTTTCAATCTGAAAGATCCCAGGACTGACATTACAACTCAGCATTTCAAAGGCCCAGTCAAATTGCTCTTTTTGATATTTAGGCAGGCGAGCCCTCTGGGGACCCGTGGCTCGGGGATTCATATGAAAAGCAGAGATTACAGAGATGATCTAAAACTGAGACACTTTTCAACAAAGTTGGAAGACGCTGCTGTAAAGAAACTGTGACTGAAATACAAGAAGAAGTCTGAGAACTCGATGAACTCAAAAAGTGCATGTTTACTTCATGCACATTTTGCTAATAGATGAATTCTACTGTACATAAAAAAAATTTATTTTAAATGTAACGTTCCGGAGATGTCTTAAAAAACATTCATTAAGAACCTCTGGATTGTTGACTGATTGACAGTCCACAGAGTCTCTCCCTTCTTCTTCACCCTTTATGCCACAGACTTCAGCTACCAGACAGACTTTCAGACGTTTTCTGATGACCCTGCCATAGTTGTATCAGTAAGGGTGACGAGTCTGAATACAGGAACTGGTTGTGGCTCTGAAGAGGGCGAAGGCACTAGTGGCTTGACTTTCTAATCAGAGTCACAGTGTGGAACTTGTGGAGGATTATAAATTCCTTAGAGTGTTTACTGACGATAAATTGGACTGGGGTACAAACACTGAAGCACCCTACAAGAGGGGCCAGAGCCACCTCTATTATAGGCTCAGGTCCTTTAACATCTGTCTAACCATACTGAGGATGTTTTATGAGTCTGTTGTTGCCAGTGCAATTCTGTTTGCTGTTGTGTGCTGGGGCAGTGGACTGAGAGTTGCAGACACCAACAAACTCAATAAACTGATCAGAAGGGCCAGTGACATTGTGGGGGTGGAGCTGGACACCTTAACTGCAGTGTCAAGCAGAAGGATGCTGTCCAAGCTGCAAGGTACAATTGCATTTTGGGGACACACAGGAGCAGTGCAAGACTCACACTACCAAAGTGCCCTGCTGAGCACCACTGATTCTGAACAGACATCAAAATATTAATTCTTGCAGTACAGCATCAAGTTGGATTATCATCAGCTTTATTAAAGTATTTATATTTATATTTAGACACAAACACACATAAGCCTTAAGGTAACTTTGGTCAAACGACACTAAAACCAACATTGAATCCTCTCTACTCACGTTTGATTAGTTTTCAGTCTGCAACCTGGATTAGCTTGTTTGTCTGTGCCACAAACCTCCATTGCTGTCCCAGAACAATTTAAAACACAAGTTACAAATCCTGATTATGATGTCTTGAATTAACTGGGCCCTGGAAACATTAGTCAACAACTCACCAACTGCCATGAAAGAATTTACACACTAACATGTATGGATATAGTGGATATAGTTTATTAGGGCTGTTTAAGGTAAGACCACAGCAACATTTGTTAGCATAAAAGTGCAAACCCAGGCGAAGGATGGCGAAGGGGAATACAAACTGAGAATGAAGGGTTGATGTGATCGTCTATAGTACAGGAAAAAAAACGGGTCCACTGGGATCTGGACTCAAAAATGTACCCTATCCTTTAAAAGGGGAGATTGAAATGACTGGTTTAAGTTGTTGTAGTGGAGAAAGATGACTTCCTGTTTCTTTGAGCAGTGTGCATAAACATACAGAGCACCCTAGGGCTCTGACAGCTCCTGTGTCTGTGCCCTTTGATTGATGAGCCCTATTCCAAATGTGTTTTCATCCAAATCAGTGGGAGTTTAAGTGCCTTGTGCATGTTAATACCAAACAACACATCATCCAGAACAGTCCCATTGCTAACTCTCTCTCTCCCCTTCTGATTTCATCACTCATCTCTCTGTAGCTCCACATGACTCCAGGACACATACGGGTTGAGATGGAGGGAAAAATGGAAGTCAGACACAATTAGATGCTGGTAATTCTACACATATTCCCGAAGTTTTGCACAAACTTAATTTTTCAGGGTCAGTGAGAGAGAATTTTGCAGGTCTTTTAAATGTTGTGCTGTATCTTTGGAATCATCCACTCACTATTAGGAAATAAACCGCTTCATTACGCCAAAGGCCACTCTGGCTCCAGTCATACACTCTCAGAAACACGGGTCCAGTAGGATTCAATTTCTGTCCACCAAGGTACAATTTAAACTAAGTAACTAACTAGGGCTAATTATTGGTTAACTTCTGAGGGCCAAAAATGTACATATTATATATGTATTATTTATTTAGGGTATAATTTCAGGAGACTGTTTATGAAGTATATTTGTGGATATCAACATTTTCTATTACAATTATCAAGTCAATAATGCAGTTATCACTGACAATAACAATGCTGGTGGGTAGCAGGTGGCCTACTGAACCATGACTGTGGATGTGATATCCCTCAATGTAAATCTTCTATTATTAACGCCAAGCCTATACTGTGTGTGGTTAGGAAAACCACCCAAGAAACTAAGACAAGAAACAAACTGTGGACTATTCTTTTTGTACACATATGTACACATGACAGATGTTGAATGTTCTGGACTGATTAATATGAGAGCCCTGCTTCTTTGGTGTCAGTGTTAGCAGACTTCAGTCTACAGTTAAAGTAGGAGTGCAGACAAAGACGAGCAGCTGCTTACATTCGTCTTTGTCTGGGCCGTCAAAATGTGGCTGAACAACAATGAAGAACCCCGGACTGTGTATGTGCAAACTCTGCTCTCACTCAACACAGACGGTTTAAAACTGGTTCTAATCAAGCAAACGTCTGAGCACAATTTGTGCTGGTGTTGTTAAGACAATGGCATTCTCGTCTCCTCTTCACTTTGAGCGGTCTCTTTCACTGACCACCTACCCACACTGATTCATCATGTGGAATTGGCCAAAGAGGCACTGCTGGGGGTCTGATTGGTGGCGACATTGCAGCACACATCACAAGACTAGGCGGAGGGAGACTCCAAACAGCCTGTGTGAAGTAAGTACAGTATGCAATGTTAAGGGGTGGCTTAATAGTAAAAGTACAATATTTTGGAGTTTTAAAAGAAAACCAACAACAGAGAATTTGATGGAAATCTGACGTTTAGGTATGTAAGCACTGTAAGTGTATGGTTGTATTTCAGCCACATGCTCCTCATACATTTCCACAGCCATTTCTCACTTGGGTAATGTGTGGAGATTGATAGCAAGATATTTATTTTTAATTAAAATTAAATTTACAGTGCAGTAAAATGAGCAACACATGAGTTTTCCAAAGCCCACACTGTTTGTGATCCTACAAACTCAAAGGATTTTATAAAGTTTTTAAGGGAACTCGGGTCACTTAGGGGAACTGAGAGACCACGGCTCCACTGTAACGTGAAATCCTGGTTAGGTGGCATCTTTAATAAAACGAAATCACTCATAATATTCTTGATTTTTATGACTTGTAGTCTCATCTGCAACAGAAAGACATTTAGTGATGCAAGATGGGCAACTGGGAACTGCCATTAACTCCCATGGCTCTGTGAGCCTCTGCTGAAAAGCTGCATATGAAATCTGCCTCAGGAGTGAAGCTGAGGGCTGGAGCGCTTGCTAATGGCTTGATGTGGCCCCCTGACTGTGTTCATTTCAGAGCAACCCAAGCTCATCCTTTCCCTACTGGGCAGCTAATGCAATTACACCCACGCATCTGCAGGGGGCTCCCTCTTTCTCCATCTCCACCTCAGCCTACTGCTCTCTCTGCGATTTCGTGTGTGTAGTTGGGAAAGTGTGCATGTGTGTGTGTGTGTATACATGGTGCGAAGGGGGAGGTGGAAGCTGTTACTTGTGGGCCTCATGCTCACGATTTACAGTTAATCAATCATGTTGCCTTCTTAATGACACCCTGCCGCTTCCCTAATGTTTTCTGGCAGAGGCCGCCCGCCACTGGCACAGAGCTCCGGCAGGTGCACATATGGTCGCTTCAAATGAGTGGCAGAGCCCCTTTATGTGTGCTGCCCCGCACACCGGATGCCATCAGCCACATACAGCTGCTGCTGGCTAGGGTTAAAATAATGGTGGAGGGGGTGAAAAATGAGAAATGAAAGACACGGAGGAAAGTTGTGAAGAGAGAAGCAGATCACGGTGGTTCCTTACTTGATTGACTCGCCCCACCCCCACCCCACTGCCTGCCAGAAGCACGAGAGCGAAAACAACCAAACACGGACACACCAGGAAAGGGTTTCTCTCCATATGTCTGTGCCGACAACACTTAATATTTACAACATCACAGTTAGGTACGAAGGTTTGGAAACCCTATTTTGAAAAGAGAACTTAAACAAAAAGATATTTTCAATTAACATAATATTTAATGCACGTTCAGCTAGTAAAAATAAGAAACTAATTCAAGTTATTTTTACAATGTTATATTAATAATATTATCTTATCAAGCTATGCAAACTTTTGCACATAATTTTCATTATTTTACTGTATCATTTTCTATATACTCGTTGACCATTTGTGTCTTCTAATGATGAAGGAACATTAGTAACATCAGCTGAACGTGTATTATTATTATCATGTTAGTGTTGGGTGCATTTGCTTGCGCTCACAGTGAAATGACATATGCGGGGTTGCAAACTTAACCCTGAAAACATATGATCATCAAAACAACATTTAATACGTTTCTTCATTACCAAAAATATCATAATCACACGTGAACCATTTTGTATAAAGTGTACTTTTAGTTTTGACATATCAGGTTTATTGTTTTGTGTTTTTTTGTTTTGAGTTAATACTTTTATACTTTTCCTTAAGTGACCTGTCAAGTGCAAGACCTTTACTCCCTATATGACAATTTTACTGAGGGAAGTAATGATCTGCTACTACTGCAAACAAGCCTTTTGTAGTAACATTAGTTTTTAACATCTTCTTGAACCTAAAGAAAATAGTGACACAACATGCAAATGCATTAGCAGTACTGTGGACATGTAGGCCACAGCTGGTGTGTTCACACTGCGTGGAGATGTCTTCAGACACATCGGATGTCAGGATGTCTTCAGAAACACTTCACAAGCTAATCAAAATGACTTCCTCACAGCCTCAGGCCTGATGCCAAAATATCTGGAGATTGACAGATTGTCAAGTATTTAGATTTTTTACTAAGAAGTGCCAAGTCTATAATATTAAAAAGTAGCATTACCAACACGTTAAAAAGTTAAAATAAACGAAAAAACATTTACTTCATTTCATTTTACATTCCTCTGAAAATCCCATGACACACAGAAGTAATCAGACTCTATTACCTCCAGAGAGCTGATTCCCACCAGTGATCTAGCACTGAGTCAGAGGACCCCTGTGAATCTGAAATGACATTTAACCCAGTTGGACATGGCATTTGCCCCAAACAATCCCTGAAGCCCAGAGCATCATCAGATCAGTCACACAGAACACCATAATAGGCCAGTTCGCAGCGTGGCCCGAACTTGGCACCATTTAGAGTGTCATCCTGCACCATGGCCTCTCATCCATACAGACAATCAACTGCTGTTTTTTATGGCAAAGAGTTGGGAATCCATTGGCATGCAGGCAGCTGCAGTCACAGGCCCATCTGGCCATCAGAGCGCTTCCTAATTTATGTTAGTTGTTGTATTCCCCCCAACCACCACCAGCAAGACACACACTATCCATCATCCGAGTACAACTCCAGCGTGACAGCACACACGGCTCTCGAAGGGAATCTCTAAGCCTGAGGTGATTCATGACAAATACACTTATGTCCATATATATATTTGGACAGTGACACAATGTTTGTTCTGTGCCAACTGAGTGGACTTGGAACCTGCAACAATTAAGATGTGCTATAAATGTAGAATCAGGGCAATTTAGGTGTCTGGTCAAAACTTTTGATAGCAGCGATTTTTTTTTACTGCAATTTTTTGAAATGAATAGTCATGTTCATTGCCAGGGTTGTTGTTTTGGTCCCCGGATCATCTGGTCACATGTCAGGGTGTCCGTTAGCAAGACATTGAACCCCGACTTAGTTGCTCCTGGTGACCATTGGCCAGCTGCGTAGCAGCTCCCCCATCGGTGTGTGATTGAGAGTGTGAATAGGCGAACAAGAAGCAGAGTTAAGCACTTTGGTTACCAATGAGATATAAAGTGCTATACAATCATTAAAAGCCCATTTGCCTGAGTGGGTCAATATGACAAATAATATAATGGATTATTTTTGTTAATTTATTACAATTAAAGTTAGTTTTTTTCACCACTTAAACAGTACTGCTTTGGAGCAATGTTCTTATATTTGGATTACATTTTTGACTGTTTCCTGTGGACCAGAAAGCACATGTATCTGGAAGGGCCAGAAGAAAAGCTCAGGAAGGTGAACAGCAAGCAGCCCCTGTTTGCTGACCATCAACACAAGATTAGTTCCTTGAGCCTGAGAAGGAACTGGTTGCAACTGGGAATAAGAACTGTTCTTATAGAACATTCAGAGCTGTGACCCCAAATGCTCCACTATGACCTCAGTAATAAACATAGAATTTTCACCTGACAGCTTCAACCTAAAAATATGAACAATTACGAACAAATACGAACATTGTAAAAGTAGAATTCATGCTGTATTGGAACTCAAAAGATTGTACAGGTGTACCTAATAAAGTGGCCAGTGAGTGTCCATGTACACTTTAAGTAGAAAGTAATATGATGGTGCCACCTACTGGAGACAGGTTAATATTGTTGGTCTGCAGTCTAGTTTAGTCTTTCTTCATTTGATTGAAGGAGGAAGAGGAGGAAGGTGTGTTCGTAGGCAGAGAGAGAAGAGGGAAGCTAAGAATGTAGGACTGACAGTAGGGACTTTAAATGTTGGGACTATCAAGGTGGACATACTGTGTGTCCAGGAGACCAGGTGGAAAGGTAGCAAGGCTAGAAGCTTAGGAGCAGGGTTCAAGTTGTTCTACCATGGGTCAGATAGGAAGAGAAATGGAGTAGGAGTTATCCTGAAAGAGGAGTTTGTGAGGAATGTTCTAGAGGTGATTAGAGTATCAGACAGGTTGATGAGTCTGGAGCTGGGAGCATACTGCCTAGGAATTAAATGAGCAAATCCGATTTTGGTCAGTTCCAAAGCTCCGTTTTTGGATCAGGCAGTGGTTTTGTTTGTAGGAAATCTTTTAGCCAATAAGTTGCCGATTCTGCTCCACTGACTGAATGGTCACAGGTCAGCGTGTGGTTGTACTGAGCAGTTTCCAAGTGTGAAGGTGATTAGGGTTTCAAAGGACAACTAGCATCAAAGTGAAATGACACTGAATAAATACGGGCAAGTTTTTTTTTTTTTTTTTTAAACCACTGAAAAATTGCTCAGCAAGAACGGGGCATTTTCACTTTGCAGTAAACGGTCTCCACCTTCCCAAACATTTAAAAAAAGTGATGTTACACAGTGATAAACATGATCCTGTCCAAAGGTTTCTGAAACACATTGCTGAAATAAAACTCTAAATTGTTAGTTTTAACATTAGATGTTGTCTTTGTACCATTTACAATAAATAAACTGGGTGTCAATTTGCAAATCATTACATTTTCTTCATTTACATTTTACCAACATCAACTTTTCTTGAAAAAGTTGTACTTAAACTCAATTATGATCCATAACTGTATATTATTATAAATTATGTTTATTTATTCTATATGTAATGTAACATTGGTACATGTAATTTTCTGTTATAGCTGTCTTACAAACATTGATCTAATCAGTCAGAGAGAACGCAGAGTCTGTTAAATAAATGTAGTAGAGGGACTGAATTGTAGTGAAACCTTTTATGAAATTGAAAGCTGATCATTGTCTTTCATCTGGCAGTCTAACACAATTTTTCCATCAAAAACATGGCATTTGCCATTTTTCCTCCCCTATTATCATTTAGTTCAGTCTTCATGTGTGATAAAAACAGAAAAGCAAACATTGGTTTGAAAAAATGAAAAAGAAGTCATCAACATCTTTTTTCACTTGTATCCAAACTGACCAAATGGCTCTGAGGAACTCATTAGATTAGTCATATAGCTTTATTTCGTGGATGCCACTTGCCATGTGTTTTGAAAAGGAAATGGTGTCCAAAAAAGTTTTTTAACTCCTTTGTAATAAATAAAATGTGAATACACAGATCGCTGTAAATAGCTGCGTGTTCCCATATAAAACAAGCAAAGCAACAAGAAAATGCAAAACCAAATCCGCTAGACTCCTTCGTAAATTCAGGTATCAAAATTAAAACTACAACTGGGTCTTGTTCAACGTGAACAAACAGACACCAAACCTGCACAATTAAACATCTGTCTCTTCATTATGAGGTCTGAAGTCAACAACATGGCATAAAAAAAAAAAAAGGTTTTGTGTAACTCCGAACATCACATACCTCTCTCTGGTCAACCCAAACAAACAACATCCTCTGACAAACTTAAACGGCACCGTGATCCTCAACAATGCAAAGATCTCAAGCTGAGGTCTATTAAAACTCTACTGCTACTCAGCCACTAAAACACTCGATCAAACTCTGTCTGACTGGTGGTGGCTGGGTTTCTGTTCTGATTGGGCTGCTGCTGGGGCATGTGGCCTCTTCGTCTGGGTGGGGCTAGATATTCAAACATAGAGGTGTTATGGGTGGAGAGCATATTCTTCAGGTCTGATGGCATGGGGTCAGACCAGAAGAAGTCGTGGTTGAGTGCATCATCGCTGTCTGTGCGCTGCGCTGGGTCAAGGACAAGAAGCTTGTCGATCAGGTCCAGAGCGTAAGGGTCTTTGACATAGGCTTTAAGACGATCCTTCACTTTCCTCTTCTGGCCTTTAGGAAGCTCCATCTTCTGGTACAGCTCATATTTCTTATCCACACCTGGCCACACCTGGTCGAAAGAGAAAATAGTTTATGAACCTGTTGACAAATAACTGTAGACTCCTAACTGATTACAGAGAAGTGTCAGTACCACCAGGTTAAGCAACCACTGTAGGGATGAAAGATACCTAGAGAAAATAATACGATTATGATGTAGCCCTAAACCGCTCTCATCAAAACACTGAAAAGCTTTTCCTCCAACTACTGATTTTTCCAGCTATATGTCGAAGTTTCTCTGGGCAAGACACTTAACCCCTAACAGCCCATTGCCCTCCCCAAGCCCGGTAGAAACTGGGGAGGGTTGAATCAGGAAGGGCATCCGGCATAAAAACTGTGCCACATCAACATGCGGACAATGATCCGCTGTGGCGACACTGAACTCACGGGATAAACCGAAAGGATAAATACATAAATAAATTAACAACACTGGTTCTCTGATCCCTTCGTCCCTTCGTACCTACCCGTGAGACATTAAAAAGAAATGAATTGGTTGTAAATGTAACATCGCAAGATATAAAAATATTTTTATGCCTGTTTTGTAAGCATGACGGGTTGCTATGCTCGTAAAGCCAAAAGCAAGGGAATCCCTGGCTTTTGCTACAATATTACACCATCTAGATGATGTAATATTGCAGCACAAGCCAGTGCGTAAACACGCACTCATTATATTCGGTAACTCTATAAATTCAATCAAACTGGACTTTAACGATTTCATTTTCACACCACGTCCCTAACTTTCAGCAATGTATTTCTTCCATTTACAGCTTGTTCCAATGTGATGTAGACCAGCTGGAATGAGCAAGTACTATATTGGTTCTCAGTCGCCGTCTTCAAGAGCCTCTACCCCGACTGCCTTCTCTGCTATCCATGCTCTACCTACCTGGATGAGGTATGTTCAGTCACATTAACACTTAGTCTCTCCCCCCCCCCATTCGTGTCCAAAATAGTATCTTCCAACTTCTGACTGGCTGAAAACAGAGCATTTACATAGATCAGTCTCAAGTGATGTTCCTCTTACCTCTGCTGTGATGGACCCACAAAGCTGGCTGATCAGAGTAAGCTGGTGCTGCTCTGTGTTGCCCTGCATGATTGGACTTCTGGTCCACATCTCTGCCATAATGCAACCTGCCCCCCAGAGGTCAATGGGAGGGCCATAATCTCGTTCTCCTACCAAAAATCAAACCAACACAAAACACATAATAAATGACATTAGCTTTCTTCCAAGCTGTGTGGAAAATAAAAACACACTTTCAAAGTTGATGTAGAGAAAAGTAACGTTTTAGCAAATGGGTTCCTTTTTATTCTTTTGCACCAACGTACAGATAAATGTCACGTTATCACAAGGGCCTTATTTTTAATACATGGAATTAATGTGTTATGCAAGCAAGCCTTCAGAATTGGGGCAATAATAAATAAGATGTTTATAAAGTTTAAAGTGTTGTTATGTGGTTCTAAATAAATTAATAACATGTTAATCTGTCACTGGCAGGAGTCAACGTCCCAAAAAAATACAAATGTAATTGTCAATAGCTCTATGTCTGCGTGTGTGATGGTGAGTGGTGGGATAACGTCGTACAGGAAAAAAGGAATGTAGTCACACACACAAAGCCTTCTATGGGCAAACAGCATCTTGAAACTTTACTTTCACCTGTTCCCAGGTTCATGTTGGGCTTACTTGCTCTGAATGTGACAGACAAGTTATACAAATGATTCACCATCAGGTTAGTAATCATGCCATTAGGGTGCCAGTAAGAATTTACATTTAATTTGTTAGACATTGTGCATTTTTGCAGCTTCTTTACATTCTTTGTAGCTGCAATAAAAAAAAAAAAAGTGCTCCGTCATTTTCTCTTCCCCCACTCACTCTTAATTCTTTGTCATTAGCACACATACCCTTAGTGCTGATATATGTGGTCTATTAACCACAAGAGGGTGCAGTTATCACAGATGATAAAATGCAGCTTTTCTAAGTCAACACTCAAGTGGGTTTGAAGAATCAACATAATAAACCTAATTGAGTATTACTGCACAAGACTGCTAGCAATTAGACACAAATGCAGTGTTTTAAAACTGCAGGACAAAACTAAAATCGGCAACAACTTTGAAGAACGTAATGCGTTTAAGACCGCAAACTGGACTTTTTTTTCTAATTACAAACTTTGTGGCAAAGAAGCAACTGTCAAACCACTATTATTGATTTCTTTATTTTAGCATTTGTGAACCAATTTGAACTTTGAGTGCTATTAATGATGCCTGAATGCCTTTCTGATGATGGCTGACAATGACTGAGTATTACAGCCAGTGAGTTTATATATCGACGTATGATTCATTATTTACCACAGAAGACACTATAAATAGCTGCAGTTAAATCGTAAATGGCCACTTATATAGTGCTTTTATCCAAAGCACTTTACAATGTTGCTTCTCATTCACGCACACCAATGGTGGTGGCTGCTATGCAAGATGCTCACCTGACCCACCGGGAGCAACTTTGCGTTTAGCGTCTCGCCCAAAGGCTCTTCGACACATAGCCGGGCCCAGGGATCAACCACTGACCCTGTGGTCCGTGGACAACTGCCTTACCAACTGAGCTACAGCCGCCCCAGTCGTGCATAAGGGCTGTACACACAACCCTGCTCTGCTGCTATCTGCAGAGTCGTGTAGGGAGGGCAGACGTTCTATGTGCAGTGTACTGAAGATGGGACAAAGGGACGCAGGACTGAAATTTTGAACGATTATTTAATACATTGTCCTGTTGAGCAGGAATCACTGTAAAATACTTTTTTTTTTTCAGTTTTAACAACTATGCTGAGAACTGTCTTTTGTTGCCTTTTAGAGGAAATGCACTGGTAAGTTGACAAGGTGACGGCTCTGTAGTTTTAATGCGAATATATAAAACATATATATAATTTTCCATCAGCTAGTCAAATATGTTTATCTTTCAGGAAGAGGGTTTGTTTAAATATCCAATGATCCCAAACATTCTAAATGGACATTTAACTGCACCACAGATTCTGACATCATAACACATTTGAGTTTAAGAGAAAGGTTTAAAAAAAAATCATATTGTATTATCAACAAACCAAATGATTCTTTTGTTCACAACGCATATTTCTGCCACCAAGAACACAGTAAATATATAGTAATATAGTAAATGTCTGTTACCTAACAGCAGCTCTGGAGGTCTGTACCATAGTGTGACCACACGGTTTGTGTAGCGGTTCCCCTGACTATTCTTAGCCAGGCTGAAGGCTCGAGCCAAACCAAAGTCAGCCAGCTTCAGGACACCATCTCTGGTGATGAGCACGTTGGCTGCCTTCATGTCTCTGTGAAGAATCTGACCCAGCAGAAGGCCATGACAGTATTATGACCATGAGACAATGTAACACTGAGGTAAATAAATAACATTTCTGGGTTAAAGCTATGAGGAGACAAATGCACCTAATTGTGCACATTTCTATACATCTACAATATTGGTGTACTTTATACTCCACTACAGCTGAAATAGTATCCTGGTGTCCTGCAGTGGCAGAATCCGATGGGTTAGAGTTTGGTCTCTCATATTAGGCTAAGTAGTCAGAACTGCACTTGTAAAAGTTGCCTTAAAAATCTATGAACTACAAAAACAAAACAACATCAACCCATGTATAAAAAGAAAGCCTGCCATGTTTATGAGCAACACACATTCTAAAGTGGCAGTAAAAACTAAAATCGTGTGCCAACACCGGACAAACTCAACTCCAGGCTCAGGACATTAAATTTAATACAATTCTTGGGTTTGTCCTCCACTCTCTCTGGTTTGTGTCAGGTCCAGGCAAAAATATGGGGCCCAATTCCCCACTCTACCCCTCCCTCATCCACACCACTGCAGTGCCCTTGAGCAAGGCTCTTGACCCCAGCTACTCCACTGGAGCTACACAATTACCACAGTTGAGACTGTGGGTGATCAGAGCATTACTGTGAAAGACTGAAATTATACTGGTTAAGTTAGATTAAAATGTTTATAATTTCTAAACTCCTATATACAACCTTTAACTAAAAAGATATAATTTCTTGAGATGCTAAAATATTTGTTGATTACATGATAAATTATCACTGTAAATGGGGCTATTTTTGTCAGACTATGGATAAACCATGTGGACTTTTGCTTTGAAAGACTGTGAGAGTTGGACCAGCCGACAAGACTTTGGTTACAATTGACAGTCTTTACAGTTCTCCAAATCAAGTTTAGATCTAGCAACATATTTAGAGCCAAATGAAACCTCACCTTGTTTCTGTGGATGTAGTACAGCCCATTAAGCAGCATCTGCATAACTTTCTTGATCTCTGCCAAGGTGAACTTCACATTGGCATTACTCAGTAGTCCAGCCAAGTCGTGCTCACAGAAGTCAAATACCAGGTAGATGCTGCCTTTGTATCTATTGAACTGAGTGGCTTTGAGAAAAAAAGAAAAAACATATACCAACAAGTTAATATTGTTAAACATGCTCATTCCAAGATAAAAAGGTAAAACCAGAAACTTATGATTATTGCAAACTTATACAGTAGAGACCTGTGAGACCAACCTTTGGTTCTGCAGATCTCAATCAGATTGACCACATTCTCATGCTTGAGCAGCTGAAGGATCTTGATCTCTCTCAGAGCTGTGATTGGAAACTGGAACAAAGCAGACAGAGGAGACTTGTATAACCAACTGTGTCAAAAAAAATTCCGGTATATTGTCAGACTTAGCTATAAACATCAACTTTCTATTAATTTTCCTTTTGAATAAACATTAAAGGACACCTTCACTGATTTTGAAACAGCCTCTTTGGGTTCTGCTCTGGGTAGTACATGCCATAGATGTCATTAAAATTCCCAATGACTTCCCTTTATCAAAATATCCCTCTACATCTAGCTGAAAAATGCCTCCAGATGACATCAGTTGGAGACCCCTTCAGTTCAAATTATGTCATCTTGTTGCTCACACTATGGAGTTTGTAATCATGGTCAAACTAAAGGCATAGAGAGCAAGTTGAAAATTGCTTAAGTCGCCCTTTAATGCTTATTCTACATCAATTTATTTTAAGAAGGGATAAAATTTGCTAGACTGAATTCTCTCTTACGCCTTCTTTCTCATTCTCCATCAAAACTTTCTTCAGTGCGACCTTTTTCCCGGTTTGTCTGTGCTTTGCTTTAAACACCTCCCTGTAAAAGACAAAAGAGAGATTTATGATATGGCGAATAGCCTTGTTTTGCTTCTGTAGTGATCTATATTGTGGCAAGAACCACCATATTAAGTAATGAGAAATGGCGGTCCATCGTTACTTTGGACAAAAAGCCCAGTAAACCTGGAAAGTCGTAAAAACTGCTGCTCTGATGAGCCCTGTCGCAGAAAAAGGAGGACCAAGAGTTAGCTTTCCCGCAGATGATAGGTTCAATAGAGTTTCCAGTGGAAGGATTGTAGCTTAAAAAAAAAACCTTATAGAAGCCACTAACTCTTGAATAAATCCACTGACTGTTTGTGTCAGACCTGCGTCTAATGATACCTGATGATGAAAGCAAATGGTTAAATCGTACACGGACCACTAACGTTAGCTACTAGCGTTAGCCGAGCTAATATTAGCTACACAAAAGGCTTTATCAGATATAACTGATGTAGATATCTGCATGATAAAATGTTCAACTCACCCAAAAGTGCCTTGGCCTATCTTTGCCATTTTTTCATATTTGGAGAATTCGTCGCAAAAAGGAAATTCAACTCCATCGTAGTACTTTGACATTATAGCAGCCTCACGGTCGGGCCTGGAGAAAAGACATTTTTCACTCGATATTTGAAACATTTGTATCAAAAGGTTAAAAAAAATCAATATATACAGTATGTCCATGCAACTAAAGTACTGAAAATACAAGGGTTAAAGACTGCAATCTTACTTTTCAGCCCCACCGGCATTACTTGTTTTGTCACGCTGCATCTCTGTCCAGCTTCTCTTCTTTTTCTTAATCTTCTTCTACTGTTTTTTAAAGCTGCTGCTTCGTCTTCTGGTTCGTTTTCTTCTTCGGGGTATTCGCATCCAAGGTTTGTTTCAACAGCGCCCTCGAGTGTACGCGTGACTCTTCTATCGCTCAAGATTGTATTTTAGATTAACTCCTCTCCTCCACATATAAAAAGCATTAAATGATAACCTTTAAACGATTTTATTTACATATTTTTAAATTAATATTTTATTAATATCATTATTATTTCATTAAATAATGTTCTCAGTTATAGTGCCATGTACAATCAATTTACTTAACGTGCACCTATGCACGATAGGATTTCGACTGATGTGTAAATAAATGTGTAATGTGTAAATACAATTAAAGAGAGAGAGAGAGAGAGAGAGAGTAGACTACTGGAAGGCAGCGGTGTTGGACAATTGCGTCACCTGGCGAATAGGAGTAGTATTAAAGTAAAAAAATGTTATTACTTTATATTGCTTTACTTGTTCTGTGAAATGTAGAAAACAGTGTGCCTATTATGCCACTTTTACAATGTTTTATTAATAATAAAAAAAAAATAGTTAGGTTGTTAGTATAATGCCATGCACGGCCCAAATGGACCCATAGAGCACCAGAATATAAATGACGTCACACTTTTACATCAAGAACCTCTCGAAATAATAACAAATAGAGTAATAGCTGATCATTGAACAAGGTACGTAAACAAAGGTGGGCGTACCGTGACGTTGTTATGACTGGGAAAAGAACCTCCCATATTTGGCTACAGATTCCGGTGACATGTCAACGTCCCACGATGGTATGCATGTCGCGCGTGTTGCAGTGGGGTTCCGTGTTTGCCGCGCGGCTCCGAAAGCGGGACTGGGCGTGCAGGTTGTCGGGCCTCACAGTTAGATACTCCAGCACCGAGACGGCGCCTCAGATACCCAGCATGGAGTACCAGGTAAGCCGAGTTCCAGTCTCTTCTCTCCTTCTTTGCAACGTGGGCTAACGAGCTAGCTAGCCTCCAGTGTCAGACAAGTTGATCATAGAATCATAAGAGCATGTACAGTTTTGATTTATAAAAACATGGCTGACAAGACCACGTGATTCTACACAATGCTAAACTTAGTGGCTGTTTATCAATAGAGCCGAGGGAATATAAACTGGCAAATGAGCTGCTGCTTGCTGAGTGTCTGCGCAGGGAAAAGTTCCAACGTGTGGTCACAGCTGCAGTGTTTCTGTTAGACTGGCTGTGTGCAAAGTGCGTGCTGACACGTGCTCATAACCTCTTTGATGCCATATCGGAAAGTTGAATTTGTAGCGGTTTCACTTTGAAATTTCCCTTTAGCTGTAATAACGGGCCAGAAGACACTGATGCAGCTTAATGCTTAAAGTTACTGCCGCTGTCTGCTTCGTAGCAGTTCGTTTTCTTTTCTGAACACGTCCATTAGTCTTGTCACCCATTATGAGTTGTGCAATTTGTTGGAATTAATAAGTCCTTAATTACTTTATTATGTAAATATCAAAAGAGTGAGCAACTAATTGTGTTTGGCAGGATTATTAGGTATTAATCAGTGGATTCCACAGGTATTTTTAAATCTTGAAACATATGGTTAGGAAATTTGTTAGAGAGGAATCGACCTGAGCCCAGGAAAAAAGTGTGTGTATATCTGGTTTAAACACAAATGTAAATCCAACCTAAATCCTTAAAAGAAAATATGAAACTGTACTTTTAAATTGCCTTTGGTAAACTGGGCTGGTATGAGTTGCATTTATAAACGTGACCAATTATTGCAGCTTGTTCCTCACAAAACTACAGTTACACAGTTGTCATACAGCACTAAATGGCGTGTCCCTTGTATATGTGTCCATACTTAGAATGGGATGCAAGAATGAGAAGACCTACTTCAAATCAGAGATTAGACATCTGCTTCAAATAGATACTGTACCCTGATGAAAGCAGTGTCAGCGGTGATGTAACTGTGGGACCCGTTAAAAGCTGGGAATCCCAATTATTTCAGTTCCACCAGTGGTCTGAAAGTGAGAATCCCAACTGTTATTCTACAAACATCTGGAGTAGGACCGTCCTCACTGCAGCTGGGTAGGGTTATGGGGGCGTGTCTATTGTTGGTTGAGCGCATAGCTGCCATAAAAGGAGATACAGCACTGTCAGACTTTATAACAGATGATCCTAAAATGCGGAGTGACATAGGAGACCAGAATGAAATGGTAAGTTGTAATTTTTTATTTTTTTATTTTTTTTTTTTTTTAAAGGAATTTCTCTGCAAAGGACATGAAGTTCTGTTTTTAGGTCATTAAGTCATTGGTCCTTCTTGTCTGTTTGTTGCCTCAGGTGGTACTTTTATACACTTAATCCCACGTACAACAGCTACAAAGACATATTCTTATTTGCATAAGAGCATCCAAACCTATTTTTGACCAACGACTCCTTCAGTAGGTTACGACTCATTGTAGTACCACTAACAGGGTAATACAACAGAGACTGTAGTCGTCTCTAAATATTGAATTTCTTCCTTTTCATTGCAGGATGCCATTTGCACTCTGAACACCCTACAGACAAATGCCAGTGCTTTGGAACAGGTACGAAGAGAGCGGAGCAACCCTCAGGTGCAGCTCCAGGCCATGAGAGGCTTCTTGGAACGAGCCGGTATCACAGTGAGTCAATTATATCAGCTCACTTAGTCCACAGGGCATGTTTGTCATAACAGTGACGACCTCGAGTGTTATTGTTGTCTGATGTGATAATGGTGACGTAATTTCCCTTATCTGACTCGTGTGTGTGTGTGTGTGTGTGTGTGTGTGTTTTCAAAGGTGGATGAACTAGACCATCTCAATATCATTCATGTGACCGGAACAAAAGGCAAGGTGAGCTGACTAGACCACACACACCCTGCTTTGTGACCATACAAGTCATATATACATATGGTCATATTAAGAACTAAAGATTGTGGTCTAGACTGCGTGTGTGATAGGACAATCGGTTTTTTTTATCAACGAAAGGTCACATTTTACTAACGTGCTGTTTACATTCACATAACCGATGAGCTCCTATTGTGCAACCTCTGACAGACAGAAGGTTTCGCACACATGGTTTGAAACGTGCCTTCATTCACTGAGTGTCTTGTCAACTGTTGGTGTTTGTCTTTCAGGGGTCAACATGTGCATTCACAGAGCAGATTTTGAGAAGTTACGGGTTTCGGACAGGCTTTTACAGGTAAAATGGTGTATTTTTCCCTATTTGACAGATTAATTGATTAATCGGACTGTAAAAAATGTAGCGTAATGCTAAATAATAAGCCCATGGATGTGTCACGAAGGCTTGATACAGCACCACTCCTGCACCTTTTCTGCATCGTAGCCACACGTGGTATTGCAAGAAAAATTCCTTGATGGCCTAGAAAGCGTTTCCTAAAGAGACTGTACTGCTAGTGTAAGAATTTTGAAGGATACCTCTACAGCACGTTTTAATGGAGCTTTGTATACTTCGCCTGGGAAAGTGAGTTTTGCTCGCAGTCTGTCCTCGTAGTGTAAAGTCTATTGGCCAAGCAGGAGTATGTGGTCAGGACCAGTGTGTTCATGTGCAGTGTGCTGAAAGGCCAAAAGCAAGAAAACCTCTTTCTCTTATGCTTCAGACTAGCAGTTTTCAGCCAAGTGACTTCTTCAAAAATCATGTTTTAGCAATGGTTGAAGTGAACCACAGTTCATATCACTGGTATAGTACCAGATTGATGATCCTAACAATATCTATTCCTGCCAAACAAGTCACTTTGTTAGTTTACGGAGCTCGATTGAGCATGTAACAGGTGAATCAAGCTGACTTTTTTTTTTTTTTAATTAACTTGTTGGGGTTTTTTTAACCATGTTCAAACAACTGTGGAATAAATGAAATCTGAATAAAAAATAACAGCCCTGTTGACTGAGTCAAGTATCCAGTGTATACTAAAAGGATAACTTAGTTATTTCCTAAATGAATCCTGTTTTCAGGAATGCACAAACAGCCTTTCCCTTCCATCCAGTTAGAGAAGGTTGGACCCTGTGCTTCACAATACTTGCATTAACACTTGCAACGCTGCAGGTTTCAACACAGTGTCTGTATTTGAAGCCCTGGGCGGATTGATTTTGAGATTTACGCTAAATTCCATGTAAAATAGCACGTTTAACTGTGCTAGTTTTTATAAATATTGCTTTCTAGAAAATTTGAATTATAAATAAAAATAAGTTTAAAAAATACCACTTTTCTACGTAAAAGTTTGTAAATTTATGAGTCCAACAAACTGGAACTTTCCATGGGTAGTCTGATCTGTCCGCTTCAAATTTAAACATCCCTTCATTGTAATTTACTTTCCCTTAGCCAAAAATCATATTGTCAGACCTCATCTCACTGCTCTGCATTGTAAACATTACATGCATCAGGTCACATGCGCTTCAGTCCTTCCTGCAGGGTTATGTGAAGGTGTGACAATGTTCATTTGTGTTTTTGAATGGAACTGCTGTGTAACGATCAGAAAGGACCATTGACGTATTTGTTCATTCATTCACTAGTTTACTCAACCGCTGCTCTTGCGCTCACTGAGCTGGGGAGCAGGGGGTAATTAAATGGTGTGTTTAAAGACAGCAATAGACAAATCCTACGGCCTTTAGCAAGTCAGTAGCATCTGTCTCCTTGCAACGGCTGGTTTTCATTCTTCAAGTAAAAAAGGGAAAGGAGTTGCTTTAGGACACGACGTTAACATAAACGGCTCTTGGACACCTTCATACCAAACTGTGAGACAATTTTAAAAAAAAGCAGATTGGTCATGAAGGTGTATGAACAGTTTTGTAATTGTAAAAAGTCAGTAATGTATCTCAAATGTCTCAAATGACAAATAGAGAGGATGACAAAATTAATATTTATATTATTTACATATTTACTCCTGTATGATATTCCTCACAAAGTGTCTAAATCCACTTTTTTTTTGCATGTTATCTTCTTCTTCTTGCAGTTCCCCACACTTGGTACAAGTCAGAGAGAGGATTCGAATTAACGGACAGCCCATTGGCAAAGAGATCTTCACTAAATACTTCTGGCAAGTCTATGGGCGGCTGTATGAAACTAAGGTAGGTGAATGTAACAAGGCAGATGAACTATGTACAAACTCAGCTCCTTCTCAGTTTAAATGTTTCTGTTTAAACTGAAAGTGGATTGACTTAAGCCCTGGTTGCTGATTCACTCAGACATTTAATGTATTAACTTTTAATCATTGACAGTCTTAGCAGTGATTTCTGTGGCATTTTGCCTGTTTGGATTGAGACTGAGCAGAACTTTAGCCTCGGATGTGTATTATCAGTGTCACAGGTTGTAATTAAGTTCAGTGTAAAATTAGAACCTAATTTTCAGACTGAGCATGACTCTCATGTGACAATGTTCAGTGATGGCATTAAAAGCATTCAGTGTGCTGTTGAGCTTCATTTTTTTTGAGACACTAATGCTTTTTGTTTACTGGTCCTTCCAACTTATCCTGTGAGTTCAGGGTCACCACAGCCGATCATTGTCCGCATGTTGATTTGGCACAGTTTTTATGCCCTTTTATGCCCTTCCTGACGCAACCCTCCCCAATTTCTGCCGGGCTTGGACGGGCACTGCACAGCTGGGGAAGGGAATGGGCTGTTGGGGGTTCAGTGTCTTGCCCAGGGACACCTTGACATATAGCCGGGAACGGTGATCGAACCACTGACCCTGTGGTCTGTGGATGACCAACTAAAAGCATCATAATTAAGTTATTTTTTTGGAACTTGAAATTAAAAAACTGTCCATCCAAAAAGTGATATGACCACCAATAATGCTAATTCATTTATTTAATAAAGCGAAATAAAATGCAAAAGGAGCTGACAGTAATCACTAGGTGAATTTAAAACCTTTAAAAACAAAATATGAACTGGACTTGAAATTGATTCTCTGGACATGGATTTGAGGGACTTTAATTGGCCCAAATTGTGATGGTTAGACAAGTGTTTCAGAGCAACTCCAAAACTGCTGTTGTTGGATGTTCTCAGTCTGCTGGGGTCAGGACCTACTAAACGCTGTCCAAGGAAGAAGAACAAGTGAACTGATGACAGGGACATAGGCAGTAGAGGCTCCTTGCTGCATGTGTGCAATGAAGGCTGGTCCTTGTGGCCAGATCATGTCGAAGAGCTGCTGTAGCTCGAAATGCTGAAAAGGTTAATGCTAGTTCCCAAAGAAAGGTGTCAGTGGATCACAAATTCTTGCTTATGGGGCAGCGTAAGCTGCAGACCAGTCAGGATGCCCCCCCACTAACCTGTGCTTACCACAAAAAGTGCCTACTATGGGTCCGTGATCACCAACTTGACCAGAGTGCAATGGAAGAAGGTGGTCTGGTCTGATGAATCGGTTTTATTTATTTATTCAGGTTTATTTACATCATGTTGATGGCTGTATGCATATGCACTGATTACCTGGAAGACGGATGGTACCAGGAAGCAGCGTGATGTTACTTTGACATGTACCACCTACATAAAGATTGTTGCTGTATTCCCTAATGGCAGTGGCCTGTCTCAGCAGGATAATGCACCCTGGTATTGACTTAGACTCCAAATTCTCCACATTCTCCAATTAAACATCTGTGGGATGTCCTGCAAAAACAAGTCTGATTGACTTCAAGGACCCAACCTCCAGAGCAATTCTCTTCACTGGTCTCTGCAACTCTGCACTCAGCACTCAATGCACATGCAGCCACGGACAGCCTCTGCACATTCATCGTGTCTGGATAGTCTCTGCCCCAAGTCTTCTAGACCTGCTGCTCCCTCAGCTTCTAATCCAGGGCTCATCAACTGAATCCATGTGCAACGCACCACGCTCAGGCGTGCTGAGTAGCACAAATCCAAGACTCCATCTGCTCTTGCTGAGTATCAGGATCAGCTTGTGTGTTTTTCTCAGTGTCACCAGGGCAAAGACTGAATACTACCAGGACAACACCACAGACACCAAAAAACTGTTCTCCACTTTCAGCTCACTCATCTACCCAGCTCCACTTCTTTTAATAGTACTTTGCGTTGATGTTTTCTCATCTTGTACCTCACTTGTAATGACTAAATGTAAATGGATCTGCTACTGATGGCTTGGTGCCAGATACCACAGCAGACTGGCAGACTTTGAGTTTGTACTTTGATGGCAGGGTGACCTATATAATATTAGGCGGGTGGTCATTATGTCATGGCTGATGGAATCATATGAAATATCCTGTCGTTAGCATGGACTTTACTGTAGTTTGTGCCAACTGGTAATACACAGGAAATCTAAATTATGAAACTGATTTGAGATTGTGGATTTGCTGGCTGTATCATTGCATAGAAAATTTGCCAACAATGTGATGCTGTCTCTTTGATCTCTCAGGATGCCCATGGAGGGACGATGCCTGCATACTTCCGTTTCCTCACTATCTTGGCCTTTCACGTGTTTCTTCAGGAGAAGGTATGTTTTTCTTAACTAGTAAGAATGGAACTGAAAGGAAAAAATGACTTGAGCCTCTAGTATAATAGCAAGTATGATTTGGTTCATTGATTCAGTAAAAGAAAGGACACAATTATTAGTTTTTACACCAGTGCACTGAACATACAAACCACTATTCTTTGTCAACTGAAATCCAAATAAACCGTAACTGAACAAACTGGTCCTTATGTGGGTCACAAGACTAACAAAAAAAGCAGGGGAGTGTGAGTGTGTGTGTGTGTAACAAGAGTTTTTCCACTGTCTGTCTGCTGCTGTGTGCATAATTTTTTATTAAATTTACTAAATTCAGAATAGTACAAGATTTGAATTGCACTTCCTATATGAATCATTTTTTTTTCTCCCACTCACCCCAATGACAGAGCAAAGCATCTTATAAATCACTAGCTTTCCTCAGATTAAAACTTGGCTGTTCTTTGTTTAGGTGGATTTAGCTGTAATAGAAGTTGGAATTGGTGGAGCATATGACTGTACCAACATTATAAGGTAAGATGATCTATGCAGTGGACGACCTTGTAGATCATTTTTAACAGTATATTGTTTTGCGTATAAAACCTTGCACTTTTTGGTTGTACAAAACGTTCTCGCTTTGGAAAGTATTCAGACCCCTTACCTTTTTACACGCATTGCATTGTAAGTCAGCAATGGTTGCCTGGATTTCTGACTACCTCCCTGACCGTCCTTGGTACGTCCGTCTGCAGAACTGTGACCTGCAGCAGAGGTGCTCCCCAAGGGACAGTTCTCTCTCCCTTTCTCTTCAGCCTGTATACCTCTGACTTCAGGTACAACTCAGAGTCCTGCCACCTTCAGGAGCTTTCTAGTGATTTTATTGTTTTAAGATGTATCCAGTGTGGAGGTATCACAGACTATCGATCAGTGGTGGACAGTCTAGTTTACTGGTGTGAGCACAATCATATCCAGGTCAACACCAGTTAAACAAAGGAACTGGTGGCGGACTTCAGGAAGTCCGGGACCCCTGTCAATCCTGTCTTTATACGGGGAGAGGGGGTGGAAGTATGGATACAAACACCTAGGTGTCCACCTGGACAATAAACTGAACCGGTCAGTTAAGGCAGCATCAATCTACAGGAAAACACAGAGCAGGCTGTATTTTCCAAGGAGACTAAGGTTATGAGTCTGGTTACCAGCTCCATCTTCTATGCTGTGGTTTGCTGGGGCAGCAATATGAAGTTGGCAGATAGTAACAGACTGGACAAACTAACAAGGAGGGCTGGTTCTGTTCTAGAGGGGGAGCTGGACCCTCTGCCATGTTGTGACTGAGAGGAGAATGTTGTCCAAACTCTTGTCAGTCCTGGACAATCCCTCCCACCCACTCCCCTGTGTGCTGAATGCACAGAGGAGGACTTTCAGCCAGAGGCCGATCACAGTCTTCTCACAGGGCAGACAGGGCAGGAAGGTAGAGCGGTTCTTGAATATAAATCGGCTGAAGTTGCTATTTTTGCACATCAGTCTACAGTCAGTTACTCCTAAGTGATAAAGGGAAAGCATAATTACCAACTAATGTCAGATGTAGGTGGTTAAGGTCTGAGTTTGGCTGTGTAGCTCAGACCTGTACAAAGGCCATTACAGCATTGTCCTTGCTCTTTGCTTTGGATTACTGTTTTACTAAAACATTTCCTGATACACTCTTGAATCCTTTAACTGCAGTTTGCCAAAAAGTTGTCATAAACCTTGGCAAACAGCATTGTGTGGTTGACCAGCCTCTCTACCATAAAGATCTGATTGATAGTTGACCTTCTGCCTGGATCTCCCATCTCTGCAGAGAACATCCAGAGCTCTGTTAGTGTCACTTCAGGGTTTTGGATCACAAGTCACAGTACATGTCACTTTGAAACAAAGACATACACAACAACTTAAAAAAAAATGTATAAGACTTTTGAACGCAATTAAGTGCTAAACTTCACTGTATCAATTAACAGTGTCATAATAAAAGATTTGATCATAAACATCAAACTAGATCAGACATGACAAAAGGTGAGAATCTGAACCATTTTATGAACATGTGTGTTTTGACAAAGAACTAGATTAACATTCAGTCATTCCAAAAGTCATATCTGTGACCGTGGCGCGGGAAGGTAGAGCAGTCGTCCACCAATCCTGTGGTTGTTTGTTTGATCCCCGGTTCCTCTGGTTACTGTTGAAGTGTCCCTGAGTAAGACACTGAACCCCAACTTGGTTGCACCTGGTGAGTGTTGGCCGGCTGCATAATCTCCCCCATCGGTGTATGAGTGTGTATGATTTTGAGTACCAGTAGGTAAAAAAGCTCAATATGAGTGCAAGACCATTTACCAATTACCATATCTACAGGTTTCCTGCTGTCTGTTCTGACATACTGTTTTAACAACAGTTACAGTTGAAAGGATAAATAAAGATTGTAATACTGAGGGATTTCGACATTTGTTGTTCTAGTGAGTATTTGTGGCAACTAGTCAAAACGACTTTTAATGTCAAATATCATTCAAAATGACATGTAGTGTGTGGTAGTGAAAGAGCTTGTCACCCATGGCAACAGTGTGGCTAATTGAGGTTTTAAAGTATATTAATCTGATTGATCTTCATGCCACAGAAAAATAAGACACCAGGATTTTTTTTTTAAGTCTTTGAGTCTCAAAGAGAGAGCTACTGTAAACAATATTTATAACCCTTAGCTAGAGAAGAAATGGGAGGCTCTAAAATCAACTGGAACAGAACTTTAGCTTTTGTGGTCATCAGGCTAAACACTGTGTGTGGATGCTCTCTGCAGCAGACCCTGGAAGGGGGTGAAAAGGAATGCAGCAAAATAAAAGAGCCTGGCAGAAACCCTGAGGAGGTCTGCAAGAGAATTTCCAGCAGGACAATGACTCCAAGCATTTACAGCTGTAGCTGCACACATGGTTTATAGGCGAAAACTGTTGCTCACTCACAATCTTTGTACAACCTGACAGAAACTGTCACACGTCAAACACTTTTGCAAAGAAGATGGCAGCTCTGAAGGTACTTTGAATCCAGCAGCTGCACTTTTATTGTTGAATTTACTTCAACAATAAAAGTGTATTGTGGCCAGATTGTGAAATAAAGTTGTGAAATAAAATTACCACTACAACATACTGTATAAGTTAAGGGTATGCAATGCTTTTACTCTGTATTACTGATTAAGGAAGAGTTGTACATCACCTTGGTTACTCACTGTTGTCCTTTACCCCTTTGGCATAACATGAGTGATGCATTAAGTTAACAGCCCCCTGAAAACCTTATCTTTGGCTGCTCTAGCACTTGAGCTTCTTGCCTTTATGCACTGATGTAGAATATGATGCCGACTTATAATAATGGTTTAACCACCTGTCAGTCAGCTCCACCTTTACCAACTGTTATCTTTGACCCTCGTTTGTTTAAAGTAATAATATTACTGTAAATGTTTTGCCATAATTACCATGATCCATGTTTAAAAGGCATTGTTTTCTTTAGTTGAGAGCTTTTACCTTTGTAAATGTTTGAAGTAGTAGGAGTAGTTAAGAGCACCAATGGTAATGTTGTGGCTTGTCTGTATATATCACTGTAAGTTTGTTTAGGAGTTGATTTGTGTTAATCGTAGTAATGTGTGCTTAGCAATTATGAGGCTCGGTAATAAGGCCACATATTTGTTTTAAAGCAGAATATGCAGACAGCCATAAAAGTTACCATGATAATTACAAGCTGGTCAGCACTGAAATAACAAATGTTTCCTTTTGTGGTTTCAACAGGAGGCCGTGGGTGTGTGGTATCTCATCGCTGGGCATAGACCACACTCAGATTCTTGGAGACACCATTGAAAAAATTGCTTGGCAAAAAGGTGGCATCTTCAAGGTGTGTTGGCTTTTTGACATCACAAATGTGACATGTTGACATCACAAGTATGACACAAACAAAAAAGACTTAAAGGCATAGTTTGCATAAAGATAATGTGCAATTTGGGTTTGTGAGTTTACTTAAAATTCTTATGAAGTTAAAATAAAGCCACTCTGCCCAAATCAAACTAATCCCCATGAAAAGCTATTGGGATTGTAAGACCAGTTTTAAAAAAAACTGCACATCATTCCTTTTTAAGTTGTTTTCGCAGTAATCACTTAATATTGTGCATACATGTGTGTTTTCAGCCTGGGGTACCTGCTTTCACCGTCAAACAGCCAGAAGAAGCGATGCCTGTGCTCAAGGACCGAGCCAAAGAGATGAGGGTATGTTACCTTTCCTTTGAAAATCTCTCCACCAGTTAATTTACCAGTTAAGTTGACATAGAGTTAACCTGTTGTTGTAGTGTCCTCTGTGGGTGTGTCCAGAGCTGGAGGACTATCAGGCAGACTGTGGACCTTTGCATCTGGGTCTTGCAGGGAAGCACCAACGGTTCAACGCCTCCCTGGCCCTCCAGCTGAGTCACACGTGGCTGCAAAAAAGATGTCTGCCAGGTGGGATGGCATTGTCCACTAACATTTGAACTGAATGTCACCGGCAACAAAGAAAAGCTAAATGTATCGAGTATGGCTTCGTGAGGAGAAGGCTTTTTTTTTTTTTCCTTCTTCTTCTCACATTTTTGGTCCAAGACAATTCTGTTTATTTTGTCTGTTCAATGAATATGAGAAAATGTGTAAAAACTGCAAATGCCTCCTTAATGGGCTCATGAAGTCCAATATGGACACAGACATACATGATGTCAAGCTAAAGCTAATTTCCTCAATTGTCTGGTTAGACTTTTTAAATCTAAGTAACACAATGGCCAAGTTAAAACAAAGAAAACAGAGTAATCAGTGTGTTAATAATCATTATCTAGAAGACACTTTAACGTATAGAAGAGGGCAGTATTATGTATTTCATTACGTTTTCATAACCTGTCCCCTCCCAACAGATAGAAGCTTTCCTTCCAACCATCTTGAGAACTCAGGTGTACTTCAGGCAACTCTGTTTAAGCCCACCTCCATCATGGTGAAAGGTGAGTGTTGACTAAAAAAACACTGCTGACTGGATCAGAATTAGGAAAAAGCTCAGTCCTTTGCTGAAATCTCTGACTGAGCTGTTCAGCATATGAGGTGTTCAGGTGTTGAAATCCTGAGTTGGGACTGAACAGTGAATATTAACAAAGCAAATTAAGGCTTTTGCCAACATGTTTGAGTTGCAACAGCAGTGGCTGTGAAAGTAAATAAGCTAAATGTGACGTCTCTTTGTGATTCACCAAATTAATCAGACAGAGTCATTGTAATGCTCATCAGCATCATCCAGTGTGTTCATGTGTGTTTGGTCTCAGGACTGGCAGACACAGAGTGGCCTGGAAGGAATCAGACTCTGAAGCACGGAGATGTCACCTACTTCTTGGATGGGGCTCATACCATGCGCAGTATGCAGGCTTGTGTGCAGTGGTTCAGAGAGACTGCAGCCCAGCATGAGAGGAATGCAAGGTGAGCAACACTCCCCGACATGATGCAGTCACAATGTTGAGGACTAGAGA
Source organism: Channa maculata (assembly GCA_020496755.1). Classification (NCBI taxonomy): domain Eukaryota; kingdom Metazoa; phylum Chordata; class Actinopteri; order Anabantiformes; family Channidae; genus Channa; species Channa maculata. Next base: position 1,782,915 of record CM035615.1, on the reverse strand, counting down.
CTTGCTTGACTAAGGAAAGACACTTTGCACAGTGATGTGATGTCATTCTTTCCTCTGCGTGGCCCTGTGTCTCTCACTGCATTTACTCACATTTAGCAGCCAGTTAATATCTTTGCAGGTTTAAATAGGATGAAATCACTAATGGAAACTTACGAAACTTTCCTGAAGCTTATGACATTATTTCATACATGTACTGACATGTACTAAAATGTTGAGACACCTTCAGTTGAAGCAACAGGTACAGTTTACAACCCTTTCTTCTGTTTTACATCCATGTCAGGGTTATAACAATGACATTTTGTGTTGCAGTGGACACGTGTGCAGAGTTTTACTGTTCAATGCTACGGGAGAGAGAGACTCAGCAGCCATGCTCAAGCTACTGGTGGTGAGTAGAACATGTTAAACGTTACAGAGAATGATAGTTTCCTTAAAAAGACTGAAATTTATCTGAATTTCAAAGGATGACTTAAGGAAACTACCCTTTGACTTCCCTATATTAAAAGATCTCTCTTCTTCTAGCTGAAAAAATGTCTCCAGGTGACATCATCTGAACTCCTAATGATGAAAAACTTCAGCTAGAAGCAGAGAAATATTTTAATATAGGGAAGTTTAAAAGCATTAATGAACATTTACACCCCAAATAAGGTGTAGAAGTTGGTGAAGCCTTTAAGCCTAAAAAGATTTTTTTTTGGCAGTTATGAGATTATCAATTATGCAAAATTGTGGTGTTTATGGAATAGCACACACTTTTGCTTTATTGAGTAAACTATCAATTTCACACAATATAATTTGCACAATTTAATCAAGGTAAAGCACAATTAATAGGTCCCACACTGTGTCTCCTGTGCTGTATATACACGACAACGTATCACTGCAACCATTATGAATGTGAATCAAAAATAAACATGACAAAAAGAAAATGGTCATTGGTGAATTAATTTTCTTTCATTTTCTGTCTTTTCAGCCATATCATTTTGATTTTGCTGTATTCTGCCCAAACATCACCGAGGCCATCACTTCTTGTAATGCAGGTGAAGTCATTGATCATGAGTGTTTGACTTCAGGAGCATCTGAGCTCGCTGTCACACACATGCACACACACTCTGCGCTCTCCCACAGGCCTGACATGCAGCCTGAGTGAGGAAGTGAGTGAAAGTGGACAAAGAAAATCAGAGAGACAGACATGATAGCTCGGGTGAAAATGGCATTGACAGAAACAACGCGCTTGTTGTCTGTGTTGTTTTAGTTTTAGAGGAGAGGATGCTCAGCAGCAATAGCTGTTGTGCTGAATGTATTTGACTGAGATAGCGACTACACAAGGTAACTTTAAATATCTTCCAAACATTTTAAAAAGCAACACTGAGCCTCCAGTGAGATGTGTCTATCACTCCATAAAGTATGTTCCAGCTGAATTCATTTAGCAGGAGAGAAGGTCCGCTGGAGAATAAGAGGCATTTTGGATTCATGTTGGTTTGTTGTCGCGTTTGTTAATAATAATTAGGTAAATGAGATTGGACTGCTATGAAGTGTATATCTGTTTGAAAAGAAACTAACCCACAGGGAAAACACACTAAGTTTATTCAGATTTGATCTGTTCAGATTTTCAAAGACACCATAGGGGACGGACGCATGGTGGATCAGTGGTAGAGCATTGGGTTCAGATGCCGAAGGCCGTGGGTTAAAATCCCACCCCACCGGATGTGGCCCCACAGCTCCCGAACCCAGATAAAATTGTAGGGTTGCAGCAGAAAAAAAAAAAATCATGCCAAATCAATGTCCAGAACGCGTTAGTTTGTGGTGACTCCCAAAAGGGACAAGCTGAGAGCCGTTGATCCTTTTTATTTTTGGATGAGATTAAAGCCCAGGAGTGGACCCATGGCTGAGACCCTCGGAATCATTAAATCCATTTGTGTGCATACAGCAGCTGCACCTGAGTGGTCTGCCAAGAAATGGTTGGCTCAAGCTGTCATCTTGTCATTTCTGTTTGTCAAAAAACTTTTCTCTTTACACTAAGGAGGTTTGAAAATGGTCTCTGCTGCCAGTAACTGGTGTATTAAATGTTTGTTTTTGTGGTAGCACAACATCGATATCTAATCCTCTACCTTGTTACTCCCTCTTCTCTCAGACCAACAGAACTTTAATGTCTCGGTGGAGAACATGCTGACTCGCTGCTTGGACAATGAGAGGAGCTGGCGTCTCCATCACAGCTTTGGGGATAACGAAGGTACACAGCTGCTCATCAACAATGGCCTTCCACTGGTGCCCGAGAAGAAAGGAGATACTCTGGTCTTCCCCTGCATCCTCAGTGCCCTCGAATGGATCACCCAGGGAAGAGATCCAGTACTGGCAAAGCCAGGGAAGAGAGTGTTAGCAGTTAAACCTAACATCGTGGCCAAAGCTGCTCCTCTCCGCAATGCAGCCGAGATCCAAGTCCTTATCACCGGGAGCCTCCACCTGGTGGGAGGAGCACTCAAACACCTCGATGCTGCTTCCTCTCAGTAAATGGGACAATTAGAAGTTGGTGAATACAGACAGAATGATACACGCACAGTCTGAGAACTTTCTGCCTGCACCAGCCTTTAGGGGTTTAACTGAATAGAATTAGCTGCACCTGGGTAATTTCGTTGTCCTGTTAGCTTGTCTACAGTGGCTGGTGCTGAGGCTCAGCCAGTTTGGACCAACTCAGATCGAGGCCTCACTACAGCCCCAACCTCACCCAGAGCCTTAAAGATGAGCACACAAATGTGAAGCGCATGTCTTTAAGTTTTACTTGAAGCCAAATGTGTTTACATGAACTGCAGAATGCAGTACAGTACAGTACAGTACAGTACACCACAATGTGAATCAAGTTGACGAAACTTGAAGTGTGTCTGTTTGTGTGTGACCGTGTGTGTGCGTGCTTCAATCATCCCACGTGCTACCTTGGTGAACTAGAATGGTGTGATGGTAACACTACATTACATTTTATCAACTACATGGAGGTATGAGGGTTTTTAAGTGTCCATCTGGAATATTTGACCTTTTACTGGCATTTTGTAGTTTCTACTTAAATTGTGTAGATATTAAACAATGTGCTTCATACACATTGTGTGCTCATCTCTTTGTGTGTAAATATTCTAAACCAGTGCTGGTATCAGATGACTTAATTTAATTGGCAGTCAAATTCAGTGTAATGCTGTTGTATTTAAGTGATCCTTAATTTAAATGATCTGACTTGAATAATGTGGTTATTGTTTGTATAATCATGGAAGATACTGGAACTTTATAAAATGCACTTATGGTATCGTGTGAATGTTACTGCGTGTCACAGATGAAGGTCAGTAGCTTCACTGGTGGTTCAGCCACATCCAGTCACCATGTAAACACAAAGGCTTTTATTTGGGTTTCGGAGTCAAAATCAGCTACATTGACTTCAACATTTCAAATCTTCATGTGGACCTATGAACACTCAAAATGCACTTAAATGATATGATATGTGCCACCTCTGTCAAGATGAACTCACAGTTTTAATATAAGTCAATTAAATAATAGCTGGAAAATTATTTTGATCTTTGTCTTTTGTTTAAGACCCTGCAGCACCGGATTGTTTTTTTTTTTATTAACTTTTTTTTGAGCATTAAATATTAAATATTATGTTTTACACTTTTTGACATTTCAAATTCAAATTTTTATGAATTGCGTTAAACATCTCTCTGCCTTCTCTCGATTCAAGTATCACTGCCTGTACACTGGAAATTATTTATAGGCATTTCCCAATATTTAACAGTGATATTTCACAATAAAATACATTATTACTGGGTTATAATTCAAATAAATGGTCTGCACTTGCATAGTGCTGTTCTACCTATTGGACTGAACCAGCAGCTGTGTGATTGGTGCACAACCGCTCTATCTTCCTGCCCCACAGTCGCCCTATAGATTGCAAACATTGTCTATTGATTTAGGTGACTTAAAAGTGCAGTGTGTAAGATTTGGAGGCATCTAGTGGTTGCAGATTGCCTATGTAGACATAAAAAACTCCAGAAAATTCAACCATTTGTCTTTTCAGATAATTAGACACTGAAGAAAACATAACTATGATCACTGTGTTGCATTGGTGCTAATACTATAGATCACTGTAAACACATGCTGCACATTTACAGTAAAAAGTTTCTTGCTGAATTACAAAAGACATTTACACTGATGTATTTGCCTATTGTGTTGCACATGACAAGGAAAAGAATTGGCATTAGTCATTCTAACATATATGCATCAAATAGGTTTGTGTATATTCCACATCTTCTAGTTTATCTCCTCTGAACATTGTTCTCTCTAAAGATGGAAATGAGAAACCTGAAAGACAACACTGCTGCTTACAACAGCTTTACCTGGTAGAATATAGTGATTACGCACTCGACACATTCATAAATTCTCTGTAGATGCTTTGTAGAATTTCCGTTCAAAATTTAGGAAAACACCCAACTTATTTGTCCAGTCTAAACTGTAAGAACCTATTCTGTGGTCATGTAAATGTGGCATAAAGAGAAACTCTAGGTCCTTGATTTTGATTTTTGACTTCTGTGTTTAGGGTAAGAATGTTGCAGCATCATCCAGCTTCAGTGGACAGCGGACTGATGAATATCTAAAATCTATCTGAGATTACTCTGTAGTCCTTCCCAGCGACATGCAAATCACCAACTCGTGATCGTAGGTCGTCTGAGCATTTGTGAGGCGTGGTTCACATCAGTGGTGGATGAAAACTGTACAAAGGTAAAAGAAAAACTACACAAAAATGTACTTTAGTAAAAGTATAAATACCACATTGACATTATGTTGGTTGGTAAATATGTGAAAACCATTGTGCTGTTTTAAAAATTTCAGATAATTGAAAGTGGAGACTTAGTAAATATCCTGCCCCAACATCTAAGAAGGAACTGACTTGTTTTTGTCCCAATTTTTCTACTGTGGTGGCTTCACTAACAAGCCTCTTGGTCAAACAGCATTCACTTGTCTTAAGAAACTGATCTGAACAGCTCCTGTTCTTGCAGCTCCTGATTTTAAGAAACCTTTTAAAATACAGGTGGATGGATCCAAGTGATATAGGTGCCGGTGCTGTACTCCTGCAGGAGGGGAAAGCGGGGGATCGAACATCTTGTCTGTTTCTATCAGCAACTTGAAACAACTAAAGAAGAACCAATTAAAATTGTCTCTTCATTTAAATGTGGCTTTAATTGATGATTATTTTTCTTTTAAAGCTCATATAAACAACCATTACCAAACCGATTAAAACTGATTTTACTATAGATACGAGCTTTCCTTCTCTTTTGAAGCAAGAAAACAGTTGGCATCTGCTACATTTCTACTACTTGTACTACGTGTCCATGCAAACCTCAACTGAAAGTCTGAAAAGCCATAGACACAGTTTATCACAGTGCTCTCCAATTCATTTCTGGGTGTTGATTTTGAACTCACCATTGTCAGTTATATTCTTTGGTTGGTTGACCATCACTTGCTGTACAGAGATCAACTCATTGGCTGGTGTTTTTATACAAGTCCATATTAAATATGCTGTGTTCATATTTGGGGCTCCTTATGAATCCTGTTAGAACTTCAGGTTCAAGGCACTGAATTTAATAAACCAGCTTTTAAGATGTCTGCTCCTGCTACTTGGAATGAACTTCAAATTACTTAAAATTAAAGGAGAAAGCAACTATGGCTGAATTTAAGGTGATTTTGGATCCTAGTAAACTTGAATCCTTTGGGATGTATTCATGTTTTTTACTGCACATTACTTAAAGATGAGTGTATGTATGAGTGTATTCAGTTTTTTGGCTAAACGGTAAATGGTCTGCACTTACAGTTTAAACCAGATGTTTACATACACTGTTTAAAAAGACACATAACCTTTTTTTTCCTCACTGTTTTGTTGTTAATGTTGCTGTCTACGCCAAGACTGTCTTCAAAATATGATTTGAAATGTCAATTATTTTTTACCCGGTGGAATAAAGTATCTTTCTATTATTGTACTAAAATCAATTACACATATCAACAATAACCCTTGAAACTGATTAGGGGAAATGGAAAACATTGGGGTTGGTCCAAAAACTGTGAGTGCAACAGTGTGTTTCATGTTTTATGTACTGATAATGTGAATTTCTACCAGAGATATTGTGAATTTCAATATTGATCTTTTCTTTAAATAAAACTGCTGACTGTAAAATATATCCCATCTTTATATTCCCATTTGTATTATTTATAAAAAAATATTCTGTTGTAGAGGTTTAACCACCACGAAGACCACCATGAGAATTCCATAATCATCAAAGTCAAAAATCAGTCAGTCCACACCTGTTTGTGAGCGAAGACGCTTCCTGAGTTTCTAAACTCTGTGTTTTTGAAACACTTTGGTAAGAACCATGATACGGTCTGAGAAAACCACAATAGCCAACATGTGGTTTCTGAAAGACAGAAAGATGAACTCTGCTGACATCACAGAGACAAATAGGCACGGCCCAGAATGTACCTCTGCAGGGAGGAAGGGGAGAGGGGTCACGACAAAAAGGCCGTCTAACCAAATTTCAAAGGACATCGTGATGAAAGACCTAGTGAGACCATGTATTTCTAGAGAACATCCTCACTGTATCACCCAGCAGCAGAAAAGGCCAACGAGGAAAAAGGCCAAGATTGGGATCTTTGGGTCCAGTTACATTCAGAGAGGTGCCAACAAGATCTTTGGAGACAAAGTCCCCCTGACATTTTAGTGATCCATGCCGGTGGCAACGACCTGGGACGGATGTCTGCAAAACATCTGGTCCTTAGAATGCAGCAAGATTTGAGGGAGTTCCATGAAAAGTTTCCCACCATGAAACTGTTGTATTCCTGCATCAATGAGAGAAAGGTGTGGAGAGGTGGACGTCCAGCCATAATTGACAATGGCAGGAAAATGGTCAATGCCAAAATGAGAAAAGCTCTTGGCAGCCTTGGTGGTCAAGTCATCGAACACCCCAATCTGCGTTTTTTTGATAGGAGCATCTATCAACCAGATGGAGTGCACTTCACTAAGAAGGGCAATGCCATCTTTCTGTCCAGCATCCGTGGATCCCTGCAGACCATCCTGAATGTAAGTTCACTGCGTTCAATAAAATGAACACATAAATGATGTTGCAGTGTTATGTGGTTTAATGTGTGTAGAAACATAGCAGAGTAACAATTTTTTAAGATTTATAAAATATCAGCAGCAAATAACGTTTTGTAGATTTCAGTGAGGTTTGTCTGTTCTCGACTTTTTTTTTCTTTCATGTTAGGTTCAAAGAGTATTTTATGTTAATCTGTCACACAACATCCTAAATATTAGTGACCTTCAGAGGCAAAGAACTACAGCTGTAAAATTGAGAGTAAAAAGTTCAAGTTTATTTTCAAGCTGTTTTATTATCTGTACACACAGTGTTTATCACTACTTCACCATTACTTACCTGATTGTCTCTTAAAACAATGTATTTATTTAAACAAATCCAAATGAAACACCTATTAAAACTTTACTTCCCAAAATGACAGACTTGATTATAAAACAGTATCTTGTGGTCTAATGCAGTGGTTCTCCACCGTGGTCCTCAAAGACCCCTGCTAACATCAGGTGTGATACCATCTCAGATGATTCAGGTAATCAGCAGTGGGAGTTGCAGCAGAACAGGTTCCCCCCCTGGTCTGTTGCATTTATATGTGCAAACATTTCAACTTCCAATCCAATAAAAACTGATTACAACAATGTGGGGTCAGTGACAACATGAACAAATCACATATGTCAAATGACATGTTTTTTGTTGATATTAATACATTTTTCCAATCGCACTTTTAGCAACATGAAAAAATCCACTGAGATTTTGTCGTTTCAGTGTAAACACCACTTGCTGAAAAACATCTGAAACAAGTGCAGTGTATCTGGGGAGTTTTAACTGATTGTACACACTCATTGGCAACACTGGTACACGCTAATACAATCCAGTACAGCAGCTCTGCTATGAATTTTAGGATAAGGTTTTAATTTCTCAGTTTTCAAGTTAAAACTGTCAGATCTCATTAATACATACAGGGTCATAGCTACATATACCCTCTCAGATTATTAATTTAAATGTGTATTTTCCATTCCCAAGGCCTTTTAACTTCTTGTTAGTGATCACGACTGATTATAGACAAAGATTTGAGTTTTTTTTTTTATCTTACCCACTCTTTTTTTTCCTATTGTAAGTGTATAGCGACAGTCCCAACATTATGATGTCATGAAGGACATGGGTCAGCAGGTCCACTCTGGACAGTCTGCAGCTACACAGCACCATACACATCAATGTGTGTGCAGAGGTGTTAAAAGTACACAAACTCAGTACTAAGGTAAAAGTGCATTGGCCTAATGGAATGGAAGCAGATTGTTTACATTTCAAATAGAAAAGTAAAAGTATTAAGATAACTATGTATTTTAAATAATACTGATTATTGTTATTATGACAAGTACGGTAATTATTTAACAATAAGGATCAAATGTCACTGCTGGCAAATGTGGAACTGATTTGAACAACTTGATGTGCTGACAGGTGGGTAATTCATAATGATACATCAGCATTTATGAGTTTGTCATCTGTATATATATATATATATATATATATATATATATATATATATATATATATATATATATATATATATATATATATATATATATATATATATATATATATATATATATATATATATATATATATTATATATATATATACTATATATATATATACTATTGTTATTTTAATATTACCAGCTGGCATTAATGTTGTGGCAGATCTTTGTACATGTCTTTGAGAGGGTGTGTGAGAGAGGGTTCTCTCTCCAAATTCCCCTACAGCTGCATAATGTGTTTGCAGTAAACGATGCAGCACTATTTACACAGAGAACATGAGAAAAAAGAGGCTGAAATTAAAAAAACTGTGAAAAAACCACTGCACAAAATTGCCAAAAAGACACAACATGGACCAAAATGAGACGTTCCAGCTTCACTTGTAGTTGATTTATCTCTTTCATGTGTCTTTTATAGTCCATGGGTGTACTGGGCTATTACAAAAGAAAATGATGAATGCAGGATTTACAAATGGATTCTGCGTTTGGATTTGGTATCGGAAACTTGATGTGAACGCACCACAGAGATCATGAAATGAACGAGCTTACACGCAGCGCGTAAATGCATCAGAAATGCACCTGCGTCTGAAGGACGCTAGTGTAAAGCCGCTCTCTGATTGGCCTGTTCTTATTAGAGGCGGGAGCTGTCCGTGGAGCCGAACGGGTGATTAGGCAATACACCTGGCTGTCAGCAAGAGCGTGCCTACCTGTCACTTCCTGCACTCGGTATTTATTCATTTTCATTTTGCTTTCCTAGTAGCGACTCTTTGGCACGTCACTGCCATATTTGTATGATTTCGTCTAATGTGTCCCGCACGGTTTGTGGATCCCACGGACCAAACGTTACGACCTTGGCCTCACGTTCGGCTCAAATGAGGAGTCACCCCCTTTGGTCACCGCTGGGAACACCGCTTGGATTCAATCAACCTCGACGACTGTGCTCGTTTTAATGTGGACTCGTAGTGTCGTCTTTACTAGAGAAGCAGCAGCAGCAGCAGCAGCAGCGGGGGACTCTGCCTGGCAGAAAGGTATGCAGCACAGAGGCGTTAGCATGCTTTACGTGTAAGCAGAAGTCCCACGCGCGCTCACACACACACACGCGCGCGCGCGCAAGCAGTAGCAGGCCTGGTTCGGGGCACTAGCAGGGGCTATAAACTCCGTGGTCATGTGTAGCTGCTGCCGCCGTCGTGACAGGACACCGTGTGCGGACATAAACACCGTGATTCATGGACGTGACTCCTGTGTTTACGTTGATCTCTCAGGCGTGAAGATGTTGTTTCCGCCACACTTGACATGAATATCAGGTGTCAGAACATGTTTGTGTTTTTTGCGCAGGGCCGTCTCCAGAATATATTGCGCCTTAGTGCGCAGAACACGACCCTCCCACCTCCACCCATGATATCAGGATGAAGTGATGATAGACAATGTGGTCTTTTAATTGTAACTATTTTTTTTTTTTATTATTATTTAGATTTTTTTTCTTATCAACATGTTAATAATTTAGCCTAGAAAATTAGGGGGAGTTGAGAGGAGGAATCACAAATTTTAGGCCCCATAGTTTTTTCTGAGCAACAGTCTAAGTACAGTGGAAAGAAACCGACTATTCTCACAAATACAAATGAAAAGAGAAACCAACATGCAGGCACTTGGTGAGGTGTTGGGTAGAGCCTGTGCCTCCAGCACCATCGCTTTGTGTTTTGATGATTGTCCTGCAAAGTGCTTGTTGACACATTAATACAAAACTGGATTGAAGATCTGCTGACTCTGCAGGCCACAAACAGATGATTCACATCATTTTCATGCTCGTCAAACCATTCAGTGTAGGCACTGTCATTATTCAGCAATTTCTTTCCTTTATTTTCTCTCTCTGTACATAAGGTGACTTCAGTATATACAGTCCTTTTTAGTTTATCTATGTTATGTCTTGTTTTCTGTCCTGACATGCAGTGCGAATTGTGCGACTTGTCCAGGGGGTGTGTGCCTTTTCTAACCTGTGGAGTGAATTAAATTCAGGTCGACTTCAAACAAGTTCTGCAAATATTAGAAGAAAAAGTAAAGCAAAGAGGATGCAACAGACCACAATGTGCAGTACCAAAATACATGGTGTTAATACTGGTACATGGAAATGAGAGATTTCAGTGCATGATTTTCTTTTGTTTTTTTTATACATTTGCATAAAATCCAAAAAGTACTAAAATTTTATAATTTCTTATTTGTAGATTGACGTGGAGGGAAAAGCAATGCAGTAAATGGCAACAACTGCACACACATCATGGTGGTGAAAATGAAAGAAAAAATGTTCATCATTAGTCCTGTAAAGTAATCCGAATAATGGGGTCCTGTCTGGTTGGTCTCAACAACCTGGAGGTTGGTAGGTAGTTACAGTGCAGTAAACTGAATTCAAAGGCTGCTATGTCAGCTACTTTACTTCCATGCTAAAGTAAATGCATGACAGTACACACAGGGCCTGTCCCAAACCTTTCGCCCACGCCAGCACTTCATTACTGTGTCACTGTGCAGCAGTGGTGGGGGGGAGCACAGTGGGGCATAGGCTGCTTCTTGTTTATCAGTACAAGCAGGAAGCAGCCATCACCATGGATACTGATTGGTGCATTACTGGCTGTAATGTAAATGTATAACAGTCTGCTATTTCATGGGACACTGAAATATATTGAAGGCAAATTGGCAGAGGGATCAACAAGAGAAGGTCATGGAAGGCATGTTCCAGAGAAGGCCTTATCTTACTGTACCACTCAAAGGTTTAGACACCTTGGGTGGATTCTGTGTTGTAGATTTATATAAAAGATGCCAAACTTATCAAATAACAAACCCCATTCCTTCACTCTGCACTCACACTCCTTAATTTAGGTCATTTAGGTCGGGTGAATGTGTAGGCCAGGTCGCCTGATGCAGCACTCCATCATTCCCCTTCTTGATCAGCACTGTTGGGAGTAACTCCTTACTACAGTAACACAGTACAACATATATATTACTTTTCATAGTAACACATTAGTATCATACACTTCAATTATACTATTACTACTTGCTTTATGCAGTAACATGTTACCACTTTCAATGTGTCTACATGAAGGTGGTTTAACTAAAGCGAAAGTAATGCAATGGTAACTAAAAAGTAATAAGTTACTGCTATGGAAGGCAATGTTGTAACCTAGAGTAACAGTGGGGTTTGTCTTGAATGTAACTAGTTGAATTTCTTGCCTTCAATTTCCAGATATGGCTATTGTGTGGAAGGCTGTCATTAAGACAAATATTGTCAGGATGAAAGACATGTAACTGTTGCCAGTGTTAACATGTTGTAAACATCGCATGCTTAAAGTAATGACACTATGAAAGATTATGGATAATGACTAGAACCTGTCGCCAGAGACTAAGATTGTGATTGACCATTAAGTAAAATATAAAATGTTGTGTAAGCGCGTATTAAAATGAGTGACAGTGACCATCATCTTATTCACGTATTAGCTTCTGAATGTCTTTCTGAAAAACGTATGGTTAGGCTGGCAAACTTAAAATTAATTGCAGTAAAACCTCACCTAGCGTTAACAAGTTTAACCTACCAGGAAAACATTAGCTGAAGTTAGTTTAGTGATTAATAGAAGTTAGCAGAGAAAAATGAGCAACTTATTCAATATACTGTGAAGATGTAGACCATTCAGAGCTTCTGGAAGACTATTGACTTCAGCAGCAGGTCGCTTTACTCGGTTTGCAACAAATAAGCAAAGTAAAAAATAAATGTCTTCTGTCCCACACTGCTCTGTTCACTCTGTTATATCTTCAGCCTGATAGACAGACTACAGACTGTCAATCAAACTGAGACAAACCTGTTTTATATCATCAAAGATCGTCTTAAAAGCAACAAAAATGACAGAAACCACACTTATTTTTACTTCTGGTCACTTTAATGTTTGGAGAGCTGTCACTTGCTCATTCAGTATATACAGTCCAGGGTCTGACCATTAGAATTCCTGAACTATGCAAATAAGTTAGGTCTAAAATAGAACTTATTTATTGAAGGCCTGCAATGTAATATGAGCTGGATCTGTTGTGTGTGTGTGTGTGTGTGTGTTTTTACCCGTTAGTACAGTGTCTCAGTACAGTCAGTATTAAACAAGTCTTCCTGCTCAGCTCATTTTGTTGCAAGTGTCAACATTTGTCTAGCTTAATTAATCTTAATAATAACTTTGTATATATACCACTAAAGCTGTCACAGTTAGGCCAAGTCAAAGTTCAAAGTTCAGTAAAGACATAATGTGTTCAGCAAAAGACGACCAACTCAAGATCACGTGTTATTCATTGCAGTTTCACTGAGGTCTCTGCTGTGTGATTTATTTTAGGCTTTGTTACCTTTACAGTTTGTTCCTATGGTGTGAAGTGGGGCTGTACGTTGTACACTATCAGTTACACGAAGTACAGTTTAATCGTTGTCCAAGTGCTTGTCACTTGTTCTGGTTTACTGTGGAGCTTTCAGCTTCAGTCCTTCTAAATGTGAGCAGCTGAGCCACCCACAGCATCTACCATGATTTGGAATCTCCCAGGAACTCTTACATGTGGTGTGGGCGAATATGTTCAGAGATTATCAGTATGCTAAAATCCGACTATAATTGGAAGCAGTGTTTCATTACATAGTGTTTTGTGAGTGAGAGATTTAAATCGGGTTCTGTACAGGTGCAGCTTTCATTTTCAGCTCAGTGGGCTGATCACCAGTTTGCCATGTTGTGCAGTAGAGAACCCAATTTTTTGCCCCAATTCTTCCTAATTAAATTGCATCTTTTTGAATTGAGAGCATCATTATCAATAGGGGCACCAAGAATCTGAATTGGAAGTGGATTGTGAGTTTGCCAAGGATTCCCACCCTAATTAAGTGTTTTCTACATACTTTAAAGTATTTTAAAGAGATTTAAACATAGGCAGCTGGGGCTGTATGATTAACCAAATTATGATTTTAATTACATTTATGGCCTCCAGCAATTATGAAAAGAATGATTGAGACAAAATGTTTGTTTTTAGTTTGGTTGTTTTTTCAACCTCTTTCCATTTTGTTATGATGCTTTTATTTTGTGTTATATTTTAAGTCCACTCGACAAAATGGGAGGGATGCTCCAAAGTTCAACCAAAGATTCTACACAAGAGTATGGTTCATCTACTAGCTAAGCCTGTTGGCATCCTGTCACACAGTCAGTTTCTTTACCACAGAAAAACTGAAAGAGCGAATTGACAAAAATTTAGGTCAGTCATTGGCGCACTTTGGTCCTTGTTCCAACCTGAAGAGGCCTGTATCCAGACCGAAGCGTGTTTAATTTTAAGTTTAATTTTGACAAGATTGTTTAGGAAATGCAGTGTGGCCATTTTGGCAGAAATGTGTGGGTGCTTCTTTTATCCAGTCAGTTGGGAAAGTGCAGTGTTGTAGAGGAAGGCCTACTTGTGTCCGAGGAAGACTCATGTCTTCCACTCCAGAGATCATTGTATGACAAACACTGTGTAATTGAATAAATGTTCAAACATAATTCTCGGAGTAATTCCACAGTACACGTTCACAGATCATTTCCACCGAACAAGGCAAGAAACCATGGACCTCCACAGCTACACACCACTACCTTGATGCTCTCCACAACTTTCTAGCCAGCTCCTTCCAGTAGCTTTACCTTGTAGCTCCAATAGCTGTGTCTGTTCTTTCCAGCAGCTGAGCTGCAAAACTTCTTTTGTAAACAACCTTCTATCTTCATTTTTTCCTTGACAACTGGTTTAAAAAAAAAAAAAAAAAAAAACCTTAAAAGGCAAACTTCAAAGGCAGCCATGCAACATCGTCAGTACCCCTATACATACACTTCCTAATCTAACTAACTTTACAATACACAACGTGAACAAAAACAGACGAAACCCTGGTTTCGCTCATACAAGTGTATCAGACAAACCTATTGCTGCATTTTAGAACCTCTATTCAGATCATGTCCTCATCAGAAAATCTAAAGGGAAAACAAAGATACTTCCACAAGTATTTCTTGTCTACAAGAATGTCTACAACAAGTATTCCAGCATAAAACCGCAAATGAATGTATTCAAATGAGCATTGTGACTGAGACTTTAGCGTTTGATAATCTTTTGTCAGATTGGACAAAATATACCTAAAATGTGGATGTTGGAAATTTTATTTGAAGACCTCAGTCAAGGACAAAAAGCTTTGATGCAGATGGTGCTTTCAGCAAGACCATCCCTCCAAAATGGTAAAAGAATGGCTTATGGCCAACAAAGTCAAACTTTAGCAGTCAAAAATCTCTGACCTTAATCCGATAGTAAATTTGTGGATTGTATGGAGGCCAACAAACGTGACTCCAGGAGAAATGGGCCAGAATTCAGGCAGAGCATCATGTGAATGTTACATACTGTAAACAACTTCAAGCCTGATAAACAGACCTTGGAACCAAAATCTATTGGTTAAGCAACATTGCTTGCATTAAACATTCACCTTTTCCTTTTACTCTCCATAATTAAGACCCTCTCACTGAACAAACACTTTTAGGGGGGTCCCTAAGAGGTTTGCAAAAGGGGTCAGTAGCAGCATGGTAATTCAATTCTAAATATAACTAAACAGTAATGTTAACTAGATACAGCTAAGCAGCCACTGTAAATACTATATTCTCTTTAACCTGTTTTCTGTTGACAGATTAATTTTAAAGTTAAGAAACAAATCAATCAGTTTCTCTAATCACACAACTTTCTGTTTTCACAAATATAAACCTTGAGAGAATAAGAAACTTTTGTCTCCAGTTTTAAAACCAATTGGAATATAAAACACATGTTTTTCTGCCACATACAAAAAAACAAAAAACTGTTTTTAAAATCATCACAGGTAAACAGAAAAATTTTCTGCATTCTCTTTGTTAGACATTTTCCTTTTGGAACATCCACAGAATGACGTAAGCAGGTGCACTCCAGGTAAAGTCACCTGGACATAATAAAGCAGCTGAGAGCATTTGTAGTTCCACATGGAGAATGGTCTGAATGTCCTGGAGCCTGGTGTCCATACAGATGCTAAGTAATTCCAATTCAACAACTATTCAACTAAACCTTGTCTCATTGATGATTGATGCCAATGACATGGCCTGTTTGGGATCTTTCACAGCCAAAAAGACTTATTTTTAGATTAAAACAAATCCAAACATGTATGTAATCAGGGTACCATACCATATAAAACTACTGTATTGTGCAGATTTGCAGGTGACAATTTACAGTTTTTTTTTTTTCGGTCATTTAGTTCAAAGATTTTTTTTTTTTAATCTATCTATCTAATCTATCTATCGTACTGACATCCAAAAAAACGATCAGTGGGTTTCGCCACAGCGGGCGTGTTATGCATGTTAATTTGACGCTGTTTTTACGCTGGATACCCTTCCCACCACAACCCCTCCCATTTTTACCCGGGCTCAGGACTTCCAACTTCAGCATCTATCAGTGTTGCATAATGGGACATTGTCCATCAACATAACACCAAAAAAAAAAAAAAGTTTGCATTTAGTCAGCATGGTGATTTTTCTGAACATACTTGGGAGATTTACATTGATCTATACTGACATCTAATGGTCACGTGTGTTAATGTGCAGGGATTTCAGCTTAGTAGTAGTAGTAGTAGTAGTTGTAGTAGTAGTTGAGTGGATTGAAATATTGCCATTTTTTTATTTTTGCTAGTGATTTTCAGTGTTGGGAAGCAGAAGTATAGGTCTCAGGTTAAGAGTATAAATTGATTATTGTACAACTTTCTTTTGTACAACCAGTTAACAGTTCTCTTCTACATAATGTAATTGTCCATTTACATTATGAATGGAATTGGTTGTTATATTACAACTTCACTACCCACTTTGACCTCAATAATAAACAAATAGTCAGAAATGTGATAATTCTAGTGATTCAACCCTTTTCCTCTTCTTGTTTTCTTTTCACCTGTTCTCTTTCAGGAGTTGCCACAGCCAATCATCTGTCTCCATCTAACCCTGTCCTCTGCATCCTCTTCTCACACCAACTAACTTCATTTCCTCCCTCACTACATCCATAAATGTCCTCTTTGGTCTTCCTCTAGACCTCCTGCCTTGCAGCTCCAACCTCAGCATCCTTCTACCGATATATTCACAGTTTCTCCTCTGAACATGTCCAAACCACCTTAATCTGTCCTCTCTGACTTTATCTCCAACACATCTAACATGAGCTGTCCCTCTGATGTCCTCATTCCTGATCCTGTCCATCCTCGTCACTCCCAAAGAGAACCTCAACATCTTAAGCTCTGCTACCTCCAGCTCTGCCTCCTGTCTTTTCTTCAGTGCCACTGTCTCTAAGCCAAACAACATCTCTGGTCTCATCACCGTCTTGAACATCTTTCCTTTCATTCTCGCTGATACTCTTTTATCACACAACACACCTGACACTTTTCTCCACCTGTTCCAACCTGCTTCACTCTCTCTTCACTTCTTTCCACACTCCCTTGCTCTGAACCGTTGACCCTAAGTACTTAAAGTCCTGCACCTTGTTCACCTCTGCTCCCTGTAACCTCACCGTTCCACCTGGGTCCCTCTCATTCACACACGTATTCTGTCTTACTGCAGCTAATCTTCATTCCTCTGTTTTCCAGAGCAGACCTCCACCTCTCTAGATTTTCCTCCACCTGCTCCCTGCTCTCACTACAAATCACAATGTCATCTGCAAACATCATAGTCCAGGAGATTCCTGTCTAACCTCATCTGTCAGCCTGTCCATCACCAGAGCAAACAAGAAGGGGCTCAGAGCTGATCCTTGATGCAGACCCACCTCCACCTTGAACTCCTCTGTCACACCTACAGCACCTCACCACTGTCTTACAGCTCTCATACATGTCCTGCACCACTCTAACATACTTCTCTGCCACTCCAGACGTCCTCATACAATACCACAGCTCCTCTCTTGGCACCCTGTCATACGCTTTCTCTAAATCTACGAAGACACAATGCAACTCCCTCTGACCTTCTCTGTACTTCTCCATCAGCATCCTCAAAGCAAATACTGCATCTTTTGTTCTCTTTCTAGGCATGAAACCATATTATTGCTCACAAATGTTCACCTCTGCCCTTAGCCGAGCAGTCCTCAGTCCTCTCAGTGTCTCACTTATTCTTAGCTAACCTGTATCTCTGTATACACTCTTGAACTTCCTCATTCCACCATCAAGTCTCCTTGTCCTCTTTCCAGATGACACCCCAAGTAACCTCCTGCCTGTCTCCCTGATCACATTAGCTGTAGTTCTCCAGTCATCTGGAAGCACCTCCAGACCACCCAGAGTTTCTCAGTTCCTCCCTGAAAACTACACAACATTCTTCCTTTTTCAACTTCCACCACTTCGGCCTCTGCTCTGGCTTTGTCCTCTTCATCTTCCTCACCACCAGAGTCATTTAACACACCACCATCCTGTGTTGTCTGGCTACACTCGCCCCTACCAATACTTTAGATTACAATGCCAAATGGCTACTAAGCTTCTAGCCTTGCTACCTTTCCACCTCCTGGACACACAGTATATCCACCTTCCTTCTCTGCATCATGTCAACCAACTCTCTGTCCTTCTCTGTCATAGTCCCAACATTCTAAGTCCCTACTTTCAGTCCTACATTCTTAGCTTTCTTCTTCTCTCTCTGCCAACAAACACGCCTTCCTCCTCTCCTTCCTCGACCAACAGTAGCCCAATTTCCACCGGCACCCTGTAGGTCAACAGCACCGTTAGCGGTTATGCTTGATTGGTGTACATATAGTAAGTGTAGTACGTGTATAGTTATTAGTGGTCTTGCGTATCACATAAGGTTCATGTGGTTAGATTATTTATAAACATGTTTTAAACATGTAGTTGCATGTCGTTTTGTTTTTTGTAATCCCTTATTCGGTGAATGACCTGCAAATATTTAGTACAGTCACACATCAGACACAGGGCTGTTACAACACTTTTTTTTTTTTTTTTTGTTTTGTTAAAGTTACTTCAAGTAAAATGTGTATCAGTGTTAAAATTGCTGAATGATTTGTAAATGCTTTGTGGGGATGACTTCAAGTGCCTAATAGATGGTCTGATGAAAAGTTCTCCATACAGCTGCTACATGGTGTTTTCTGCTAATTGATGTGATTGAATTCCTTGTTGAGATTCCTAAATACTTGCATGTAGCATTTTTGTAAAAGTGTGCCATGACTGTTGTGGGGTTATTTGTTTTGAATGATGCATAAAAGTTGTTTAGTTGACCTCATCAGAGTTTTAGCCATGTGATGACACATACAATTACACACTAAAGTATGTGAACTGCCAGAATAATCAGTTATTTTAAGAGGAAAACACATATAAGTTGTTGTCTTTCAATTCTTGGGATGATAATCAGTTGTGAGTCTGGGAGGTTTTGCCTTATTTAAATAAGAGAAATCTTAATCTTTACTATCAAAGTCTGATCTTGACAGCACAGGTTTGTAGGACTGTGTCCAGCTCCAGCAAAGAGATTTCTGAAATCCTTTAGAAAAAAAAGTGACTTTCCAAAGAGTTTGTACTTTATGCACAAATGAAGAACATTCAGCACCACAGCAACTCTCCTCAGAGTTGGGTGCAGTACTTGCATCCCCTCATTTTGAAATGTCAAAAAGAGAAAAATGAACTGATAAAGGAAAAAAATAAAGAATTTAAGTTTGCATGTACTTGTATGTCACTTCTGTTTAAGTGGATGCAAACCTAACTCTAAAATCTTTTACCCAAAAAAATAACGCATATTCAGCTAGTATAAATGTTCGTCATCATCAGAAGTGAGACAAATGGTCTAGGAGGGTAGAACAGTGTTTGTAAAGTAGTGAAAACGCCAGGTGTGCAAAAGTTTGCATTCCCTTTTTATTTTTCCTTTCGGCTTATCCCGTGAGTTCAGGCTCAAGGCCACAGCGGATCATTGTCCGCATGTTGATCTGGCCCAATTTTTACGCCGGATGCCCATGTTGCCCGGGACCGGGAATCGAACCACTGACCCTGTGGTCCGTGAACGACTGCCTTACCAACTGAGCTGGCCCCCCTTGATAAATTAATTAAAAATTACCTTGAACCTTTGTACTAGCTAAATGTGAATTAAATATTCTGTTGATGGGGAATAAATATGTAACTCTTCTGGATATTTCAAAATGAAGCCAATATATCCATATGTATGTATATACATATATACCTTTGCACCCAACAGTACAGTATATTATACATCTTTCCCTTTTGACACAAAGTCAGCAATGGCAGAAAAGTGTAAAGCTGCTCTTTCACTTTTTCCCTGCATAAAGCTGACTTGCTGTTTTCTGGGACTATCACATTACCTACTCAGATTATGGACAAGATTAGTTGTGTTTCCTGTCTTTGTCACCACAGGTTGCCTGTATGTGTTCATAGTAGATATCGCTTTAGACTATTTTCAGATCACCAGTGTTCTATGACCTCTCTTTACTACAGTTCATTTGTGTTGTGTGGACAGGTTACTCTGCATATGTCAGTTCTCAACTGTTTGTTTGAGATTCTAGATGTTGGTCTTTGGTTTACATGCCTGTATAAAAGTGCAGTGCTGGAATACACATGCAGCTTTTCAGACGAACCTTAGAGGGCATCTTAGCACTGAAAATATCCGCTTAGACTCTGTGTAGGCACGGTATACTGTGTGCTTGTGTGATTTCTTGTGGCAAGTCGTTGGTTTCCTCCTTCAGAATATGTGTCAGTGCTGGTCTGCAGACCTTGCAGGAAAAAAAAAAAAAGCACCCTGCACAGATTAACATTTTGATAAGGCAGCAAACTAACTTTTGGGTGGCCATATTGGTATCTTAGAGCTACCGCTTCTCTACTCTCCTTCTTCTTGAAACATGTAGGTAGGAGAACAACATTGCTATTATTATGGTTTTGCTTTTGTTTTTTCCTTCATGACTTGAAATGTTCTATTTACAAAAGTATAGTTTGAGGCACCTGCTTAGCTGGGACTTAATGCTGCACTCTTTACCAACATGTCAGTGAAAAGCCATGTTGTCACTTATTTATACCTTGAAAACAGAGATAATATTTTTTAGTTTGTGCCGCTTTTGCGTGATATATGCACATGCATACATCAATAAACAGGAAGCGGCACCACCTAGTTGTGTTTCCAATACTACAGCACACTAAAGTTATACCACGCATCCTCATTGTTTTACACTGCTTGTTACCATATATTTAGTTTGCCAAAATTATTAATGGCAGTTTATTAGCAGAAGTAATTTCCTTTTGGGAAACAATGGTGATAATGTGGTGGGTCAATAGCTAGTTAATGAATGTATGTTATGTTAATTCTGACAGGATGTTGATAAACGGAGAATTCTGGGAAACTGAATCCATGGGCAAAGTTTTTTTTTTTTTTTTTAAATCTATATATTTTTTTTAAACCTTTCATTTATTTCTCAGTCCTGTAGTACAAGATGCCTATATATTACGGCACATATATCAAACTTCACCTAAGTAGTACAGATAACACAATCTGTTTTTAACTACAAATGGATTAAACATAAAGGGTTAAATGGTGTTTATTCTGTCTCCAGGCATGGATGAGACATTATGTGTTCCCCTCAGCTAAAGGCCATTGTTGCCTGATCTGTGCATCCTGCCAGTCCCTCTGTGAGCATGTATCGCAGGAACGGGCTCTCAGATGGCACCAGCATCAATTCAGTTACCTCCGAGGTAAGAACAAGCTTCTATCATATTAACTGCTATGTTTATAATTATAATATTAATAATGTATTTGATTTAATACCTACAGCACTACTGTGACACATACTGTTTGACCCGATAATATACAGTACCTGTGAGACCTAAGCTAATCTTTGTGCCAAATGGACCAGAAATCAAGGACATATTCTGTTCTGTTAGATCACCGAGCCAGCTTTTTCTGCTCAACTACCCCAATGCAAAAAAAATAAAAATGGTTCTGATGAAAAATAGTAAAAAAAAAAAAAATTATGAAAAATAGAAAAAGTAGTTCTTCATCTAGCAACCTCCAGCACATAGTCGCTTTCAAAAATATCTTAAAATTACATTTGGGTCTGTCTTCTGGTATTCCTAATGTTCTTCCTTTTTTTAATTTTTTTTTATAGAAAGTTCTACTGGTTAAAAATATTTTAAATAAAACATTAAGCTGGATTAAAAGTCAACATTCAAAGCAGTTGTCTTCAAAGCAGTCTGCAGCCATTATACCAGATTATTAATTAATCACTGTAGTAACCTAGTTAATTACATTGAGCATCAAGTCAGCTCTCTGCTGTTGTGATATATAAAGCTTTGAAATGCTTTTAGCAATTGCATTTGGGTCATATTGACTGTGCCTTGGTCTTTGGATTCTATATGACATATTAAAGATGTCCAATGAAATAATTACAAAAATTAAGTTTGTTACTGCTTCACCAAAACTTGTAGGGTAAATTTCAATTCTTGAAAAAGCAGCATTAATAAAGGATAACGGTCAGTAATGTGATTGGTTCTTGCTTTAGTTTCAGAAAGTGAATATTTAGCTTTATTTATATAGCTCCAATTCACAACAAAGTCATCTCAAGGCACTTTACAGAATAAAGTCAAGACTATAAAGATGTACAGAGAAAACCCAACTATCCCCACTTGAGCAAGCTCTAGGCAACAGTGGAGAGGAAAACACATTCATGATCCTGCAGTAAGCTTTTTAAAAAATGTTTAAATTATTATTAAAAAGCAAAGTTTTTGATTAGACCCTGGACCAAAGAGATGGACAGATGGCTTGACAGACAATCATTAATATATAAGAACTTCATTAAACCCTCTGCACTATTAGGGTGAGCTGTTACTCCAGTGTACAGAGAATTTAGAAATCTCTATACTTAAATGATTAAGTTAAGTTGGCCAGTGTGTCACTACACTGTGCCCACTTTATTAAAACTACACAAGTTTCAAGACAAAAGTTCTGTTTTTGGTCTCTGATAACAGGTTACAGTCCACTGGTATCTAGTAGTGAATATGATGTTTAATGTGCATCTCTCTCAGGCTAGCAGCAGTTCGGATTCTCTGGATGGACCATGTGTGGACTACGCCAAGAGCTATGACGCCGTTGTCTTTGATGTGCTGAAGGTGACTCCTGAGGAGTTTGCTGTGAGTACACTTCAGATGTCATTTGATATTTTTACAGCAACCAAGAGCTGAAAGAGGCAAACAATACTACTGGACTACTTTACACATTTGTACCAGATGGACTTGGAAGCAGACGCACAGATTGTAGTATTATGTTAAAATGGCACAATAAGTTTAATACATACACAATTTATTTCTGTTTTCTATTTCGGTTTTACTGTTTTGTTGTCATCAACCTTTTTTTGCAGCATCAAAGGGATCTGTGGGGAAAAATGGCTGAACAGAACTAGTAGAGCTATATTAAAATTTGCCTAAATTAACATTTTGTGAACCACTGGTTAACAATATGTGAAATTAAGTTTTACTATATGTAATATGTTTAAAAAAAAAAAGCACAAAAACTGAATAACTGAATTGTAGTAAAGCATGACAACAGCAGCTTAACCATTGAAAAGGCAACAATTCATGAGCATCTGTAAACAGCTTTATACAGCAATTTAATGAAGTATACATAAACATTAGAACGAAGTACTGCATTGAATTTCTTGGTACAATTTGTTGAGTGCTTATTTGTGAAAAAGAAATTATATTATTTTTACTTGTCAATAACTCATAAATACAAAGTGAAAACTGGTTTTTAACTTTTCATTATGGCTTACTATATGCAGATTATTGTGCAAAAATTGCAGTTTTACCCATTTGATATATAAGTGTGTAAAAATGAAAATTAATGTTTTTGAAGCCAGCATATGTCCTGCTGCTTTCACACAGCTGCATGGATTTTAATGAATTGAACATTTTTCTACAGTAAAAAACAGTACAAAATACAGTTCATATTATATAAAAATTTAGACCAAATTGCTGTTGTTTTAACCCCTTTTAACAATAGTTTGTGGTTTGTGGTGTTGTGTCTATGACCCGATTTCTTCCGATTCTACCTTTTTACACCTCAAATCTGTGTGCTATGCTTTCTTATATGGGCATCAACACACCACAACAGATGGGCAAAGCACATTTCAAAGTCAGGAAAATACTGTCGCAGCACTGCGTTTGTTTTTTTTTTGTCTTTGAACTCGGATTTCACTCTTACGTTTTCTTAAAAGATAATTTCAGCCATTTTCTAAAAAAAAATCATATTGTCCACAATTACCATATGGATGCTTAAGCTAAGATTGAATGTTTACTAATTTTTAGTTATTTAACAGCCTGCAGCCTAGATTCATTCATTTGTTGATGCCATTGACCCCCATTGTTGTTCACTTAGCATTAAAAGAGTACCAGATGTCCACTGGATGACGGATTTCTGATATGATTTAATAGCCATTACAGAGCGACTCCAAGAATTTTCAGCTTGCTTTCTATGGGTTTAGTTTAGGGTGTAAATGTACATTAATGCTTTTAAACTTCCTTCTGACTACTCTATATAAAAATATTTCTCTGATTCTTGCTGAAAAACTCCTCCAGATCACATAGAGGAGTTTTTCATCATTAGAAGTGCAGATGATATCATCTGGAGGAGCTCTGGAAAAGGATTTTTCATGTAGAAGTTGAGATACTTAACTCCCCTCCCTATAGGGAAGTCAAAGGCAAGTGAAATGGCATTAATTTACCTAAACTAGATCCAAAGGAAGCAAATTCCAAATCAGTGAAGGCATCCTTCAATGGAACTGTAGCTAGATTTAGGCTTTTGCTTCAAATCTAAACAAAGCCACTAACTGAATATGCACCAGATATACAGCAGTCAAATTTTCCTTTGCCATTATCATTTATAAAAGGAATGCAGCCAAATTTATTATTCAGAACTCTTTAGCAGTGATTCAGAATCCATTTTTTTAACCACTTCTGACCCAACAAATGATGTATGTTACAGTGTTTAACCTCCTGCATATTTAAAGATAATATGAATTTCTTTCTTATTTCAGAGCCAAATCACACTGATGGATGCGCCAGTCTTTAAAGCGATACAGCCAGAGGTGAGAGGCACTTATATTGCTGAGTGGTTGGGCCCATGAGAGTCATTTTTAGTTCTGGCATATAAATTTGTCAAATACACATTTTCATCTTGTAGGAAAACCATGATTTCAGCTGTGGTGTAACCCTTTAAACAAAAGTTTGAGGGATTCTAATATACAAGGTAGTCAATATGACAGTGATCGCTCATGCATCATATACAGTAGACAGTACATTAGGTGATGTTACAGTGTCAGCTGTTGGAGTAGAGGATGATATTGACTAAAGGATAGGTTCTGAATAAAGACTCTAAAACTGTGAAAGGTGGGGGAGAAGTTTCCTTAATTTCCCTCTGATTTTAAAAAAGAGAAAATGTATGACATACATCAATTACAGTATCATATTTAGAAGTGTGCTTTACCCTCAGAAGGAGGGTAGTCTGTTCCTGACACATACAACAGGTCTGGACCATTCATTAAATTCATACCTAGGAGAAAACTTCAGGTGCAGGAATATTGGTGGAATCCCCATATTCTCTTGAAGAATTCATACATGCTTCTGCACTACAATAACTCGTTGTATGACTGGTTCTTGCATGCGCCACAGTGATACCAGTCGCCTTGTTTGACTTTCAAAAACTTCAAATGCAGCCGTGATAATCTTTACAGCTGTTGCCACTCTGAACTCGGGCTGGCCTCAGTGCTTGAACTCTATTCCTGAACCCTTGATTTACCTTTTGTTAGTCACTGAAATTGCATCCTCTGCTCCGGCCTGAGGGATTTTCTTCGGCCTCACAACAAGGAATAGAACAAGGAACAAATGGTAGAACAAAAAAATAAGCAACTGATGATTATAAATTAACTCAAGATGAGGCCTTTGCAAGCAAAGGTTGTACAGTTTAGCTCACTCATCCAACTGTCACAATTACAGCTGTGCATCCATGAAATGTATCTGTCTTATTTTATTTCTATTGAAGACAGTGTCTGTCAGCGTTGAACTCAGTGTTTAGTATATCCAATACTTAGTCCAGTGCAAACCATATCTTTTTGATTAAAGCAGTTTGCCATGGATGGCATTAGGTTTCATGAATGAGTTGATATGCAGTGACTGTTGCTGTAAAATTTTGATCAAAGACTCTCAGGAATAAATAATACATGTTGCTTTGTCACAGATTTGATATGTGGGAAAGCTTGAATATTTAAACTAGATCGAATGTGTCTTCCAGCACCAGCTGCATATTGTTCTATTCTGTGTGGAGACTGTCCTCCCGTAAAATATGATGAAAAACACCAACATAAATGTATTACTGTGGGGCAGTGTGTAGCAGCCTGTATCCAACATAAGTCACCTAGTATTTGCAGACAAGTTTACCAGGAAGCGGTTGGATAGATGGGTAAACAAAGCAGATAAATTACTGCAGGCGACAGGCTTTCAGGTCCAGTTTGAAACAACCATTTGATTTGTTATATCAAGTCAAGTGATGTGAGTCTATTATGTGACAAATGAGTGAATTGACGAGCACTATATTTTATTACTTTACTATGTTTAGTTAGTACCTAACCCTAATCTCACCCAGAAGATAAACAACAGTGTTATTCTGCCCTCACTGGAAGTGACCGTTTACATCGATTTGGTGCCTGGGGACAAAAGGACAAACCATACTGTTGCTCAGACGGTTTGGGATCTAGCTCATTGAGAGTGATCATTTTCTCTGGTGTTTAACAAGCCAGCTATTAAATTTCATTAACATGTAATTTTATATAATGGATTGCCAAGAAATTCTATGTAGACATTGAAGTCCTCTCAAACTTTATCTCCTGTCTATCTCGAGGACTGCTGAGTTGTGGTGACAGCAGGTTTGACAAGTTAGTTTTCCCGCAGCAGTAAACCTACAGTGGGAGCCACACGGAGCATCCTAATAATAGGAAGCTTGAACCACCTCAACCTGCTCTCTTCTATGTGAAGGAGCAGTATCATGACTCCAGGTTCCCACTGTAAATCTGAACTCTGTACCCTGTCTCTGATAGCTGAGTTCCGCCAAATTTACTTAGGAAATTTGTCCCCAGGATGAATTGTAGTAGCTTTGGTGATATGCTGACTTTCCATCTAGAGTTTCAACAGGCCAGACTTGAAACTTGTCCAACACTTTGATTTATGGCCAGATACCAGCAGGACTAATGGCGTTCCCATCTGTCTGAACTGTACTTTGTTGTGCTACTTAGCTACATTATAACCCAACAGAGCAATTTTTACATTTCTAACCTTGTACAATACCTTCTTTAAATAGGCATGTTAGCATGAATGTGTTTGTTTGCTGACAGTAGTGTCACGTAGCCACTTTAGCATGGTTTTACTCAGTCTCGTGTCTCTTTCTTTCTTTTCCTGCACTATTTATTTGACTTAAAAAAACAATATATAATGTATTTTTAATTTTAAAGCCTTAAGTATCACTGAATTCATCTGAGTGCATTTCTAAGAGATGCTTCTTAATGACAAATCACTCGAGTTCCCTAGCGAGGGATTCCACATACATTTCGACCGCTCTAAGGGGGGAAATACTGCCGATATGTAATGGTTTTCATAAATGTTAACTACATTGATGTTATTTTATAAGCCTATTTGCTCAAATTGTCTGATGCTGTGAGCTCTAGTTTAAAAAAGATGTGGTATTGCCATGTGTCATCAGTCAAACTCAGTCTCACGCTATGTAAATGTGTAATCTCAGCCACTCCAGGGTGGTATTGGTAGTATTATTATACTGTCCACTCATTAACTCTGTTAATGTGATTGTCTCATTGACAGGAGCTAGCCAGCTGTGGATGGCATAGGAAAGAGAAACACAGTTTGGCCCCTAATGTGGTTGCATTCACACGCAGGTTCAACCAGGTATGTTTAACTAGGCTTCCACAGCGACCTAGAATGTGTTGTTAAGCAGTCTGGCCTCTTTTGCTGAATATTTGTACTTATCACATACCCTAGTCATAGCTCTTAACAGTGTATGGGAAACTATTGATCTTTTTTAAAGCTGCACTAATTAAAAATGTTAACCAAATATCTAATGTGTGGGTAAAGAAGCACGGTTTGAACCCTGTTCACCTGTCCACTCAGTCCACTCCATATATACAGTGATGTGCTTGCTGAAACTGATTTAGATCTTCAAACGAGACCCAAAATAAAACAAAGATGACCTGAGAATTGTATTTATGGCAGAAGTGCTAGGCCTTTGGGGAAAAAGTGTTTGCCCCATAATTTACTACATCCAAAGGAGAAAACATTCAGGCTTAAATAAATGTGGGTCAGGTTATAATGCAGTTTCTAAGAGACACTACCTACAAACATAAACGTAGTGACCAACCTTTTGAAATTAGTCAAAGAGCACAGCCACAACTCATACAGGATGTCAGAAAAGATCTAAGGATAATAATCCAATGAACTCCAGCCTCTCACACCCCAGTAAAACTGCGATACACCAACATCCGAGAAATGGCAGCAAAAAAAAAAAAAAAAACAACTCAGGGTAGAGTAGACAGGGACAGACAGGGACAGGGTAGAAATGGCATCAAGGTGAAAGCAGATGCTAACCCAGAAGAACACCTAGATGATCCTTAAACCTTTTAGAAGAATCTTCTCTGAACAGATGGGCTCAAAAGCTGTTTGGACGTTTGGGGTCCTGTCATATCTGTTGTACGCCAAACCCAGAATTCCTCAAACAGAACACAATACCTACGGTCAAGCATGATGGGGGTAGTGTGATGCTGTGTCAGGGCCAGGGGATAATTAAGCACAACATGAATTTTGTTCTCTACTAGAGAATCCTGAGAGAGGTCACGTCATCAGTTTGAGTTGAAGCTCAGTTGTACCTGGGTTACACAGCAAGACAACGATCAGATCCCAGGCATCAAAGTCGAGCTCAGAATGATTCAAAAGTTTTGGATTGGCCTAGTCAAAGTCCAGACCTGGTCTAACCATTAAATTCACTTTTTCTCAGGGGTGATTTACGCTCACATCTACCATTCTCACTTTAATAAACTTGTTGTTAGTGTTTTTTGCTCTGGTTGCCTTTGTTTTTTAAATGTAATTTCAAAATATGGAACCATTTAGAGAAATGCACACAAAAGGAAAATAAATATGAAGGGGTATAACTAACTAACTAACTAACATTAAAAATATTGTGTCTCTTTCTGTTATGTTACAGGTGAGCTTTTGGCTGGTGAGAGAAATCTTAACTGCCCAAACACTGAAAATCCGTGCAGAAATTCTGAGCCATTGTGTCAAAATAGCAAAGGTGAGTTGTGCGCTCTAATTTTGTGCAGTTGAAATGTAAAGTTATTGGAAATATTCTTGGTAATCTGTTACCAGTGGTTACTTGAATTCATTTATATTTTAACTGAGTTCTTTTAGTGGTTTTAAAAGCAGTAAACATTAAAAACATTTTGCTACTAAGTAAGTAGCAGTAGTAAGTAAGGCTGCATCACACAGAAGCTTTCCACGTGGTTTATTACACCGTATGAGGAGTGATTGAGAAAACAGACTCACCGATGGTAGCAACACTTTGGTGTTTGTCCACTTTTGGTCTGGGAATTTTTCCCTAAGGCCAGAGTGTGGGATTGAAGTGAAACGTGGAAGCATGACATTATGTTCCTGGCAAGGTTCATATATTGACAGTCGATGATGTTAACTTATGTAACTATGTCCCCACAGACAATCTCTCTGATATATTATGGATTGGGGCTTCAACTATTAAAAAAAAAAAAAAAAAGTCTGGACAATATGAAATCATAAGGGCCGAATTTCTTGTTGTAGTAATTTAATGAGATTTGTTTTGTTGACCTTTTCCATCAGTAAAGGAATAAAAATGTCACCTTACGCTATTGTAGAAGTTTGAATATATTCAGTGCTGACAATATTAAATGAAAGCATGCTTACTAAATGGACACGTGTAAGAATACTTCATGTTGTACCATTGAAAGGTATACGTACTAGACTGGACTAGCCAGATGAGAAGGAAAGGCTTCAACTGGATGTATGCAGGGTGACTGCACCTCTCTGTGCTGAATATGCAGTACTCAGTGTACACTACAAAGTTTTTAGGTAATAGCTTCCTGTTTATAACCTGTATTAATCATTTGCATTGATCAGCATTGATACTGAATAAATGCTGTCGCTTAAATAAAAAAACAAAACATTAATTCCTTGATTCAAAATGATGTCAGTTTATGTTCTTTGCAAGGGAAGGACATTCACAGACAGGTAGACAAACTAATCGTTATGTAATATTGTACTTTGTCTGTTCATAAAAGATCTGTGGTTGTTTCTAGAAACTGTTGGAGTTGAACAACCTTCATTCTGTGGTGTCAGTGGTGTCTGCTCTGCAGAGTGCTCCCATCTTCAGACTCAGCAAAACCTGGGCGGTAAGACATCTGCGTCACACTCTGCCTAAAGTAGGGAGGAATGAAAAATGATTATCCGATTATATATTTAATACTATGAAGTAAGGCAGACATCCACGGACCACAGGATCAGTGGTTCGATCCCTGGTCTCGGCTGTATGTTGAAGTGTCTGGGCACTGAACCCCCGACAGCCCATTCCAATCCCCAGGTGTGCAGTGCTGGTCAGTATAAATTGGGGAGGGTTGCGTCAGGATGAGCATCCGGTGTAAAAACTGTGCCTAATCAATATGCAGATGCAGACAATGATCCGCTGTGGCAGCCCTGAACTCACAGGATAAGCCGAAAGGACAAAAGAAACCAAAAACAAATCCCCACAATATTTACTACTATGACGAGTTTTAAAGTTTTTGTTCTCTGAGTTGCTCTTTTAGAGCCCTGAACACACAAATATAACATTTTCAATACATATTACATTACAGACCAGTAAAAGAGAATCCTGCCGTTTTTTTTCTTTGTTGTTTTGTCTTTTATTGAGGGCTATCATATATTGAACTCCAATAATACATTGTAATTGATTATATTTCCGATTGTGAATGTAACTGGTGACTAAAGTGGCCAAATAAACATAAATATGCTGTATCATTATATAGAAGTACCTCAAAAGTGTAGTCACATAAGGCTTTTGAGAAAATGTTTTCAGTTACTATCCATCTCTATGACCCAGGGTCATGTAGTTTAGGTAGAGCACAAAACATAGTTAGCAAAACATAGTTGGAAGAGGATCTTGTTAATACTACTACTGTGTTGGACTTCCTCACTGTCATTTGGACAGACACGGTCATTATAATTCCATCATAATCGATAACAAGCCGCCATTTTAAATATCATATTTAAAATGTTAATAAGAGATAAGTGTATAGAAAAAGATAAGGAGATGCTGAGACGTGCCGTCACTATTTCTGATCCCTCTCTGAATGTGCTCAACTCACGCAACTTTTTATACTGTTTTCAATGTACTTTAGTGATTAGAAACACCAGAATCAAAAACCATAAACTATTATTCCAGTTGTTTCTGGAAATTAAAATGTATCTTTAATGGTGCTGGACTGTTATTTGCATGTTTGGGTCTATTGTAGATACAGAATATTTAATATTTAATTTTTTTTAAATCTCACGTTGGAGAGACTTGTAGCCTATCAATCCTGCCACAGATATATTTGAAGGAAAATGAGCTTCAGGCTGTCGCACCATTCTAAGACAAAAGGTTCACAGTAATGCAGCAGTGCTTATTTTGCTATTTCAACATAAGAGGATGGAAACTTGTGCACCAAACTGTTTGCAATGTGCTTCATTTCCACATACAGATCCCATTCTGTATGTTTCAGCATTGATGTGTTGCTGGCCAGAGTGATTTTTCCAAACAAGGTGTTTGAATGTTCCACATCACAGACAACTTATTTCTCCTACAGGCCAATAAAGTGCAGACTGAAAGTTTGTTTCCCGTTTTAAAATGTGAACATTAATTCCGATTTTTACAGTATTCAGTAGAAGACCATGAAAGCAGAAGCATCAGTGCCAGGACACATGGAGAAACACTCTTTGTTTAACAGGAGAACTGGCCTCTGTTCATAAGAATATATAAACCAGTACACAGAGAAAGTTACTTTATCAGCAAATAGGAAACACACCCCTATTACATTATTTAGTGGGCACTTTGTCAGTGATTTGATTTGATTTGAAACAGACATTTATTTAAGGATGTTATTTGTTGAATTTAGTTTGGCATTCAGCATGTTAAGTTGTCCTGGTTTTGGATGAAGGCTGAACCAGGGCTCCTTAAGGGGTCTAAACCTGGAGCCCGTGAAGGCAGTTTGGGCAACTGATCCGAATGTCTTTTGGACACTCTCCTATGGAGGTTTTCAAGGCACCCCCAGCTAGTACATCAGGAGACCCTGAGGTCTTGCCTGGGAATATCCTGGGACCCCCAGGGAGGAACTGGAAAATGTAGACGCGTGATAGCATCAGCATGTTTAGACTATGCTGGTGCTGGTTAGCCTGCTAATACTGTGACCTAACTTTGGGTAAGCGGCTGACGATGGATGGATGAAGGGATGGATTTTAAAGAGTTACCAAATGAAATTTTGTTATACAATCTTTTATTGAAGAAATATCTTTACATCGGAAGGTGCTCAGTTATGTTGGTCACCGATATCAAAGTTAGGCTTTCAGCAACTGGACTTGCTGAATGCCCTTAGCTTGCTAGATGTCAATTTTTACCTGCTTGAAGCAAGATCTGTTGCCCCTAAACAGCCCCATTGGGATGTTTTTTAAACTTGATCAAAAATCTAATTTGTGGAGGCCACATGTGGCAAATTCAAATGAATAAATAGTTTAAAAAGACACACACCTGTGCATATTATCCCAGAATTTGCTTTTCGGGACTGAAACTAAGCCAGTCACATCTAATGTACTGCTATAGCATGAGGAAAAGATTTTTTTTGGGGTGTGTTAAACTCCAACCACTAAGTATGGAAGGGGCAGGAAACGTGGTCAGAAGTGATGAAAAGGAGATTTTTAGCCAAATGCAGATGGCACATTGAAAACTCGAGACCCACCAGTTTGGCCATGTGACATCAGCAGTCTTGAGCCATGTGGCAAAGACAACGCTGAAGTGGCTGTGTCCCAAATAAATCAGTTGGCCTCACCTCTCTGAGGGGTTTGTTTAGATTTATTTTTTTTATCCTAATAATGGTCCAAATGCCAATGCCACTCCCAAAATCCACTGTCCTCTCTCTGCCTGTGTGTGGATGTTAGAAACCGATAGAGCAGAGATTTCAGAGTTGACTTACTGTATCGAGTTTTGGGCACTGACTGAGACAGAGAATCATTGTGGTGATCGAAAGTGTCGTGATGGGCTCAGCAGTGATTTACATGATGTTACCTCCTAGTTTTAAGCTTATTAAGTTTAATTTATTGTCACATTTCATTAGTGGCTAAAACTTTGCAATATTTAGCTTTTCCCCCGTTGCTCGTTTTATACAGTTGATGGAAGCCAGTAATCACTCAGAGAAATCTTCCAGGTCACTTACTTTTTGCTTTAGCAAAAGTATTTCTTCATGTTTTGGCAAAAAGGAAAAAGCTGACTTTTCCAACTTTGTCTGGCCCGTTCAGCATGATGTAGTGCAAGCTTCATCTAACAAGCTGACTTCCAGTCTGTTTGTTGAGAAGTTACAGCACCTAGTAGTTGTAGGTTTTGGAACACAGGCAGGCTGATAATTGGTTCACCTAAGGCATCAGTGTTTAACATTTACAACATGTTATTGCTGTAATTCAGGTAAATGCTAAATGAGAAGGAACATTTGAATATTCATTTTTTTTTTTCTTATTTATAGCTGATCAGCCGGAAGGACAAGGCCACATTTGAGAAGCTAAACTATCTAACATCCAAAGAAGAGAATTACACCCGCATGAGAGAATACATCCGCTCCCTGAAGATGGTGCCCTGTATCCCTTATCTTGGTAAGTTTACCATCTGTTCCTCAGTATCATCTCAACTGCCTGCTTTAAATCCTTTAAGTGCTTTCAATGCTGAAGATGGGTTTCTGGGCCCAGGCAACATCTTACAGCACTTATCTAAATGACTAAGCCTTCCACACACACATATACTGTACATTTTTTTCAGTCTACACTCGAATTCTATTCAGCAACTCAAAACTGTTGTGTACAATACTCAGAGGGGAAACAACAAGGTAAGTAATATTTAGTTTTTACCATTTTACTTTTGCTCCCTTCATTTTAGGGACAAATATCAATATTCCATTACACTTTCCATTTTCAAAACAAGCTTCTAGCTTTTGTGTTGATGCATTTGAGGTAAAGCTATTTATTTATTTTTCCCTTCATTGCAAGTTATTAATCACTCGCAGGACCAGTCCCTTTTCATAAGTAGCGTGTTAACTTCGACTGTCCAGCTGTATTGTAACCTCACCTCGCTAACTATAGGAGGCTTCTTACATTAGTTCATGAACACTTAACGTGTTGGATCTCTTGGGTCAAGTTGGATTCTCCACGATTGGCAGCAGCAGGCAGCTGTTCACAGACAGTTCGATTGGTGTTGGTAAAAGTAAGCAATGTTGGTTAAGTTACATTTGTTTTCTCTGTAATGACATGGTGTTTTAGATTCAGTGTGGCCAGGGGAACTTGCTCCACGCAGTGCAGTATTTTGGGTTGGTTATTCTTCTGCAATGGCTCCCAACAACATAATATATTTTCATAAATCGTTTGAAAATATTGCAGTTCATTCTTTTAAATAATTTATACCCATTTCCTGTTCAAAATTGTTGTAAAGTAGAAAATGAAAGTTGGGTGGGTAATATAGAATTCTGTTTATATGATGTAAGTTTTAGTTACATTACACAGAACTAGTTGTAAAAATGTACTTCTGACTTTAATGCTAGTTGCATTTTAGGGTCTGTACTTCTACTTGAGTAAAGATTGTGTGTAATGCATCTCTGATAATACCAAAACAAAAGTAGACTGCACTTGTAAGAATTTTTACATTTCTACACAACCTACAAATTGTGCTTTTATTAAACACCATTATAGAGATTTCCTCCTTGAAATTTTCATTTAATGAGGGATTGATCTCCGGTGTGAGCTTGGAATGTTTACCTCCTATGGTTCATGATATTAATGTTTTTATGATCCGATATAAAATTTGCTCAAATGCCCTAAGAAAAACATTTTGAAAAGGACCACTTGTTGTGATTATTAGTGCTCTCATATTCTTGTATATTTATAATTTATTGTCTTCTTTTGGGACTTGCTGTGATTCATAACAGAGTGGAGTTTGAAATGAAATTACTCAAAATACAAGCAGGACTGTACATAGTTTATTATAAGATTGATAACATGCAGACTATACAAAATAATCTCAATGAAACAGCATATATATATTCATATATACACACAGAGTACCTGGTACATACTTTATCTGTTCACTACTACAGTGACAGGACCTAACTCAGTTGTGCACACTACATTGTTTGGCCTCTGGTTTTTTTTTTTTTTTTTTTTTTTTACCTGGAAATCCTGCAATTAATATCTATTTGTGATATTAATTGTTTTCTTTTTATGTTTTGTATATTCTGTTGACATTTATACACTTTAGTTTAACTTAGCAGATAAGATCAGTCATCAGTCAGCTCAGGTTGGTGATCAGAGATTTGGTATTTGGTGCACACAGATGCTGCCGAAACTGCTCTGTGATGCAGCACACAGTCACTGCACTGTTTACTAAGAAATACTGTGTTTCCTGCATGTAGCCCCACTAAAACACAGAAACCACAAAAAGCATTTTACAATTTAAAGTACAGTTTAAACAACAAACGAATTAGGCAACTCTAGACATTTTACTCTGTATAATAATTGTAACGTTAGAGTTATGGGACAAAACAATGGTCCTATATTTCAACATTATATCTCACAACTCTTGTCCAGTCATTACAT
Organism: Channa maculata; assembly: GCA_020496755.1. NCBI lineage: Eukaryota > Metazoa > Chordata > Actinopteri > Anabantiformes > Channidae > Channa > Channa maculata. The sequence goes on along the minus strand of CM035615.1, from coordinate 1,747,289 downwards.
TCCAAATATGCAGTTCAATTATAGAAAGTATACTGTATTCAGTAAACTAAAGCTAGGTGCAAAAGTTTGCATTCCCTTATTTTAAAATGGCAAAAACTGTCAGTTTAATGAATATGTAGCTAGAACAAATGTTCTTTCATCAGAAATTAACTTTGATTTGTAATTGTTATCAATGAACATGCAAACTATTGCATCATAATTTGCAACATTTTTTTGCATTAACTTTTTTAAAACAACTCCTTCACCTTTTTTGTTGTTTCTGATGATGAAAGAACACATTTTCCTAGGTAAATATATAATGTTATTATGTCCTATTAAATTGAAAATTCATGTGATGCTAAACTTAACCCTACACCTAGTAGAATAACAATCACATTTTTCTAGTACAAATGTACTCTAAGGAGACCAGTTGCTTTAAATTTGAAAGAAAAATCTTTCCCCTGTTCTCTCTTTTTGTTTTTCTTTTAAGCTGTTCAACACTTGGTGGATCTCCTTTATTAAATTGTTTTTGTTTTGTTTTTTTTTCTTTACTTCACGATGCTCCAGATGTTTTTAATGGGTGACAGGTCTGAACTGCAGGCAGGTTAAGTTAGCCAATGCTGTTTAGCCCTGCTGTTATAAAACATGCAGAATGTGGTTTGACTTTATGTTGCTAAATTAAGCAAGACCTTCCCTGGAAAAACAAGTCATCAGGATGGCAGCATGTGTTGCTCTCAAACCTGTGTATATCGTTCAGTATTTATGGCGCCTTCACCAGTGAGCAAGTTACTCATGTCATGTGTACTAATGCAATTCCACAGTGTCACAAAGATGAGAGTTGATAACTCAGATGGTCCCTCTCATCTCGAGTATGGAGGACTTGTTTATATGTAGTTGTTTTTGGCCTTGTCTCCTGCATATTTAGATTTCTCCAGATTCTCTGAATGATAAATAGTACATGCTAAAATTCCTAAATTTGTCCACCAATCTCACAGTTGTTGGGTTCAATCCCCGGCTCCTCCGATCACATGTCGAAGTGTCCTGGAGCAAGACACTGAACCCCAACTTAGTTGCTCCCGGTGAGTGTTGGAAGCAACTAAGTGTGAGTGTTGGCTAGCGCAGCAGCTCGTGTGTGTGTGTGTATGAGTGTGTGTGTGATTGTGAGTGTGAATGGGGGAAGAAGAAGCAGTGTAAAGCTTTAAGTGCCAATAGGTAGAAAAGCTCTATATAAGTGCAGAACATTTACCTTCTAAAAACTAAGGGTTGTTTGAAAACCTGCTTCAAAAACCTGAGGGTTTTATGAAAAATTTGACTAACTTGTACTTCTTAGCCTCTGTCGCAGATAGAAACCTTAAACAAAAAACATTTGAAAGCTTAAACATTTGGCTTTGCCTGGAAATTACTGCCTTATCAAAATTCTTAATAAAATCTATAATCTATAACATTCACATAGACTTTTAGTTGCCTGAAATAAGGTCTGCAATTAAACGGGCAAGATCAGTTCACACACACATGCACACACACGAGCTGGCCTGCACCCTCCAGGGGCAACTAATTTTGGGTTCAGTGTTTTCCTCAGGGACATGTGACAAGAGGAGTAAAGTACTGAAAAGATAACTCTAGGTTTGGTTGATGAATGCTCCACCGCTTAAGCTACAGTTACAGCATCTCGTCAAGAAATGCAGGACTAAATGTCCTGAAGTTTCGTGGTGAGGTTTAAGTCATGTGACTGCGATGTAGTGGGTTTATAGCCTAATAATAGCACTTTGGCCATTGTGTTTAATCTTCAAAAATCATAAAAACTGTGTTCATCTGTGAAGGGTATATTGCTGAACAAAATGTCTGAGTATCATAAACTTATGTTTGTCAAAGAGCTTATTATCCTCAATAATCTAGATTCCAGTGGAAAAATCCGATTGACTTTTAGTTAAGGGAACTAAGAAGATGCTAACTTCCAGGTTTAATCAACAAAAACATAACTCCTACTGCAATCCATAGGTTATTGTTTACATTAATGACAGTTCCCGTTAAACATATTCATAAACGTGTTGTATTTATTGGACTTTCTATTGAACCCAGAAACAAAATCAACAAATGAACAAAGCCCACATCCTTTATGATCTTGAAGATTAGGAAAACCCAAATGCCTGAATCAAAATTAAAAAAAAAGTGCTATACAGATCCTATAGTTTCGCTGCATGAGCCTTTGCAACTTGAAGCTATATGTACTGTGGCCATAAAAGGTGCTGTGCTTTGTTGTTTGACATATGTGGTTATTCTGAACTTTCATCTGAAACAACAGTCTTTATCTTAAACTCAAGTCAACTGGCAATTCCTCTCCAGGGATTTTTGAAGGGACTTTACTGTCGTGTGGAAAAGTTGGCATCCACTTATTTTAAAAATGGCAAAAAAAAGTAAAACAAAAATAGTTATTTTTTCCATCAACATAATAGTTAGTTAACATTTAGCTGTCACAAATGTTCCTTCCTCAGAAATTAAAGTAATTTTTAAAATGAATTTGTCAAGGAAGATGAAAACTTGCCAGTTTTTAGATTTCCATTATATTATCATAACCTTTATACACTCCTTGAACATTTTTCTTACTTGTGATAATAATAGAACATTTATACAAGCTGAAAGTGCAACATTATGTTAATTAGGTTTATTTTCGATATAAGCAAATGCAAACTTAATAACGTTGCATATTCAGCTGGCAAGTGTGTTTTCATCATCAGAAGTAACAAAACAGTCATTCTGTGTTTATAAAGAGTTCTAATAAAATAATCAAATAAAATGCAAAAATTTCCATCCACCTTGATAAATTACAGTAGAAATGTACAAATGTTTGTTTATCAGAAATAACAAATGATCAAGGAGTGTGTTTAAAAGTGGTAAAATAATGATTTGGGCAAAAGTTTGCATGTCCCTTGATAACAACAAGCAATTGACTTTAATTCCAGATGAAGAAACATTTGTAATTGTACGTCTTTTTTTTTTTTTTTTTTTTTTGATGTTTTAAAAAACAACAACAAAAAGTTAGTTTTAGTCTTTTTAAAATTCAAATCAACGTGGCCTGTTTTGGTGATTATAAAATCCCTTTCGAGCACACATTTATAACTGTTTAGTTTTGAATGACTGTTAGGGGAAGGTGCTCGCGTTGGGTCGTATCATCATGGTCACTTTCTTGAGGGAATAAGCCCCTCCTCTGAACTCTGCCCAGTAGACTCCATCCTGGTAGCGACTACGATAATGTCCACCACGGTACCACACACCATTGAGGTTGGAATGGCGCAGGCGTTATACCACCATCCTCCCTTCTGGTAGTGGGCACAGTTACCTAAAGACATGAGAACCAAATCAGAACAAGCAGCATGACAGTGGGTGCTGTGGATGAGTTTGTAGACGCACAGGAAATAAGCAGGAAATAATGAGAAGCCACATGTTGTTCAGCAACAACATTGGCTTTGTGCCACTGTACAGCATGTTTGGTGTTTTGTACTTGTCTGGTTCCTCCTATGATGTGTTTTGGATAGAGGGAGGTGCAGGGGGTGGGTGGTCCAAGGGTCTCTCAGACTGACATGTCTCAAACATATTTGAACCCAGTTTTCCAGGCTGGGCTCGATTATGCAATTATGCAATTACAGCATGTTTGTGGGTCTAAATCATCTGTGAATGGGCGTTTTTAACACATTTTGGTGGCGATGTTCACCCCGTGTTAATATTCCGTAACAATACAAACATGACATCAGCTCTCTAAAGGCTCTCATTTCTTTCAACAACTTTTATAGTCTTATAGCCTGCAATGGAAATTTATAGTGTGTGAATGTGCAAAATTATGTGGACACACCAATGTGAGTAACTGTACAATTCTGATGATCTTGTTACAAACATTGGTTTGAGGATAAATTTTGTTTTTATTTATTTTTTTTATAAATGTCATTTTTAGGTTTTAGTGTAACTATGTGAACATCAATTTGGCTGTCAAGAAGATTTTTCTCAGCCTACAGTCTTTTTTTCATAAATCACAATTTTTTTTCAAGTACCATTCACAAGTTGAATTGTAAACGGTAAATGTATTTGTTGATATAGAGAGAGTCTTTAGTAAGCTAATTTGGATTCACATTGGATATACGGTTGTGCCCATACTTTTGAGTCAACAGTACCACTAAACACAAGCTTATAGAATCCTGTTTTTGTTCCCGCATTGGTCACTGCTGAGCTCTGCAAAAATGTGCTTTGGCTTAGGCTATGCTGGTGTCTTACAGTACAACTGTGGAGTCTGGGTGTGATGGAGTGTGATTATCCTGTGCAATGTTTGCCTTCATCAGGACACTTGGTGAATGGTAGCCCCTACTATCACTATCAGTCTTTAACAGGCCATTGTTTCTGTCAGCTGTATTCTGTGTTGAGTTATGCACTCAAAAGCAGCCACCTATGATTTACCTGTGCTAATTCAAAAATGGCACCAATAAAAAAAAAAATAAGGATTTGCACTGCGGTTCCCTCACCTGCGTAGACATCATGGTCTCTGTCCAGTGTGGTGAACTGCTTGCTGTTGTGCCAGGTTAGAGAGTCCCCAGCACTGCCATGGTATCGGCCCACCCGCAGTCTGTAGAAGTCAGCCTCGGACTCAACACGGAAGCCAGCATACTCTGCGAAGGTCTTGCGTCCAGTCCAGTCTTCCAGAGTGACCAGCAACTTGTAGGTGCCCTGGTTCGTTAGCCAGTAGATGTTTTCTAGACCTAACCAATATTCACCATCAATGTTTCCAAACCCTTGCTGTAAAATCAGAGACATTGAGTTAGTGACAGATGATGTATATTTCATTGTTTCTAATACATGATTTAATAGGAAGGTTTATGGCAATACTCTCAATTTATACTTATGTTTACTTAGGTTTTTTTTCCCCCTTCTCTTGGATACTGCCATGGACTACAAGCAATGAAACACTGGTATCATGTGAAAGCATAACACCAAGAGCCAGTGGTGGTGGTGGTGGTGTCATGGCCAGTGTCTGAGATGGTCTCCACCAGAGCTCACTGTGTGTCTACAGCTAATCCCTGGCTTTAGTTATGTAACATATGGATTCAATCAGCAGTGACTTCGTCCCTGCCAAATATGAGCATGTAATTCACTTAGTGTCTTGTTGACTCATTGAGGCTGGGCTGGAGAATGAGTTGGTGGACAACTTGTTTGCTTGGGCCTTTAGTTGAAAGAACTACCATGCAAAGAGTGCTCATCATTAGAAGTCGCCTCTCTTTAGACAACAGAATGTTAATCCTTAACAACAGGAAATGTTTGACACTGTGCACTCATATTTACACACAGTAACATTGGGTTCCACCAGTAGTAACTGGGAATTTTGGAAGTCTTTGGATCACTGTTCTGGCATGTTTAGTTCATTTGAGTTGATTTCAGAGTTATATCTCTCATATTACACAAAGACTTGAGTTTTCCAAACATTTTTGTAAAAGCTATATTTTAGCTATGTGTTCCAGTGTTCCTCCAAAAATACAGTATCTGTGGTTGAGCAATTTATTTTTAACTACCAAAGACAGTACTAACAGGTGCAGTCCTTTGTGGAGTCAAACCTGCTACACTTATTGTAAAATGATAACTGGCTTAGATATGGTACGAGCTTTGTAATACCATTGAAACAAGGCTTCCTTCTATGGTCACTTCAGCTTATATGCTAAGTAAATAGTCATGTTTTACAAACTCTAATTGTAACTGATGATTAATAGGAAAGGTGTCTCTAGCAATTGGTTAGGTACTATTTTTGGGATGTATAGGGCTAAACATCCCAGTTATGAACCTTGTCCATATCTCAATAATTACTCTGTTTTTATAAATTGTTGAATTATATCCAATAAGGGTTTTTAAGCTTTTGGATAAAAGCCTCATATTAGAAACGCAGATAAAGAAAATCTAAGTTAATAATTGGAGGACTTCTCGACATATAACACCAAATCATTTTAAGCTTGGATTTTCATTATTACCTTGTATGTATCCCAGTTTCTAAAAAAGTTGACAGAGCCATCCTGACGCCTCTGAATGACAGTCCATCCACCAGGATCGTGTCTCTGGTCACACCAAACCTGCATCAGTCTGTTGCCTTTGTCTGGTTTGATGAGGTACATACCACTGGTGGTGTATCCACTTTCCAGGGCCTCCAGACAATCTTTGAAAGGACCTTCAGCAGAGTAGTGCATATTATACTGTGTAATATATGTGTGATATTTTTAATTCTTTACTCACCTTTCTGGGTTTCTGGAAAAGTTAAGCCACTGTAAAGAATGTACCTTCGGTGCCAGATGTGAAAGAATTTCCAGCTTCATGCTGGCAGCAGTAAATGTGACCATGACCAAACAGTTCTGTATGTTTGGGTAACAACAGAACTGGTACATGAAAACACGGAGAATGCATTTAGGTGGTTATACTTTATTCAGATTTCATCGTATTGTGAACAGGGGTTACTGCAGTCATTCTACCACCTTAAAGTTGTAGAAAGCATTTTGATATGCAGCATTACTTTAGTACTAATTTGTACTTCCATTACCTTAAACAGTAACACATAAACAGTACAGTGGGTATAGAATGGAATAATGATCACTTTAATGTAACATTTGTTTGGACAAAACTTACGTTATTTAAATGTTAAAACTTTCTTTCATTGGATCAAATACTACCCCGTATGCACACATCCTTCACCAAGTTCAGTTTTTTTGACAACCAGATGTTAACAGTAAACCGGTCTTTGGGTAAATTTGGCATTTGGAAGCAATACATCAGTACTTTCTTTCAATAAACCTTTTTTATTTTTTAGTTTGAGAACTTTCAATCCATTTTTCTTCCATCCTTCCTACAAATGTGACTTTTTTTTTGTTCAAAAATGTTCCACTCTGCAGTTTCTAAACCTGCTTCATGTTTATTCTGCCAGCTATGGTTTCAATTTAGTTCACTTCCTCTATCAAATCTCGGAACATTGTGGAAAAATCCCAATTTCACAGTTTCTTGAGCCCAAGGTGAGATAATCAGATGTCCAAAACCTAAACCAAGGATATTTAGTTTATTCATTTATTATTAAATTAACTTGACTGCACTGTGGTTAATGCTTCAGACACGACTGTGACTAACAGAGCGTGACCTGTTGCAGCCAGTACTGTCTTTGCTCTGTGGCTCTAATTTCCATACTGTGTCAGACGTGTCAAGTTACAGACGTTTTTCTCTATTGTGGCTATTGTGTTTCATATTATTATTTTTCTTGTCAGCTGCACTATTGTGTGAAGACATTACAGACATGACCCTCCTTCAGAGGCTACATATTACTCACTGATTTAGCACTTCACACTTTGCTAAGATTAACACTTCCAGCTCAATGAAAACAAGTAGTCAAACTACAAGTTTTGCTGTCAGCAGTCAGTTTCCCCATAGACTCTAATCCACTGTCTGCAACAGAGGATTTCTTTAAAGGAATAATAAAATTAGATTTTTTTTTTTTTTTTTTTAACAAAATGACTATTTTCTACTTGAATGATCTAAGTTCCATCTTAACCATGAAGGTCACATATTGTCAGTGATGAATTTATGTTGCTTGGACTGGGTATCGCCACAGTATATTAACTAGGGCTGCACCTAACGGTTGTTTTTTTTTTTTTTTTGTCGTGTTAATCAGTTTTCCCATTCAGCTCTTTTATTTTTCAAGTAATATAATATAACAACGTAAAAATCTATTTATTAAAAATGTTCATTTTAATTCATCAATCATTTCTATTACATGATGATTCAAAGTCTACACTGCAGGGCATTATTCCCAGGCTAGTCATTTGTCTTTTACATAATAATATAACTAAAGCGCATCTTCACTAATTTTCAACTTGCTCTCTGTGGCTTTTGTTTAGGGTGTTAACGTAAAGACGTACGTCAGATGACATCACCCGGAGGAGTTTTTCGTCATCATATTGACCATGCCGATTACAAACTCCATAGTAGATTTAAGCTAATGTGTTTGTAGCAGTTAGCGATTAACCAACAAGCTTGTTGTGGTGATCACATGACGGTGAATGGCGAACACATGAAGTGATCACTTTTCTTCTGATTTCACAACACAAGCATTTTTATTTTTGTGTAACAACTAAATCTGCACCCTGTGAGGTAATTTCTTTATTGTCCCCAAATTGTCCCAGGTATTGAATCTTTGTGTACTGTTCAATTGTAGCCCAACTTGCATTATGTGGATTATGTGTCACCCCACTCTTAATATTAATCCCTCTTTAGAAACTTGCAAATGCAATTAAGCCGCAGCCTTAGACACATCTGACCACATCCGCATTTCTAGGTGTGACCTGATGTTGCCCTTTTATCTGTGCATTTGTGCAAGATACCCAAGTTTGTCTACAGTGTGTGAGATACAGAAGGTCATTTCAGAGCTGGGTCAACTTAATTTAAGCATCATCCCAGTAAGGTTTACCATCATAGAAGAAATGTTTCCCTCCTCGTTTGAAGCAATGGACAATGTCTGGCCTGTTTCTGATAGGCCCCAGATAGAGCTCAGAGAAAGATATAAAAGTTTGAGACTGAATCTACTTACCAGAGGGCTCGTTTGTAAAGCTGTATGTGGCACTTGGCATTGTGGGCAGTGGAAGTGGTAATGCTTTGGCATTCTGGTCATTTTGGATCTCATTAGTCATGGGGTTGTTGCTGTGGCGAGTGTAAGTAGGTGGATGGAAAGGTCTGTAGCCTCCTGGAGAGAGTGGAGGCATCTGTATAGGTGGCTGAGGGAGCACAGGAGGCTGTGCATAGACAGGGCGGCTCCTCTCTCTCACCACACTGTATGAGTGTCCTCCCCGCTTGCAATGCTCTTCCAGCTGCACCAGGAGAGCACTCTGGTTGCTCGCGAAGGCTGACAGATGCTGGAACTTATGTTCCAGGTCACGGTAGCGTGCAGCTAGCCTCCCCATCTCGTTTGTGTGGTTAAGCACGCGCGTCTCCAGTTGTGACACCTCCAGAGCATTGTCTCTCTTGCGTATAATCTCATGTAACAGCTGCATGTAGAGCTGTGTAACGCGTGAGTTCATGTTGCGGCTCTCTTTACGCAGTAGCTTGACCTCGCTGATCACACCCCCGTCCACCTCCACCAACTGCTGCAGCACTTCAATCTGTTGTCTCTGCTTTTGTAGCTCACTGTTGAGCAGTTCCAGCTCTTGCTTATTAACCCTATTCTCCAGCAAGCTGTCTGGCTCCTGGAATTCACACAGATGGCCCCGTTGTTTTTCTGCTGAGGGACGATAAAGGTGTAGGAACATTTGTCTGTTTGTGTGGCGCTGTAGTCGACCACGGCACGTTTTTGTCGTTTTGGCGTGTAGATAAACTCTCTCTCCAAGATGTCATCACTATTCCCAATCTCCTTAGTGTCTTCCTGGAGAGAGGGCTCTGGTCGACAGAGCAAAAGGAGCACCAGCAAGTCCACTAAAGGGAAAATCATAGTACAGTCCCGCTGCACCCGAACCAACATCTGGAACAGAAGGGGAAATGAGAGGTGATCAGTAAATGTCCAGAAAAGTGAGCTCAACAGTGAGTCCAGCAAATAGAGGAGAAATGGATGATGGCTATATAAAAGAGATGATATCTGAAGTGGGGTGACTTGACAAACATGTTATTCATACAGTAAATCTGATCCCACTGTGTGAAAACATTCTCGTCTCTACAACAGTATGGCTAAGAGGGCTTGCTCAATCAAATGTAGTCCCTCTCTCTTGTCTTGGCTCAAATTTAGTTCAATGGCACGCCATGTTTTGAAGTTTGTCTTGGTTTTGGGATGAAACATGCGATCACAGCGCTGGAATGTTCAGTGGTGTGGGAACTCCCCTGACAATAACTATCTAATATATTTATTTATTTTATTTTCTTCCTTTCGAGAAGTTAGTTACAACATCATAACATTTTCTGCCAACTCCTTCCTCAGCCAGGCCAGTTCAATCACTGTTGGTGGACGTCCTCCATTTTCCCATAATCCACCAGGGTCTGAGAGAACTGAGGTTTTCTCAAACTGAAAGATTGTAGATTGTAAATTGTTATCTGGTGTGTCCATATTTTTGCCACAAGCTCAAGTTTTTGCTTGTGGTCCATGATTTGGCCTGAATGATTGAGACTACAAATAAGATGTTTTTTATTTTTTCCGAAACCTGGAAACTTTTTAAGTAACAAAGAAACACTACTTGATTTCCTACTGCTGAATCTTTTTTTCAGAACGCTCAGAACATTCTTGCTCCTTTAAGACAGATGTCACATATTTTTTCCCTGCACATATAGAAAGAACATAAAGATGATTTAGGGATGCAGCAATGATGGAATTCTAGGCTGGGCCGATACCACTCTATTGTTTTGTTTTGTTTTGCTAGTACCAGACCCACTCATTTGTCCAATCATCATCATTGCATAAATCCAACAGTGTCACAAATACCCTGTAATTAGCAACCACTAGTAAAAAATGAATAACAGAGCTTGTTTCGATGTGATTAATTGTTTGGTAAGGTTTGGCTTAGCCCGTACTGCATTACTTCAGCCAGTTTAATACAATTAGTGTAACTTGTTTGATATTTAAAATACTGTGTAAATGGAAAGTGGATGGACATGAAGTACAGACTTTCTGAAGGACAGTATTGCAGGAGGTGTAAACAACACTGAGGCTACTCTAATTGGATACATGTAAGAAATAGAGCTTGTTTTAATTTTGTAAGGCCAGTGTTGAGCTCAAGTACAGTTTTGTAATTGCATGTGGTCATAATGTTTTATGGACCCACTGTAGTAAAGATTTTTTTTTTTAAAAAAAAAAAGATGTGCAGAGCTACAAAACAAAACAGACATATTAATGAGAACTGTAGTTTGCAGGCAATAAAAGCTATGTTTTACTGTTTTAGTTAACTGGTGTGGGAAAATGAGCTAACATACGTTTTCCAATTGTTCTAATACTTTTAACCTTTTAAAGGCATGATTTTCAATATATAAATGTATATTTAGTGGCTCCTCGGAAACTTTTCCATTGTTGTCTGTGCTTTTTGCAGTGTGTTTCTGTATTTGGTTGTGTGTCTGTCTGTGTGTGTTTTCTTGTTTTTGTGCACTAAGCTCTCATGAATAACAGTATTTTCCACCACGGACATTCTATGTACTAAGGCACTAATCTTTACAAACCACAAATGCACAGATAGTACAGACAATACAAACTACTATAAAGACAGTAAATACTGTATCTGCAGAATTAAGATCAGCAATGATCGATGCTTTGGCTCATACGATGCACATAAAAAAGTGAATTGTGAATCAAATGGAAAGTGGGGACACTGTGACTGATTTCTTTGCGACTTGCAAAGAATTCTCTCTGCCTGCCAAATGGCCACATCTTCCAAACTCCACATCTCTAATTTGGAAGCCAGGCTTTAGGTTCCAGGCTAAGATACCATTGATGATATTACCAGGATCATTTTTTGCAGCCTCAATGTTCCTATAGAGCCACAAAACGTTACTCACCACTTGTTTCCACAGTTGTAGTAGTAAATTTATCTTAATGTGTAAACTTGGTTAAGTGTCTCTTTAAAATGCAGCATTTGGTGGATTCTACAAAAACGTGGCTCAAATTAACATAAAATGTAGTTTAATCTCTGCACCGTGATGTTTTAAACCAAAGTTTTGTTTCTGCATGTACCTAATGCAGGTACTAACAAGTGTTATTAATGATGTCCTTTCCTTTTTCTTTTTATTCAAAGTTGTTGGGTGCAGTGGTTTGAAGAGCACTGCAGCGTTTCCTCTTCCCCTGTGCTATAATTAAGATGAATAGCTAATTTCCTATTCTGTCTTAAACATGACATAATGTCATCCAGCCTGGTCCCCCAGGAAGGAAACAAGATCTAATCACAGTCCAACAGACTATCACATCGAACACTAAACTATAATTTTGTTGTTGTTCTTTTCAACTTTGCACTGCAATTATACTCATATAAGCTGGAAGTGAACTTGTCACTGAATTTGTGCTCAAGCTCATGTTTCCCAATATTCACATGTGCATAAGTGGCAGTGTACCCTGTCCATAGCTGCAGGGTGAAAATTTGCGTGTCAGTGGGAGATGCACCATGGACCCTGTAAAACTATTCCAGAATAAAGCAGCAGACATGGATCAGCATCTGTCAGGCAGTCTTTAAAGAGCTGTCAGTAGACATGTCTGGGACCACACAGAATAACATTGCCCATTGTGGTGAATGTCAGATTCACTCAGCCGCAGCAAAAGTGATAAATCAGTTTGTCACACGTGCTTTATCGCTCCTCATCTCCTGCTTCTACCTTTCTGTCCTTGTCCCTATGTCTGTTTATCCACCACACACATGCGCACACACACAACAGGAACAGTTTCAGCTGGCTAAGACTTGTCTATGCCCCAGGAGCACATCAGTGTCTGGGCACAAAGGCATGACAGGTCCGGGGAAAAAGGACAGGGACACTGGTTGCTTCCCATTCAGCTGACCTTTTTCAGTCCCGCTGCTTAAATGAGGCTCAATGGATTGTGACAGGAGAGCAGTTCTTTCACTAGTCTCTGACTAATATGTTCCTGCTCAGCCTCATGTGCTTGGTGGTTCCGTCATTACTGAAAAGGTTTACTCAGTCTCTGATTTGGGCTGTGTAGAATTTCAACCAACTTCACAGTGCTCTGGATTGTATCACAGTTTAATTCTTTCCTCAATTGCCCCATTACTGTCATCTAACCAGTCTATATGTATTTGGAAAATGTCATAACACATAAATTTTTTTGTTTTAGAAAATGGACACGCACGTTATACTAAATATCCCAGAAGCTTTGCATTTAATATCTTTTGTAGAGAAGTATTTAAAGTACCTTGTGAAGTTTTGACCTTTTAGTAGAAAACGGTTACCTGTTTAGTGATCCAGCAGACTCGGAGTAGCATTCATTTAGAACTATGGTTGAAGCCACCTGCTTCCCCAATTTTCTTTCTTTTTTTTTTTTAGCAGCAGGGCTGTTGTGTAAATATCCACAAGTATGCGCTGTCAAACAAACACCCTCAGAACTATTTAGTAAGTAGGGTTTTTCATGTGAATAAAATCCCTTAGCACAAAAAAGGAGTAGGAGCAGCTCCGAATAACCAGCACATGAACAGTAGCAGATTTGTCTCTATACTTTGCACTTGCCAGTACAACCAGTACAATACTGTACACAGCGGTGTAGTAATATTATTTTAAATGTAACATCATAAATAACATAAATGATAAATGGGAGCTTCATAAATGATATTAATTTGTCTTTTTAGTTGAATTATATAACTGTAGCTGTTTTCCTGACATTTCCTCTTTAACAGCTTTCCTGATTACTCAGGAGAACATCTTCAGATCTCTATTCTTCACCCTTACTGCCCTGTTCTTCTGCTGCTAATACCACAAACTCACGTGGGATTTATTGTTCATATACAAACTCATGCCAAATCAACGTGCGGAACACATTCCGCTTTGCCGCCCCCTGAAGGGACAAGATAAGTCATTGATCTATACAAACTCCCTTTAACAACATACAGAAATAAATGGTTATAGTTTTAGTGGTTGTCTCAGTATTAAAATGTCACATTTTGTAGCCCGAGTTGAATCTTTAGAGAGGCTGTGCCTACGTGGTTGTTAGCATTTGTATTTGTGAACTGGTGTGTTTCATGCTGCAGTTATACAGCGAAACTTATAGTTGGCAGTAGGGTTTCTGGGCTTTGATGTAGAACACCAAAGTTTCTTTGCTGTTCTACAAACAGTGGTAACTGAAACTGAGCAAAGTATCATATTGAACAGCAGCTGCTTTTACTGAAATTAGTCTAAAAAGAGGGCAAGCATCAGGAGCGAATCTAGTAACCGAGGTAGTGGGACCGATTGGACAAGTCACAAAGGTTGTGGTCTGCGTTGCAGCCCCACTTTATTCCATTTTTGGGTAGGTGCACATTATTATACGGCATAGGGGTCTGCATAAAGTCTGTGGCTATGGCATAAATTTGATGGTTGAGTATAAATCAAGCATAACTACTGTTTGCTGCTCAACAGGGAGCGGACAATGGGGTCATCAGAGTCTTTTTACTGGAAGAAAAGTTGTCAAGAGCTTTAAAACTGAACCAAAACAGTTAACATTGCTGGTTGTAAAATCAAAATAAGAGGCTGAACGATGCTAAAATGCACTAGCATTTAGCTGAGTGGAAGAGTAAAATGTGTTTATTTTCCGTGAGTCTGTTTCCAATAGTAGTTTTGTAGTGAACATGTAGTGAACATGCCATTTTCAGAGTAAAGACGCTTCTCTACTCTAACTTAATGGTTAGCACATGCAAAAATATTGATCAATCTCTGATAAATCAATAACATGTTAGTCTATTGTGGGTTATTCCATAGCACATACACCAATCAGGCGTAAGATTATGACCATCTGTGCAATTTAATTCATGGTAGAGCTGCTGTATTGGATTGCATTAAATTGCACAGGTGGTCGTAATGTTATGGCTGATCAGTGTATATGCTATGCAATAACCCTTTAATATCAGAGGGGGAGCTATTGGCTCCCTTTCCCAGAACACATTTAACGAAGTCCCAGTTGTACCTTTACACTGTATATTGCCTACATACCTCAACAATAGTTTTAGCTTCACTGCAAAAATGGGTGGAGAGCTGATGTATATTCAGTACATTAGATCTTTACCAAAAATCCATAGGTTAACGTGACAAAAAGACACAGAACCGAAGCCTATGACCCAAATAATATGAATTCTGAAAATTATGCAAAAATTCCAGTATCATTCATTGATACACTGTCACTAAGCTTAATGTTGGTTCTTACTTGAAACTTGCTAACGGCTCCAAATTATTGAAAAAAGGTGCATTTATGTCAATTACTTTTATAGTGCAGTGTAAAGCTGAGTCCGGTGAGCTAGATGTTCCAGTGCCACTGACTGCACAAATATGTAAAATACATAAAAAGTAATTCAAATTTAAACTGTTATTTTGTTATGCTGAAAAAAGTTATAGCTGGAAATAATCTACATGATTATTGTTTGCATAATAACAAAAACAGTGGGTAGTAAAAATACACCATATTGTAACTGTCACAGAGAATAAAGGGCTTTTTAACAGAAAGGATAAAAACTTTATCAATGATGGTGCAGTGGGCACAGAGGACAGTTAGTGTCCAGCATGCTGTGTATGATTTCCCCACTCACCTCAGCTTGTCTCTGTTTCCTTATATACTTTGCCTGTCGAGCAGGTGTGACTGCAGGTCCTCACCAGTCATTCCGCATTTAATTTGTAGTTTCTTGTTTACTGTGTCATCATTTTTCCTCTACCTACTGTCAAAGTCAACTCTCTTTTAAGGAAAGTCCTCCAGCTGTGAGCAGCTGTGTCTCTGCCGGGGAAGATTTCTTTTAACAGTCCCCAAATGTCCAGTTTAGGCAGCAGCAACAAACAGTTTGCCTGTTGTGACTTCATTCATCTGCAGCAGAGTTTGTCAGGGGGTTAGTCCTGTAAACTGAGAGCTTGTTTCTGTTCCTCAGATAGAATCTGTTTCCTCCCAGAATCTCGACCTCCCTCTGTCTTCCTGCCATTACAAGTAAGATATTTATTTTTTGCTTAAAGTGATTAAGATGTGAGCCACAGCAACGCCCCTTCCCCTCCCCTTCACAACAGAGAGATCATAAAGCCTTGAGTCGGAGGCTCCCAGTTCCCCCGTCAAAACCCTTGTCCCCTGCACCCCACAGCACCACAGTCCCTACTTTTTTTCTTTTTTTTTTCTTTTAATTCCACTGCCCTCCTCCAGCCAGCCCAGGACTCCCTCTTAGGAGAGGTTTGACCAGCTGCATATGTTAGCAGCTGCATGTGTTGCTCTGGGGTCACAGGTTTAACCCTGCAGATCTTGACCTGCATGTACTGAGGGAACTTCTGCTCCTAAAAGAACATTTTTGCACTAGCTGAATATGAAATATCATGTTAGGTTTAGGGTTACGTTTATATACCCCTACATCGCCATTTTAATGTAAGGTGATGCAATCTTTTGCACTAAACTGTATCTGAAGATAGAAGTCCAGCTGTATTTTATTTTTTTTGCTTTACACCTTCGTACTGTAGCATGTATTGAAACCACTCAGAAAACGTGTCCCTAATTTATCAGAATGTAAACATCTGAAATACTAAATAAAAAAAAGAATAAAAAAATAAAATAAAATACTGCACAGTACTACATGTGTACTTATTTCTTGGCCAACAATTTGACTTTCAAGTTTTTATTCAGACTCTTATTTTCAGTAGGAACAGGAAAATGTTCTCCCATCAGCCACAACATTAGCTGCTGCTAATTGTTGAGTTCTTCAGCTTGAACTAGGCTTTGCCAGTCCTTTAGTTCCTGCGTGTAAGATGACTGATGCATACTCTGTAAGCTGAGATTTTATCTGTGAAACCAGGCAGAGACTGTCCATTCAGACTATTTGCCAAAAGCCATGTGGGATAGTTTGAATACGGTTCATGTTATGTTGTCATAGTAATTCCCGGTTACATAACACCTGACAAACATTAAACACAAATATTCAGTGACTCATCGTATTTGTTGTTTAATTGCATGAGATGGTTGCAGATAGTGATGTATGACAGGCTTTCAACTATGGGTGTGGAAGATGGATATTCTTTCTGGTTGTTGGTGAAACAGAACTCTGTGGGAAGATTGGTGCTTTTGTTTTAGTTCTAAACCATTTTAGAGGGAATTTTTCAGTTGGTCACTGTTACAGCTGCATTCTTATCAGAAAGCAGCAGATCTTTTTGAACTTAGTGGAGTGGGAGGAACTGGAGGACTGTGCTTACAAGTAAGAAGTTAGTACAGGATCCAGAATATCATTCACACATTCCTCATTATGACTCAAAAAGCAACGTCATATTTGAAGAAACCAACAGATGAACACAAACTACAGTGCAATAACAACATTATTGCCAACTCAAATCCCTAAAGAAATATAACACTCTTTAAGTGCTCTCATGCAAACTTGAAGCATGGCTCTGAGCACATACAGATGCAGCAGAGCATAAAACCTGAACCAGGATTTTTCTTTTTGTTGTTAAGAGTCTTCCTGTGTATGTGTCTATAACAAAGAAATTCTTTGGGCTTCTCCTTTCCCTTCCTGTGTTTTATAAAAGTAGGCATGCCCCAGCCTGTGACCACTGTCCATTCTTTGTTTTCTTTATTCATACTCACAGCCTGCTCTAATAGGCCTGGTAATGATCTACAGTTGAGTTACAAGTGCTGGGCCATTAGGTAGTCAGGGAAAAGCAGTGGTTTGTAATACGTCTCCACTGCAGCCTGCTATTCATCCAGAGAAAAGGAACTGAGGAGCACTTCTCGTTGAGAACAACTTTTGTTAACTTGCTACATCACAAATTATCTTTCAGACTGCTTTTCTATATTCGAAGGCTGGTGTTTGATTGGTCCTTAAAACAGATCTAGCCTCTGGTACACAGGGAATGGTGCAGTTTATGTGTATACACATTTAACAACTATAGGGGCAGTGATGAAGTAGTCAGAAGTAGTTGGTCCTGGTCTGTTCCGCTCGGTTCAAACAGTAGGTGGTAGGTCTGCTAAACCATGGTCCTCAAGGACCCCTGCTCTGCTTTAGTCTGCTCCTCCACCTCCTACATCTGATTGCATGGATCAGATGTGTTTAGTCAATCAGAAGCAGGAAGACACTCTTCTAGCTTCTTACTGACTAAAAACCCCTTAGGCAGGGGTCTTTGAGGACCAAGCTTAAGATGGTTCATAGCCACTTTCAATCAAGGATCTGTCTGATAATATAGATTGTGTCTGTGTTAATACAGTGGCCTCTTCTTATACACTGATAGACTGAGCTAAACAACTGATCCAAGTGATCGCTCTCACCAACAGGACTGGCGCCAGTTCTACATGGTCACCCTTTATTTATTCAAGTAAAGGTGCTTTTACTGTGGTGGCTTAGGTAAAATTACTTAATAGGTACCGTATATGTAAAAATTAACACTTTTGAAATGTAATTTCACTAATGTTACTAGTTATTTTTTATTTCCTCTGGGACCTTTTCCAGGCAATGCAAACAGTTTGTGTCATGTCATCTTTAGATTGATTAATAACAGGAGAAAACAATGTGTCCTTTAATTAAAGTTTCCTGCCGAAAAATGTAACAAGGTGCTGGTATTAAAAAAATATTAGGTAATGTTAAAACAGTGATTCCCATCAATTATACACACAGCATCACATCACCTATCAGAGATGAATTAACACAGTTTTAACTGTACCAGAATGCTCATATCTCTGGATGCAGCTTTTAGCTTATAAGCCAAACTAGTGAACCAATGTTTGCCGGGCCACTAGGCAACACCCCAGGAACCAATATCCCCAAAGCAAGGGGACCTGCCAGCAAGTGCAGGAGATCATGTCATTAACTTGTTAAAATAATTTTCTAAATTTAATTTAATTAGTATTGAAATAAAATGCTTGAAAATAAATATCTTACTACAAGTAAAATTACAGTTTATAAAAAAAAAACCCAAAAAGTACTTCTATCTATTTTGTTGAGGAATGATAGTAAATGTAATTTGTTACTTCCATTTCACTTTCACAAATTCCAGTTTCCAGTTGTTACCGGCCCTTTCAGTAAGTGGATTTCCTACCGTTTACTTGGACGTCTGTTGTGTAAACTTCTTCATGTTTCCAGCTTAACATGACTGACCATAATAAGATGAGGCAACCTCTAAACAAAGATGTTCACAGTTGATATTTGTGGAAGTCCAAGTCCTGTCTCTTTTGTCCTTGAGCTAGGGTCCATCTGTTGTCTCCTCTGTATTCTAAACAGTGTTTTATCATTTGCTGGCTTAAGACACTACATCTGGAAAACTGAAGCATGTATTTCATAATGATTACTTCTTTGTCTAGTAGCATAGTAGTTTTGGCAGGGATTAGTTGTTTTAAATTTAATAACTTTTTTTTTGTTTGGTTACTTCTTGTTCTGGACACACAAAAAACACATTGTTCATTTGTGTTGTGCATTAACTACAAAAGCGCATCAATTATCAGGAGTATTGGGGATGTTACGTCTGAAAAATAATGTTACCAATGACTTATTAAAGTTATATGTAACATTTAACCTAAAGTAATAAGTTACCATATTACTTTCATAAACTAACATTTGTTTTTAGTTACTTTTCTAGAGAAGCGACATCTAGTGGCTGTAGTAAATATGAGTTATTAGCAGGAGCAGGAGCTTGGAGGTGTATTTTAAGTAAAGGTTTTGAAAGTTGAAGGTGCTATTGGGCAGTTGGACCTTGGGAGAGTTGGAGAAGTGGGAGACAGCATTTCACTTGCCACGTAGAATCTGCAGTAGATTTATGTCATTTAAAGTACTTACTGAGACTACAAGGAGGTAAAAGGTTGCCTACTAAACCATAATTATGGGCTGATAAGAGCAGAAGACTCATTAAATGGATTGAGTATTTCCAGATTGAGTGCCAGTTCTGTGCATTGCTATGTGGTGCACAGCACTGCTTCATAAAAAAGTTTGGTGGCTATCCAGAGGGAGGTCCTGAAACAATTTGCCACTTTTGTAGAACATGTGAAAACCCTTCTGCAAAGTAAAGGCCAGACCAATCTGCAACTGGAACATCCTCAATGGCTGGATAATTATCACCTCATGGTGGACATGAGTCACATCAAAAGCAGGACAGTGGCGCCTGAAGATGTCATCCATCCGAAGCCTATTCTGGCTCAAAACTACACATAGAGTGACACTGAAAATCTCTTGTCTGGCATCTAGTCTGAGCTCAAATATGTCTTTCCCAGAATCACAGCCACTCTAACATTTATGTTTTAAACAAAACAGTTTTAGATGGACCAAACAAAAGTAGCTCGAAGTCTTTGACATATGTTTTCTGTAATGATGAAATAACACACCTTTGTGCACAGCAGCAGAATTTAATTTGCTCCGTTCTTGTTAATTAATCTAAAATGCTTTTCTGCAAAAGAAAGAATGTTGTGATATTTTCAGGGAGGAGATGAGACAGGCTCGGGGTAGTCAGCAAGTGCTTCCAGATGACTGGACATTTACAGCTAATTGGCAAAGGCCAAACAAAGGACCTCTATGCTAGGTTGGACACTACAGGGGGAGAGGTGGATTCTTTCAGGGTGGTGAGGCAGAGAGATAGAGATGGGAAGGATGTGCAGCAGGTTAGTGTGATTAAAGATAAGGATGGAAATGTATTGACAGGTGCCAGGAGTGTGATGGGAAGATGGAAGGAGAACTTTGAAGAGTTGATGAATGAGGAAAATGAAAGAAAACAAATAGTAGGAGAGGTGACTGGTGTGGAGCAGGAAGTAGCAAAGATTAGTTAGAGTAAAGTGAGGAGGACGTTGAAGAGGATGAAGAGTGGAAAGGCAGTTGGTCCTGATGACATACCTGTGGAGGTATGGAAGTGTCTAGGAGAGGTGGCAGTAGAGTTTCTGACTAGTTTGTTTAACAAGATCTTGGAGAGTGAGAGGATGCTGAGGACTGGAGGAGAAGTGTACTGGTGCCAATTTTTAAGAACAAGGGAGATGTGCAGAGCTGTGCCAACTACAGAGGAATAAAGCTGAGAAGCCAAACAATGAAGTTGTGGGAAAGAGTAGTGGAAGCTCAGCTAAGAGCAGAGGTAAACATTTGTGAGCAGCAATATGGTTTCATGCCTAGAAAGAGAACAACAGATGCAGTATTTGCTTTGAGGATGCTGATGGAGAAGTACAGAGAAGGTCAGAGGGAGTTGCATTGTGTCTTCGTAGATTTAGAGAAAGCGTATGACAGGGTGCCGAGAGAGGAGCTGTGGTATTGTATGAGGACGTCTGGAGCGGCAGAGAAGTATGTTAGAGTGGTGCAGGACATGTATGAGAGCTGTAAGACCGTGGTGAGGTGCTGTAGGTGTGACAGAGGAGTTCAAGGTGGAGGTGGGTCTGCATCAAGGATCAGCTCTGAGCCCCTTCTTGTTTGCTCTGGTGATGGACAGACTGACAGATGAGGTTAGACAGGAATCTCCATGGACTATGATGTTTGCAGATGACATTGTGATTTGTAGTGAGAGCAGGGAGCAGGTGGAGGAAAATCTAGAGAGGTGGAGGTCTGCTCTGGAAAACAGAGGAATGAAGATTAGCTGCAGTAAGACAGAATACATGTGTGTCAATGAGAGGGACCCAGGTGGAACGGTGAGGTTACAGGGAGCAGAGATGAAGAAGGTGCAGGACTTTAAGTACTGGTACCAGCCGACCAAAGAGGAGATTTATGGATGTAGTGAGAGAGGACATGAAGTTAGTTGGTGTGAGAGAGGAGGATGCAGAGGACAGGGTTAGATGGAGACGCATGATTTGCTGTGACGACCCCTGAAAGAGAACAGCTGAAAGGAAAAGGTTTTCTGCAAACAGTCAAGTTGGGTTTTGCTCACAGATTTAAAGTCTGTACAGTGAAATAAAATCCGACAGGTTGCTGACCACAGACCAAGTGAGTAAATGCACAATTTCCCATGAAATGTGTATTTGGGTCTGTATTACTGGTATAAACTTAGCTCTAGATTGGAATTGAAAATGGATAAGGATATTTATGTTATTGATACTTCAGCACCAATTAAATAATTACAGGCTCATAGGAAACAGGCTAGATATATATTTAAAGGAAGTGTGTGACCTTCTGTTGTCTACAGTACTTTCAAAGTAAGCTGGATGACATGACGTTACACTATGATGATTAAATATCCAGTAGAAAGAACTGGACAATTAGCTACAGTATAGTCTCAATGCAGTGGAAGGAAAATTGGATTTCTTTAAGAAAACAAGTTAACCTTTGAATGATTTCTATTTAATATGGGATGTTTGTTAAATGACTGGGACCTGTGCCTCTTCTTTTACATTCTTCATGGATTGCAATTTAACTGTGGACATTACACAATGACTAAGACAGTTTTCCATAGGACACAGTATTGTTTCATACAGTAGCAGAATAGATACTTGACTTTTTCTGTAAGCTGCAGTTTTAAAAAGCACAATTAAAATGTTTAAAATGTAGTTAGACATGATTATTGCTCTAATGTCACTTAGTCCATAGTATGATATATTTGTCTGGTGGAAATATGAGTTTCGTATTAGTAAAGCAAACCAAGACTTATTTTCATTTGTAGCTATGACTACATATTATCTGTTGTCTGCACATTAAAATTTATGTTTTTAACTTCAGTGTTAGTTATTGTTGATATTTGTAGTGTCACAAAATGTGGCAACAAAAGTGTAGAGTGTAATGATGTGGTAGATGCCCTGTGGCTGTGTTTTGCTACAGTATCTGAGAAGCAGGGAGACAGGAAGCAAAGCTGCACAGCAATGCAAAACAAGCACAGCTGAAACCCATTACTCCCCACTCTCATGTGTCTATCAGGGTGACATCATTGGCAAATATTTGTTAAGCATTTCATTTTTTGTTATGCACGTATAATATTTAGCCTGGAGCTGCCAGCACAGCTGATATCGGGGACAGCCAGTCCATCTCGATGGGATTTGGGTGTAAGCAACAGACAGTGGAAAGCTATTTAGCCGAGTCTTAGGAGAGGATTTGTTGTTCTTCAAGTTTCGAGAAATGCATCAACTTCTTATGTATGAGGGCTTTGATTAGTATGCCAATGTATTGGGTGAATTACTTTTATTTTTGCCTTTTTATATATGCGTGTAACAAGCACACATTTTTAGTGTATTTCTTATTACATCAAACCATTTAATATGATGAGGTATAATAAACATTGCGGTCATAGGATAGAAGCCAGTAATGAGGGCTCAGACTTGCAGTCTTGTTTCATTCATCATTAAAGGTCCAACTAAAATACTGAGCTTTGAAATGCTGCCAAACACTGCCTGAGGTGCTAGTCAATATTTCCACAACTGGTTTCCATCTTACCTTTCTCTGTTGAGTCTTTACAGATTTGCATGCTGGCAATAATGCAGTCTGCACACATCTTGTAAACTTGGTGTGTAATCACTGGTGATGAAGCCCCCCCTCTGCTGATTTCCCTTCCCCAATTTAACTTATGTTCTTTAAATGTGTAAAGATGAAATCATAACTTTCCACATGTTGTTTGTGAGATGTCATGTTTTCTCAAGTTGTCTCAGAAAATGTTGTCAAACTAGGGAACAGCTTTGATAATTAGTTTGCTAAAGTAATTAAAAATTGGAAGCATGGGATGATAGGTTTGCAACATAAACATGACCATGTACTGGTGTGTTCAAATAGTCAGCTGCAATAGACAAGGGGTCAGTCCTACATATATGTGGGTTTCATGGCACACTGCATCCCAGAATGTAAGCACATGTCATACATGTATAACATTAAAGTACCATATTAACCAAACAAAATTTGAGGAAAGCGTAATGTACCAACTGACATTTAAATTGTATAGAACTTTTTGTACTATCACAGTGATGATAGAAAATCTGACTAATTTTAATATGCTGCAGTCATCTTCCTCCAGAGTGAAAAACCTGATTAATATGAGATTATACTTTATTGACACCACTGGGGAGAAAATCAAGGTTTAAAACTGCAAAGTTATTGTATAAAGTTATTAGCTATTTGCTAAATGCCAGAATAATGGGAGAAAATTCTAGATCATTTATTACTTTCTTCTTGTTTTGTGTTATTCATACTGAACTATTTCCGATCGTCAAACAAAATCTGAAACTAAATGCACACAACCTAAGCAAAAGTATTAAATTGTCTATTTTGAAAAAATGTAATGCTATTAAAGTACTACATTTTACTTGGCCTGTGGGGGGAAAGGTAGGTTTTGTTTTTAGATGTAAGAACAAGCTGAAATCAGTCCACTTCAAAAGGCTAGTTCAGTTGTTTTTGGTCTTCATTGAAGACATTTGGGCTTAAGATGGATCTGAAATAATTTTCAGAAATCCGCTTTTAGTTTATTAAACACCTTGATTAAACATTAACGATCACAGAATCTTGATTAGCACACAATCTAAATTTGATCTCTTTCATAAGTAGACGGGTGAAATTGCCTATGAATTAAGGTTTAAATGATGACTATTTGTTTTAGCTTTGGGTTTTACCTGTGAAGAGTGTTTTTAAAGGATAAATCAACATGACCAGGGAGCTGTCTATGGGTTTTCCAAACTACAAATCAAGACTCAGTTGGACTCATTCATTTTAAGTAGGGTGGCCTAAGCATTAGAACCACCACTGCAGTTTGACTCCACTACCCAATTTGACCTCAATAATAAACACATAGTAGAATTATCACCTTTCCTACAGTTTATACCTAAGAACTGAGAAATTATAACCTTGTAAAAGAATTCATTGCATATCTACTTTTTTGGATTGCATCAGATTGTCTGGAAGCATGGATACACAAATCAGAAATAACATTACGACCACTTTTACAAAGATTTTCCCTCTAATCAAAGTGCTAAACCATACCACATGCAAGATTCATGAGGTAACTGTGACATGACAGTCCTACACTTTATACACCTGCTACCCACCTCAAAGACCCCTTTGGATTTGCTTGCTATTACTAAATGCTACATTTAAAACGTCCTTCCCAAAAAAAAAAAAAAAAAACATAACTATGTTGGAAGATCAAAAATGGAATGTAAAACATAATATAACATAGTGCATGTTGCCATAGTTACCAGTTGGCAATTCAGTGCTGTATTCCAGCTTTAAATGTGTAATAAACTGTAATATTTACCAATTGTATCTTGTGTATTTTTCACTGTGGTTTAGTGAGTAATAATCTCAGAGCCCAGCAAATGATTGGCAATGATCAAGACAAAATCAAAGAGGCATGTGAATGTACTTAAAATGTATTAACATGGTTTAGACCATGGTACTATAAATGCAACTCAGACCTGCAGCAGTGTTTTAGTGAAGAACTGAGGTAATGGGTAATTTTACTAGAGGCTCTGTGATCTTAATCTCAGACTGCCCAGTTAATGTTGCTCCATCACTTTCCTACTTTTAAATGTTCAGTAAAACTAGCCTCAACCCTTGTGGACATTAAAATCTTTGGAAAATTTTGTAAAAGCCACACAGTTCTGTTTTTCCTACTTTCTATAAGCCCAGAGAAAGCAGCATGTAGTATGCAATACAATGTACTGTAGCAGTACAACTGTTCATTGTGTGGCACTTTAAGAGCTTTAGCTTCATCTCTTTGTGGTGGGTGCTTAGTGTGTTGTAGTCCCAAACATGATTTACTAGTTTAATAGCTTGGAGGACGTAAGAAACCAAGGATGTGGTTCTGTAGAACCTCCACATCTGCTCTCCATTGATCAAACTGCACGCACACAGAGGAGATTCCCAGAGAATAACAGGCTGTGGGATTCTACTGTGTCTGTACCATAATTTAAATTGGAGTAAACTGCATTTTATCCTCCAATGGTCTAGACCAGCGGTGCCCAATACATCGATCGCGATCTACCGGTCGATCGCAAAAGGTAGTGTGGGTAGATCGCAATGGAATTAACAAAGTAGACGTCAGTCCATCGTCCTCACTATGAAATTTGTCACTTGATTGACGTACAGAGCAGCCAGTCTGACATCTGATTTATTTATTTTTTTCTCTGACACGAGTCACTGCACATGCACATGCATACAACAGCACCAAGTGCTGCAAAACTCTAGCAAGCTAGCGAGATGGCCTCCGGACTGTGCATCCCTGGCTGATTCTATTCAGTCATCAGAGTAAGGCAATGACAAAAAATGTACAGAGTTGTATTGTGCAACATGGGTTCATGTAGTTATGCAAACTACACCAGCATATTTTGTGCATATAAAGAATTCTCAATATATTCTTAAATAAATATATGTTTTGTATTTTTACAGTAGGTAGATTTTGACTTGGTCATTTTATAAGTAGCTCACAAGCCAAAAAAAAACTAACATCAGTGTTAGCTCAGTGTAGTGATGGTGAGGTGGCTTTCATGACCACATGAATGTCTTTAGTCCCACTCAGACAGTATCAAAGTATAAAATATTTACCGTGCTCATCTTTCATCAAATTATAATCATAAACCAAACTAAAGAAAGCTACCTCTTTATGCACTGACCAATTCCAGCTCAGAGGTTTACACACCTGGAGGTACAGGGCATTTATGCAAAAACGGTGTTTGTCTAAATCATTCTAATTTTATTTTTCTGTCATTACATAAATATGTTAAATACACGGGATTACTGATCAATAACTAGTGTCACTACAACTGCCGTTTTGTTTAAAATTCTCTCACACTATGGTGT
This sequence comes from Channa maculata, assembly GCA_020496755.1. Taxonomy (NCBI): domain Eukaryota; kingdom Metazoa; phylum Chordata; class Actinopteri; order Anabantiformes; family Channidae; genus Channa; species Channa maculata. Next base: position 1,720,980 of record CM035615.1, on the reverse strand, counting down.
CAGCTGTCTCACCCTTTGGTTTCTAGTTCAATCAAGATGGTCCCGATTGGCTCTCACATGGATTCTAGTGAACTGTATCACAGTCCAGTGCACTGTCTCTGAGAGCCAGTTTTGCAGTCATGTGCTGCTTGCAGAGCACGGCAGATTTAAAAGAAGCCGAGCTACACAAAAATTGAAAGCTTAAGAAGGGCTCAAATTTCCTCTGATGCAGTTTGGCTACAGCCAAATGCAGTTCTCCTGTTTCCAGCAGAAACGAGATGACTATGGTTGCTCAGAGGTAAAACATTTAAAACAGAAGTAAAACCTAATCACTTTGCTTGTTGCAGCCTAAAATGTCATTTCATGACAGCTTTTCTACAAAGCTGTGATGCACATTGCAATGTTTTTAGGAAGTTTTAAATTGCAATTTTGCCATCGCAACAATTAATTCCACCAAAACCCCCCGGGAATTCTGCTTGAACTTGCAAACTCCTGGAGGAACTAATATTTGCTGTCGCAAGAGCTGACTGAAGTCTCAACAGAAGCGATGCTAAGAAAGCACAGTTCCCTAACTGTGCTGACAGTGTTGACACTGTGTTGGTGTATTGCTTAATATCCAGCATGTGCTGGATAAAGCGTGTGGAGACTGAACTTGGTTCTTTCCTCCTGACATGAGGATGAATGGTCCTGTTAACATAACCAGCTGATTATAAAGTGCTAACTGAATGAAGAAGTGCATACTTCCAATTAGTTTGAATATTAAATTAATTAAAAGTATGTGAAATGCAGAATGTACAAAAATGCACGGAAGTGTTAAGTAAAAAGTGTGTGGGGGGGAAAAAAATTAATTGATTAGTCCTTCAGAGAGGAAGTTGAACATAATTACCTCAAATGGGAACGGAGCAAAATTGGAAACGGGAAAGGAAAACCTTTACCTTAGAAAATGTCCCTTTTCTCGATGGTTCCATAAATATCAGTGGATCATGACAAAATAAAATACAAACAGCACCAAATAGTCCAATGTAGTCAAAACTAGCACTTCCCCGATAAACACAATGTGGCACTTTACTTGCAACACAGCAGCTGTATCGGCCACGTGATTATTCTCAAAGCAGTGCAAACATCCATACAAACTTGCTCTTTGTGCTTGATACACGCACTACCATCACTACCAGGTACTAAAATGGAAAACCAAAACGTTAGATGAGTGGAGATTGCATTGAACCATTTAAATAAAATAGTTAAGATTGTAAAGTGAGCTTGACACAGAAAGTTACCCTTCTGTGTCTTCTTCTGTATTTTAATGTATTTCTAAATCCAGTGTAAGTATAGTATTGCAATATATTTTTGTATGTTTTCTTCTTCTGTTTGTTTGTGTTGTTAACTTATACCGGGGTGGCCTTTCCAAACCACTGTGAATAACACCGATCCAATATTCTATAACGTTTAACCATTTATTATAGAAGTAATAAAGTCACCGGGAAACCAAAATTAGCAGTTTTTTGTTCAGGATGAAGAAAGATGCTGTCTGCAGCATGTGGTAAGTGTCAGAGACAACAACTGTCACTTGAAAATAAAACTGCCAGTATTGTGGCATAAGATGCAAGAGAACTTCTCGTTGGGTTCTCACTATTTATACCTCATCCAATTACTATTAATCGTTGAAGATAATAAAAAGAACCAAACACAAACATAAATTATATATATCTGCAAAAAATAATTTATTTGCCAAGTTGATTTGTTTTTACCTTGTACAAACAAATCAACTTGGCAAGTAAATTATTTATTAAGGTACAGCAAACACATACACACACACAGAGAAACATAGTCAAGTCCTTACATAGATTTATAATTAAACAATCAACATGAGTCAAGGGTTGGGAGGACAGGACCCTCCTTATTTTCCAACTAACCCTGCTATACCCACTGCTGATTACCTGGATCAGGTTTGTTCAGACAGTCATCAGCTTAAAGATACCATTTCACCTAGTGTTTCCTAACATTACCTTCATCTGAAATGGTATTTCATAACACTGGGATTTTTTTTCTTTCATGGTTTTCCAATTTGTAGTGTCAGATAAAAGATCAAGACCATGTATGTACAGGGGCCACAGTTTACTGTCTTTATGAAGCAAAATGTTAAGGGATGCAAGCAGTGTCACACGGAATTTCAGTAAGTAACCATACAATAACTGTAGATTTGGAAACTTTTGAAATATTAGAATGATGGAGAGGATTGCAAATAGATTGATCTGATAAACTGTATATATTAGTAAATGTACATGTAAGTAAATTAAATTGTAGTTAAGTCTTGTTATGAGTGTCTTATTAGTAATTAAGATTTTTTTTGTTTTATTATGTTTTATTATGTTTTAACAATTTAGTTTTTCTTTTACTTTCACAGTAACCATGGATACATAATTCCTGAGACTTGGTAACAATAAGCAGACTTTGGGGAATAACAAGGGAACAAGATGAGAATTAGAAAAATAAGTATTTTGTAGTTAAGGGGGCTTATTAAATATTACATGATAGGTACAAATACTTACGAATAATTAAATATTGGATGATGGGTGCGATAGGTTTAAAGTAGAGCCTCATACTCTTTTCTTGCCTATAGTAACACAGTACTTACACCATAAGTACAACAAATGAGACCTGTAATTTACAGTGGAGCCTCTTACACTCTTATTTGTAGTTACACAGTAGTTACACAATAAGTATGCGCACCTATCATGTAATATTTAATAAGTACCCTTTATCTACAAAATACTTACACTGTAGGAATCTCTGTTATTCTCATATTTTTATCCTGTTACTCCACAAACTTTTCTTATTGTTATCAAATAACTACAAATATATATCCATAGTTACTGTGGAGGTACACCATTGTTACTAATAAGTACACAGTAAGTTCACTGTACCTACCCTGTAAGTCATGGGCTCTAATCTACAGCATTACCGTAAAAGCTTATTATGTCATAGAGTTACATGTTTGTGGCTGGCCACCCTCCTCAATGCAGTTAATAGAATTATTTAGTCCAACAATGGTCCTAAAAATCATCCTTTTCCCCTTTTCAGCCCAAAATGAATGCATTCCTGCTGCAACACTGCAGTATTTATTTTATTTGGAGAAGAACTGACAAGTTGTCCATATTAACATAATCAGTTGTTAAATCCAGTGCTGAAATGCTGGTTTTGTTGGCATCTCACCTCTCCCATCAGCCAGGTTTAATTTGCAGATCATAAGACCTGTCACAGTTGTCTGGTTTGTTAGGTAAACAATTGAACACATACCTTTTTGAAACAGTAATATGTTGGGAGATTTGACAGAATCGGGATGGAAAGGCTGCCATCACTTGGCAAACATGTCTTACTGTCTGGTGTTTGTGGTTGTCTGTGTACTGTCTATACACTCCATATATTCAAAAGGTACTGTACACTACTTCAAATGCTGTGTTGGGACTTGAGGGTGAATTTCCCGTCTGGAATTTACTAATTCCAGCCTCATTAAAACTAAATGTAGGAAAGTTGTGACTCAACAGATATTTTCCAGGTTATTTTTGACATTTTCCTCTGTCCTTGACAACAGATGCCAGAAATCAGACAATGCTGTACAATCCTCTTTAACATGCTGTAGTGCTTCTAAGAGACATTTGTTGGCATATCCAAACACGAAAAATGTTATTCTCCAGAATAAAAACTTATAAGCCTACTTTTCCTATCCATCCATCAACCCTTAAAACTACTTACCTAGCAGTCATAGGGCAAGAGACAGGTAAGTAATTTAGCCATTAAGCATTTAGCCAAAGCAAAGCTTGTGCCAGTGTTAAATTTCACAAAGTGAGTTGTGGCTTTGTGCTGTTTCATGCAGGGATCTACCTGTTGGACATAATCTACATTGACTCAGCCTATCCTGCATCAGACAGTATCATAGAGACAGAGCAGCGAACCAATCAGATGAACAACTTGCTGAGGATCATCTCCGACCTGCAAATGTCCTGCAAATATGGTAAGAAACCAAACCTTATCCAGTAGAAACAATGCACCAGCTTTAAATGAAATTCCATTATAGGGTATTTGTGTTACCAAGTTATTACTTTGAGAAAGTATCTCGTATCTTAAAATTTTAAGTTACTAAGTCATTATTTTGAGAAAAGATTTGCGAATATTCATCTACAAAGTCATTATTGTGAGAAAATATCTTAATTATTTTGAGTTACAAGATCTAATTTTTCCTTCTTGTTGGGACTTGGGCTTTCATAACTTCTTGTTGTTGGGGAATCTTCTATTTTTTAAAAATTGCTAGACAGAAGACACTTTAGCATCATTTTCATTTTTGCACCAAGAATCAGTATCAGAATTATTGGCCATGTATGCTGAAACATACAAGGAATTAGCTTCAGTCATTCAATCATAAGCTGTCCTCCTCGCATTTGTCCTGCACACATAGCATGTTTATTATCCGTCCATTGATTGTCAATCATATTCAGCTCTGGGGCATGTGAAGGCTGATTCCACACGTCCAGTTGTGGATAAACTTGATAAACTTCATGATGTATTTTGCAGTCTGCTTTCAATTACTGTCCTGATGTACAAACCAGCTACTTTTCATTTGCATTAGGAATGTACTGATATTTAATGGAATTCATATTTCTCTTTACCTGTGCAATATTTCCTGCGTCACTGGCTGCCATACAACCACGAAGAATAATGTTTCCAACACATGTAATAGTTTACTTTCCGCCCCTATTTTAAACACTGCTCCTTTATCTCAAAGTGACACCTTTAGTGATTCTGGCCAAAAAACTACATTTTATCCTTTCTGTCCAGCAGATGTGTAGTTTGATTTATAAGTGTTCTTGATCTTCCAGTTCTTGTCTTGCCTTTACTATTTTGTTTTATGTCGTTGGATAACGGCAGCTTTTAAAGCAATAAATAAAAACAAATTAGGCCTTTTATCACATTTAAATGCAATATTGCATCTACTCATTAAACCCAAATCTTTACAGATCCCTTGTTGAATCTGATTAGGTTAACGTTTAACATTTAAATCTGACTAAAATAACTATCTAATCAGCTTTGTTGGTTGTGATACAGAAACACTTTAGATAAGTAGAATATTTAAACTGTTGATTCAGTGAATTAGACAAATGCACCTAAGAGCACCTTCAGCCTCTTGCTCAAAATGTGCCTCCCTGCTGTGATACAAGCTTGTTTCATCCTTTACAGTCCACCACACAGCTTCTCAGGTAGAAGTCATGATGAAATAAACATAAATAAGAAGCTGCAAGTGTTCTTCTCTGATAAGTCAGAATAGACTGATTTTTTTAAAGGGTATGTCTCTGCACTGCTGCTGAAGCTGTTGTCTTGTCAGTCTGTCTCGAAGGAGACATCCCTCTAAGTTTTTGAGGTTGTACCTTTTTGTATGTTTACTTATAATTGAGTACTTCTACACTGTGTTATTTGTTCCACACTGTGCTACTTTTAGTTGAGTAAATGATCTGAATGCTTCTTTCCTTACTGACATTGGTGTGGATCATGGACAAAAAGTACCAGGAGAAAGTAAAAGCACATATTAAACACTGCAGTCTGTCATTTTAACCTGCATCAGCTGGCTGGAATGGACGCTCAATTATTCTATTCTATTCTATATTTTGTTTTTTCTGTTTCTTAGTTAATATCACTGAAATTCTAGGATTTTGTCTAAAAACATTTTCTCCACTTTTTTCTTTTGCAGATCATCTTGTGACTCTGCCACATGTCCAGAAGTATTTGTTGTCAGTTCGCTACATAGAAGAACTCCAGAAGTTTGTTGAGGATGACAACTTTAAGTAAGTTCTATCTCAGTGACTGAAATGGCTGCAGCAGTAGTAAATATTTGCAATCATATCTACCTTCCCAGAGGATGAACTCTGTCAATTGTGGACACTTCTTCAGGAATTATTTTATTTCTCAGAATGCCCGTCCACATTGGTCATGACACAGGCTTTTCCACAGCATCTGAACTCATAGAAGTGGGTGTGAAATCAACAGGGGTCACTGTACAGGAAGCAGGATGTAAAACGAGCAGTTTTATCTTTTTCCACAGAGACGTACCTTGTGGACACTGATGACTTTTTAAGGCAGGCCTTCTGCTCTGAAGTATGTTTGGCTGTCTGCCACAGCTTGTGATTCTAGTTTAGTGATTGATGTTTAGGATTGCATGTAATTTAAAGGCAGTAGTTGCACTTTTTTTAGGAATTTATAAAAAACACATTTTAATGGCCAGAACCTTTATATCAGGCCTATTAATAAGTCCTAATTAGCAGATATTCCTTTACTGTACATAGTAAGTAACTGTGATATTATTGAAAGTTTATAATGGTGTACATGAACAGAGCTTATGTAATGTTTAAAAAACGAATGACATAGGCAAAATAAGGGTCAGTTCATGCAATAAATTATATCTTCAATACGTTCAGGAGTTGCTGATACAGCCACACTCGGTCTTGTATAATTAACTGCATTCGGTGACTAATGTTGGCTTATTATTTAGCTAACATTAGTTCAGTTTGCTAATTTTTATGACTACAGCAAAACTCCTAAGTGGATGAAATATTGTTTTTGTACACGCATCATTCAAAAGAAACCTTCAACCTTCAACATTCAAAGAAATACAGCAAATCCAGGGTTACAAGAAAGCCCACAGTGTACAATGCCACAGAATTAAATGTAAAGCTTGAAAATCTAAATGGTAAATGTTCTGCACTTATATAGTGCTTTTTCTACCTAGTGGCACTCAAAGCACTTTACACTGCTTCTTATTCACCCATTCACCCTCACAATCACACACACTCAGTACACACTGATGGGGAAGCTGCTATGCAGGTGGCCAACACTCACCTGGAGCAAATAAGATGGGGTTCAGTGTCTTGAACTTTTGGCCGGAGGAGCCAGGGATCGAACAAACAACTGCAAGATAGGTGGACAACCGCTCTACCTTCCTACACCACAGTCGCGTCCAGTACTCTATGCGTAGGTACGTTCAATCAATGGGATAAACAAAGAGCTTGAACAGTGAAGTCAGAGGTTCTGGCCATTAAAATGTGTAATGTGAGTCAGCAACTTGTACATTAAGAATAAGTCAAACAAAGATATAAAGATAACAAAGTACAAGGACATATAAAAACTCTAAAATTTATATTTGGATATATTTAATTGAATTTATGTATATATTTATTTATAAGCCACTTAATATTAAACATATATCAACTAAAAAACTAGACACTCAAAACAGTATTAAGATCTTTTCCATACAGTGTGTCTGTGAAGCATTAAAAATCTAAAGTAATTGGGAAAGCTTCAGTAACCCTGTGATATTTTTCACACAAAAGAATCCTCAAGAGTGCAGCTGTTGGTCTGCCTTGAAAGAGGCAAGCGGTAAAGACTTTCAGATTGCTATATGGGAGCACTGGAGTTAGTGTTACCTCTGACAGTGATGTGAATAAACGGGGGTAAAATGGCGACATTTGTGGCTTATGCTAGTAGAGCAACTCGTTTTCCCTGAATCGATAAACGGCCTCACCATGCAGAGTCTGACAGGGTCAAATTCATATCAAAAGTATCGGTGATATTGGTGAAGGATATGCAGGGCTGTGCAGTTGTGGAGGATGCAGGATAGCAGCATATAATTAAAGTGCTGGAGCCACCGAGGTAATGAAGAATGAATGAACAGTGGAGTGTTGTTACAGCGTGTGTTTAGTTTATACTGCACTTTATTTTGATGGGCTTTATTTAAAATGTAGCAATTGGGTTATATAAATTTGGATTGTTTTAATTAAAATTAAAAGACGTGTTATGTCTTTGATCCTGAATTTGAAGAAAACGGGTATTATTCTTTTTGCCCAGAAAGTAAAGTAAATAATAAGTTAAAACTGGCAATGCCCTCACTACTGCTTAATGAACTGACCCTAGAACCAAATAATATGAACCAAACTGTGAATTTTATGAACCATTCCAATCCATGTATCATGTTTATTTTGTTCTTTTCAAAATACTAGCAAAGCCGGAAAAAAAAAAAAAACTACAAATGCTCAAATTAATAATTGAAATAAGAAAAATGACCACTTACATTCTATTTTTAGATGTGGAGAATTAGCAGGCCGATTTATGTTTAACACCTGTTTAAATTGTAATTGTTATTTATCACAGACATTGGATTAAAAAAGAGGATCTTGGGTGCAAAGTTACATCCAATATGAGCTTGCTGGTAGCCTTCTGTGTGTTTGAGCCACAGACTGTATGCAGGAAAGTCGGTGCTAATGGTAACAAACAGCAAGAACCTTTTGATTCACTTTGTTAGTTACTGATGTTACCTGAGGGCTATTCCAGAAAGCACCAACTTCTAGAAGCTATTCAATCCTGGGTTTAGGGAAGCAATTTCTCTTGAGTTGTCAAGTGACTTCCCTTAAACTGATTGACGTGCCTTTACGGTGTTTGTTACCATGGTAGCTCCATCCTTAAGGTTGGAATGCTTGCTTCAGCTTTTCTTCAACAAACTCAGAGTTTCTGTCTCTTCCATTCTGTCGTGTCTTGACACTGACGTGACACTTTCATTCCCTCATTCATACATCACATGTTACATGGTTGGATCATAGCCTGTTAGTTTGTTATTAAAGACTTCATTGCTCCTTGTCAATCGTCTATCACTGTAATCACTGTAGTAATATTGGCAAGTTAAAAAATAAACGTACAGCTTAGCAATGGTACGTCACTGTCTCGGACCTTCCATTCACAGTGATGCGTAATGATGAGCCATAATGTTAGTAAAGACAAACTACAGTCATTTCTTAGAAATTAAGTTGAATTAATTAAAACCTATCATATGGTTAAACTATTAAATAGACTCCATGTTTTTCCATTGAGGAATTTTGTGCATATTTGTAAAGCAAATCCTTGAATGTGAAATTTACAGTGAGGGGGAAAATACTTCACTATGTCCAGTCCTTGTTCTTTTTCCCTCATATTTGTCTCAGTCATTGATGATCTGGCAGCAAGAACTTGTTGGGTGACCCCAGCCTTCCAGAGGGCACCAATAACCTGCACACACAATGAAATCAGTCAGAGTGGAAATACATTTTCCAGAGCAGTGTCTCAGTGGAAGCTGAAATGTGAGAGGAGCTTTTCTGCTGAGTGAGTGTAGGTGAGTCCCCAGAGCCTGTCGTCAGCTCAGTCAGTAATGTGTTCAATTAAGAGTCAATCCGGGGTCACCTGGCAACGTACAACATGATGGAGACACCAGTAAGAAGCAGTAAATTACAATCTGCTGCATCAATTTCAATTGTTATAGATGATATGGAAAAAAATGGGCTTACATCAACAGGATTGAATTTATTACAACATAAATTTATAACAAATCTGAATTCACCTTAACTTGTATTCCAGTGTTCTTATCAGATATTCACAACTATGTGCTGTTTTCTGAATCCCTATAATCTCATCCATCCATCCATTATCTCATTTTGTTTTGGACAAGAGGCAGGTTACACCCTGGAAAGGTTGGTGGTAGAGTGGTTAGAGCTGCTGCCTCACAGCTGGAAGGTCCCCAGTTTGAATCCATCTGCCAGCTGCAGCCCTTCTGTGTCGAGTTTGCCTTTTCTTCCCAGGCTCCCGTGGGCTTCCTCCGGGCACTCCAGTTTCCTCCCACAGTCTCAAGACATGCGTGTCAGTTTAATTGGTGACTCAAAATTGCCCACAGGTGTGAATGTGAGTGTGAATGGTTGTCTGTCTGTGGATTTGTTTCTGTTTTGGCCCTGAGGTAGACTGGAGACCTTGTCCAGGATGTACCCTGCCTCTCACCCAGTGGCAGCTGGGATAGACTCCAAACCCCATTGGCCCTGAACAGGATAAGGGTTCAAGATACTAGACTGATTCTGAACAATCCATCTCCATAGTCCATCTGCAAGATGATTCCTTGTAGATACACCACTCGAAACATTATGTTGAGGCTCTATTTTCTCCTAGTGGAGTCAACACATCCCACTCTGTGCACAGTTTCCTTCTCAGCTGGCTATGGCAAGCAGTGACAGGAACACTAGCTGCTTCCTGGGGTCCATCATGTGTAACCACTTCTGTTACTTGTTGTTGTTGTGTACATCCTTTCCTTATGTGTCCAGTTTATTCTGGTTAAGAACTAGTGACCCAATTACAATTACTCATAATAGTCTACTGGGTAATCCACCACTGCTTTGGGCTTTTTGACTTTCCTTTAGAGACAGTTTAACCGCAGTGAAAGTCTCCTCAAACAAGGAGAGGAACAGTTAAGGTCAATAAATCGACAAGTGGCTTCAGGTGGCGACCCCAAAAGTCAGTTTCCAGTTTAAGGTGTCGAGATTCTGTGCTCATAAATAAACTACAGACTCAAAGAGGTGTGTTTGCTGTTTGGTCTGAGTTGTCAGGATATCATCAGAAAGTCACAGTCATCAACCCGTTACCAGGTTTGCTGGATAATATTAGTGATGCTTTGACACGATTTTGGATTTGTTAGTCTTTTAAGTCATGTTGAGCTTGTTTTCCTCTACAACAAATCCAGAATCTCAGACCTACTTAGCAGCCGGTTTATTCTCAGGTTTAATCAGTGTAAACAAGATAACTTCTCACATTTGAACAGTGTTAGACCAAGAAGCCCATCCAGCTACAGTATAACGTGTGCTAACACAGTAAATGCTGTGTTTTACTGCATGACCATGGTTATGTCCCAAATCACCCTCACACATTCCTTATTCATTATATAATATACAGTAAGTAATTCACTTAATAGCGAGTAGTCAATTGATGTTTCGGACACTGTCTACTTGTTGTCACGTTGTGTCATCACTAACAGCTGTTTGAGTTACGCAACAGTAATTTCTCATCTCTAAAACAGGGAGCATTGCATTGTTGGATTAACAGAAAGTAGAGTTCATGCTACTTGATGTATTCTACTTTTAGTGTTGCATTGTGGAATACTTTGAGTGCACTATATAGTGGGTAGATGTATACACTCAACGTTCAGACACTACTACAAAACGATGATCACGCTATATAGTGAGTAGAGGGTGATTTCAGTCACAGCCCGCCGCTTTTTATTTAACCTTAACATTTTTATTTAGTGTCTGACCCTAAACGCTGGGTTTGCACAGTCTAAATCCCAATTTTTTTTAGTGTTTACATGGTGCCGTTAATTTTTACAAATGTTTTTTTGGGTCACAAGAGGGTGTGGGGACAAACAACCTCTGGGGGCGGCTTGCTTTTGTCATTAGTACATAGCCAGAGGGGAAACCTTCAGATGACCTGAACATGCAGAATACTTATTTGATTATTTTTAACCTGCTCCTACTATATATAAATGAAATCTCTGTAAAACCTTAATATAAAGAAGATGAAATAGGTCTCAAATGATTTGCGACTTGAGCTTTTAGGATCTAAGGAACTATTTTATTTAGTTTTGAAAGTGTGTTTTTTTTTTTTTTTTCCCATTTTTGCTTGATGTAGGGTTCCAGCTGCTTCACAGTTCAGGACCTCCTTTGGTTTATTTTTTTACTTCATAATGGTCCAAATGTTCTCGGTGGTTGTCAGGTCTGAACTGTTGGCAGGTCCGTTTAGCACCTGGACTTCTTTATTACTGAGCCGTGCTGTTGTAAAGTGCCGACTGTTGTTCCCTGAAAAACCATTGTGGATGGCACCATATGTTGCCCCAAATCATTCAGCAGTAATAGTGTCTTCACAGACATGTGATTTAACAAAGCCATGGACACTAATGCATCCCACACGCCATCACAGGTGCTGACTTTTGAAAAGATTTTCGCCATATCAGCTTTTTTTTTTTTTTTGTTGTCATAAAATTCAAAATAAGCTAATCTGTTTCAGAAAACAATCAATTTCTTAGTTTGTGCATTTGAAATGTCCAATAAAAAAATAGGCTTTAAGTAATTTGCAAGTAATTTTCTTGTCTATTTATTTACATTTCCACAGCATCTCAACTTTTCTGGAATACGGGGTTGTACATAATTTAAATAGAAAATGTTGCTTCAACATCAAGGGAAACCTTTCCATGGCTGCATGACCTCAGCAAAACTCAATGTCAAGCCAGCGAAGTTTTAAGGCAAGAAGGGGAGAATCGTGTGAAGCTATGTGTACTGTGTCTAGTGAATCCAACTCCTTTCAACAGGAACAATTAACAATAACAGCGATCACGAGAGGAAGTAGAGGAAGAAAAAAGCTAATATTAGGAATCAGACTCCATAAACTGAGTTAATTCAACAACTTGTCTCTTGTCTTGTCTAAGGCATGTTAGGACCTGTACAATCACAGAACACGTGGACGTCCAGGTGCTGAGTCTAAAAAAAAAAACCCAAAAAAACCCTAGTCAGACAAAGGAGGCATAGTTTTTTAGGATTGAATAAAAAAAACTGCAAAAATGTAATTGTTTATTCTATTGTAACCCTGCAATCTAAAATAATAAGAATCTGTGTTTGAGGTAAAATGAATAACAGATGTAACCTGGCATATTAGCAATGTGTAGATTCTGATAGATATAGTTTGGGTTATAAAATTTCTAATTTAATGATCACATACACATTTTTAGTGTCATATTTAATCAGTCTTTTTTTTTTTTTTAATTTAAGTCTGTTTTTATCCTTGTCTTTGGCAGAACACCATGATGTTTTAGAGACTAGCGAGATTGAGTGCTTTAATCAAGCTTCAGTTTCAAAATAAGATTTTATCACATTGATCTGCGCTTTAAAGGACTGGTACAGAAAGTGAGTCACAAAATGGTTGTGTAATGAAGAATCCAGCTTTCCAAAGAGGTTGTCTAGTTTTTAATTGAAGCAATACATCCAGAAATGAAGCAGCAGAAGGCTGCAGCTTGCTGCAGGCTTTAATACTGATGGTGGGCTCTATAACTCGCCAGGAGATAATCCAGGCCCAAAGGACGAGAACGTTTTAGGAAATTTGTCTTTTGTTCATTTTTCGAATTTGTGACACTTCTGACCAGTTGCCAACTAACTTCATTAGTTGTGAGCTGTTCCACTAGGTGTCTATTTTTTTTTGTGTGTGTGTTTGTTCATTTTTGCCCCTACGCTAATGTTGTTCTACTCAAAGTGAACAATTCTTTTCAAAAGCTTCTGTGTGTCGCCTTGTTTTCTTTGTTGGTTTCAAACTATTTGCAAATCACTGCACTCTTTTATTCATATTTCACACACTTACAGTTTATGGAAACTGAGTTTTCATTTTAAATTCTAGTTGAAACACACTTTTCTTGTCAAAAATACTTACGGAGTTCAAGACTGTTATTATTTAATAAAGGCAGGTTTGACTCATGATTGTGGCGTCTTCATTTTGGATAAAGCTCATTGTCGGACAGATTTTGTCAGAATTTTACAACAAAATTAACATTAGTGTTCCAAAAGCAAGATTAGTGCTACACCCAAATACATCGAGACTCAAGCCCAACTTTATTTTGGGCTATGAAAAAAATCTTGGCCCTCATATCTCAGTGCAGCTGCTTAAATAGAAAATAATTTAGTGCAATTGTCAAACAGTATAATAAATAAATCAAATCTATATCGTCATGCACTTCTGGAATCTCTTACATGTTTGTCTTACATGCTTACAGAAAATTGCTAAAGACAGTAGATGGATGAAAGACAACAGATTCACAAATGAACCAAAACTGAATGTATGATGTAATTTGAACTTTACACATGACAGATTGTGTTTGAGGTTTGCATGACACTGCCCTCCTGTTTTTCTTTGTAGACAAGCATAACACAACCAAACCCATGCTTACAACTATTTTGCTCACAATTCCTTCCACCCAGTGTTTTTCAATAAATATATTGCCAAATTTAGTGATGAGGGACAGAATCCTAATTAGTAAGGAACAGCATTTAAGATGATTTCCTGTAAGCATGTGCAGATGGTGGGAGAGTACTCTGAGATCAGATACATGTACAGGGGCCATCTACCACAGCTGGAGTCTGAAGCCAAAGCAGAAGTTTGCTACAGTGCAGTGCCACAGATGGCAGCTAGATGCTGGCTGTAAAAACTCCTGGATCCAGTGAACTCTCATTGAAATGGTGAACAATTCTCTCCGTAAATACTGTCGATCACTTTTTGTAGGAATCATCATGTTCTGAATTGCTTTATTTGGATCTTCTCATATACTCCTTTTTAAAGTTATTGCTCCTATAATAAGATTGCACAGCTTAGAAAAGGCTTTGATGTCTACTGTTTGCATATTGATCGACGGGTTCAGTTGAAAGTTGGCTGACCAATGCTCTCTCCCGCTTCTTGGCTCACACAACTAGATTTTGAGTTTTCCAGACAGACGGGCAGAAAAGTTGCTCTTTTGTAACCTAGCATTTGGTCCAAGGTAGTGGGGGCACAGGCAACACCACACTTTTCATTTAGAAGCACCTGTGAAGTGGAAAAGATGGTACCAGCCAGTTCACTATCTTGCGACTCAGAATCTGTGCTCTCTGCTCTGCCCAGCCCTTCATTTCCCTGCTCTGACACAGCTTTGAACCGGTGTCAGATTTGAGTGTGAGGGAGGACGTAATCATGAGGTTAATGTCTGACTTGAGTGTTGCTGGTGGAATCCGAGAGAGACACTGAAACAAGTGCAAAAATCGGAGTCTGCTCTCTCAAATAATTTTCTACTTGCTCTCAAATGCAGACTTACAGACCAAAGAGCTCTCAAAATTGGGTTTGTGCTCTCAGTTGGGATTGATACTTCAAGCAAAAATGTAAAGTGTAATTTATGAATCAGTGAATAAAATAAATCGGTGAATAAAATTCCCTTCAGAGCTGTATATTGTATAGCTCCAAGTGACTAAGCCACTTTTTACATTAAAAGATGAAAATATTGCCTTACTGCTCAGTTCAGTAATGCTCAGTATAAATATGCAGAAGAAGTGATTTTCTCAATTTTTTTCCTTTTATTATCTGGGGTAACTTGATGCCACAGTTAAAGACACATTTTAAACTGATACTACATAATTTTCCAGCTAATTTACTTACTAAGTAATTGCTGGAGGTTGTATCACAGCAGTGTGAATTTCAGTTTGATATTAGTGACTATCCGCTGATGAGAGAGCAGCATTGTGTAGGTGTGTCTAATGGAAACCATTTGTGTTGCAGGCTGTCTCTGAAGATTGAACCTGGTAACAGTTCCCCTCGTATTGCTTCTTCTAAAGAAGACCTGGCAGGTAAGCTGTGAGTGATTCGGTGCTCTTCTGTGGTTTGCCTTTTAAATCTTTTTTTTTTTTTTTTTTTTTGGTATTAGGATCATCAATACCATTTCATTTAATTGCATCGTTTTATGTTTCTGTTTAATGTTTTGAAGCACCACCATGTCCACATCGTGTGAACAATCTTAATCGTAAGTATACTTGTAATTACCTAGAACACACTAGAATACATCAACAACAATTGAATACATCAGTATTCAATTGTTAAAGAGGTCTATAGCTCCTGAGCAGGAGACTGATCACAGTCAAGTGCTCCACAGAACGCTTTCTCCCAGTGGCCATTAAACTGTTTAACTCACCCCCAAATGGACAATCAGTATTGTTTTTATTTCATTTTTTTATAGTCTCCAACTGGGTTTCTTGCTTATTGATAAGTAGTTGGTATTTGTTTATTGTCTTGGTTGGGTGGATGTCCTTTTCCTTTCTGTCTACTTTCACGTGGGGACAGCTGTAACAAGGCAACACAATTTCCCTTTGGGATAAATCAAGTTGTTGAATTTTGAATCTTGTGGATGAATGTGGAGATTTTTAATCACCCTGATGTGTGAGAAGCAAAGAACTGGAATGAGCATAGTTAAACAGAGAGAGGAGGAGAGCTCCATGACACCACTAATACTGTCCTGACCTTCCTTTTACGCACTTGTTCGTCCTGAACAGTAGAAAATGCTGAATCATAACTGTGCAAACATGGCAGTTGGGTCGGATTTAGGTACAAAGACCCATTAGTTAGGTTTAGGGACAAAATAAACGGGGTTAGGTTTGGTCAAAATGTCAGGTCCTTTAATCACCCTGATGTGTGAGAAGCAAAGAACTGGAATGAGCATAGTTAAACAGAGAGAGGAGGAGAGCTCCATGACACCACTAATACTGTCCTGACCTTCCTTTTACGCACTTGTTCGTCCTGAACAGTAGAAAATGCTGAATCATAACTGTGCAAACATGGCAGTTGGGTCGGATTTAGGTACAAAGACCCATTAGTTAGGTTTAGGGACAAAATAAACGGGGTTAGGTTTGGTCAAAATGTCAGGTCCTGTTACTGAACTTAAGAAAAGAATTCAGTGGTCAGGGTTTAGTGTAAACTGTGATTAATACTGAGAGTAAATTTAGTGTCAGTTCAGCTATTTTATTTACTGTATTTTCATACCATCTATGTAGAAGATACTGTACTGTGACCCTTTTTAAAAGAACAAACTACGTCTCCTTCCTATTAGTAACTAGATGTGTTTTATAGGGAACATTTTATATTATGACAGTTTAGCTGGGATGAGAACAGTGTAGATCCAGAATGAACCTTCTGGTCAACAACTAAAAGTGCAGTTGGCCACTAAACTAACCACAATTATGGCAGTATTGAGAAAGGATAAATGCTAAATTCCTTGCATTTTGCTCCTCTGCTTCTATTGCCCGTGCCACAGGCTGCCCTGGTCTCTCTCTCTGTCTAGTCTGAAACCTATTTTTCTCCTTACTTTGAGGAAAAATTGTAGGGGAGTTCTCTCTCTCTCTCTCTCTTCTAAAGTCTTTTCTGTTTCCTCACTTGGAGTAAAAGGTGGGGAAAGTCTGTGCGGTTTCATTGCAGCAGCGGCCAACTGTCTCATCAGCCTCCCATCTGTGTAGTTTGCACTTGCAACAGGAGCTGCTGTTTAAAACATATGTGAGGTGGGGGGAGGGAGGTTTCTGCTCTGTTTATTGCAGTTACATAGAATGATAATTGTCTCTTGTAAAGCAAAAACTCTGCTTCTTAAACAAAATTTGTTTAGTCTTTCTTTTGCAAAAACCGACCAGTGTATTTAATCACACTAAAAAAATGACAAGATACAGGGGAAGGAAAACTGACCTGCCAAAGTTTGGGGTTTTTTCTTCGTAAGTCACTTTTGTACAGAAGTTTGTTTTTGGGACATAGACCATAACAATAAATTAGAGTGAGAATTAATATAAACAAAGTTGAAACGCTGACACATTGCTGCAGAGCTCATGATACACACAGACCAGCAGTAACTTCATTAATGAGCTTTATTATTAAATATGTCAGACACTGAGACGGGCAGGATTTTTAAAGTTATTAACTCAGTGTTCACGTCCATTTGAATTTCATAATGCTCTGGACATTGACAGGTGGGGAATCCCCTGCCTCTCTTGTGTCCTGATAAAACAATTCAGGGAGCAGATAGTAGCCTATTGAAAAGAGTGGAAATATTAATAGTAATTTAATCCCAGCTGAGAGGCTGAAGGAGAAAACAGCACAGTGAGGAAAGAGAGAGAAGAGGCAGAGAGAATGAGTCCATACACTCTGCAAACTGGTAAAGGTTCTCAGTGATCCAGATGTGTTTATTTGAAGGTTGAGTCATGTAAACTGGACTTATTTCTTATTTCTTGTTTCTTGGTTTAAAATCATCAAAGGCAATCATCATCCAAGTGTTTTTGACATGATTCAACTTATTTAATACTTTTACAGGCCACTTTGTGTGAGTTTCAGTTTTAGTCAGACCTGGACAGACTTTGATATAAAAACAAGGAGGCATCATTCCATGGTAATTATGTCTCTTTAATCCTGCCTCTCTTCTGCTCTCTGCAGCCTTTTGTGCTACGGCAAAAAGCTGATTGGTTTTCTTAATAGTTAATCTAACAATTCTACACACAGTTGCCTTGATGCTATGATAAATAAAATAATTCCGCATGTACACAATTGGATTGTGAATTTAGTTATTGTAAAATATAGTAAAAAGAAGAAGGGGGCATTGACAGCAGTGGTAGGGGGTTGGGGTAGTATAGCTAACAGCGGTGATGTTTTGAAACTTACTAAATGTTCAGGTCAGACCTGCCGAAGAGGTGACATGTGACCTTTGGTAGCTTTTCCCACAAGACATTGATGACCTGGATGGTTACAGCTACAGAAGAGATAAAAAAAAAAAAAAAAAAAACACCTAATCAAGTAAATAATAAAAATAGTGATCACGGGTTATGGCTTAGTAGGAAAAACTTCGCAGTGGTGCTCTGTTGGAATTAAACCCAAATCTTTTTTTTTTTTTTAAAGCGCTGTCCTCGGCCAGCTTGCCACCATAATGCTCCAATGTACTCCTGACTCATTTCTGTAGGGAAATGTAGCACTTTCATTCCAAAACAAAGTTGCAGTTGGCTATAGTTCCAACGTCAAATGATTTTCCTACAAGATGGCCTTGGCAGTTTAGTTGCTTAGGAACTTTTTAGGATACATGTATGTAATCTCATCACAACCCATAACACTAGAGAGAAAGAGACACAATCTATTGAAAATCTTATGTCCATCACATCTTCTCACAAGGTCATCATAAACACAGCAGCTAGTGTTGACCAAAAGGCTCTTAATCAGGGGTCTCTAACTCAATTTACCTGGCGCAGAGTCTGGGTGAGGCTGGGTGTTCCACAAAAAGAAATTTGTTAAAAAAAAATCAAATCTTCTCAAACATCACTACTAGCAGTTCTTTATCTTCAGTGGGTTCTTACGAACGTGAATATGAACGGTTCTTCTGAACATGGCTTCTCTTGCTTACTTCTTGCGTTTCCTCTCGCATAGCTGAGCTACATTTGGCTTGACGAAGGAAGCAGTTGAGACCCTCAGTTTGCCTTGAAGATGATCGTCCTGTACTTGGACTTAGTTAGAGAAAAACTTTTCGCACAAATAAGTGCTCCCAAAAAGTCACATGGTCCTCTTGAACATTTGGGAAAGGTCAGGGGAGCCGGGGGTCAATTCTCAAATTGCCGAAGCTTGTCTGCTTCTCCACTCACCTCTCTGAGCTTGGCTTTGAGAGCAGAGTTGCACTGCAGGTCAGTGAGCTCCATTTGAAGCACAGGAGGGGCATCTTGCACATAAAAGAAACCTTCCACACACAAAGCGGTAAAGTGCCACTCATATAAAACTCGCGGGCCGCACTAACATTAAACTTGCATGTTGTCCTCCGGGCCACAAAATATCGTCTCGCGGGCCGCAATTGGCCCCCAGGCCGCGAGTTTAAGACCCCTGCTCTTAATGCATCCTTGGACCGTAGGATTAGGGACAAGAAAGGGAGTTTCTGACGCTACATCGCTGAAAGGAGAACTGCAGTTGAAACTACATGATTAAAACAATGCCACCAGTAGGCTACCGCAAGCATAGCACAGTGAAAAAGTACTACACTTTGAATGACTATATATGTACAATTTTAATAGCAATAGATATTATTAGACACTATTATTTGTTGGGAATCATTGCCTACATCAATGTTGACTTCAAATGTCAATAAATACAGTGTGACGTGATTCTTAACAGCAGCAAGACTTTGGCTGTAGTTCCACAAATACTTTTCCTAATTGAGCATAGAGAGGCTGTAGTAGTAGTAATAATAACATGCATGTAGTGCAGTGTTTAGACCATTAGAAGAAATATCATCTACAGCTTTCTGCAACATTAGTTAGTCAGAGCAGTTTCTGTATGGACAGTAGGTTGGTTAAGAAAACAGCAGAGAACTAGCTGTACTCAGTGGACTGTATAAACCAGCAGACTCCTCTGTCAGGGTTATTTCTCTCGTTTTGTGCTAATCTTTATCCTCCCTCATCTCTCTGGGTTCTCTGAGGTCACCATGGAGGTGAGGAGGCTGCAGTAAATATACTGTGAAAGCTGGGGAGAGACAAATGACTTTCATCCTGCGTCGGTGAACTGTGTGGACAGGCCAGCGCAGTGGGAGCTGAGTGAAAAGTTCCATGAGGACTTTTTGCAGAGGGTCAGCCCACTGCCTTTACTTTCCTTTCTTGTGTTGTGCCAAGATTTGGAGTGGTTTATTTAGAGGGGGCTGAGGTGATGTAATGCAGCCAGAAAACAAGACAAGATCTGGACGTAGACCAGGGTAATAAAGAGGGATGAGCACAAAGCCACGTCAGACATAACACTGGCACTGTTACTGTCTACATACGTGTCAGTCATCACCATTATGGTGCCTTAAAGTTCAAATGTCTAAGAGCATGAACTAGAACCTTCACAGTATGTTGATGATCTAATATGCATCTCGATTGAATTGCGATTGTTTTATTGCTGGCAGAGATGTACTGCTCCAACCAGCAGGCACCGGGTTTGTTTGTTTTTTTTTATAAGATATTAACTTGATCCAATTATGATCCTTATTTTCCTCAGCTCTGTTTACCTAAAACTTTTTAGAATCAGTTTGCTAGTTTTGCGCTGATGCTTCCCTCTTCACAGTAGCTCTACAGTGCAGCTGTTTGATGAACAAAATAACAAAAATGTGTGAATGTGACAAATCTGGTATGAACCAGAGTGTGACTGAGTTCAGACACTTGTGTTGGCAAAATGACCAGATGGATCCTCCAGCCTCTGACACATGCCAGTTTACATTCAAAGTCAGCAGCAGCTTCCGTTTTTTTAGCCATTTCTGACGCTGCTTACTGGTTAAATTGACATGCGTCTCCAGCAGCAGGTCTTTTCTGCTATCACTGATGAACATTTAGTCTGTGAGGAACTCAGTGGTTTAATTCTTCTCTACAGCCAGTGTCTGTCTGGAGCCAAACAAAGATTGTTTGTCAGACCAGATATTTCAGTCTTTAACACCACTGCACAAAATTGTGTTTCTGTATCTCCACAAATTCCAGGGAAAGGATGCGTCCTAATTTTAAAGGATCTCATCAAATCGGTTAAATTACATTGTCCCAGTTATTCTTTTATTCATATCATATTAATAATTTAAGCTTATAGGCTTATGGATGATTTATATAGAGCAGAGACTACATATTTTATTTTTTTTTAAATCATAAAATGTGTTTGCCATCAATCTCCTACATGTGAAACACCTTGGTGTTCTTTATAAGTCCTTGAGGGTTCAAGTAATCTGCTCAGTGAGAGTAAGAGTTCTGCTTTGATTTAAGTTGATTTATAAGTGTCTGTCAGGCAGCAGTCTAAAGGAAAGTCACAGCTGAGGAAATAAAAGGGTCATACTGTTAAGTTTGATTGACTGGAGCTATGTGCTTCATTTTTACAGAAGTGAACTCTTATCATTTATAGCCTTCATTGGCCTGTTGGTTCTTAACTTTAGCTCTACATGACTTTAAGCTTAAGACAGATTAAAATGCCCCATGAGCAAATTAAGGATGTGGCTAATAGTGGTCTAACAGCAACATCATGTCGCCCATTCCACAGCAGTGTCCTCTGGGAGTGAACACGTTGATCTTTTTCCATAGACTCATGTCTCACAGAGCAGCCAGTCACTTGGTGGGATGTGTTTGTAATGCTTACCATAGCAACTGCTAGTCTTCCTCTTCTTCTCTCTTATCACAGTGTTCAGCATAATTACCACTGAGACAATTTAGTGGTATTAAGGTTTATGGAGTGGAGTCATTATGTGTTGTTACTGGATTGAGCAGAGGTGCAATAAAGTCAGTACATTTAAATTACAAAAGCATCTAAACGTGCCAAGAGTGTAAGTGCAGTCCCCATCATACACATGACATCAGTTAATCCTTTAGGAAGGAAGCAAGTGTGAGCAGTTTCCTGGCATTGCTTCAGGGTGAATGTTTGATTTTTGGTTATTCTTCCGAGATATGTTTTTGCTTATAAAACTATATGAAACACCTGCTGATGTTGTAGTGAAACTTTGCCATGAGACTAAGTAAGTATGTATGAGCTCAACATCTGATCAAATGTTTTTCTCTTGAGGCTGCTGCTCTGGTGGCTCCTCTTGCTTACCTGGCTCTGGTAGCTCCTTGGACTCTGCACTCTGCCTTCTCCTTTTAAACTCCACTAATCTATTTATCCAGGAGACGCAACCCTTTGCATATATGGACTCCCCAAGATACGCAAGGAAGGAGCACCCTTAAGCCCCATTTTCAGTAGCATTGACTCATACTTTGCCACCACCTTATCACCAGTAGTTGGACACAGATTTTGCAGCCAGGGTCAGAGAGCTGAAACTGGATGCTGATGAAACCATGGTATCCTTTGATGTCACTTCACCAGCATCCCCACAACCAATCCTTTCCTAACGACCACAACAGTCGTTAGCAGAGGACAACACTGTCCACAGCAGAAGCAACCTCAACCCAGATAAGATCTGCTAACTAACTAACTAACCATGTTCAAGTCAAGTGGCTTTTATTGTCATTTCTACTATACACAGTGGTTCACAGTACACAGTAGAAACGAGATAACGTTCCTCCAAGAACCAAGGTGCTACAAACAACACAAGCTATAATAAAGTGCATCGAGTGCAACCAAGTGCAAACAGTGCAGACGAAAAAACAGTACAGAGGGACAGTGTAGACAGACAACACAAGTAACACAGGACAGGACACAAGACACAAGACCCAAGACAGTGCCGACCAGTAAACCTACTGTATACTATTTTACAGTACAGTACAGTTCAGTTAGTGTGCTAGGGTGTAAAAAAAAAAAGAGCAGCATGTAAACGGTATAGTGCATTTAAATGTCCAGCATGTAAAAAGTGCAATTGCATTGAATGTGCAAAAAAACAGCAGGTAAACAGTGTAGTGCAGTAAATGTAGAATGATAAAAGTAAATAAATAATAAATAAGTGGTGGTGGAATGAGATGAGTAGTGAGTGATGAGAATGTGCTGAGTTCGGTTTGCAGTGTGTTTAAGTTCTATTTCAGTTCTGTGTGTTGAGGAGCCTGATGGCTTGTGGGAAAAACTGTTGCATAGTCTGGATGTGGTGGCCCGAATGCTTGAACCTCTTTCCTGATGGCAGGAGTGTGAAGAGTGTGTGATGGGTGTGTGGGGTCGTCCACAATGCTGTTGGCTTTGCGGATGCAGCGTGTGGTGTAAATGTGCATGATAGAGGGCAGAGAGACTCGATGATCTTCTCAGCTGTCCTCACTATCCTCTGTAGGGTCTTGCGATCCACGACGGTGCAGTTCCCAAACCAGGCAGTGATGCAGCTGCTCAGGATGCTCTCAATGGTCCCTCTGTAGAACATGGTCAGGATGGGGAGGAGATGGGCTTTCTCAGCCTTCTCAGGAAGTAGAGACGCTGCTGGGCCTTCTTGGTGATGGAGCTGGTGTTGACTGACCAGGTGAGGTTGTCCGCCAGATGAACACCAAGGAATTTGGTGCTCTTGACTATCTCCACTGAGGATCTATCGATGATCAATGGAGAATGGTCACCTGTGCTCTCCTGAAGTCCACAACCATCTCTTTAGTTTTGTCAACGTTCAGAGACAGGTTGTTTGCTCCACACCAGGCTGTTAATCGTTGCACCTCCTCTCTGTAGGCTGACTCGTCGTTCTTGCTGATTAGACCCACCACGGTCGTGTCATCAGCAAACTTGACTATGTGGTTTGAGCTGTGCATTGCTACACAGTCGTGCGTCAGCAGAGTGAACAGCAGAGGGCTGAGCACACAGCCCTGAGGCTCCAGTGCTCAGTGTGGTGGTGCTGGAGATGTTGTTCCCGATCCGACTGACTGGGGTCTCCCAGTCAGGAAGTCCAGAATCCAGTTGCAGAGGGAGGTGTTCAGGCCCAGTATGCTCAATTTCTCGGTCAGGTGCTGAGGATGATTGTGTTGAATGCTGAGCTGAAGTCAATGAACAGCATTCGTGACGTATGAGTCCTTACTGTCCAGGTGGGTGAGGGCCAGATGGAGGGTCGTGGAGATGGCATCGTCCGTGGAACGATTTGGACGACACGCAAACTGCATGGGGTCCAGGAGGTTGGGAGTTGGGTCTTAATGTGCCTCATGACGAGCCTCTCAAGCACTTCATCACGATGGGTGTGAGCGACGGGACGGTAGTCATTGAGGCAGGAGACAGTAGACTTCTTAGGCACAGGCACGATGGTCGTTGCCTTGAGGCACGTAGAACAACGTTGCTGCTCAGGAGATGTTGAAGATGTCTGTGAAGACATCCGCTAGCTTTCTGCGCTCCTGAGCACTCTGCCAGGAATGTTGTCTGGTCAGCAGACTTCGTGGGTTAACTCTGCATAGAGTTTCCTCACTTCAGCTGTGGTTAGACAGAGCACCTGGTCACTGGGAGGTGGAGTGGACTTCTCGCCTTCACGTTGTTCTGTGCCTCAAACCGGCGTAGAAGTGGTTCAGCGCATCTGGGAGGAGGCGTCGCGGTCACAATCAGGTGAAGTTGTCTTGTAGTTCGTGATCGCCTGGATGCCCTGCCACATGCGCCGGGTGTCTCCGCTGTCTTCAAGTGGTCGGATTTTCTTTGAGTGTGCGCGCTTTGCCTCTCTAATGGCACGGGACAGTTTGGCCCTTGCTGTTCTCAAGGCCGTCTCCTGGACCCTGGTGTCTGAACACCACATACTTCACCTAGAGAGGTGACTTCTACAAACAGAAACATGGCTGTGCAATGGGTTCTCCACTGTCACCTATTGTTGCCAAGCTATACATGGAGGAAGTAGAGCAGTAAGCACTCAACTCCTTCCCAGGGACAGCAACAACCCACTGGTTCAGATATGGAGATGACACCTGGGTGAAGATCAAGATCCAGGAAGGACAAGTTTTCACAGACCAAATAAATGCAGTTGACATCAACATCAAGTTCACCAGGGAGGACAACAATGACAACAGACTGGCCTTCCTGGAATGCGCAGTTAACATTGGGACTTGTGGCAACCTAGAATAGAAATCTACAGAAAACCCACACACGTGGACCAGTACTTACGGTTTGACCCCCACCACCCACTGCAACACAAACTAGGAGTCATCAGGACCCTGCACCACAGGGCAGAAAACATCCCCACCTCCTCTGAAGCCAAAAGGAGGAGGATAGAAATCTGACGACAGCTCTGAAGGCCTGGGGTTACCCTAAGTGGGCCTTAAACAAGATGTTGTCCACATCCAACAGAAGGACGATGGACAGGGCAGAGACTCAGAGTCAAAGGAAAAACCTGGTGATTCCTTACATGGTTGGAGTGTCAGAGAAGCTCAAAAGGATCTTTAGAAAAAACCACGTACCACTTTAAATAGGTAGAAAACATCATATAAGTGCAGACCATTTACCACTCATTTGAGGATGACAATGTCCACATTTTGGACAGAGAACACAGATGGTATGAGAGAGGAGTATGTGAAGCCATTTGTGTTCACACAAAGAACCCTTCTCTCGGCAGAGGAGGAGGCCTCAGGCCCAACCTGTCTCCCATTTTTCATGCTGCCCTATCATCCATCCCCAGGAAGATTAAGACCACCTAACAACCCCCCATCTTAGGGGTTTAGAGAGTTATGGTCGTACAGTTTAATGACTCCACCCTGTTCCAATCTCTCACCTTAATGAGCCTTTTCAGGCCAGGGTGGAACAAAGGCCACTCTGGAGGATAGAACTGGGTTCCCCAGCCACTTTATTCAGACTGAAGAAGCTGCTTGGATAAGTAGTAAAACGTTTCTAACCAAGAAGAAAAAGTCCAGTTGACATGATTACATTTTCTGATAACCAAACCTGGATGAATGAGAATCTTCATCGAAACTCTCCAAAGGTTTCTAAGTGGACTGTCCTGTATTAGACTTAACTTCTAGAATATAATAGGTTGTTGTTTTTTTGTTGTTTTTGCCAATACTTTGCCGGTGTAATGGCTCTAAACTATCAGCTTTTAGGTGTTAAAAGCTACTTACTGAATCCAACAAAATATCTACTTTAGTTACACTTAACCTGATATGAGTGAACTTTCTTCTAAAAATACCACAAGGAAGCTGCCTTGGGCCGTTATTATATAAAAGTTTTGTTATGGACTTTCCTTTTGTACTAGAGTGGAATAGGATGGTACTATTTACCCATAAATGACACCTATATATGGTGTCAAGCAGTAGTAGAAAGTTGAATAGAAATTTCTAGAAAAGGAACTTAAGATATATAACTGTGAAGCCCAAAATAGATAAACATTATCCAAAGGGCAAACTGTTGTTCTCACTTTAAAATATACAAATAATTATAAGCGGAATGTTACAATTCAGGATAAAATGAAAAGTGACAGAAGCTGAACCTTTAGTGCTCACATGTTTACATTACTGCTCTGCAGTATAATTTAATGCAGCCAGTTCATAATCGAGCAGCTTTCCTTTTAGACCACATGTTGATGATATGCATGTTAGTCTGTTATTTAGTCTGCTCACCAGACCAGACCTGAGCCCTGTGTTTAATAAGTGGCTTTGGATAAGGTTGCTCTTCTCCAACCTGAACTAATGCTGTGACCACTGTTCTGTATAGAGCCGTCATTTTGTGGAATACATTGCTATTATTTATTAGGAAATTACTGAGCAAGTTTATTTTAAAGAAACAAAAATAATAAAGAAGTTTATAAAGAGTTAAGTATACAATATATCAATTATAGAAAGTTTCGATTAGATTGCAGCATTAGTGTTATTATGCTGTTAGGGTGGCCACCCAACGGCCATTATTGTATTTATTAGTTGAATTTTACCTGCAATAAATTGTAGCATTTGTTTGGAAATGTAATATGTCCATATTTACATTAATTTAAAACTATTTCAAACTATTTTCAGTGTAATATTTTGATCTGAAATTAGACTAAAAGTGTGACCAGGCAAAGAAATGAAACACTTTGTACAAGAGCCTCAGAATTGTACTGTGCACTTAAGTACTTTTACTCAAGTAGAGTCTTAAGTACTTTCCGCCACTGGGGACCAAGAGACACCTGTTGCTCTGAATCCGCTCATGCAGCTGTTCTTAATTTAGTGACACGTGACCGTCTCCTTGCTGGTCACATGAACAATTAGTTTTATAAGATGGCACAAAAAGTCTGTTGTGGCTGCACCCACCAGCCTGCTGGCTCAGTCAGCACTTCACACACTGCCAAACAGAAGAATTTCATTTATTCTCTCCGTGTACAACAAATCTGGGACTGAAAAAATGAGAAATTCCCTGTGACATGCCCCCCATATGTCAGCGGGGAGAAAACCCACTAGGTGGTGGTGCTATATGTGACTTTAGTGATCGTCCTAAAAATGTTCGCTCATTTGAATGAGGTAATAAAGTCATCTATCATCACTCCTCTATTTCGGGATGCCTGTGTGACTCCTCGTGACTTTTAAGTTTCAGACCACAAGTCTGGCTAATTCATCCAAGCTGTTTTGTAATGTCTTAGCAGCAGATTAAGGGACTGAGTAAGCCGACACATGTGCCTATTGATGAAATAAGCTAACATAAATCACTTGAAATCAGACCTTTTTAAAGCTTTATTGGAAATGTCCAGCTCTTGAGATCACAGTCATCCCGCTACTCCCTGCTTTGTTGAATCTGCCAATACTGTGTGCGCCGCTCAGCCTTTGTTTCTGCTGTATGAAAATAATTATATCTAATCTATTCTAATCAAAGGGAAATCTGACCCAACACTAGTCATCTACACTAAAGAAAAAAAACTTGTTATTAAGATGCTGTTGAACTTCTTGAACAGCTCCAGTGTCCTTTGGCGTTAATTCTCCAAGTGTGAGGATTTCTACTGGAGAAACACATACTACTACTACTACTACTACTACTACTACTACTACAAATGATGATGACGGTGTGCATAAAAAATTACCAGGTTCATTCTGATCAGCTGTTATTTAATTATTCATGATACAATTAATTCTAAACTTTTCCCAGAGTGATGACTCCTCTTTGGACAAATGCATCTTTCACAGATTAATATTCATGCAAAATAATCTATAATCTGAACATGAGTGAACAAAATTATGATTGGAAATGTGACTAAAACTAAGGGAGTGGGGGAAATGACCTAACACATTTTGTTTTTACAAAAATGATTTAAAAAGTATCGAGGTTGTTATACTTATGTTTTCACAAGCAAAATATATATCTTTGCCACACTCAGAGGTTACTTGTATCACTTGCTAGAAATCTCTAAGAAATGGGTGCAAACCAATCTAGTTTTGATTATATAGTAGCATTAGTGTCATTATGCTGTTAGGGTTGTAAGTGGTTCAGTTGGTTGGGTCAGAGGTTCGAGCCCGGTGTCCCTTGGCAAGACACTGAACCCCAAACCGCCCATCCCCCAGCCATGCAGTGCTGGTCCAAGCCCGGTAAAAATAGGGAGGGTTGTTTCAGGTAGAGCATCCAGTGTAAAAATGTATTAGATATGTATATGATGTATAAATGTATAAGATATTGCATTATATAATATCCATCATTGTGACAGAGTGATCAATGTACAGCATACACACATCAAACTACTGTATATATGAATACTGAGATGAGACTCTGGTAAACAGCTAATTGAAAAAAAAATAGTTACGTATTCAATTTACATACCATTTGTCAGTGTTTCCGAGAGGTGGATTTGTTGTAAAACTTGTAAAAAACTACCCTGTGGTACGGGGGCTTTACTTAAGCCTCGCTAGCACCCCCTGTGAGTGTGTCACCTTCTTCAAATCAGACCTGCACAGCAACATGTCGCTCACCGTGTACAGAGGTGGTACTGTAGAATGTAGAATAAGGGTTTAACCTTTAGGTGTTTCAGGTAAAATCCTCAGAAATGTTACCCATGTCTCACTGTTACAAAAAAAGTTTTATTTTTAAGTTGGTTTTTTTTTTTATTGCAAATTTGGTTTACAGCTCTTACTTGCAGGCCTTTGTTTCCTCAAAAGAAAATATGCCGAATCTTGTGAAACAACATATTAAAGTATATTTTAAACAGTAAAATTGCTGGCTGAGTGAGAAGTCCTCACTGTGCCAAAGATGAATAATAACTTTTGTGCTCATCCATTCTAACTTGCATTATTTTGCTGACTGTGCAGCTCTACAGACAATTTGCTGCAGTGACCTAAAGCAGCACGTGTGTTTACTGAGCTCCTAGTAATTATAGAAAATTAAGGCAGCCTCCACCACAGAGGGATCACATTATCCTACCATAGTACATGGATGGCTTTAATTCCATCTTCACCACATTATTATTCCTGATTACATAATTGCAGATGAGTACAAACTTTCCTTTTATTGGTAAGAAAGATTCTAATTTAGGCATATTCCATAAGACCTAATCAGTTCATACACACAAATCAGTTGCAGCTGTCTCTACGTTTTCTGCAGAGCTTCTCCTTAATGCTGCATCTTCTACTTTGGGAGGCTCATTGTAGTAAGTACCACAAAATAACTTCATGTGTTGTACAGTACTGTACAGTAGAGTATGTGTTCCAGTCTGAACATGTTGAGCACAGGCCTGCAGCTGGATCCAAACTGGTCGTGTCTAGCTCAGTGATTAGCCCCTGTGGGTTCCAGTGAGAGGGAGCCGTGATTCAGAGGTTCCACTGGCACTTAAGCACATGACAACACTGCATCAGTTCCCCAGTCCAACACAGTCCTGCCAGTAGGCAGAGCTCTGGCAGGTCTGGTAACAGTATTATGTAGACACACCTATTACACTTTCAAGGAGAGACGGATCACTCCATTAGAGGTCGGCACTTGTTCCTAGATGTTTGTTTTGTACTTGTCTGCCTCCATCTAGTGGGTTTGATTCAAGGTAGTTTTTAGGACCTAGCATGAGAATTAAAAAAAAAAAAAAAGCAAAAAGAAACTGGCATTGCAATTTATTTTTTCTCTGTGACATATAAAAAAAAACAGATATCTTCACCAGATGACTATAGTCCTATTAGAAAAATGACTCATTCTCACATGACTTTAATTATAGGAGTTAGTGCTGCACATACGCTTCATGTTTTTCTTGCATTTTGTCCTGTTTCTCTTCCGTTTCCTCCTTCTTCTTCATTCATTCTGAAGTAAAAAAAACACCACTGTACCACAGCACTCAGATGTGCAGTGTAGATGCAGGTGAGCTGTAGAGTCATCACCAAGCTTATCCCATTATTAACCAAAGAGGAACAAAGTGAAGGGTAAGCACAATGTAAAATTACTAAGGGCTCATAATTCTTTATTTACATTTTGATCTTTGCTTTGACATGTCACTCTTCTTGATTATTCTACACGTCCTCCATGTTTGTGCACCATGAAAGTATACTTCTGTTTTCTAAAGAGGCCATTTGTCAAAATAGTTTTTGTTTTTGCTCTCACTTGGTGTATATTTCCAAATAGAAAAGTATAAGAACAACAATAAATAACTGGTTCTTCCTCTCTACAATTGGTACTAGTCACTGAAGAGAAACGTTTGTACTGTAAATCATACGAAGCTTGTCCTAATGTAAAAACTAAGTTTGTCTTACTTCAAGCTAATGAAACTTAAAACTTGATTTTAAATTTTCAGACTCTTTTAAATTGAGTTTTAAAGAAACAGAGCTAGCAGACTTCCCAGCATGCACTCGAGTTTCAGAGACATGAAATGCAGATGTATCATTATTGGTTAGCAGCACATAAAGTGTTTAAAGTCAGCTCCGTCTTTGCCACCAGTGACCTTTGACCCTTATTGCGAAACATGTAACGGTAATAAAAGTAATTATACATTTGGTTTCTCAGTGGAGTACTTTTTACTTTTGGGCTTCAAGTAGAATGTAGATAAAATGTATTATTTAAAACTTAAAGAAAAACTTCTAGTGGAGATTTTTTTAGGTCAATACTTGCACTTTTACGTTGATGTTGATTTTTGTGAACTACCACCTCTGCACACAGCCGATCACATATTGCTGTGTAGCTGCAGACTGCAGTGATGCTTGTCCTCTTCTCCTCCACTGATGATTTTCTCAAGTGCACTCAGCTTAGTTTTAAATGTTCAAATTCTTAAAATGTTGAAATGTTTATATCTAAATTCACGCAACTCATATTTTCAAATTGGTTTACATTTCTAAGTTGAAAAAACTTAAAATGAATGTTTCTAAATTAAATACGAGGCTCTTATACTTTTGTAGTCATCAGCATAATGACTGATAGTTATTCTCTAATAGTTAAACATGCATCACATCAGTAATAATCTGTGGATCATGTTACAGGTCTGTCTGAGGTATCTGTATCTCTGAGGTATAACCGACGGCCCACCTGCCCTGATGCCTCTGTCGGGGTTCATATTCCAACCCCACCTCCCTCCCACCACAGGAAGAGCCATAGTCTTGGAAACAAGTGAGTATAAAAATCCTTTCCCAAAGTTTGAGTCAAGATTTGATTTATACAACAAATAAATCTATATAAACACCTCTGAGCTTTTCAATGTTCAGTAAGATATGAAACATTTGGTAAACAACATGATGTTTTTAGTTATTGGAAACACCATTATTCATTTGTTAATTAATACTGCAAAAAGAATAAAAAAAAAAATCAACCTGACCTTTAGTTAAATAAAGAGTCATCGATAACTACTGTCTGTATGCTTTTGCCGTTATCTCATGACTGATCTGTCGACAGTATGATGTGTCAGTATGGCATGTCGGAGAGCAGGAGTGCCACGTTTCCTATAGAGAAAGCACGACACCTGCTGGACGATAGCTTCCTAGAGTCTCAGAGTCCGGTCAGAAATGATCCCCACAGCACATCTGTGTCCAATGGCCTGTCGTTAGGTGTGTACTGTAGAATGTAGAATAAGGGTTTAACCTTTAGGTGTTTCAGGTAAAATCCTCAGAAATGTTACCCATGTCTCACTGTTACAAAAAAAGTTTTATTTTTAAGTTGGTTTTTTTTTTTATTGCAAATTTGGTTTACAGCTCTTACTTGCAGGCCTTTGTTTCCTCAAAAGAAAATATGCCGAATCTTGTGAAACAACATATTAAAGTATATTTTAAACAGTAAAATTGCTGGCTGAGTGAGAAGTCCTCACTGTGCCAAAGATGAATAATAACTTTTGTGCTCATCCATTCTAACTTGCATTATTTTGCTGACTGTGCAGCTCTACAGACAATTTGCTGCAGTGACCTAAAGCAGCACGTGTGTTTACGAGCTCCTAGTAATTATAGAAAATTAAGGCAGCCTCCACCACAGAGGGATCACATTATCCTACCATAGTACATGGATGGCTTTAATTCCATCTTCACCACATTATTATTCCTGATTACATAATTGCAGATGAGTACAAACTTTCCTTTTATTGGTAAGAAAGATTCTAATTTAGGCATATTCCATAAGACCTAATCAGTTCATACACACAAATCAGTTGCAGCTGTCTCTACGTTTTCTGCAGAGCTTCTCCTTAATGCTGCATCTTCTACTTTGGGAGGCTCATTGTAGTAAGTACCACAAAATAACTTCATGTGTTGTACAGTACTGTACAGTAGAGTATGTGTTCCAGTCTGAACATGTTGAGCACAGGCCTGCAGCTGGATCCAAACTGGTCGTGTCTAGCTCAGTGATTAGCCCTGTGGGTTCCAGTGAGAGGAGCCGTGATTCAGAGGTTCCACTGGCACTTAAGCACATGACAACACTGCATCAGTTCCCCAGTCCAACACAGTCCTGCCAGTAGGCAGAGCTCTGGCAGGTCTGGTAACAGTATTATGTAGACACACCTATTACACTTTCAAGGAGAGACGGATCACTCCATTAGAGGTCGGCACTTGTTCCTAGATGTTTGTTTTGTACTTGTCTGCCTCCATCTAGTGGGTTTGATTCAAGGTAGTTTTTAGGACCTAGCATGAGAATTAAAAAAAAAAAAAGCAAAAAGAAACTGGCATTGCAATTTATTTTTTCTCTGTGACATATAAAAAAAAACAGATATCTTCACCAGATGACTATAGTCCTATTAGAAAAATGACTCATTCTCACATGACTTTAATTATAGGAGTTAGTGCTGCACATACGCTTCATGTTTTTCTTGCATTTTGTCCTGTTTCTCTTCCGTTTCCTCCTTCTTCTTCATTCATTCTGAAGTAAAAAAAACACCACTGTACCACAGCACTCAGATGTGCAGTGTAGATGCAGGTGAGCTGTAGAGTCATCACCAAGCTTATCCCATTATTAACCAAAAGAGGAACAAAGTGAAGGGTAAGCACAATGTAAAATTACTAAGGGCTCATAATTCTTTATTTACATTTTGATCTTTGCTTTGACATGTCACTCTTCTTGATTATTCTACACGTCCTCCATGTTTGTGCACCATGAAAGTATACTTCTGTTTTCTAAAGAGGCCATTTGTCAAAATAGTTTTTGTTTTTGCTCTCACTTGGTGTATATTTCCAAATAGAAAAGTATAAGAACAACAATAAATAACTGGTTCTTCCTCTCTACAATTGGTACTAGTCACTGAAGAGAAACGTTTGTACTGTAAATCATACGAAGCTTGTCCTAATGTAAAAACTAAGTTTGTCTTACTTCAAGCTAATGAAACTTAAAACTTCGATTTTAAATTTTCAGACTCTTTTAAATTGAGTTTTAAAGAAACAGAGCTAGCAGACTTCCCAGCATGCACTGCGAGTTTCAGAGACATGAAATGCAGATGTATCATTATTGGTTAGCAGCACATAAAGTGTTTAAAGTCAGCTCCGTCTTTGCCACCAGTGACCTTTGACCCTTATTGCGAAACATGTAACGGTAATAAAAGTAATTATACATTTGGTTTCTCAGTGGAGTACTTTTTACTTTTGGGCTTCAAGTAGAATGTAGATAAAATGTATTATTTAAAACTTAAAGAAAAACTTCTAGTGGAGATTTTTTTAGGTCAATACTTGCACTTTTACGTTGATGTTGATTTTTGTGAACTACCACCTCTGCACACAGCCGATCACATATTGCTGTGTAGCTGCAGACTGCAGTGATGCTTGTCCTCTTCTC
Organism: Channa maculata; assembly: GCA_020496755.1. Lineage (NCBI taxonomy): Eukaryota > Metazoa > Chordata > Actinopteri > Anabantiformes > Channidae > Channa > Channa maculata. The sequence goes on along the minus strand of CM035615.1, from coordinate 1,687,095 downwards.
CTCCACTGATGATTTTCTCAAGTGCACTCAGCTTAGTTTTAAATGTTCAAATTCTTAAAATGTTGAAATGTTTATATCTAAATTCACGCAACTCATATTTTCAAATTGGTTTACATTTCTAAGTTGAAAAAACTTAAAATGAATGTTTCTAAATTAAATACGAGGCTCTTATACTTTTGTAGTCATCAGCATAATGACTGATAGTTATTCTCTAATAGTTAAACATGCATCACATCAGTAATAATCTGTGGATCATGTTACAGGTCTTTCTGAGGTATCTGTATCTCTGAGGTATAACCGACGGCCCACCTGCCCTGATGCCTCTGTCGGGGTTCATATTCCAACCCCACCTCCCTCCCACCACAGGAAGAGCCATAGTCTTGGAAACAAGTGAGTATAAAAATCCTTTCCCAAAGTTTGAGTCAAGATTTGATTTATACAACAAATAAATCTATATAAACACCTCTGAGCTTTTCAATGTTCAGTAAGATATGAAACATTTGGTAAACAACATGATGTTTTTAGTTATTGGAAACACCATTATTCATTTGTTAATTAATACTGCAAAAAGAATTTTAAAAAAAATCAACCTGACCTTTAGTTAAATAAAGAGTCATCGATAACTACTGTCTGTATGCTTTTGCCGTTATCTCATGACTGATCTGTCGACAGTATGATGTGTCAGTATGGCATGTCGGAGAGCAGGAGTGCCACGTTTCCTATAGAGAAAGCACGACACCTGCTGGACGATAGCTTCCTAGAGTCTCAGAGTCCGGTCAGAAATGATCCCCACAGCACATCTGTGTCCAATGGCCTGTCGTTAGGTGTGTACATTAATTAATTAATTAATTAATGGCAAGCACAGTGATGTTTTTGCTGATGTGGCACTAGCCTGATTACCCTTTCTCATATATCTGAGATCAAGGAATAAACCTGCCTCTGTGTTTTCACCTGATAGGCAGCAGTGAAAGCTCGTTTGTGGAGGAGGTGTCATCTGGAATGGAGAGGTGAGAGCCCGTCATCACACATCATCCCATCATCCCATCATCAACATAGGAAAAGTGCTAGACAGTGAAGCAATGTAGGTGTAGTGGGCTGCAGTGGTACAGCAACTTCCACATTGGCCCAAAAATCCTTTTTCTCGTAAAGAATCCTTAGAAAAGCAGCTGGTCTGAAATAGTGAATATATTTTTTCTCAACATCACAAACATAGGGACTTTTTTTATCATCCGAATTTGATTAATTTGGTATGATATCGTTTGAAAAGTCTAGAAAAGCTGTAGAATGAATCTGTTTTATCACAATGTTTTAAGTGTGAAGCCCAGAGCGAGCCGAACATTTTAGAAAGCTAGAATGAGCTAGGATGAGGATTTCTTTCAGTGTGTACCGTCCTGGGCAATTCCATGGCAGTGAATGGGCACCATGTTTGTGTTGGGTATCCAGTTCTAATAAGAGCCATAAGGCAGTTACTTCAAAAAAGCAGTGCACTTGTGCAGCAAAACTCAAGAGCCACACTCAGCTCTTGGGCTGTAACCAATGACATTACTGTGCTGGAAGCAATAAACACACAGTATTACAGTACTATCAGTATTACATTCAGGGTTGTTTTGACTCTACGTGAGACTGGTTGACATTATGAAAAATATGAGAAGTAATTACATTACTGTTTATACTTGCGTAAGATTTCTTAGAAATGTCCATGTATGTCTGTTTGTGTATTTTCCTGAAGCATATTCATAATAGGAAGTGATATAACTGTATTTGAATGTTGCTAACATCCTGTGTGAAGTTAATCATACTGTGTATCTGTTTGTTCCAGCAGAAAGATACAGAATATTCCTAGCAGATTAAATACAGGCTGATACTGTAAATGGTTTGAATTAGCTTTGGTTTACACTCCAGGCTTCTATGATGACATGATATAGGCCTGGACCCTTCTGCTAACCACTGGACCAATCACATGAGCCCTCAAACTGACTCTCTCAATGTGTGACAAACAGGGGCCGCATGTACGCAACACTGGGCCCCAACTGGAGGGTCCCACTTCGTAACTCCCCCAGGAGCCACAGCTATGTTTACAGGTACAGTGAAACCTGTGTCACTTTGAATAAGAACAAATGTACGGTTTAGGCAGAATTGTAGCACATGGTGCTGATCCCAAAATGCAACATGGAAGTTTGCATCCACATTCTGTATTTTGAATACACCTGCTCGTCATTTTCCCCCGAGTTTTTTATATAAATATATACTCGTACTGTAGCTCCACTATGTGTTTAGCCTGCATTAGCAAAGAGACTGAAAGCACAATGTAACAGCTAAAAAGTGCATAAAAATAAGTTACAAGTTGTAGAGGTTGAAAACTTGTCAAGTAAATAAATTATTTATTTTTAGTCAAAGTTCTTGGGTTCTGATTGATTAAACTCTCAATCAGTGATTCATTACATACTAATAAAGTTTTGTTAAGATAACAAATCCCAGGGTTTACATATGAATATAAATAATATTTCATAAACCTTAACAATAAACCAAGTTTTGTTAGATAACCCAAAAATTGTTTCATCAGAAAATCACATCTTCAGTTGACTAAATAGCATAATGGGTTACCCAGTTTATTGCATACACTTCCCAGCATGCATTGGGTCAAAGTTAAAATTCCATTGATTCTGTGTCTGTTTATACATGTGCCTCTGCATATTCCAAAGCTCGTTCTCTTTTTATTCTTTTTTTTTATTTTATTTAAATCCAACTGAAAACCAGGATGAGGGTCTGCATTAGTGATGGTACATGATGCCTCATAGAGTGTATGACTGGGTTCTCTAACAATAAGTTGGTGTGTCTCTCAATAGCGACATCTGCTGGTTACAAAATACATTGCAGGCGACGTGGATAAAGCGTGTGGAGACTGAACTTGGTTCATCCCTTCTGACATGTGGATGAATGGTCCTGTTTACATAACCAGCTGATAACAAAGTGCTAACTGAATGAAAGTGAAGTGTTTATCTTCCCAATAGTTTGAATATAACCAAAATAATAATAAAATGACGTCAAGCGCACAATGTACAAAAATCTTTTTTGCAAAGAAGCACAAGTGAAAAAGTGACATTTTTGTTAATGTCATTTATGTGTTTGTGTACTTATGTGAGAGGATAAACCAGGCTTTACACATTTTTATTAAGAAAGAGAATGTTTGTAGCACGTTGGGGCGATTTAGTCTCTTTCAGACCACTTGTCTTGCTTTGGAACAACCTTTGACACAGGAAAGGAAAACATTGACCTTATTTGGTGTTAAAATTATCCCAAACTGGAGAAACGTTTCTTTTTCTGGATGGTTCCATAAATATCAGTGGATAATGCCAAAACAAAAACGAATACAAACAGCACCAAAGTCTCCTCTGCTCCTTTCACCACAAATGGAGTAAAGTACTGCTCCCTGAGAAACACAGTGTGGTGCTACGCTTCTTATGAAACAGCAGCTGGATCGGCCACATGATTTTTCTCAAAGCGATACACACGTGGATACGGGGTTTGAAACACGCAGCCACACTTCACTGCTCTGTCCCTAATCAATCCGTGTAAGACGTCATGTTGTGGGATAAATACCTGGACTTGCTGCTAGCAACTAACCGTACATTTCATGGTAGTTAATGGATTTTCATATTGAGGATATTTAAAAAAAAAAAAAAAGAATGCCTTTTGTAAACTAGGACAAACACACATAACTTAAGACATTATTATAGAAGATAACAGAATTAAAAGTCTACATTGAATAAACTTAAAGCCTAAATTTAAAATAAGACATAATTCCCCTAATTTGAAACTTAGCTAAAGTCTGTTTTTACAATTTCACATTCTCCTAAATTCAGTCTTTTTTCCACAGACTCAAAGACATTTCCTACTTTACTTTTTTCATATTTTGCTCACAATTTACTATCTTTCAAATTGTTGGTAGACATATGTGATGACCTGTAACAATCACTCTGTTGCTTCCAAGTGTGTTGGCACCTTTTCCATTTTAAGAATCTATAATCTTTTCTCCAGCACCATACATATAATATCTGCTGTTTGTCCTGACCGTCTCCTTCATCTAACCATCCAAAAATCTATCCTTCTTCAGTGTTCATGCTCCCTCTATAGGACGATTGTTAATTGTTAAAAAGCGTCGTATGAAGTCATTGTAATGTACTTATTTTATTATTCTCTTCCCCAATTCTTACCCAACACCCAACTCATAGCTCCTGTGCTGCCACTTCCTGCTATGGCTGCAGCGAGACAGGCAGTGTGACCATTGAAGGACCCCTGAGAAGAAAAACAATAATGAAGGAGGGACGGAAACCCAAAGTAAGCTGATATTTGATTTCATTAAATGGAAAAGACGCAACCTGAGGAGGGTGGTGAGATGTTTGCAGCGTATCCATCAATTTGCTGTCTTTCAGTTGTCGTCATGGACCAGATTTTGGATCACTCTGTCTGGATCAACACTGATATTCTATGGGGCAAAAGCACTGAGAGCTTCTGAAAGGAAACATGTAAGTGTGATGCCTAAAGAGCACTACACTGCTACTACACTGCTACTACACTGCTATTACACTGCTATTACACTGCTCAAGTTTTCTAACCAACTTGAATAAAGCTCATATTTGCTCAATTTCATTTTGATGCAACATATTTCATAAAAGACTGGAAAAGGTGTCAGTGCCAATAAAAATACCTGGAGGAACATCTCATCTTCATTCACTGTTTAGGGATTTGTAATGTGATTTACAGCAACCCACAGTTTACCCACTACATGTCCTGCGTGAACAATTTGCACACTTAGGAAATCGCTGCTTTTAGGATTTTATTTAGAATTGTTTGGCATCTGCTGAATGTCCGGTTGAGTGATCCGCTACTCACACTGTAATAATGGGATCAGGGCTGCACGGAAGTAGAGAACAAACATGCATGAAGCAGTTATTGGTTGAGTGCTGGATTTCACCCAGTGTTACCACCATGGCAACATTAGTTAAGTCTATTCGTCAACTGATAGTGAGAGAATTGCTGTCCAACAATTATTATCCAACAACTCGGTACTTGGAGTACGAGTGGAGAGACACACAGGTTTAGTGGGATTTATTGGGATTGCAGCTAAGCTGTGTTCAGGTTTCATGTCTTCGGGGCTCTGAATTTGGTTAACTGTAATCCCATCTGTGCCCCAGTATAAATCCAGTCCCTGTAAGAAGGTGTGTGTTACCGGATGGATGGTGGTGCTGCCAGACGACCCAGCCCGACCCAACATCTTCCATCTTAACGACCCAGACAAAGGTCAGCATCGCACTGTCGCACGCCTCCTCTTTTTCTCCCACAATTTCAATTCACATTTTCACAGAGTTATTTTTGACACCTGCACAGGCAACGTTTACAAGTTCCAGACAGGATCCAGGTTTTCAGCCATCATCTGGCACAAAAACCTGGAAGAAGCTTGTAGGAGCAGTAGACCTCAGGTATGTTTTACCAAACACACACACCTGCTTGTTATGGCTCACATGTAGTCAGATCCAACAACTCTTGCCTCCAGAAACTGGGGTGCAAATGTACAGTTTATAATTTGTGGTCTGCACATTTCTGTTGGTACTAAAACCATAATCAGAAAGTTTTTCCAATTACTTTAATTGCAGACCATCATAAACAGATGTATTATATTTGTATTTAAATGCGCATATACACTCTGCTTCCCTTTCCTGCCTCTAGATAGATAGATTTTAATTCATTTTTAGCCGCAAATGGTTAAAACTAGCTAACTAACTAACATAAAATTTGTGCAGGAATGTGCTCTTTTAATTACTGATCATACTGCAGATCATGGTTGAAAACAAAGCACATACATTAGTCTTTAAGTACTATACAGTACAGGACAATTTCCAGAAAAGTCAAGACATTGTATAAAATATACAGAATGCAATGATTTGCAAATCATCTGAAACCTATTCTTGGTTGAATAGAAAGATATGATGCTAAATTTGCAATTTGATTGTTTTTTGAAAAATATTTGCTCAATTTGTTTGCAACTTGTATCATTAAAGTTGACACAGGGGCAAAGAAAGCCTGGAAAAATTGTGTAGTGCCAAAAAAAAAAACTGAAAATCAGTTTGAACATCTCCCAACTGATGACTGTCGGGTTTCCCAGAATTAAAAGTTGAGGTGGGCAAAGAATTGACCAATTTGAGGATAACATTTGCTAAGAATTTGGGGATTTCGTTACTACAGTAGATAAAATCATTAAAACATTTAGAGAATCCAGAAAAATCTCTCTACACTAAAGACAAAAGCCAAACGCCAGTAGGAAACGGCTGTGATCCAGACGCACCGCTGCCTTTTTGGAGCCCAAGCTCACTTAACATGAACTGAGATACAGTGGAAAAGTGGCCTGTGGTCTCAGTGTTGTTAAAAGAAGAGGCGTTGCATCACCGTCGATTGTGTAACTGCTCTGTTCTCTCCACAGATACCAGCAAACCTCATGTCATTTGAATGAGCGACGACCTTAATCTGTGGGACATTATTGTGCCAAACCCATCTATTGAAGGAAACGCAGACTAAACAATGGAGCATTGTGGAATTTGTTGGTGTCTACGGGCACATCTGAATCTTAAATACTGGAAGTGTGAGTGCACATGCCAACACACTCAAAGTCGTCTTCACCATGACTAAAAAAAACTCAGTCAGTGGAAGACTTTGATGAGATTGTCTCATTTCCTTCTCTACGCTTTCTTTTTCATTGCCATTGTTACGCTGCTATAAACGTGAGCAAGCGGTTTTTTTTTTTTTTGGTGGTTTATTTTTTTTTGTCTCGGCCCACGTTGGGTTTCTGCCGAAAGGTGAAAAGATGCATCAGTGCACAAATGTGGATGACAGTGTTAGTTGACTGACTGGGTTTGTAGATCAGTGTTTTTCACGTGGAAAGTTGGAAAAAGACCCTGTTGTTTAACCCTCATGATACTGCTAAGCTGAAGTGAACTCTTGTCTTCAAATAAGATACAACACCAAGTTTTTTTTCTGCTTTTCAACATCGTACAGAAGTGGAAGAGCTGGCAACATCAGCCCGTGATCTTGGATCAATGGTCTTAAGTGGTGTGCAGGAAAAAGATGGCACAGTTTGAAGGCCGCTTTATTACAATTTGAACAAAAAATACAGACGAAGAATCTTCTTCACTTTCACCCCTGTGATGTACAGCTGGACTGAATTTGTTCCTAAAGAAGACATTTGTAGACATAAAGAAAATATTATGGAGCCATGAGGAAGCAGCCCTGGATCAGTTTACCTGTTCCTCCCTCGCTATCTCAGTCAGGTATCCCCTTGTAGAAGGTGTTTGCCGATGTACATAAAAAGGTTTACAAACTCTGCACCAGTTACTATTTTCTACAGAACAAATTCATATTTGCCAAACACCATGAAAACTCTAGTGAACAAGGTGATAATGCAGAAAACAGACAGTTGCTGTGGACACCAGTATGCTGAGGCAGCTGGCTGAGTGAATTTAAAGCGGTTTACAACGAAGTACCAAGCTTGTGTGTGTGTTTGTGTGTGTGTGTGTGTGTGTGTAAATATACTGTATTTATTTGTAAAAGAGTTTATTTTTGACAATTGGCCATAAAAGGGAAAATGGTACGATTGGAATATCTTTTGATTCACCGCCTGCTGCACGAAGCTGCTCATGAGAGACTGTTGGTGGGAAGCCACCCTAAATATTAGCTGATCTTACAATGAAGGACTCCGGGAGACAGGAAGACTCCATCAGCATTGGTACTGTACCTGATTCCAAAGTAAACTGCTGTGTGTCAGTTAAAGCATAATTCTGCTTTATTACAAGTTGCACTGTATCTCATTTTTGCATCCTACAAGGTAATTATTGAAAATGTGAACACAACTAGTGAAAAGTATTTAAATATCTCAGGGTCTCGTTCACAAGTGAGGTAAGTTAAAATGTAAGGTCAACAGGTGGATCGACTCTGTGAAACCAGCGTTTTTCCACTTTGATCAAAGAGTAAGATCATTGGTAGAAGCAGCAGAGTTTTCATGTAAAGGCAGCTGAGCTCGTCTTAACGGAAGGAAGAAAATGATAATTAGTTTGTATGTTGTCATGTCCAACAGAGCCAAGGGTTGAGTTAAAAGCTGACTAAAGACATGCATAGAGCCGACTTTGGTGGTTCAACTAAGACCTGACAGAAATAATGTTTAAATGACATTATTGATTAAAGAGAGAAATAGAGTTGAGATCAGACTGACGGTGCTGTCAGTATCATTTTGAGCCCCAGCAAAGTGGTTTAGATAATCAGAACAAACTGTTGGTTTGTTGCCAACTTGTTCATGTTTCTTGCCCCGTAAAATCTTCTGTTATCAATAACTGCTGGAAACGATGGTTAAACAAAGTTGTAATAAGCCAGAAATATTCCGAGTAAAACTCAGAAAAATGTAAATGAAGTTAAACTTTTACTAATAGATTTCAAATGTTCCTCTTTTTAAATCACGGTAATTAATAACTTATATCAGCAAAAATGTGAAAAATGAATGAAATAATCCTTTGAGTAATCATATTTTAAGGTATCATGTCTGTAATATTCTTTGTTTTTCCAGAACTCGTTCATGTGTTCTTGACCAATCTTTTATTGGACTAATGGCAAGAATTTCTTCAAGTAGCCTGATTCATTTTCCAGGGTTGTTGTTGTCCATCTGCAGGTGAATACAGTGCTGAGTTCCTCCCTAAATCCTAGACGACCCCAGTGGTGATGACACCTGGTTAAACCCATTTAATGCAAATCACAAACCAGTCATTCACATCCTGCTTAGTGATGGGAAGTTGTTTGGTTTCTTCCTGAAATCAACTTTACACAGTGACTTCGTAACATTTTATAACCAATGCTGATGGATCTTGGAATAAGTGATCGAAAACGGCAGCACTAAAGTTTGATCTGCCTTCGTGAATTATACCTAATCTGTTTTGAAATGTTCTTTTTTTCTATTATTTTGTTCCCCTGAAAATGACAAATGCCCCACTGACATGTGTCATTGAGTTTTCCCAAATGCAGCATAGATGCAGTTTGTCTCAACAACCAAAAGATCACCTGTAGATTAAAATACCTGTTTTGTTTAATGTATGATTCTAAATACATTTGATCCAAATGTAAGTATATAAGCAGCAGTTCGAGATTAGATCATACCACTTTGCAGTTTGTTTTAATGAAGTATTTCAACAAGTATTGCTTTACTACTTATTTTCAATTGTTTTAATAATTGTATAGATCTGCCATGTTTCTGTTTTGTGGGACATTGCATGTGTTTTTGTGTACAAAATATCTAGTGTTGTAACTGTGAAAAACATAACCACTGGGTTGTGATTATCAGTCTGTGATAAGTTATTTCTTACCATGGCATCACGTTGCTGTATTTTTCAGCCTCAGACACTGAATTGAGAATAAAATGTATGTACAGAGACGTGTTTACTGTGTGTAGTCTCCATATTATCTGTACTGAATGGGCTGTGCTGTACATGCTCCATCAGCACCCTCTGCTGCCACTCTGCACAGTGTTCTATACTACAATTCAACATGGAACCAGGTTTTCTGTGCGGTAATCATTTAAAAATATGGAATATATATAATCTAAACTACTATCGGCCACTTTATGTCTGAAGATTCCTAGTCGTCCAGGTGTGGTTATCTTTTAAGATTGAATAATGTTAACTGGACTTCTTTCTTACTGGTTAGAAATGTTTCGCTACTCTTCACACCCCTAAGGTAAATTTTGTGTAGGTAGTTTCTCTACTTCAGGACGACTTAATGTGATGTATTTATTCCGAATATATAATCTGTCATTATTGGTTAACTGTCGGCACGCAAAGCGGTTAAAATCAGCTCCGCCTTTACAAACGTTGACTTTTGACCCTTAACTAATTACTGTACATGTTTAGCCATAAGTACCATAATCAGCATTGTTTAAAATACATTGTTTTACCAGAGGACTTTTACTTTTGTACGTTGACTAAAAGATTTCAAACGGTACATGTAGTGAATAATTTAAACTTGCACTTTTACTTGAGTATTAAGTTTGTATTTCTACCACCTGTGTACACAGTGGATCACATGTTGCTGTGTAGCTGCAGACTGATCAGAGTGACTATGCTGATGCTCGTCCTTGTCCTCCATGACACCAGTGTTAAAGTTATAGCTGATTGGTGTATGTGAAAACTGGAGATGAGGTGGCCTGATAGTGACCCATGTTAACCAAGTCTGCCACTGACTAGCACCTTTAGATTAACTAGCATTGCTAATCTTCTGTTGACTGACGCGCTCAAATAAACAGACACAACAAGGTTTACTTGCTACTTTTATTTACCTAAAGAACTGCAATATTGAAGCTGATTGTAGATGGTGCAGGTGACCCAAGAGCCACGGCCATAAAACATTTTGTGAAATAAACACTATGCAGTGCTTGTATGAAGTGGCAACTAATTATGAAGAACTTCAACAAAAATGTGTTGCACTCCACATTTTTACTGGCCCATATTAATTTATATACAATATAAATGTGTTTTTTATTTTAACTGCTGGGAGGATATACTACATGGGGTGTGACAGTCAGATGACAGTACAACATATTGGGTGTTTTAATCATATTTTAAAAAACCTAAACAAAAGTCTGTACACCTAAAGTGAGAAACGGGTTATTGTCGTTCACAGCAAAAAAAGTGAAGCCTAAGGTTTGATGCATATACATTACACCTTGTTGTGATGTGCGTCCTACCAAAGCAAACGAAGGCATCAATGAAAGTTCTGGGCTTTACTTTCTGGGTGCAAGCCAGAAAACTGAACTGACACAATGTTAAGACTGATGCAAGGCGAGTTTACACTTTTTTGTTCTGCCAGTAAAACCATATATTGAAACTCCACAATTTTTATTTTGTACAGAACCAACTACTTGCCAAGTCACTGCTGATGCTGTGCAATGCAATGAGGCCTTTTGAAATGTAAACCCAATGTTTGAAGTTAATAACTTATAAAATCAACTTGCTGAGCGAGTCAAGTCCATTAGGTAGCTATAAAAGTACAGACTGTTAGAGCACAGTAAATATGAAAAGTTCAACATAAAAGGTTTATATAATGCAATCATCACCTGTGCTGGAGAGATTCTAGTTTGTAACATCAAATGAACTGAAAAGGCACCTCACATTTCTCAATTTGACATTTAAACCAGACGTCCCTTAGAAAAGCATATTCAGTAGAAGGAAATGAAGCTTCACAATGTTTAAAATGGTACAAAATGTACCAAACCAAATTCAACACAGGATTCACTTTAGTGTCTTTGGGGATGGTCTGTAAAAACTGGGGGGAATAATTCCCTTAATATCAACCTTTCGTCAAAGGACATGTTTTGTAGTATTTACAGAGACTGTTTAAGGCAACCCTGCTTTTTTTTCCCCCCCAAGGAAACCAGTGTTTTAGCAAATCAGCTCTGTGACAAGCTTGGCATTAGGCATGTTCTGGCTACAGCACACATCATAGTCTGATCCAAGTAAGAAAAGGTCTTACTAGACTATGGGTTATAGTTGGGCTACACATAATCAAACTTGCACGATGCTAAACTGGTCAAAGAGGGAATCTGTCAAATGTGTACACGTCCACATTAAAGTTAGCTGTTTATTTTAGAACTTGTTTTAATTGTTGCAGACACATCTTTGGCTTCAACAAGCCTTTTTTCTATCCATCCGTGTCCAGGATCATTAGACCAGTGAGGTTTTAAAAGAACTGAAGAGCATGTGTTCATCACACATCAGCAATAGTTCCATCATTTTCATGTGTCAATGTTCATCTGATGTCCAAAGCAGAACTCTGTGGTGAGGAAGAAGCAGATAAAAACAAATGCTTTGGTCCATGCATGATGCATCTTGGCTGTTTAGGTTCATATACTTCAGAAAACATGTGATGGCCATATTGTCATATTCCAATCATATCCCAGCAGTCGGGGGTTTGGCCATTTGCTTCTATCCATTCTCTTTCCACAGTACAAGGTGAATGCTATGGTCGGGCATGCTGGTGGCAAACACCAGTCCAGAATCATTGCCACCATCCAGGCCATTGAGCCAGGAAGTGACACCGGCCAGGAAGCTGGATCCTCGTTTGGACTTTCTGTAGGCAGGTAAAGGCCAGCGGCCTGAGATGGCCTCTGTCCTTAGGTCCATCACATACAGATAGTTGTTGTCAAAAAGCAGTGCAAACACCTCTCCAAAGCTAAGCAGGGACAGGTTGGCTGGGTCCTGCATTTTTATCACCCTGTGAACAGCAAAATGTGTGAAGAAGACTTCAAGCAGCAGCAAATTTATTAGAGAACAGTTTTGCCACCAGATCCTTTAATCTAAACAAACCTGTACAAACAAAGCTGCTTTTCTACCTATTGGCACTCAAAGCGCTTTACACTGCTTCTCATTCACCCATTTACACTCACAATCACACACACACACACACACACACACACACACACAGGAGCTGCTTGCAACTAAGTTGTGTTTCAGCGTCTTAAGCTGTGAATCAAATGTTATTAGCATCCGTAACTGATTTCAGTCTAAATGTTACTGTCCCCTCCAAACCTTTAGAAGCCTTGAATGAGCCCTGCTGTTCCACTGTTGAATATATATTATAGCTTTTCATTTGTCGCCCACACTTTCTGAAATCACAACTCCAAACGAGAAAAAGCATGTATAGTGTAAATACGGTCAGATCGGGTTTGGTCTGATCTCAAGGGAACAGTTACTTGATTTTTTTCTAGTGGCAAAGAACTACTGTTACCATGGACACTAGAAACTGGATTTAAATTCACTTAAGTAAAAAAGGGAATCTGCTGTTACATAACGGCAGGATGGTCTACATGAAGTAAAATCAACCAAGTTAGCAAGTATTAGAATTTAAAGGCCAACATAACACCACCTTGGGAAAATATTGATGTGGGGTTGTTTGATCTTTTCGCAAATCTCAATGTTTCTAATGTTTACATTTTTAAACTCAGGACATACTGAACCTTGTGATTTAGTGGACATATTCGTGTGTCTGTAGTATAGTTAGAATTCACGTCTGAATTCCACTTTACATAGTCCATTTTATCTACAGAACAGATTTTTTTAAAATGTATTTTTACCTGAGAATCTCAAAACTGGCAAAGTCCCACTGATAAACTCCAAGGTCAGAGCTACAGATGATGTAGCGTCCGTCAAACTGCAGGCGAGGCTGAAGGCTGATGCTCCGATCCTCTGACACCGACAAAGTCTTTAAACACTTACAGTTGATTTCTCTACCTAAGGGCCAGACCTGCAGTGGGAACAATGTTGGCACCATCTTATCTTAAAACACAAAAGCTATGATAAAAGCCTCAAATGAGTTTTTCTTTGCTCTTCAAAAGTGAAAGCACAAGATAACAGCAAGAGACATCAGCATTACCTTAATTTCATACTTATCAGCACTTAAGAGAATATAATCACCAGGACTGTGCACCACAGACTCTACTTCACTTTTCTGTAGTATCACCTAATAGGAGGCAACAAAACAAGATACACATTTCACAAGTCTTAAGGTTATTAGCCATTTTTATTGATACCTATGTTATTAAAAAACATTGTAATATGTAATAATGTATAAACAAACACACCTTGGTGACCCACTCAGTGTGTCCAGTAAGAGTGTTGAGACAGGCACCAGCAGACAAAGCCCAGATCTTAACGGTAAAATCTGCAGATCCACTGACCAGCACATCCAGCTCATCGTTGTAATCCACACTGAAGACTGGAGGGACACAAAAGGTTTAAATACTTTTAATCATTTACTGAAATATGTTGTGTTAAAATGTTAACAAAAAACACATTTATTTATTTTTAAATATTTGTTTTTAGGTTCCCAAATGATATAGTTCAACTTCTAGCAGCTATAAAATTTGAGTTTGTGGGTTTGATTTTTTTCCAGGTTTTGTGTCTGAATAACTCAAACCGTAAAAACAAACCTGCTCCTGTGTGGCCACGGAACCGCTGGATTTTAGCACCTGTGCTCCACTCCCAGCATGCAATAGTGTTATCGAAGGACCCAGTCACCAGCTTCTGCTCATCAAATTTCACTGTGGCACAGGTGTGTGTCTGAATTCCATAAATACACTGCCCAGTGCGCACGTCCCATAATTTGGCAGAGAGGTCATCAGATCCTGAAAAACAACAGGACCTTCATGTTTTTGCTACAAGCTCTAACGGGGGATGGGCTCTGATGGCTGGCTCCAAGTTGGTAAAACACAAAGAAAAGGATACAACAACAACTACAACAGCAGCATAATCTGTATAAACGTGTGGCAGGTCAATGACATGACAGACTGCAAAATATAACATTTGCAGGAGGATTACCAAGGTCTTAATGTAAATATTTTTCATCTGTTCAACATATTAAAAGGTGTGTGCCCACTGTATTCTGTGACCCTCAGATAATGTAAGTAGACAGAGCACTTGCACCTGCACTTGGGCTGAATGATATTTAAATGAATAAAGCAATTTTTCAGTGCTGCTAACTGCTGTGAAAATGGCCTCAGCAGAAACAAACCCCAATGTCGACAACCACAAGGCCACAATGTCAAAGCGAAAGAATAAAGTCATATTGGCTGTTAGGATACAATCATGTTAAAATAAACTTAACGTGTTTGTTGTGTAGAACAAATCCTCTGATTGTAGCAGGTCTTAGTATTAGGCAAAAACAACCTAAGACAAACAAAATATACCTTTATTCATCATGTCCTTATTTTAACAAAAATGAAGCCAAAAAGAAAAATACTGTGGGCAATACTAAGTTCCCCCTTACTGCTTCCATAGCATTTAAGAGGGGACGTTGCAGCCAGATGCTGACAATCATCAGCCCTCGATTAACTGATCATCAGCAGGTCTGCAGAACTCTATAAAGCTGATGTTTTGGCAGTGTGATGGTCTGGAGCATTCAGTGTGTGTGTGTGTGTGTGTGTGTGTGTGTGTGTGTGTGTGTGTGTGTAAAGACAAGAGGGAAAGACAAAAGCCGTGGTCTTAAAGAAGCAGTGGTTGCTGCAAATTAATCTGGAAAGGGTTATAAAACCACTTCCAAACAATTTACATTCAACGTTCTACAGTAAGAAAGATTTACAGGAGTGCACGTTCCAGCACGTTCACCCCAAGGTCAGACCATGCAATGCCCCGAGCCATAGAAATAAATACCCAAGAGCTCCATCTCAGACCCTACAGGGCTCATTGAGCAGGTTAAAAGCCTCTTCTGTCTAAAAAGAACATGAAAGCACGACTGAAGTCCACAAACTTGCACATGAACAAACATCAAGACTTCTGGAACAATGTGCTATGGAGGCATGAGAGCAAAGTGGGATTGTTTGGCCTTAATGTTCAGCGCCACGTTTGGTGAAAACCAAAGACAGCATTTCAGCAGAAACACCCCTTACCCAGTGTACAGCACAGGGTGGAGGGGTGAGGATTTGGACTTGTTTTGCAGCTACAGTATATGGGCACCTTGCAGTCATCGAGTTGACCATAGGCCATCTGTGCAACAGCTTAAGCTTACAGCAGTAAATCTACAGCTGACTGACTGAGAAACAAAAGAATAAGTTCACAGTTTTCTTTACAGTCCTTGTTGAAGTTAGCTCAGTTGGTAAAGGCAGTTGTCCACGGACCACAGGGTCAGTGGTTCGATCCCCGGCCCTGGCTATATGTTGAAAGTGCCTCTGGGCAAGACACTGAACCCATAACAGCCCATTCCCCTCTCCAGCCGTGCAGCGCCGGTCCAAGCCCGGTAGAAATTGGGGGAGGTTGCGTCAGGAAGGAAAAACTGTGCCAAATCACCATGCAGACAATGATCCACTGTGGCGACACTGAACTCATAGGATAAGGCGAAAAGGACATCTAGGTTGAAGACCGCTATTGCGCAAGGAACAAAGCTTGGTCTGATTTTTCTCTTAAGAGTTTTTTTAAAGAATGTTTTGCAGGGTTTAAACACAATGTTGCCTACTGTTTTTGACCCTGGAGGTATGAATGCTCCACTTCATGCTGCTGCCCATATTTGGAGCAGGATGGTGCAGAGCCAAACTGAACACCAGTTTTTAAAGCAGATTTCAGGAAATAAAGCAAGGCCAAACATCTGGGGTGGGCTTAGTAGATCACTGAGGGGAAAGTCCTACACAATCAATCCAAGTTTGAGATTTATAGCAGTAGCAGATGTGTGTTTGTAAGAAGACAGAAAAGAGAGAAAAATACGATGCTGCATCAAATGCATAGTGTAACAAGAGTGGGGGTGTTGGACACCTGAACTAAATCAACCACACCCCCTCACCAAGGAGAGAAGTTCTCTACTTCTCCAGAGACATGTTCCAATCTGTTGTTTGTATCTTTGTGGAGAAAAACTCATACTGTAGCCTGACCTCATATGACACTATACTTTTACATGAGGTCAAAAAAAATGATGAACAAAAACACATTGCTGTGCTGTGGGAGAGGTGACATTTCAAATGAGGCATACAAAAAACATGTGTATACACCCAGGGGCAGATTCTAACTCATAATTTGCCACACTGACAGAGTACCTGTGCAGAGGAGCCCATCCTTATAGTAGAGGGCATAGACACGAGCACTGTGGCCAATGAGGGACGACGTCTCAAAGGCCTCCTGATCCTTCAGTTGTGTCATTCGCAGCTTAGCCTTAAGGTAGACCCCCTTCCAGTGTGAAGCATCCTGAATGGACTCGTCAATCCTCCAGCCTAACTCCCGACACACTCCCTGCCACACCTCTGTGCAGGAGTTTATTACCTTCAAAGATATGGATAATTGTTGAAAGGTTTTATCATTTACATGAGTGAACAACAAGTACTTTCAATAAAACACAAAAAGTGCTTGTTTTGGTTTGTAAATGTGAAGTTTCACTTATTGCTGTGTGTTTAATTACAGAGCAACATGCAGTGCTTCCTCTTAAAGTAGAGGCATGAGGGCCACCATAATAACCAGACCATGCCTACATGAAATCTAATACCAATACACTCATACACTATATTTCAAAAAGTATTGGCTCACCCATCCAAATAAATGAATTCAGGTGCACAAAGCAAGGTCCATAAAGACATGGATGAGTGAGTTTGGTGTGGAAGAACTTGACTGGCCTGCACAGAGTCCTGACCTCAACCCGATAGAACGAAGAGTGAAGACTGCGAGCACTGTGTATTATGTATTTCATAAACACACTTCCCAGAAGAGTTGAAGCTGTTACAGCAGCAAAGGGTGGGACAACGTCTTATTAAACCCTATGGATTAAGAATGAGATTCACTAAAGTTCATTTCTAAAGGCAGGTGAGCGGATACTTTTGGCAATATAGTGTATTTGGAAATGGTCATTTGCATTTAGGACTGTCTCTGTCCCCGTCTCCTACCTGCTATATCTGAATTACTTATCACAGCTTTCATTAAAAGAAAACCAAAAAAAAAAAAAACGAACAAACCCAGGAATACATGCAAACATTAATGAGAGTTACCCGAGTATCCAACGTTTAATATGCGTATACCAAGGTTTATAAAATTAGGCAGCATCTTCACTGATTATTCATGAAGTGTAGGCCTCAACAGGCTTGTACAGGTTAAAATAAGTTGGTGATATATTGTCTTCTGTCTTTCACTTTTAATACATTACAAGTTAGTTACAATGTGTCAGTAATTGATGTCATTAAATGCTGTTATAACATAACTGCTTAAATGTCACTAAGTAACCATTGCAAATATGTGTTGTAATGTATTAAGTAAAATGCAATATTTCTCATATTGCAACTAATGTTGTACTTGATACTAAAATCCAGGATATCTGGCTGCTATTAAGGCTAATGTGAGCATTGCATCCCTACAGAGAGGAAACACGACACTCTAAAAATATTAACGGTTTTCCCTGAAACTTCAGAAACAAATGAAGATGAGGAAGAGGGTAGAGGTAGAAGAAGGAGGCGATGTGAAAGGGAGAGTTAGCATAAGCATTGTGACGCAGTTATACAGGCTCCATTTCAAACTCACACTGCACTTGAACCAGTAGATCTGCCTGAGCCAGATTAGTTAAAGAAGCTCAAACATAGTGTGTGGTTTTATCAGGATATCCATGGTAGGCTAAGTTCCAATATATTACCTATATATTACCAATATAAACTCAGAATGTACTAAACCAAGACATATCTTCACTTATTGTACGTAAAAACAGATGCAAGAAGAGCACTTGGGAGCTTGTAGGAGAATTGTGAATAATATATGGGTTTATAAGATTTTCAAATCATTGTATCCTATTTTTATTTACATTTTACACATTCTAACTTTTTTGGATATGGGATTGTACTTTATTATGTGTAATTTTATCCTACCATTAATATTCTGAAATTGTTTTAACTTCCTTTGTGAAGTAATTGGTTTTACTTGTGGTTCGCATGCAAAATAGCAAACAAAAATCAGTAGAAATCAATAACAGCATATTTTTTTACCTTTGACATCCTTTTACCACCATGCCTGAAATATTTCCTAGTCACTGCGTATCTCGTTTTCAGCTATAATTCATTAAAGTATTACATGTGCATTCAAATGTTTAGGCTACTAATTTTCAGGCTACTAAAATAATTCTACACATTGTTACCTAGACTATTAAATAATGCATTTAATGTACAAGAAAAAGATCCACAAATATAGATGCTAATAAATCATATATGAAAACAATATTGTTTGGAGCAATGGCTTCAAATAATTTATCGTCTTAACAGTGAAGTTCACTCACAAGCTATACACAGTCTGAATGCAAGGTAACAACACAGAGTAATTAAGGTGGGCTAACAACTGATCGAGCTGTGTGACCTTTCCTAGAAAGCCAAGCAATCGTTCCTCTTGCAATCCTGGTATTTCCATTTGTCTTACATGAGGTTTTCCACACCAGAAAGGAAAGAAAAAAAGACAAATGAGAAGCATGACATTTACCTTATTCCACTGCTTGCACACCAGACAGCAGGTAAGCAGGGTCTGAGGGTCCAGCCAGCGTAGCAGGTAGAAGGCCAGCTCCAGGGGAAGAAGACGCAGGAAGTCTCGCTTGAGCAGGATCTCCAGTCCATTGGATAGGTGACGGAGCTGGACAGCACCACTTAAAGAAATTAGGTGGTCTAGACACTGGTTGCGCTGCTGGTCATTTAGAGAAAGGAAAGTGGCGGAGACTGACTCCAGCCACCCCTCAAAGGCCGCCTTCTCCATGGGCACATGAGAGCGACCTGCAGCATCTACAGGAATAATGCAGGATCTGACTTCAGCACATTACCTAGACACAAGATGACATAAGGATATGGAGCAGGCAGCGTACAAATAGATTAATATGTCTGAGTTAGGTTAAATAATCTTAAACAGACAGCTTCCATGTTGTTTCTTGACCAAGTTAACAAATGTAATACATTTTTTTAACATACAAAAAAGGTAAGAGGGTATAATGAGTGTATTATTGTTTCCGACTGATTTAGCCCTGCATTCTGAGATCGAAGTGGTCTACTGGGATGATATGGTGCTATGAGGTCTTCTATATATGATGGAGCCTGACCATTCAGAGCTTTATATGTAAGAAGCAGGGTTTTAAATTCTATTCTAAATTTAATAGGAAGCCAATGGAGAGAAGCTAGTGAAGGTGAAATATGATCTCTCTTGCTAGTTCCAGTCAGCACTCTTGCTGCAGCATTTTGGATTAATTGCAGGCTCTTTAGTGAGTTACTGGGGCATCCTGAAAGTAGGGAATTACAGTAGTCCAACCTAGAGGTAACAAATGCATGGACCAGTTTTTCGGCATGCCAACAAACACTTAACAACTGCTCTAGCTGGCTGACACCCAACAGGTGCCAAAACACTAGAACGCAAAAGAAATCTAAGAAAATGTATTATCAAGAGCTGTTTCTGCCAATCTGGCCACACTGTGGCACTTAAAAACATTTTGCCATAATAATAACAACATGATACACTTTGCGGTTTTTGGAACCAGAGTTCGCCCTTAACCACTGACCTAAAAAAGTGCCATTGCAATTCTCATCAGTTCACTCTTTTACCACTTCTTGTATAGTAATAAACAGCATCCTGTCACACAGTCAAGCGAACAGCCTTTACTAGTACTAGTAATCTTTGGCTGACCTAACATGCCACAGCCTGGCTGAGAGATAGTATGAGTTTTAGTAAGGGGTGAGGAGCTGGGGATTTAAAAAAGAAAACAAATGAGAGCATCATCACAAAACAAAAACGGGCACAAAAATTTGTTTGATCTCAACAAATTTGTTTTTTTTTATAATCTTTAGAAGCCATAATTGGGAGGAGGCCTGGTGGATCAGCGGTAGCGCATTGCAGAAGGCTGAAGCCATAATTGTACTTAAAATCAAAGTTTAATTATTTGCACAGCTCATATATCAATAGCAGGACACCACAAATGATGCTATTGCTTTGCCAAAGACTACCTTAAAATTCCACAGCAATAGTGGGAAAATGGCTTGTGAACACTAAGGAGGTAGAACTGATCTCTAAGAACATGTGTAACAAAAAATAAAACATAACCGCATACCAACAGGAACCTAACCCAACCCAAGAGTGAAGTTATGATCTGAACCTGGACCACTTGCTGTTGTTGAGGGGAAAATAAATTCCCAGGGTATCCTACAGGATAATATCAGGTTGTGTGTCTGCAAGATGAAGCTCAGAAGGAGCTGGGTGATGCAAAAGGACAATGACCCTAAACATTTAATTAAATCAACTACAGAATGGCTTTGAAGACACAAAATCCGCAGCCTTTTGGAGGCACCCACTTACCCTAATAGAGGTGTTGTGAAATGACCTGAAGAGTCATTCCCACCTGATATCCTAACAATACAGGTGAAGCAGTTCTGTAAAAAATGAATGGTCCAAAATTCATCTTGAATGCTGTGTAGGTCTAATTCAAAGCTGCACAGTTGAGGTTATTGCTGCCAAGGTGGTTTAAAACACTGTTACTAATACTTGACATGAAAGATTGTGGCTGTTTGTGTTTTGTCAGCCTAGAAAAAAAGTGTCTGTTGACATCAGTGACTTTAAACATCAGATCACATTTCATGACCAATTTATGCAAAGAGAGAGAATATTGCAAACACTGCCATTACTTTTCCTTGCAACTGCTCCACTGTTGCCTATGGCTTGCTCCAGGGGGAATTGTTGGGTTCTCTTTATACATCTTGACTTTATTCTGTAAATTGCCCTGAGATGACTTTGTTGTGAATTGGCGCTATATAAATAAAGTTGAATTGAATTGCAACCTTTCAACCATAATTGCTTGATTTACAAGATGAGCAATAGCATGATGCAAACATACAAATTATACAAGGTATAATTAGGGAAATTTTCATTTTAGAAAATAGCCATTTTAAAATTTAACAACAATTAGAAGTGTCAATCAAGTCAAACTATTTAATATACATTTAGAAATTATAAATGTCATGTTTGTTTTTTTGCCTTAATCCTTTTCAGATTAAATAAATGCAATACGTTTTTCCCCAAACTAGTCAACAGCAACAAGCATTTAAGACATTAGAGCGATGATGAGTTTATGATCCCATTCAATCAGCTATCGACTTGTAGTAGTTTTGTAATTTCACTGTATAATATCAGATAAGATACATTGCTTATGCATTTCTGTAAAAATGCCACAAATTGCAGAAGTCCATTAAACTATTATTTGTCTTTGGCCTCACACATACACGTCCCACTTGAGTTGATTAAAAATGAGAAGACAAACAGCTGAAGGCTTCAACGTCAGGTTTATGACTGTGATAAAGCAACACTGGCCTGTTAGGTAACGTTAACCTGCGTTTATCTGGTACAGGTCTCATGTATTAGAATGAGTCACTGTGAGGGAAGCTAACGTTAATTACTTTTTTGCTAGAAACTGTATCTGCTAAGTTAGCTACTTGGCTAGTTAGCAACTTTTGTATAGAACGTTCACAAAGTTAATAATGCTACAATTTAACAGCAAGTTAGCTACGACTCGAAACAGTCAAGTTTAAAATGAGCAGTATCTGCTAGTGCTAGTAAACACGGATACATGACATTAAATGTTAAATCAAACTGTCCACCAACCACACAGTTGCAGGGCGCTTCTTTATTTCTACTTGCCTGGCTTAACGGTAGTTGGTTCACATAGCGAAGTTAGCTGTCGTAAGCTAACCCGTCATCCAGCAAGTTGAAAGGACTGTCCAAGTAACCTAGCTTCTTAGCTAACGTCAGCTAAGCACCATGCTGAGAATCCCGGATTCTTTTAATTCTGAATTACATATTGTTCCTAAGGGAATAGTCTTGTATACATTCCCGAGGCTCCGAGTTTTAGCGCCTAGTAGTAGGACAGAAGGATACCAGATTCTGACAGCTTGGAAACCAAAAGATAATGGAAACGCTACCCTTGCCCTGTCCCTTTGGTTTTTACCCTCAGTATAGTCTGAGAGGAGGCGGCGTTAGCGATTTGGTAACTCTTCCCAGAATACAAATTGCATTGACGGTACACGTTCAGAATAAGCCAGGTAACTACATTAACAATATATTAGTTTTTAACCGAAAGTAATTAATTGTAGTTCCCTGTATAACTGTCTTAAAAAAGGATAAACTGTTTAACGATATGATTTTTCACTTAACATAACCCAACTTGCCTGTAAGACATTACCACGGGCCATAATGCATAAATCCCGGGTAATGTGGCTTCCGGTGTCGCGCACAATGTGGAATGATGTTAAACAGAGAATAGGGCTGTTTGCTCGTGGCTGGCTCTACCGGTGCTTCGGTTCTGTCTGTACTGTGCCAGCAAAAGAAGCTTGGTGGCATTTTTTAAAAGTGTATCTTAGTCAGCATAACATATGCTGCCAGCAGTCCGATGACTGTTTTTCTGACCGTAGGCGCGCATAAGAAATCGCGCGAGACAAAAACATTCTGACATGTATTGACGAATTCTGACCACCAGAGTGCGATATATCCCCATATTTTTGCAGTATGGTAGCCTATTTCATCATAAACAATTGATTTAAAAATTAATTCATAGATTTAATGTAATGTGTCGTTAATCAATTAAATCAGTCGTTCATTATATAAATCTACAGCTCACTCCTGTTCCATAGTCTCTGGAGAACAGTGTGCGTCACATTATGTTCTGTTATAACAAGTTATTGACACAAAGGTGGTTTCAAAATAGGTTTGATATTGAACTAGTTTGTTGATATAGTATTGCACTTAGTAGCCTAGAACAGTGTGTAAATGTTTTCACTGCCCTTAACCTAGAAATGTTGTTTCCTTTTTGTCTCCTGGAGCTTGTATGACGAGTCTTCGGTCAAGAGGGTTTTCTTTGAGCCAAAGCTTTTGTTTCCCCAAGAAATCACATTCCTAGGGTTGTGTCCAAATCTAATCCCTGACGCTGGAATTCTAGTGAAGCAGGTCTGCCAAGTCATGGAACTACAACCTGGCAATCTGAAGAATCCCTTCATCATTCATTAGCAAAAAAAAAAAAAGATAATCTTCCCCAAAGCACAAATGTATTATTTAGCAAAAGAACCAATGTAAGAATAGCAACAGTATTACTACTTTGACACAAGGTCCATTTAGAGCATTTAGAAGCTTCATGAACAGGAAACAAAACCTCATTCCTAAAGATGTGGGGACACTTTGTAAGATGTGGATAATAACAGAATGTACCCATTATGAATAAAAGCATGTTTCAAAAAACTTATGACAGGAACATATTTACCGCTCATATTTCAACACCACTCTGGACTGCAGTCAGGCCCCAGACTGAGTCATGCTATTGTAATACATGCAGGATGTGGTTTGACATTGTGCTGGTGAAATGAGGACGACCTTCCCTGAAAAAGATGTAATCTACAGTAGATGGCAGCGATATTATGTTAAACTTTACTGTTTATGATGAAATCCCTATATATCTATATATCTATATCTATATCTATATAGATATAGATATATATCCCCTTTGGAATTTTGTAGCTTGTATGACCACAAGCTTGGCTGCACAGATAAACAGAGAAAGTAAAAAGGCGATGATGGTCAGGAACACAGAGAAACCAGAGACAAATGAAGTGACCACACGAGAGGCGCTATTTCACGCTGCAGCAGGAACAGAACAAAACTGCCGGGAGTCAAATCCATGAATACTTTAGTATTTCATTCTGCTTTTAAGGTGTTTAAAGCTCAAACTCATTTTTAAATTGCAATAAACATTTTCTCAATTGTCTCAATTTTGTCATTATTTCTATTACGCAAGCATTTCGGTCTTTTATTGCCCCTGTCCCAGCTCACCGTTTGAGTAGAGGCTCCAAAGGTTCACTCGTTTCCAAAGGCGGCACCCACACCTGCATATCTGAACACACCACACGGTTTGTGAGTGAACAGGGATTGTTCTTACCTGACTTTGATTAATCAGAGAAAGTTTATTAATTATTGCCTCCTAATCCTGCTTAGTCAATGATCAGTTATGTCTGCTCTGTACAGACTGTCATGATCAGCTTAATAAAATAAATGGGAAATGTGTTTGTAACGCTGACACTAGAAATGATCTTGGCTAATAGCTCATGACCTCACCAGTGTGAGGAGCTCCTTTTCAGAGGGACGGTGACTAATATGTTGCGTTAAAAACACTTGTCATTGCTGTTACTCTCTCCTAATGTGCTTTTTTATCTACTACTGATTAGGTAGGAGCCTCTCAAGGACAGAACAACAGATCTGCTACATCTTTTTCCTCTGTGGGCTTTAGTAAGCATTAATTGCAGTTTGCATTCCTGTTACATTACGTACTGATAGTCCGATGAAATATGTGTAATAAAGCTGTGACTCAGTTTGAGCTGATGTGTCTTTTTAGTCTTGGAGTTGTGGTTGCTCACTGATTAAACAAAAGGAAAATATACATTTAATATCTATTTGTTATGTCTCTCAAAACTTAAATATCTTCTCTAATTTGACTTTGCATTCGGTTTTCTCTCTCTGTCTTAGCTCTTTTACTTGCTTTTTACCTCACTTGTAAGTCGGTGGATAAAAGTCTTAAAATAAATGTAAATGCCACAGGAATAAAAGTGTTACTCTGTGTTAGTGTCATATACTAGTTAACAACTTGAAGTATCAGCTTCTCTACATAGTATTTAGTTTATTGCTTTCCTTTTTCTTTCTGTGGCCTCCAGTGAAAGCCAACCTGCCTCTTCATCCGTCCATTATCTGTAACTGCTTATCCTGTTTAGGGGGCTTGGAGCCTATTCCAGCCGTCATTGCGTGAGAGGTGGGGTCCACCCTGGACGGGTCTCCAGTCTACCTCAGGGCCAATGTAGAAAAACATACACAGAAAGACAACCATTCACACCTACAGGCAATTTAAAGTCACCAATTAACCTAATATGCAAGTCTTTGGACTGTGGGAGGAGTGGAGTGGATGCATGGGTTTGGTTTCTATTGGTATTGGTTTTCTACTGGCTCAGCAGGTTTTTAATTGGTTACATAAAAAAAAAAAAAGAGAGGGGGAGAGAGAAAGAGAGAGTTATAAAACACACATTGATCCGATAGATCAAATCAACAAATCAAAGAACCAAATGTTACAAAAAGTATCCAAGTGTCTCATTATTCCATAAAACTGCTGCTCACATATTATTTATGCTTTCACAAATGTTTTGAAAACATTCCGATAATCTACTTCCGACTACTTTCTAACTTTTTCTTCCTACCTACATAAATAGCTAGTTTTGTCTTTCCAAAGAAGAAGTTTATTAAATAATCTTTTTTCTTTCTTGTTTTACCATAAAACCAAACACAACAAAAAAGAACATTACTCAATAATTTAAACAAGGGGCACAACAGCTACCTAAACAAATTCTGTTATTTTTGTTTTGGGTTTTTTTTGTTCCATCAACATAACAAAAATAAATTTCTAACGTATGCACAGGTTTTGAATTTTAACCACACCACTGCATAGCAAGAAGTATCAATATTTAATATTGGTATTTGAATATTTTTTAAATATTTATTTAAAAAATATTTAAATAAAAAGATGGCTTTGATTAGGATTAACAAACAAAAAAACTAAAAAACTAACAAAATGTTTTTCCTAATTTCAAGTCTTAAATAAACTTTGAACCATTCATGGCATGGAACTTTCTGATAGCCTAGCACTTCTTATCTTCTTTCTGGGGGCTCAACAAATTAGAGATTAGAGCTATAAAACCAGGGGGGAACCAAAAGAACCAGAAACATTCAAGACTTGCTGATGTTCCACCTGGTTGAAAGCCTTTTCTTGGTCTCATGAAATAGGATGATGTTGGTGTCTGAATGTATTGGAGGCTTCCAAATCATCGAAAATAGAAATTTTATTATCCCTAATAGATGTGTTTGGATTCGTCAAAGTAAATCAAAGGATCTATGGTATATAAGTATATATAAGTACTTGTTTCCCAGTGTCTTTAAAAATACTTTATAGCCTGCACAGAACAGACTTACTGAACTCCAGTTCATTTTTTCACATCCCCTTTCCTTAGGCACCCAGCTGAGCACAGCCTCCTTTGCACTGTTATTGAAGACATCAAGTAAATCCTTCCTCAGTGGAGGCCAAAATGTCTAAAGGTCCACAGGGAGGCCTTTACTGCCAGGACCTTTTCAACTCTCCACGCTGGACAGGAGCACGTGCAGTTCCTGAAGAGATAATTGACATTTTAGCTCTGCATGTCTGGACACTGCATGGTCTTTTCTATAATTGCTGGTACTTGCTGGAGTTTAGAAAAAAAAAATTCACAGCTCTCTTCTTAACGTCAGAGGACTCTGTTAGCTTCTGCCCATCAGCGGCCTGAGCCAAATGACCTGTCTTCTTCTCCAAACTGAAGAAAAACCTTAAAGTGGAATGTATTTCAGCTACTGTGTGTTTCTAAATCTCTATCCAATGACTGTTTGATGATTCCAAACAGGTCTGTTAGTACAAAGTGTTTTTGGCTTTGAGTGTCTGTAAATTCACTTAAACTCCAAAGTTCCACAATCTGAGTCTCTAAACCCTTTACTGATCCTTAATTGATTGTTTAAGTTACATGAAAAATCTATTGATTACAAAACTGTTAATATCTCATTTCCCCACATCCCACCATTGTTGCAAACATCTAAAATACTCTTTTCTAACTTTTGTTTATTGACCATTTCAAATTGAAATATGCGCCAATATGCACCTTTAGATCTCACATAATTAGTAAACATATCTCCAGGTATAATTAATGATCTGAATACTTGCTGGTGACAATGAACAAGACTTAAAAATCTCTATATGATGCTTATGCTAGCTATGCATCTGGTCATTAAGATTTAACAGTACTACTACTCGGATATTGTTTAGTGATCTAGTACTTTAACTTTTTTAATTTTCATCAGATAAAAGGAAACAATCTGTAAGGTGTTGCAGTGTTTTATTTTTAGAAGCCACCAGATGTCGCTATACTTTCTTTGAAGCTTTAATCGAGGCTTCGAATACAGTTTTGGCACAAATTAACCTTAAGCTTTATGAGGCTTCCTCTGCCCATCACTACAGTAACCTACCTTTAACGTTACTGCACAAGTTATTCACCTCTTCACATTACTATGAAAAATAGAGAATAAACTCCTCTGCTAGTTGAATTTGTTTAACTAAGAACGACGTTACCTTCCCTTTGCTCCTGCCATCCATCCTCACTGTCACCAGAGTTTCTTGGGTGTTAAGTCTTGACTTTATTCACACAAGTTGGCCCATGAGCGCAATGCACAAGATCCTGATCATGTGGCAGTTACTATAGGTGACACAAAGTTCATGGGTGCAAATGGACCAGGGGGTGTCAGGCACAGCTGGTATTTAGGGAAAGGAGGGGTAACAGGCTAAGTGATGTATGTCTGACTGCTAAGCTCCAAGCTACAAAGGAGCCACCAAAGCTGCTGAAGACACTAATGAGACAGTGATTAAAACCTGGTCTCTGGATTCACTGGACTGCACACAGTGAAGACAACACAATGCTGGAAGCTAATTGGTTCACACAAACACAACTTGTGGATTTGGCCTTAGCAAGGATGACACAAAATGAAAACTACATGGAGACATGGTCAACAATAAAATATTATTTAAATTTACTGTAGTTCAGAACAGCATTCAAGAAAAACACGATAAACAGAGGTGGTTGTAAGTGGTGTTTAAACAGATTGAATTTTGAAATAGGCACAAACCCAATGTGTTTCACGAGGATGACTGAACAAAATAATGTAATTACACTACTACATATAAAATGTTTTTAGTCTTAGATGTTTTCTGTGAAAATATAGCAACAAAATTATACTAAAATTATAATAAATTATGATAAATTATAGTTGACATAACCGAAACAGGATTCAACAAAATCAAATTTAAATGGTGACTTCCCCATTTTTTAACCTTCTTTCTATGGATCTTCTTTGGGGAGAACATATGAATTTGAAATTCTAACTGGAATACTCCTTCAGATGATATCATGAGGATGCAATGAACCTACTTTGGAGGGAGTTTTTTGTCCTGCTCCATCAGAACTCCCCCAAAACCACAGGGAGTCAGTGGAAAATCATTGAAGTTGTCCTTTATTATTATATATTTATCATATTTTACAAGGAACACTGATCACTTCTGATCAAGAGTGAAATCTTCAGAAAATAGTCCAGGGTGCAACTAGTAGTCAGCAGTGAACTGCATAAGAGTAATTGTTATTTTAATCTTATTGTTTTATTGTTTTACTTTGAAACTGTTGAAAAGTGCACTTCACCTGAATGGAAATTTGCAATTTGTTAGAAGCCTTCAGTATAATGAATTATTTAAAATAATATCTGCATAAATGGAATGAAACTGAAAAGTTATTCTTTTAAGATTCATATTTTTACTAAGATTGTTTAACAGTCCAGCGAGTTTTAAAAATATGCTTTCTTTTGATCATGCATTAGTTTTTTGTTTTTTTTTTTCTTTCATGGCTGCCACTACCCTATCCTACCTTTTCAATAGCTCAGTGAATGAAGAGTGTTGGCCAGTGTTAGTCCAGCTCACATTTTGTTGTTGTCTCTGTGCTCTCATGGCTGATTAGACTTAGTGAGTCCAGAGCAGGGAGGGCTGTCCGTTTGAATCCAGGGCTGCGCTCATTAGCAGCCAAGCATAGGCAGTGTACAGCATGCCAGCCTGAACACAGGGCAACAGCAGTACAGTGGGAACCTTTTCCATCACACAGGAGCATGGCAGGACAGTAAGGGCTTCTCGTGTCTTTTAGATTTCATTTTCCGTGCAGTGTTGTGTCATACAGACCCAGTTCAGCGGTTTAACCATGGAGTTGGAAAAAGTTCATCTGAATCTAAAGACAGTGCTGCTGACAATGATGATGTTCAAGTGGGGTGAGTATAAATATCAATTCTGTCATTGTTACCTGTGATACTAACTATAATTAAATGCTAGTACTGACAACTATGTCCAGTTTTGCATCTTGATGACAGACTTTTTTAGCACCAGCTAATATTGGATTCTCACACTTATTATACCACATGTATTTACTGTGTGCTTACAAACAAAAACATTAGTGCCAGCATTTTTATCCTATGTTGGAAAGTCTAGACAACAATGCCACAACAATTGTCCCGTTCTCTGAACCTCTCAGTTAAGAGGACCAGGTCTCAGGAATGTCAATGTGCTCTCAGAGATACTGGCCCATGAACAAGTATCTTTTGAGAGGTGCTTATTGGGCTGTTTGGCTCTGCCACTATATTGAGACACTCACATAGATGGAAATAAGATGGAGATGCTTTGTCATTTTTACACAGTGAGGAGAGGATTGGATAGTTTCTAGTGGCATCTCACAATAATGGGAACCCACAAGCGTTAGTGGAGTTAATTGTTTTAATCACCAATCAGCTGTTGGACTTTGAAAAAATATCTTAAAACCTGTCATTTATTGTATTATTGTATTGAAGGTGTCATTTCAGAGAAGAGTTTTTGCTAGTTCCTATATGTCAGTAATGCAAACTGAGCAACAGGCATGAGATGAACAGAATGACACTCATTCAGATCTGCCATGTTTTTCAAATTTAATACAAATCAAAAAATAAACTACTATTTAAAAATGTGCAGTATATATTGATTGGATTTCACCTGTAGCATTTACTTGGACATAGTTTAGTAAGACAAATGTAGAAGGTCCTACAGAGTTCACACTTCATGTCAGGACATAAATCAAGTCATTCAAGACTGAGGAACTCTCTGTAGACCCAGTCCGAGTAAAACACAATAAGACAACTAACACTGTTAGTCAAATGGCATTTAAAGAGCTGAGAACATGAGAAAAAAGATTCAAAGAGGACGCTCTTGAGAGCACGTGACCTGAGACTGTGGTGACAGTTCATCTTTCAGCAAGACATGGACCTGAAGCAAAAGGCCAAGATAATGGTGACGTAGCTTCAGGACAAGCTCTGACTGTCCTTGATCGGCCTCCTAAAGACAGACAGGATATGTGTTTTTGCAGTAAAGGTGTGTGTGTCCATGTGTTGCAGTACCTGAGCTATGGTCCTCTAAAGAAGAACACGGCTAATTTCTGGGACATACTTGTCTATACTTTACTCTGTTCACAAGATGCCTCATGTGTCTCTGTATCAGTAAATAGGACATATACAGTACAGTATGTCCCCCAACTCTCACTATTTGATCTGTTGGACAAAATCAGTACATTCCTTAACACTTGTTGGAGCTGTTCTGTCCTATTACGTTTTTATGAAATGTGTTTACTGTACATCCTCCCTGAACAGTTCCCAAGACAACAGGAGTATGGTCAGCATCTGGGTGATGACTTTTTTGCCCCCCCCCCAAAAAAGAAAACAAACATGGTACAAATCAGAGTGATAATTGTTTGGAGATTTAAACTTTTAAGAAATGTATACATTATTTATGTTGGTGGCAATGTGTGTAATAGAAAGACGTAGTAAGAAATAGTCCAACACACTGGGAAATAATAGTGCACTTAAAGGATCAACATGGATTTAATGTCTCGTTGGAGTCAGTCCGTGGCCTTATTTAGCATAATACTGAAGGCGTGGGGGAAACAGTCTGGCTCTGTCACAATTAATGAGGGTTTGAGTAAGAGGAAGAGTACGTGGGGGAGACTTTTGTGACAGTATAGGTGGCAGAGTGGACACAGGCTTGAGACCGAAAGCTTGAAGCTGTAATCTGTGCAGGTACCTTGACACCAGGAGATTAGAGGAGCAAGGGGATTGGCCCAAAGAAGCCATAGGGATTACAACATGGAAAAGCTCTGGAGGTCAGGGAGGCCATAAAACCTGCTCTGCTGAAAGAGGGGGAGGGAAATTAGGACGAAGAGTAGAAGGAAGGGGGTTGGATAACAAAAGGGGGTGAAGTCTGGGATCAAAACACAGCGAAAGGGTGTGTACACTGAAAACCAATGTATTGACTGAGAGCGATAGAGAGAAATTAGAGATTACAAGTGACAGGTGTTTAAAATCACAGTGAACTTCTCTGTCATGAAGGTGCTTCTGCTTATGTTTAATTTGTACTTGTGCGCCAAGAGCAGATTGGGACATAGGCTACACAAGTGGCCAATGTCGTTGCAAGACTTACAGCCCTATGTGAGACCTATGGTGTAGATTCGATGCATTAGTGTAAATCCGGCTTTAGAGGCGTAGTGCTACCAGGAAGTGCAGTGGGTAGAGTTTCGAACTTATTGCTGATTGCAAAACGGACGTATAGAGGAGAACTGCTGATTTTATTTTTCATTGTGCAGAACAGGGTTGTTTGAGAATCCCAGTGTGATATATATTCAGCACCAACATTCAGTGCCAGTGCATCACAGATATATAACCGCAAACATTTATGTCATTAGTCTAGAAAAGGGGATACAATGTGAACTCACTGCAAATGGTAAAAATTGCCCTGACTCCTAACATTTATTGTAAATTATTCGTAAAAATAAACTGCTAATAGATGTTTTTCAAGAACATCATTGCAAACAGATTATTGTTGAAATGACCGTAATGAGGATATGTTGGCAATTAACATACATAAGTTGCAAATGTATTACACTTAGCATATCAGTAAAATGTTCCCAGACAGAGTAATTTTGTCCATAATTTTGCAATACAATATCTGGTTTGTTAAACTTCCTAATGGTTGTGTTAAGGCATTCAAAGCACTTAGTTATGGTTAGAAACACATTATGATTTGGATTAATAGAAAAAAAATGATATCTGATTTTCAACACAGCCACAATTTTTCCACAATTTTAACCTCGACTAAGATGCTTTTTTAACCACACACAGGACTTTGTCTGTAGCATAACAGTCCTGCAATTTTTTACAATTACACATTTAGCAGACAATTTTATCCAAAGTAACTTACAACTAAGAAGGAGACAGTAGGAACTACATTGAGGTCAGTGTCTTGCTCAAGGACACTTTGAGACATAGCCAGAAGGAACCGGGAGTAAAACCAAGGACCTTGTCGTCCATGGACGGCTGCACTACCAACTGAGCTACAACTGGGCCAGTTTTACAAACCTGCCACCCAAACCCACCTACTTTAAGTTGTTTGCTTTACTAAATGTAATGCTTTATTCAGTCAAATATTAAATTATATAGGAACATATCATCTCCTGACTCCAGTCCTTTCAAAAACATAATCTCGTTTGCAACATAGTTGCATAGGAGTCCCATTTTATTATAATATGTTCATGAATCAGTAAAGGTGGACCGAGAACTGAGCCTTGATGGATGCTACATAAGAAAACACAAACTCACAGTAAAACACAATAATCACAACTTCTAATAGAGAGATACTAATAAAGTTTGGAATGTAGAATTGGCAAGTGTAGACATTCACACAGACTAGTGGTATATGAATCAAATTAATAAATAAAAACCAACAGAGCCTTTCAAATCCATTGAATCAAATAGTTTACGGTTAAAATAATTTCCCATACGACACTTCACTGAACAGTGTAACTCTACTCATGTTTTACCTTATAACGCAAGCAAAGGTTTGTCTTTCTCACTCAATTAACACACTTATCCTTGCCTCCCTATGACACCAAGAAGACTTGAAACTAATCTTGACAACCTTGACAGCCACCTGTGACTCTTGTAATCTACAGGTAGCTAACACTGTCTTATAGTCCACTGTAATCTCTAAAGTTCAAACACACTTAGTGTCTAGAGGGCAGAGTCAGGGGATGGTGCGTCTCAATCACAATTGGAAATGGCAACAACCTTCTGCTTCAAAGGTAGAAGCCTGGGTCATTGTAGTAGGACTGTCCTTAACCAGTTATCAAAGAGCATACCGAATGTAGACTGATATTTGTTCCATCATCTCTTTAATCAGGCATATTCTCACTATGTTGTTATGTCTCATTATAAGAAGAATGTTTTCTCAAATTGTGTATTTTTAATTCTTTAATGATCCTGGATTGTTTCAAATCAGTTTTTTGTTTCACTCAAATTAATAATGTAACTAATTCAGAGATTGAGTTAATATTTCACACCCATCAGAATTACACATGACCCTCATGTGAGGTTATCTATGAGTGGCTTTGGGAGGTACAGTACAACAGGTCCACCAGTCACAGAGTCGGGGGTTTAATTCCCAGGTAGGTACTGAAATCATACAGTTTTAGCCACAGCTGCTCTCTCTGCACCCTGTCATACACTTTCTCTAAATCTACGAAGACACAATGCAACTCCCTCTGACCTTCTCTGTACTTCTCCATCAGCATCCTCAAAGCAAATACTGCATCTGTTGTTCTCTTTCTAGGCATGAAACCATATTGCTGCTCACAAATGTTCACCTCTGCCCTTAGCAAAGCTTCCACTACTCTTCCCCACAACTTCATCAGCTTTATTACTCTGTCACCAATCGAGCTTATTTGTGAATAGTGGGGGTAAAACTCCGGAGAAGTCACTGTGAGTGACTGAGCTTGTTGATGACATCCATTGCCTGCGACTGCCTCAAAACTGGGCAAATACAAACACCCTAAGGTGAAGAACTCGTTCAGTCATACGAACACAACAACAATGTTGAACTGGAAGGACAACAAAATTTGAGAACTTCTGTCGGTAAGGACAGACCTGGAAATCGACAAACAAATACAATACATCCTCTTCAACGCCCTCCTTGCTTCAATCTTACTATTCTTTGCTACTTCCTGCTCCACACCAGTACTTACATATTGGAATGTCTTAAATTGTGTCTTTTGGTTACAATATTTATACGTGAGAAGGTATGTGAGGTACTTTGGGAGCTGTAACAGTAAAGCTTCATAAAAAATCCCCCAAACTTTTTCATGTAAAGAGCAATGATAAGTAAAGAACATATAATTAGCGATAACGTGTAATGCACCGTGATAAGCAAAGTTCAGCTGCTAAATTTATGATACAGCATTGTGGCAGTATGTCCCCATGATAAGGAACAGAAATAAAGACAGTTTTACAGATGAAAATAAAAAACAACCTCTAATCCTACAAAGACTTAATTAAGCAAAATCTGAACTGATATTTGGCTCAACAGATAACAAAATGTAATACTCAACAAGAGACAGAGTATACAGTATACTCGTAGGCAGAGTATACTCACTGACTCGTTGTGTGGGTGCAGGGGCAAAAACGTTAGAACCACCTCTTAATATACTCCACTCAAGTAGACTCAATCAATAATAAGCACGTAGTGGAATTGTCACCTTTGTGACAGTTTCAACTTAAAAACGTAGAAATTATAACCTTCTAAAAGTAGAATTTAATAAAGAAAAACTTATCTGTCTGACTACTAGTTGATCTCATTAAATACTCTTTCTCTCTCTGCCCCCTCCCTCCTCTCCATAACTCCCTTCACAGTCATTATCTTCCCCTTCAGTGACAATTTGGTAATAGGACACTGATCAAAGTGTTGGGGGTTGGGAGGCTGGGAGTGGTGGACGGAGGTATTTTGCACAGAGAGTTTGAGATTGGCCTAATAAAAGGAATGTGGACTGATTCAACAGAAACCTCATAGCATTGGCTGGTGAGGGGAGACAGCGTATGTATTGTAAATCCTCACTGAACCCCCCCTTAAAGTGTTCACATCCACTTTGTGAATTGACATACACAATGGCCTCACAGGCCCAGAGAACAGCTATTCATTGAGGATAAAGCACAGTATGGTCATTCTTGTCAGCCGCTAGCTCAAAGCAAATTAAGACAAGAAACACAATTGTAGCTAATTTAAGGAACAAACTGTTGGACTGGTCCAATACTAGGAAAACTTGTACCTACTGTATGAATGATGACTAGATGACTAGTAGTGGCTCCAGTGGCCATAGACAGATCATAAGAGACCTGTAGTTATTTGTTTCCAAATATAATCTATTCATTTGTCTAATATATGTATATATATTTATTAACCCACAGACATTTAGATGGACTCAACATGAAATGAGTGTCATGGCAATACTGGGCTAGAAGTCATTAATTTAAACAGTTTAAAACCCAGGAATTTGCACATTGCTTATTTTAATTTATTTAGTTTTACCTCAACACAGGATCAAAAATATACATGCAGTGCAGATATTATTTAGTCATATCCCACACTTATGATTACATTTAACCAAAAGTGCATAAGTGTTTGAGGAAAACTTTGATCTTCACCAGCTTTTTGAATATTGCAAGTGAGTCTGCTGAGCTTGCAGAGTTGAGTAAATGGTCTGTACATGAGTACTGTAGCTCATTCCACAATTGTGGGACCCCTGAGCTCAGCAAGTTTCCTCTTCTCGCCTTTCAGTTGGTAATGTTCAATTAAATTTGTTTGCTTTGTGGCAAAGATCTAAGCTGGTATAGTGATGAATTTCTAAGAGAATTTTTAGACTTGTGACATTTTCTAAGAACTACCCATAAACCTGACATTGTCTAATAAAGATTAGATCCCAGCAAAGATAAAAGTATCTTAGCCCTTGTAGTTGTAGACTCATATGTGCTGCATTCTGATGCTTGGTTCACAGTCATATTAGTAGATCCTTCCGTTAATATCAAATAGATTTAAAAATCAGTCAAACATACGCAGAATAAATATGACAATCAGCATGTGAAAAGGCAGCTTCACAAACAAGTCTGTTTTCAAACATTAGGCTGCTTTAAAAGTACAGCTACTAGTAACTTATAACAGAACATTGTGTTGATAGTGGGAACACGTTTGATTAATTCATTTGGATTCACTGTCAGTAAATTATTATGGCAATTTCCATATGCCATATATCATATAGGAAGACGGCCTTTCTGTTTTGCATTTACATTGACTTCATAAATAGGACCACTGACCAGCAACACTAATTGCGACAGGAACCTTGGTTATGATGTTAAAATTGCTTTTACTTACACCCACTGGCACTACATCATACCAAGCAACAAGGTCAACTGCACTTTCTT
Organism: Channa maculata; assembly: GCA_020496755.1. Taxonomy (NCBI): domain Eukaryota; kingdom Metazoa; phylum Chordata; class Actinopteri; order Anabantiformes; family Channidae; genus Channa; species Channa maculata. The sequence continues at coordinate 1,650,589 of CM035615.1, read as the reverse complement.
ACAGAGACAAAAGTTTTTGTCCTTTCTTACTCAGATTCTGAGGTTATCTTCCTTCATTATTCCATCCACTCTGTACAAAGCAGCAGTTCCGCTGGCAGCAGAACAGCCTCAGAGCAGGATGCTAGAGCTTATCAGTAGGTCCACTGTTCTTGGGTTTGAATGTCTCACCTTTACTCCTTCAAACAGGTCAGTTTTTTCTTCTTTATTTTTTCTGTCCATTTGGCCAGTCAAAACTCTAGTGGAGCTAGAAGGTGTTAGCTTTAGAGCAGAAGCTTCTTTCTTGGACAGCAGTCTTTTAGTCCATGTAAAACTCACTTGACTGTAGACAGTGACACAGCAGCAGCAGCTTCCACTTTATGACAGACCTGTGTCATGATGGTTCCTGGGTTGTTCCTGACCATCTGAACCAATGTCCTCTCACCTGACTCACACAGTTCTGGTCTTCTTCCAGACACTGGAAAGAGGCCCCACCTCCCAATCCCTTGGATTCATGTACAATTGTTTAAACTGATTATGTTGGAATCTGCTGTTTTTTTATTTTTATTTTTATTTTTTATGTCTTCTAGAGACATTTCTGACTACCAAACCCTTTTTATGTTGGTACAGAACCCACCAGCTGTAGTGTTCACTAACAGAAGCTTAAGGTGTCTCAAGCTTAACAAATTGAAAGGCATATTAAGTTTCAGCCCCACCACATCAACAAAGGGGGTCAACATGGATGTATGCATTATTTTTAGCGTCAAGACCCAATTGAAATAAACCCTGAGCACCCTGAGTCTTTTTTGTGTAGAGAAAGTCTCGGCCATTGTAGAGCTTTTTCTTCAAATGTTACCAACTTATCTGGAATGACCCAAGGTAAGTATTTTGACCTACAACCAAACTAACAGACACGTGAGAGGGTTTAGCTGTATACAAAAGGATTGAAGTCTTGTGCCAGGGGTGTGTGCCAGATTGGAGTCAGTGTCAGAATGAGTAAGAGTCACAAGCAGGTAACCACACGTTAGCCATTCTCCAGCCCATCCATGTCTTTGCTGCTATAAATGAAGACAGATATTGTATACATAAAGTGTAGGAAGAGGGTGGGAGACTCCACTTTAATTTACAGGCCCAACATTTTGTTGGGCCATGACACTTCAGTTGCATTAGCTGATCTTCTTTATGGTTTTCAGGTATCCTCTGTACAGCCTCATCAGACAAATGTCTGTCTGCTCCATGTCAGAATGGAGCTACCTGTGTTGACACCATGGACGATTATGCCTGTATATGTGCCAGAGATGGGGTGCGATACATGGGCAAAAACTGTGATGAACTTTATGATGCCTGCTTCTTTGCTCCGTGTGAAAACTGTACCAGCACCCCTGGTACCACAGAGTACCACTGCATCTGCCTGGAAGGACTAACTGGTGATAACTGCACAGAGGAGGTGGACGAGTGTCAGAGTAACCCCTGCCTCAAACCACGCTCTCTGTGTGTCGACCAGCTGAATGGATACTTCTGTAGATGTCCTGCTGGGTTCGGCGGACAGGACTGCAGGACGCATGTAACGGACTGTATTGATGAGCCCTGTAGGAACAATGGGACTTGTGTATTACAACCAGAGGGCTTTGAATGTCACTGTGCCCCAGGTTACAAAGGAAAGACCTGCGAGGAAGATATTAATGAGTGTTTGTCAGAACCCTGTCAGAATGGCGCCATATGTATAGATGGAGTAGCAGAGTACCACTGCTTCTGTGTGCCTGGGTTTCAGGGCTACAATTGTGAAATCGACATTAACGAGTGTGCTTCACGACCCTGTGAGAACAACGCCACCTGTATCAATGAGAAGGACCACTATGAGTGTGAGTGCTTGCTGGGCTTCTCAGGTATGTACACACACACACACACACACACACACTCCAGAGTGACTGTTACTGTACATTTCTCTCTTAAGCCAAACTATGATCTGTCTCTGACCTTAACTAAGTGATGTCAGTGCCTATAATAATGTAATCAGACAAGATCAGATATTTTGGAAGAAAAACATTTAAGTGCATTGCAACTTGCCATTTAAGTTAAATGTTCTGCACTTATATAGCACTTTTCTACCTATTGGCACTCAAAGCACTTTACACTGCTTCTCCTTCACACACACCTATGTGGGAGCTGTTATACAGCTGGCCAACACTCACCAGGAGCAACTAAGTTGGGGTTCAGTGTCTTGCTCTAGGACACTTTGACATGTGACTGGAGGAGGTGGGGCTTGAACCAACAACTGTGAGATTGGTGGACAACCTCTCTACCTTCCTGAGCCACAGTCGCCCTCAATGAAGTAACATATAAATATGTCCTGATGTAATAGAAAGTGTAATTGCAATTATGTTCTGTAGAAAAACTGTTTGCAGTTTTAGTTGTATAGAAATTGGATCTTTAGGAGACAGGTTTCTGTGGGAAAGTTTAATTCTAAGACACCAAACAGCATTAAAAATGAACAGCCTGGTGGCTCAGTGGGTAGAGCATCAGGCTGCGATGTCTCCTTAAATAAATCCCTGCCCATGAACCAGGTGTGTCCTTGAGTGAGACACTGTGCTAGCTCCTTGTGAGCCACCTGTAGTGGACAAATTTTACTGCATCATGTATGTACAACATGCAACATGTGCTCAAATGTAGTAATAACGCTGTTAGTTTTTAAGAAGCCTGGGCTTCTAGTCTGCTGTCAGGAATCACCAATCTAAAACTGCACATGTGAGAGGCGACTGTGGCGCAGGAGGTAGGTCAGTCGACCACCAATCCCCAAGAATCGAACCCAAGATGCTGGTTCGATTCTTGGCTCCTCCAGTCACATGTCTGATTGTCCTTGACCAAGACACTGAGCTGCATAACAGCTCCCCCATCAGTGTGTGTGAGTGTGAATGGGTGAATGAGAAGCAGTGTTAAGAGCTTTTCAATAGGTATATAAGTGCAGACATATGTAATTGAGCTGTACTGACAGAAATGAAGAGATCAATGGCTCCAACTCAATGAAGTTAGACAATAAAAACAGCTTTATAAAACAAAGTGCTCCATGACTAATGTGTGAGGAGGTCAGGATGACTCTCACTGTGATAGTACAGACATGTACAAGCTTCTGGAACCAAGTATGACAACAAAGCACTAATACTGTATCTACACTAGCTCAGTCACTGGCAGCCACGACCATCACGACTGAGAGAACAGAACATTAGTTGAGCCTTCAATTTGTCAGTTATATATGCTACTCAAGGCCCAGTGTCACACATCCTGTCATACACGTGTTTCGTTAGATTTAATCTGAATCAACATGTTTAGTATGAAATCTTTATTCATCTTCTCGTCAAAGGGAGACAAGGACATTCTGCTGCTGACAGCATTTCTCTGTTCCTACAGAGGTTTTTTTCTACTTCTTGTTCCTCACTATTGTTACAGTGTTTTGTCTGTTAGAGATAAAGTGAACATGAGGAGTATTTTAAGTGCACAGTAAGATGTTATTAGTCAGGCATCTTATCTGTGGCTCAGATAAAGTCACCGTGCGGAGTGAGAGAAAACACTCCTGTCTTGCTTTTCTTACACGGCTTGCTTTTTCCATGAGCCTGCTCTGTGTCACAGGGGCTCCCTGTTTATCTGGGAATGCTCAGGTTACAATAGCACTTCGGCATCACTTTCTTTGGATAATGTAAAAAAAATGTTTATTACTGCAGATATGTTGGGATCAGAATAGACACAGTGATAGGGAAATTTGGGCAGATCAGTGTTTATGTGTTGATTCAGGAAAATGTGACAGATCATTTAGATGTAGCTGCATTTCCCAAATATGACAATCTGCACTTACTGTTATCATCATCCCCCCCTTCCCCAGGAGTCAACTGTGAGTTTGAAATAGATGAATGTCAGTCCAACCCCTGCCGCAACGGAGCCACCTGCCATGACATGATTGGCATGTACTCATGTGAATGTCTGCCCGGGTTTGATGGCGTTACCTGTGAAGTTGACGTGGACGAGTGTGCAAGCGAGCCCTGTCAAAATGGAGCTGTGTGCCACGACATGGTGAACAGGTATGTTCGTTTGTCAGGGTCTACAGCGCTGCCATGTGCTGCTGCTAAACATCCACCAAAAGAAAGAATGAAACGTGATGGAATCAAAACTGAAATAAAGGCCGAATCAAGAACTACTGCAAGAGAAGACATCACAACTCCACAAGTGAGGGTGGGTGCTGCTCCAGCCTATGCACACTGGACCAAATACACCTGAAGTTTTGAAAGAATTCACATTAGAATTTAAATACAGTCAATGCTGGGTCAGACAAAGGGTGACACGTCACCTTAAGCCCTATAGCTCCAAGTTGATTTTCACACTACAACCTCAGTGTTCTCCTACAGGAGACATCTGAGTCTCCTTCAGTTTTTTCTTGGCAGACATAACGTCATTGACATCAGCTTTTTAAACTGTTTCACATCTAAGGTTATTTCTGTTCAACATTACTGTGAGAATTGTTAGGTCTGTATTGTATCTGAAATTAAACACGAAGCCTTTTAGCAAATAAGGAAAATGAAATCCATAACTGCTTTAGAAGCCCAGAGTCTGGACTTTTCTCATGATGCATCTGTTTTGAATCAGCAATCAAACATTTAGAACAGGTGGGAAAAGCTGTGTGAAACTGAGATGAGATAAGAAACTCCACACCAGGCTCTAAGAACTGTGAGTCTCATATCAATGCATATAAGTGACTCTGTAATGGTAGAAACATCCCTTAAAATCACCACCAAGAACTAGATTAAAGTGAAAATTGGCTGGAACTTTGACTATTTGGAGTCAGCCTCCAGTAATCACAATTTTTAATCATCATTGGACTTCAGCATTCACTTACTTTGTATATGCTAATTAATTCTATCTGAGGCTGAGGACAAGTCCATGTTCTTAGAGAAATCCACACAGTGCTGCTTTTTTGACAACTCGCTAAATAAAAACCCATGTGTGTGTCTTACAGCTACAGCTGTGACTGCAGTAATACAGGATTCGAGGGTGACCACTGTGAGGTAGACATCCTGGAGTGTGCCTCTGATCCCTGTCAACACGGTGCCTCATGTCTTGATGGAGTCAAAGGATACACCTGCCTCTGCTGGCCAGGTACTAAACCACAGTACCACTGCACACCAACTATTTCTGTTCCAACATTGCGACAAGCAAATAAGCAGACTGGGCTCTGATCACTTAGCATCGCTAGCTGCAGGTTTCCACAGAACCCAGAGACTGTAGAGCTCCCACTGACACACAACTGATCCAAATGGCCACTCAAAACTCATCTGACCTAAAGCAATACATTTTGCATTTAGGAGTCGCCTAGAATAGGATGTCTGGGATTGAATTTATTAATTGCTATAGTAACTAAAGAAGTACACAAGCTTAATATTCAAGTCCAAAAAAATCCACTACAAGTACTACTTCAAATTTCTGCTCAAGTACAATCTCTAAAATCTACATCAAGTAAAAAAATACAAATACTTCACTTGGAAAATTGGGTATTTAAAACACTATGGATACTGTTGATAACATAAATATATAAGTCTAGTCCATATTTGTTCCACTTTAACAAGGTTTCTGCAGGTTACACACCAGAGCAACTCAACTTCTTCAAATGACTAAACATTGATTGTGAATTCATGTCACATTTGTGCTGTAAAATGCAAACATTAAAACAGTGAAAGGTTGTTGTTCTTGTTACACTCTGTAGCTTTGGTGAATAAACTCTTAGAGACAAGCAGCATTTGATAAAGTTGGAGTAGATTTTAACCATTTTACATTTCCATTTTTCATCCATAATAATACGTCAATATATTTTGTTCTAATTTTTTGTACTAATAAACTAAAGCTGTCAAATAAATGGTACAACAGCTCCCCCCTAAATAAGTGACAGTAAAAGTACTGTAAAGGAAAAATTAAATGGAAACAAATTACATCAGTAAAGTACAACTCACCATTTCCTTGGTTATATGTTTATACATTTTTAATATTAAAAGACAATAGAAAATGTTTAATGTTGTAAAAAAATAACAGAATTGAACAACGAAATCTAACATGAATGCAACAACAGTGTTCTTGTTGTTAATTTAAAGGAATAGATTGTTGGTAACAAGACGTAGATGTATGCAACCTGCCAGCAGCTCAGTGTGGCACTGTGGTAATTTCACGCCAAAAAAAACTAAAAACAAAAACACCACAACATAAGGTGGAGGTTGTTCTCTCATCTTTCTGTGTCACTTCGATTTTAGTTGTTGCTACATCCACACTGGAGTAAAACTACATAATATGTTTTGCTTACGTAGGTTATGAAGGACCACATTGTGAGATTGACATTGACGAGTGTGCTGAGCAGCCCTGTGAGAATGGTGGGGAGTGCTTTGAGCGTTCAGATCCATCTCACTGGGAGCTGGACTGGGAGCTCAGCTTCACAGATGCAGCTGGATATATTTGTCAGTGTCAGCCAGGGTTTGCAGGTCAGTAAAACTGCAGAAACTACTCGGGTACTAGCTCACGTCATTTTTTTTGTGATCATTGCATGATTTTTGTCACATTACAGGAGAGAACTGCTCTGTCAACATTGATGAGTGTGAGTCTGAACCATGCCAGAACAGAGGCATATGTGAGGATAAGATCAATGGCTACATCTGTACATGCCCTCCTGGATTTCTTGGTGAGTCCTGTACCTCCTCATAAACGTAAATAATATGTTACAAAATAGTATTTTGAACTGTCTAGGGTGTATCACATCTCTCACACAGGGATAAGCTCCAGTACCTAGAAAACCTTAAAAGCACAATAGATGAATGTGTGTTAAATCTGTCTTCTTCAAGTCCAATGGACTTAAACATGGTGTACAGGAGGAATTCCCAACTCTGGTCCTCAGGGATCTACTTGTTTTCCAACCTACATACTACAGATTACTTGGATCAGGTGTTTTTTGCTTTGTCTTTCTCCAACCCACCCTCATCTAAGTCGGTATCTTCCAGCTTCTGATTGACTGAACACACCTGATCCAGGTAATTAGCAGTGGGTAGTGCAGGGATTGCTGAAAAACTATCAGGCTGTGTTCACTAAGGGCCAGGGTTGGGAATCTTTGGCCTACAGTACCACTTTAGCCAGTTTCAGTAGAGGAATATACATTTGATGTCCTTGGGTTTAACCATAATGATGTCCCAAGTTCATGTCCATCACTGCATGTCCTCCTCTTGCTCTCCCTCCTCCTTTCCTATTATGATATTTACTGTCTTGAATTGCAATTTTCCTGTCAGCACCTCATGATATTAAACTATCAGTGCCATTTCCCCGCAGGTATGCTGTGTGAAGTGAACATTGATGAATGTGAGAGCCAACCCTGTCAGAATGGTGGCTGGTGCGAAGACGGCAGGGCGTCCTACTCTTGCCACTGTCCTGAGGCAGAGCCCGGTAGACTTTCTTGGGGAGGAAATCACTGTGATGTAAAACTCAGCGGCTGTGTGGATCATGAATGCCAGAATGGAGCCACCTGCCATCCGTGGCTGGAAGGTGGAAAACATGGCTACACGTGCTTATGCCCTCATGGCTTCTACGATGAGCAGTGCTCCACAAGAACAACGTTTTCTTTCTCCACCCCAGGATTTATTAACATCCAGGTCGTTCTAGAAGAAAGGAGCCGGAGGGAGGTCAAGCATTATGGTCACAGAGGTGTAGGAGTGCAACTACGCTTTCGGACAACTCTACCCAATATGTTGCTCTTTTACAGAGGAGATGTGAACAACCACCTACTGCTGGAGATTGTGAATGGTCGTCTTTATGCAAAAGCTTTTTCTGAGGAGTCTGAACTAGTTGTAACATTTCCTGGCTTGGCTAGTGACGGAGACTGGAGGGATGCTCATGTTTATTTAGATAATGAAGGACTGGTTTTGATTGTGAAAGGCCCTGGCTGTGATAGAGATGGGTGCAGAGTTCTAGATGGTGGAACAAATGAGCCACCTTTCCAGCCCTCTGAGGCCTTCACTCAACTTTATATAGGTGGAGTACCAGAGGAGCTTTTAGAGTACTCTGTAAGTCGTGCAGGCTTCATTGGATGTATAGAAGACCTGATGATAGACTCCAAGCCTATCTTACCTCAAACATTTCCAGAGGGCCAAGGTCACGAGCTTGGATGTAGTAAGACTGAATGGTGTAAGCCTGACCCCTGCAATGGACATGGACGCTGTGTGGACATGTGGACCAGTTACCTGTGTGAATGCTATCGCCCCTTCTACAGTGAGAGCTGCTCAAAAGGTACAATAAGCACATTCACCACCAGCAAGTTCTTTAAAACTCTTGATGAATGTTGTTAAACCAGATGTGAGAGATGTGATTTACTTGGACAAAAGTAGCAATACCATAGTATTATTCTCAAATAAAAGTAAAATATGTATTTTTTAGAACATTTTATTGTTTAGTAAAAATGTAGAGAGGTTAAAGTCTTAGTGACCCAGATTCACACAATGGCACTGGAAGCTGATCATTTCTTAAATATGTGGTGCTGTGCTATTCTGTGATTTTCATAAAAGGTCTTGAGTGAAGATTTCTGCTGGATTTGTAATTTTTTAGATCACTTGGGAAGCGTAGCAGAGCAGAGAGAGGGAGGGCTGTGCAGAGTAGAGTAGACTGGTTTCCAGTCTTGTGTAATTAATATTCATCAGTACACATTAAGCAGAGTTGTTTTGTCACTCATCCAAGCAGTTCTCCTTTTTTTTCGGCTTTTTCCACTAAATTTTCAGTAATGTTTTCACTACAATATGCAATTCTTGTGAATAAAACAAGCTGTAACAAGAGACTTAATCCACCCACTGCATCAAATATTGACAGTGTCAAAGCCTGTGGCATCTCATAATTATGCACAATTTGCCCTTCTTCATCGCTATTATTATTTATGTTTGACAGCACCTCTCTACATTAAGATAGGGTTTGAACCTATCTACTGAAAATTTTGAAAAAAGCTACATACTGTAATGTTAATCATAATGCTCATTCATTACATAATTATGTATTAGTACCTATAAATTTTGAGGGCTTGCCTCAGCTGTTGCATTATGATTTTTAATTCAATTGAATTCAATTCAACTTTATTTATATAGCACCAATTCACAACAAAGTCATCTCAAGGAACTGTACAGAATAAAGTCAAGACTATAAAGATTTATAGAGAGAAACCCAACAATTCCCCCTTCATCATATTTCTGAGATTATTGGGCCCAAATACTATGACTTCAGTTTTGTCTGAGTTTAGATGTAAAAAATTGTGGGACATCCAGGCCTTTATCTCTTGTAGGCTTGAAGTTTGATTAACTGATTTTTTGATTCCATAGATAAATATAGCTGTGTATCATCAGCATAGCAATGGAAATTTATGGAGTGTTTTCTAATAATGTTGCCTAAAGGAGACATATATAAAGTAAAAAGTATTGGTCCTAACACAGAGCCTTGTGGAACTCCATAGCTAACCTTTGTGTGCATGGAGGATTCATCATTAACATGAACAAATTGAAATCTATCAAATAGATAAGATTTAAACCAACCTAGTGCAGTTTCTTTAATCCCAATTTCATGTTCCAGTCTCTGTAATAAAATGTTGTGATCAATGGTATCAAATGCAGCACTAAGATCTAACAGAAGTATAGAGACGAGTCTATTATCTGAGGTGAAGAGAAGATCGTTGGTGACTTTTACCAGTGCTGTTTCTGTACTATGATGAACTCTAAATCCTGACTGAAAGTCTTCATACAAATTATTCCTGTAAAGATGATCACATAATTGTTTTGAACTACTTTTTCAATTATTTTGGTTTAATTACAGCTACCTTATAGGCCTGTGGTACATAGATTCTGTGTGGGGTAGCCGGTGGGGTGGACCAGACTTTAGCCAGGAGTGGTCATGGCCCCCCTGGCCACCCTCCAGAACTGCGTCTGTTCTGGCTACAATTAGTCTTGAAACAAGATATTCTGCTCTGATAATGTGATAATTGTAATACTTTGACAGTTGATTTTTGTGATTTCATTTATAAAGATTTAAAATTGTTTCTGTGGCAAAAGATGTGGCAACATCAGTTTTCTCATGTCAGGATTCATAAACAGAAGCAAGATTAGCTGCGGCTCCACTACTGCTGCAAAAACAATTCAGTTCACATTAAAAAGACACATTACACAGATAATAATGCAAACTTCATGTTTGAAGTCCTCCTGCAATAAAAGTCTTGCTGTCCACAGGTTTGACATCCTGAAACAACATTTGCTGTGGTATTCGTCATACTCAAATGCTAATACTAATAAAGTTCTAGAACTGTTCTTATCCACTTTTCATTTCAGTAACCAAAATTTCTGATTGTTTTCTGACAGAATTCCCCTCATGGACATACAGCCATGAGGACACAGAAAGTTTCAGTGCCTACATTGTAGGTAAGAACCACGGGAGCAGCTTTAACGTGTCCTTCTTCCTGAAATCATTAAAGCAAGATGGGCTGCTGTTCCAGCTGAGGAGACCCACAAAGAAAGAAGGAACAGAAGTCTATTTCTCAGTCTACCTGGGGATGGGGAGGGTGCTGGTCAGCTCCCTACCCAGCAGTGCCTCACTGACAGCGCCGATATTTGTGAGCACTGGTGAGAAGCAGCTTGTGCAGGTGGAGGTTCAACACAGACAGGTGATCTTTGAGCATGCAGGCCTGCGCTACAGAATAGGAGAAGTCCCTGAAGTGAGTGTTAGCAGTGGAGACCAGGTCTACGTAGGAGGACTTCCTGGACACTGGGCCTCTGATGTGTGGGGAGGACATTATAAAGGTTGCATGCAGGATCTTCGTCTAGACTCAGTGCATCTAGACGTGGAACCCTGGAACTCAGATGAGGAGAATGTATATTTAGCAAGTGATGCTGAAAATGTACTGAAAGACTGTGTCAGTGATGATACCTGCAAGGTAGGAAACCTTTGATCCTAATAGCATTGTGTTCCATTTCTGGTAGCTGATAGTGTAAATGTGTTCATACCGTACACCAACAAATATCTAGTTTCCTACCTATGCTTTCATGAGACCACCTGTCATCTACACATCATTCTGTGGCTGCAAAGGCTCCATACCAGACAGTCCAACAAATCAAAAATGCAAAACAGAGGATAATTGATGTCAGAGTTTTGTTTTAACTTCCACAAATGTTACAGTAAGGATATATATCGAGTTCAATTCAATTCAACTTTATTTATATAGAACCAATTTGCAAAAGTAATTTCAAGGCGAAAGGACAAAGACAACTACGGGAGAAAACACACAGAGTTAATGTCATACAGTGGTAAAAATTGTGGGGTGAGAGGAGAGGAGAGAGGGTCAAGAGGAGGAAAGGAGCTCAGTGCATCGGGGGGTGGGTCCCCCAGCAGTCTAAGCCTATGGCAGCATAACTATAACTAACTATATGCTTTATTAAAGAGGAAGGTTTTAAGCCTAGACTTAAAAGTAGAGAGGGTGTATGCTTCCCGAATCTGAACTGGGAGCTGGTTCCACAGGAGAGGAGCTTGATAGCTAAAGGCTCTGCCTCCCATTCTACCTTTGGAAATTCTGGGAACCACAAGTAGACCCGCATTCTGAGATCGAAGTGGTCTACTGGGATGATATGGTGCTATGAGGTCTTCTATATATGATGGAGCCTGACCATTCAGAGCTTTATATGTAAGAAGCAGGGTTTTAAATTCTATTCTAGATTTAATGGGAAGCCAATGGAAAGAAGCTAGTGAAGGTGAAATATGATCTCTTGCTAGTTCCAGTCAGCACTCTTGCTGCAGCATTTTGGATTAATTGCAGGCTCTTTAGGGAGTTACTGGGACATCCTGAAAGTAGGGAATTACAGTAGTCCAACCTAGAGGTAACAAATGCATGGACCAGTTTTTCGGCATCACTTTGAGACAGGATGCTCCTAATTTTGACAATGTTCCGTAGGTGGAAGAAGGCTGTTCTAGAGGTTTGTTTTATGTGTGAGGTAAAGGACAAATCGTGGTCAAAAATAACTCCAAGGCTCCTTGCAGTAGTACTGGAGGCCAGACTTATACCATCTAGAGTAACAATATGGTTGGACATCATATTTCTGAGATTTTTGGGCCCAAATACTATGACTTCAGTTTTTTCTGGGTTTAGAAATTAAAATTTGTGGGACATCCAGGCCTTTATGTCTTGTAGGCTTGAATCTTTATTAACTAATTATTTTGATCTGGTTCCATAGATAAATATAGCTGGGTATCATCAGCATAGCAATGGAAATTTATGGGGTGTTTTCTAATAATGTTGCCTAAAGGAGACATATAAAGTAAAAAGTATTGGTCCTAACACAGAGCCTTGTGGAATCTGAGGCCATGAAAAGATCGTTGGTGACTTTTACCAGTGCTGTTTCTGTACTATGATGAACTCTAAATCCTGACTGAAAGTCTTCATACAGGTGGTCACATAATTGTTTTGAACTACTTTTTCAAGGATTTTAGAAATAAAGGGGGGATTAGATATTGGTCTGTAATTGCCTAAAACACCTGGGTCAAGACAGGGTTTTTTAAGTAGTGGTTTAATTACAGCTACCTTATAGGCCTGTGGTACATAGCCTGTTTCTAAAGATAGATTGATGATATGTAATACAAACGTATCTATTAAGGGTAAAGCTTCCTTGAGCAGCTTAGTTGGAATAGGGTCTAGCAGACAGGTTGTTGGTTTAGATGAGGTAATAATTGAAGTTAGCTCAGAGAGATCTATGGGTAAAAAGCAGTCTAACAGGGATTGGGGCCTTATTGATGATTCTAGCACTGCTGTACATGAAGATCTATCTGTAATATTTGGGGGGAGGATCTGGTGAATTCTTTCTCTAATAGCTACAATTTTATTCATAAAGAAAGTCATGAAGTCATTGCTGCTCAAAGTTAAGGGAATAGTAGGCTCAACAGAACTATGGCTCTTAGTCAGCCTGGCTACAGTGCTGAACAGAAACCGGGGGTTGTTCTTGTTTTCTTCTATTAATGATGAATAATATGCTGTTCTGGCATCACTGAGAGCTTTTTTGTACATTTATAAACTATTTTTCCAGGCTAAATGAGATTCTTCTAAATTTCTGGAACAACACTTCCTTTCTAACTTTCGTCTTGCTTGTTTTAAGTTGCGTGTTTGTGAACTATCCCATGGAGATCACCTCTTCTGGTTTACTGCCTTCTTTTTCAGAGGGGCAACACTATCGAGTATTGTACGTAGTGAGGCTGCAGAATTGTCAACAAGATAATCTACTTGTGCAGAAGTAACATTAAAGTGGCTACTTTCCATTGTATTAACATATGGTGAAGCAAATGATGAAGAAATAATTTCATTAAATTAGTTTACTGCGTTTTCACTTAAGCATCTGCTATAGTGGAATTTTTCCCCAAATGCTGTATAGTCCATTATTGTAAATTCAAATGTTATTAAAAACAGTCAGACAGAAGAGAGTTGTGAGGAAATATGGTTAAATTATCGCTTCAATTCCATATGTAAGGACAAGGTCTAACGTGTGACTAAAACAGTGAGTGGGTTTATTTACATTTTGGGAAAAACCAATTGAATCTAATAATGAATTAAACGCAGTGCTGAGACAGTTACTGTCAGCATCTACATGAATGTTAAAGTCACCCACTATAATGACTTTATCTGTACTAAGCACTAAATCAGATCAGAAAATCAGAAAATTCAATCAAAAACTCTGAATAAGGGACTGGAGGACGGTACACGATAACAAATAATAGTGGTTTTTGAGTGTTTGGGTGTGAAAGGCTAAGAGTAAGACTCTCAAATGAGTTATAACTATGTTTAGGTCTAGAGTTTATTGATAAGCTAGAATGGAAGATTGCTGCTACTCCTCCACCTCAGTCTGTGCGTCTAGGAACATGATAATTAATGACTCATTTAAACTGACATATTCTTCCTGCTGCAACCAAGTTTCAGTGAGGCAAAATAAATCGAATTGATGATCAGTTATTAAGTCATTTACTAACAGAGATTTAGAAGAGAGAGATATGATATTTAATAATCCACATGCTAGGTCGGCCCGCACCAGCTACGGACTCAGGCTCCATACCCTGGGTACGGACTAGCTGGATTATTTTCCATACTGCGTCCAAAGCTGCAAAAACCTTACACGTATTACATAAACCATTATTACTAAAGGAGGCAGAGGAAAAACTGAACATGAGACACACCGAGCAAGTGAGAGAGGGAGAGACAGAGGGAGACAGAGAAGACAACAGATAACTGCTAAGCTAGCGAAGCTAAAATAGGTAAAATAAGTAAACGTTAGCTAGTTATGTTTTAGAAGAGCAGGTGCTTGTGTAATACAAGCGTATGTCACATCTCAAGTATTAATTCTTGTGTGGAGAAATCACTTATTTAGGTAAAATAGCTGCAATTAAACAGTAAGGTAGAAAGCCAAGAGTGTGCAGAAACAGGAAGTGATGCAATACGCTCACCGCACGAATCTGCAGGTGAGGAGAAGTCAGTCTTTTTTTTTCCAACAGTAACTTTAAAACATTTATTAACATTTGAACAAAAAACCTCAGACTGGGCCAACTGAAGGCTGTTACCTCCTCCACAGCAGTAACAAAAAATATCACATGTGATTGGCACCGTCTCCATGGTCCATCTCAGACTGTAGCACTTTGGATGCACTACAACAATGGGTGCAATAGGTTGCGGTATCTGCTGGGAGGGAATCGTAATTAAGATGACTCGAAATCCTGCTGGTAGCAGCTTTCATCAAAACATAAGGGGAGATAGTCCAAACTTGGGGATCAGGCTGAGCACTGGGAGAACCTACAATGGGGGGAGCGATGTCCAAAGGTACTGACTGTCCATACAAATGTTCAGGGTTCAGGGAGGAGGAAAGGAGAGACGATCTGGCCAATGGTTTTACACTTACGCTAGAGAAGAAACTCTCATTGACAAGCAACAGGGAATCTGCTGGTTAGCACTAGGGTGGAATGAGTCAGACATTCAAATGGGAACAACTGGATTGGGGTGAAGTTGGAACTCAGCACATTACAACATCAGCACATTGTAGTAACATTTTAATAGTCAGCGTTACTGATCTGGTGACCCTCCGAGCTCCTATTGGTTATTTGCTTGCTTTCACAAAGCTTGCTTTCTCCATCTTTACCACTTGTCAGTGTTCACAATTGTTTTCACCTGTTCCCTGCCTTTTTAAACCCAGCTCTCCCCTTGGTTCTCTCTCAGATCATTCCCTTTGTTATCCGTGCAAGACCCTGTCTGCAAGTTTACCTGTCTCATGGTTTTTGAACTCCTGACTCCTGTTCATGTGCGTTTCTGTCATCTGGTTTGCGTTGGTTTGCATTTGTTGTCCTAGTCACCTTTTCTGTGCTCGTCTTCTGTTTCTGAGAATTCCTTCTTTCTCTCTAACGATTTCACATTGATGTTTTAGGTTCAATTCCCTTATTGAGTTCCGTAGTTTCTTTAGCCCTTGTTCAAGTTTAGGTCCTAGTTTTCCTGTGTTGATATTAAGGTTCACATTTTTGTTTCATGGTCCCTGCTAATGGTTCTCTTCCGGTTTATACTGTCTACAACTCAGTTTTAGTTTTTGCCTCACCTGTTTTCCTTCTGGTTCTTCAGCGTGTCCACTCAGTCCCGCAATGTATAAATGTTTGAGCCTATGGTCGAGTTAATTTCTAGTCTTTAGTTTAATTGGGCCAGTTTATTCTTCCTTGTGGAGTGTATTTGTGTTAGTAGTTATTGTCTTCCTTTATAATTATCAATAAAACCATCTTCTCACCGAACTCTTGGGTCCACCCTAATGACCAGACCTGACATTATTGGTCAGCTGGTAGACAGACAGTGGATGAATGAGCCACTAAAGGCATAGCAGCTAATGACATTCATTGAATGCAAGAGTGCAACCTGATTTTTGACTCTGCTCCATGCAATGTGGTAAAAAAGTGTAATTTATGCTTCAAATCCTTTTAGCTGGTATGAGCCTCATGCAACCTTGCCCAAAGTTATAATAATGAGCTGTTTCCCTAATTTAAAAATTCTATTAACATGACCTGAATGCTGCAAATGTGCAATTGTGAAGAGTACACATTCTCCGTATCCCAAATAACCTGGTCTACCGAGGTTTTACTATAGTGTCAGAACATATGTTTTTGTCTTTATGACCAAAATTAAACAATTTGGTTTTTAGCTCCTGTAACCAATGGGACAACCTGGTTAACGTGTTGTAGTGCCCCTCACTGTACCACAGCTAGCACTATCAAGCTTTCTAGTTTGACCTGCTGTGTGGGTTCTTTGTGTCTGAGCATAACAAATCTCAATGTTCCCTTTGCAGATAAAGCCTTGTCTAAATGGAGGAACGTGCACCATCACCTTTAATGATTATACATGCTCGTGTGTGGAGCAATTCACCGGGAAAACCTGTGAAACACGTGTGTGGTGTGTTAGTGATCCCTGTGTCCATGGTGGCCTTTGTGTGGATCTCCCTGATGGATATGAATGTAAGAATATCTGCATTATTTTATCAGAATTTAGCCATATTCTGGTAATATCTGCCTCTTACACTTGTCTTCACTCACCACAGTTAGTAAATAATAATTAGAATTAGTAATAGTATAAGGAACGCTTGAATGCTTTTCCATAATTTTGAAACAATTATTTACCAGGAATCTACAATATATCACTTATGTTTTCGGGTTTTTTTTTTTTTCAAAACATTTAGATTGTTACATTTGTAAACAGACTTGCTTATGATAAAAGTGGTGGTTCTTGTCATTTACAAAATTATTAGATTAGATTAGATAGTTTTAGATCAACTGTATAGTCTTGACCTGTGGTTAATACTACAGTACTTATACTGTTTAGAAAACCCAGAATGGTCTTCTGTACTCAGTACTCTACCCACTGAACGCTGCCCTGCACTCTAATTTTTTTCTTTGCAAAAAAAAATCTGATTAATTTATATTACCATCATAATGGCATTTTCTCTGTTTATCACACATTTCCCAATAATTCCAGTTAAAAATTAACCTAGGGCTAAAAACTAATGTATTATTACATGTTGACATTTGGGCTGGAAATTTCATTTAGTTGGGCCTTTATCAGTTCTTATCATCTAATAATTATGGTTCAGTAGGTGACCTTCTACCTCATGCCACATGTCATTTCTAACTAACTGAATTATTTTAGTAGGTTCTTATCATGTACTATGTACCAAAATAATGTTGCAGTCACAAAAAGCACTGAGCTATGACCTTCTTAGCTTTAGTCACAAAATATATGTGGTTAGGTACAAAAACCTTTAGGTTTAGGAAAGGGTCATAATTTGGGTTAAAATGCTGAAGTACAAACATTTACTCACCGTTCGAAATAAGAAACAGCTTGTCAACTTGAAGCACCACTGCTTTGACACCATCCGCCTCATACTCCCCTCTAAGAAGATGCTCTTTGTCGTTAAAATATATAGGACTAGGTAACTACTGCTTCTGTCATAGTCACCGGATGCCTCCTCATTATCAGACTGGAAGGTAGATTGTTACATACTTATCCACAGTAATGAACTGAAAAGAACATGTGGAGGACCTTCAGCTCCTGATCTGGAGGAGCTGACCCTGCCACCTTTGTAGTCAGAGCAACCACATGACAACATCTGAACTAAAAAGTCCAAATGATGTAATCTGCAGGAGTTTTTAAAAGTGCCAAAAGCACAGTGATAGATTAATATAGGGAAGGCAAAGGGAAGTTTAATACAATTCATATATAATTACTAAAACTAAAACCATAGGAAGTGTTGAAGCATTGGTCCTCATTTAAGATAGTATCTGGAAGTATTATGTACATTTAAGGTGGTTTCATATGTTTTGTCACCACATATTTTTGTTGCAGTTGTAACCAGACAGATTATCCCTGCAAATGATGGATATTTACCTGTTTATTTATTTGTGGATATAGGTTACGTATCAGACACTTCTGACACTGAATAAACCCTTTATAAACACACTGTTAGCCTTCTAATATACAGTTTATTTTGAGTTTAAAACCTTTAAAGTCATTTTCCAAATGTGCCACCCTATTTTGAGTCTGGCCACCCCTGCTAGCTAAATAGCTCTTGGCTCCTTAAATAAATTAAATCAAAACAATGCAGTAATAATGCAGATCTTTCTCCATGTTCACTTTTAGGTGTGTACAATGCAACATTTGAGAACAACCCTGTGCAGTACAGTGCGGGAGGCTCCCTGGCTAAACCCGTCTTTAACATATACCTGGAGCTGCGGACTCGGTCAGAGAACGCTGTGCTTCTGAGGGCCTCCTGGGGGTCTGACATGCTGATGGTGAGTCTGCTGGACTCTGCAGTTCGGGTAGAGATCCACATTGGCAACAGTGTGGAGACGCTGACCTTTACAGGAGTTCGTGGAGTGTCTGACGGGCGCTGGCATCGAGTGAACATTTCAATGGCTGAGAAGAAGCGTAGAGCGTCACCCTGGATCATCACTGTGGATGGAGTCACAGATGCCAGCAGCAGCCCAGAGCGCACAGGAAGCCTCACTTTTCTCAATGAAAAGGGGGCCACGTTGAACATTGCAGAGAGCTTTACCGGCTGCTTGGGTGCAGTAAGAGTAGGAGAAGTTTACCTGCCTTTTGTGGATGACTACAAAGCTCCACAGTTGTCTCAGTTTTATTTAGTTGGAAAACCAAAGATTAAATTAGGATGCACGAGTTCCCCTGTTTGTGATTCAGATCCGTGTCTAAATGGAGCTACCTGTGAGGATCTCTTTAACAAATTCGGCTGTGTGTGTGAACCTGGTTGGGAGGGAGAACAGTGTGAGATGGACACTGATGACTGTGTGTCTCAGCCCTGCATACATGGAAGCTGTAAGGACTACTTAGCTGGGTTTGAGTGTCATTGCCACCCTGGATATGCTGGCAATCTGTGTGATGAGGATCTTGATGAGTGTGAGCATCACACGTGTGAACATGGAGGTACCTGCCAGGACGGACCCAACATGTACACCTGTATATGTCCCAAGGAGTACAGTGGCCCCAGCTGTCAGTAAGTACTCCTCTATCGTCAATAGCATGACCAGGCATCTGCAGATTTAGCGGTGCAAATATTTCATTCATGATTCTTTAAAGGGAAGTTTAACTTTTTTTCCACCAGGTGGGATTATCCTCCAAAACAGTGTGGAAAAGATGTCCAGTGTGTCAATTATGGAATCTGCAATGAAGGACTGTGGGGAGCCAACTGTACGTGCATGCCAGGATTTACAGGCAGCAGGTAGGATCACTTGCAAAAAGTAAAATTATCTGCCTGATCTCTGACCATGTAGGTAGTTTTGCTTTCTCAGTATCTGCTGAGATTTTCAGAAATAATTTTAGAGAAATCCACTGTGGCTCTGAACTGTTTCGGTGCTTGGAATGTTGGGTGGTACATTAAAAAAATTAAACAAGTTTTACAGGGATAGAGGCTTCAGCCCCCGTTCACCTAAATAGGATAAGTAGTTTAGATAATAGATACATAGACATGATTGTCTTAGTTTAACTAAAACCAAAAAATGCCAGTATCATTTCATCCTATATCAAAGAGTCAACATCCAATGATAACTAATATTGACAGGCCCACATTTTTACATTTTTTTTTTCCACGTATTGCTAACATTAGTGTGATATGACTGCCAGGGGGGCCTGGTGGGTCAACATTAGGTTGGGATGCAGAAGGCCTGAATCCCACCCCACCAGGTGTGGCCCCGCCCACCCAGCAAGGGGAAACCTTGGTGCTGATCCACAGCCCGGATAAAATGGGAAGGTTGTGGCAGGAAGGGGATCCGGCTTTAAAACCCATGCCAAACCAACCTGCATAACACGAACCACTGTGGGGACCCCTGAAGGGTGTGGTATGATTGCTGACAGTGAATTTATCATTTAAAATAAATGTATTTAGAATTTAACGTGGTACATAGGTGTCCATGTCTTCATAGAGTCTAAAACAAGACTGCTCATTGAGCTCTAATAATGTGTACTGGTCTTGAAGGGCTGTTTTCACCACCTCTGACTGATTTGAGGGGAAATTTGAAGTAAAAACGAATTAGTAATGGACTTCAGACAACTAACCTTATGACCGCACATGTAGATATCATTGTTTGGCATTGTCAAAAGTTGTTTGTTCAACTTTGAGACACAAATTTCCCCTGCTGCATTTATCATTCTGCCTTTTGTTACCTTAGATGAGGTAATAATCAGGTAAGTTGTGCATGTCATCAGAAATAAATGCTAAAAGCAAACACAATACAATCCCAGTAAGAGCAACTCTGAATCCCTAAAACAACAAAGTGATGGCGAAAAACATATTATGCTTGTCCACAGCTACCTACATCTACATGCAGGACCTACCCTTTTGCCAGTCTGTGTGCTGTGTCACCATGGCTTCTGCTTATGTCGTGAAAAACCAAAAGATCACTCGGAAGAAATCTGTTGAAGTCATTCTGTACCAAATGTGGGACTGCTACTATTTTTTTTTCTACTTCAGCTTATACTCTGAGCTTTTGGTTTCTACAGCTGATCGTGTGGCCTGCATGTTGATTTTTAAAAAAAATTATGCTGGATCCCCCTCCTGATGCAACCCTCCCCAAATTTAGATGGTTTGGGGCTGGCGATCAGAGATGAACAGTTGGGTTTATGGCAGTTAACAAATATCCGAAAAACCTCGTGCACAAGTTAATTTGAGTTCTCAAGTGGTCTGATTTGGATGATGTACATATTACATATTTACATTTGTTTATCAAGAAAAACGTAGCTGATTCTACAAAATTCCCAATTACTGTTTTACAGTGTAAATGCTTTCTCTCCTGGATGTAATGTTCTTATAATATGTGACATGTTTTTTCTTGTCTTGCAGCTGTGAAACAGAGATCGATGAATGCATGTCTAACCCCTGTCGAAACGGTGGTTCCTGTTTAGATCGATTAAACATGTTTGCGTGTGAGTGCCCGCCTGGCTACAGCGGTCAAGTCTGTGACACTAACGTATGTTTGTTCTATTTTTGCTGTTGTACTGGGGAACACATGGAGTTTTTTTTTTTCATCAACATGTAACTGATAAAACAAATTCTTCTTCTTCTATTGTTTTCAGTTATAAGCATTCTGAAAATATTAGTTAATATCATAACTTATGTTGTTTTGTGAGAATTCATATCCACATGATGAATACATTCATCTGAATTATGTTCTTCCCTCTGCAGAAACAGGCCACTAAGCAGATCGTCCCCTGGCTGGTGGTAGTCATCCCGCTGCTCTGCTTCTGTGTGCTGATTCTGATCATCAGCTTGACCTTCATGGTGCTCACGGCGAGAAAGAAGCGTCAAT
The DNA here is from genome assembly GCA_020496755.1 of Channa maculata. Taxonomy (NCBI): domain Eukaryota; kingdom Metazoa; phylum Chordata; class Actinopteri; order Anabantiformes; family Channidae; genus Channa; species Channa maculata. The sequence goes on along the minus strand of CM035615.1, from coordinate 1,629,211 downwards.
CGGAGGGTGCGTACAGCCCCAGTGCTCAGGAGCTGGCTGGAGCTCGGCTGGAGATGGACAGCATGCTCAAAGTGCCACCAGAGGAGAGGCTCATCTGACACAAAGGCTTAGAAAACAAAGTGATCCAGGCACTGCAGGCAGATGCACAGGACTCACTGTGAGACTTTTACCTGGGCTTAACTCAAGGACATGTTGTATTACAAGCCCCCCTCCTGGTACAGACCAGGTGTTTTGGTTAAAAGATTCTGAACATTTGAGGAAACAGCTCTGAGCCCTTTCCTTGAAATCTCATCACTTGCATGGCAGCACCTTAGACTTTGCTCTAGCAAACATTTTGTACTTACTTGTAATGTGGGTTTCGGTTAATTGGACAAATACACTTCCACTTGGTTGTGACCCATGGTTTAAACACATTATTGTGTATTCTATAAATAACACAAAATGCAGTGGAAAATGACGATGTGCATTGATCGTCTGATAATCAGATGATGATTTAAATGTCACTCATCATTTCCGGTGAAGTGACAAAACAACCAGATGTGTGTTTGTGTGTGTGTGGTACATGGTCAAAGGTGCATAAAAAGGTGCATCAACAGCTTCTATTCAATTTCATAAACCACTACTAACCTACAAACCAGCATACATGGAGAGGAGGAGCAACAGCATGTAGGATAGAACAGGTGTATGTTACCAGAATGTTGTCAGGTGCTGTCAGAAACCTCTTTGTGCTGTTGAAATTGTTACAGACTTTCTCAACCTGGCAAAAAACAAACAAACATCAGGTCCTGCAGATGTTCTACGAGTCTGTGGTGGCCAGCTCCATCTTCTATGCTGTTTGCTGGGGCAGCAATATGAAGGTGGCTGACAGTAACAGACTGGACAAACTAATAAGGAGGCTGGTTCTGTTCTAGGGGAGAAGCTGGACCCTCTGCCATGTTGTGGCTGAGAGGAGAATGTTGTCCAAACTCCTCTCAATCCTGGACAATCCCACCCACCCACTCCACTGTGTGCTGGCTGCACAGAGGAGCATCTTCAGTGCTCCACAGAACTCCACAGGAGATCCTTTCTCCCAGTGGCCATTACACTGTTTAACTCATCCTCCTTCTGTAAAAAGGAGGGGGATGGTCAAAGTGGACAAATAGTATTGTTTTTATTTTACGTTTACTCCTCTAGCTGGTTTTTTGTTACTTATTGATCAGTAGTTTGTACTTGTATATTGTCTTGGTTTGGTGGAAGTTTTTTCCTTTCTTTTCTACTTTTTCCCGTGGAGAGCAGCTGTAGAAAGGCAACACAATTTACCTATGGGATCAATAAAGCTGTATGAATCTGGAAAAAAAAACATGGGATGGCTGTAGAAAATAAAAGACAGCATTTGGTACAGGTGTACACTTGAGGTAGGTTCAACAGAAGAGGGACATTTTCCAATTGCAGAGTGAAAGAGACAATCTACACAAAACACTCAAGAGATTTGAAATTTTAGCTTCATTCATTTTGTTAATGACATAGTTTTCTGGTTAGTCTTGTTTTACAGTTACAGTTACAGTTATTGTAGTCCAAGATCTTTCTGTTTGAATCCACCTGTACACATTTGTGTTTATTCTGTGTTTTAACTTTGGATGGATTTTATAGATTGGAACTTAAACTGGTGGCACCTGACATCCACAAAGGGAGCGTCTGCTCACATCTGTGGCAACCTCACATTAACTTACAATCAAAAGAAGACCAGAACATACAAAACCCAGGTCAGTTTAAAATGTGCTCCATAACAAATATTGAAAGCAATAAAAGACTGATTGTAAATGTTTCATATCAAAGAAAAAAGGAAACATAAAATACTATTTTAATTTTCTTTTGTGGAAAAAGTACAGTATTTTATTAAATGTATTAATTTAGTTTTGGCCTTGTTTGCACAGTATGTCACCGTTTTGTGTTTTCTTTATTTCTGTGTACAAAATCCAGTCTTTTATCAGTTATGTTATAAACGTACAATAAATTGATGTTGTTTGGAAGTAATATATATTCTGATTATCCATCCATCATTGTTCAGGGATGATAAATATGCAAATGTTTATGGTATAAAATGTTTCCATCCACTATGGACTAGACCATGGACACCGGTGTATTCAACAGACTAGAAAAACATGTAATAGTTGGTTCTTTATGTCAGTCAGGGTCTCACGCTAATCTATTGTCTTGATCTGGCCTGCTTGTTTTTAGAATTACTTTTAGTTTCATAATTTGTCCTTCACATCTGGAATTAACTGAGTAAAATGCACAAATTACTTTTTAAAAATTTGGTGCTACAATAAAGGTACATTTTATCAAGAACACATAGATAATAGGTGAGACATGCCCCCTGTTCTTCCTGTATTTACTTCTGTTAAGGGGCGGCAGTGGCGCAGTTTGTAAAATGGCTGCCTACTGACCATAGTGTCGGAGGTTCGCACCCCGCTCCTCCCGCCCACATGTCAAAGTGTCCCTGGACAAGACACTAAACCCCCAACAGCCCATTTCCCCATCCCCAGCCGCGAAGTGCCGGTTCCAAGCCCGGTAGAAATTGGTGAGGGTTGTGTCAGGAAGGGTATCCGGATAACCTGAGAGGAAAATTAATTAAATAAACTGTATTTACTTCTGTTAATTGGTATAGGTCAGGTTGATTTTCACACTAAAGTCTTTGTGGTTGATAAAAAATGTGGCTCTGCCAAAGCTTTAGGGCAGTCATATCACAAGACAAGAGGAGCTGGGAATCAAACCACGGACTTGTGGACAACTGCTCTACCTACAATCAGTGATTTAAAAACAGCGAGAAACAATTTATAATAGCACTGAAAATTGCTGAGGGAGCTCAACTTTAAAGAGAAAGATTAAACTTCCAGTTTGAAAGCACAAATACAAAAACTATGTTCACATTGTAGAGGTGCCACTGTACAATGTGAACAACAAAAAAGGTTGATCATTTTCAGATCACAGTGTTACTGTAGGCTACTGTAGCTCTGGTCAGTCCATGACTTTCTACATTATTTTTTGTCGCACACGTATGTTCACTGAACATTCTGTGATGTTCCTTTTGAGTCATTGCCTAGCAACACTTAAGAGCAGTCAAAGAACTACTTCAGCTTCAGTATCTTAACTCTATAATAACTTTCTTTTCTGGAACCCTTTCCAGCTTAATGCAAATGAACGCAAGTCTTTTTTGGGAGGCAGGGTTCACATTAGCAGATACTTCATGTAAATAGCACTGAAAATATTATAAAATAAAGTAGTAATCAGAGTAGTAATTATAGTAGCCTCAATTTTGCGTTCTTTGACTGGACTCCAGGTTTCATTCCCATTAGTGCAGGTGGACTCATTGTTTATCAGCTGAGCTTAGTTGTGTCTGCAAACTAATTAAGTTAAATCCAATTACATTTGCTATGACCACATTTGCTGCTACATATTTGCTAACAAGATGGAACACAGTGTTGCTGAGTTTAATATTTTAATAATGATTTTAATCTTTCTCTTGTACAAGGGATCCTTTGTGTGTGATGGTTAGTGCTGGTCAGGGAGTCACAAAAACACAAGATTCATTCTCTGAAAACCACAATTTTATAAACCAAGATGATGCTTTAGGTGTATAGTGTCATATACTAAGTGCGTGGAAGTCTTTCATAATGGTAGTAGTGGATAGAAATAATAACCAGGGGCTGTTATGGTTAATTGTAATGGAATTATGAACTTTAGTCCAACCTGGTAATTCTGGTAATGAAAATGTCCTGTGTAGAGTGAGTTGTAAAGATTTAATTAAGTGAAGATGACATAAAGAAAAATATGCATTTTAACCAATTGCAGTAAGATACCAGTCAACACTGTTTAATCAGTCTTATAGAATAAATATAGTGTCATCTGTATACATACAACAGCTATTAGACCTGTACAGCACTTTGAAGCAATTAGGACTTTTTGGCATTCACCACACATGGACACCCCAAATCACCTGAAAAGAAGTAAAGGCCGACAAGAAATGACAGCCAAACCATGTCTGTTGCTGGAGAAGTCACAACAGCTCAAATACATACAGCTGGCAAAACTGCGACAACCTGTCACTCATCAGGCATCACTGTTAAACACAAGAAAATACTGGAACAAGGCAAAAACCATCACAAAAATTTTTTTTAGAGTGCATATATCAGCAGCAACATAGATGAATTAATCCTTTAAAAGTTTTTCCCATATATTTAATTAGAAGTGTCTCAAATCATCTGAGGTGCATCATAGTCTATTGTAGGTTTGTAGGTTTTCTTAAAACGATTTTTTTTTTAAATGGCAGGAGGCAACACATTTTACAGATCAGGGAGAGAAGCCAAATATGGAAGTAATGATAAACGCAAAAAAAAAAAAAAAGCACTCTGCATGAAGCTACTAAAAACACTGATATGACTGAGATCCACCACACTTTCTAGCTACAGTACAATAATGCCCTTAGGATGTTAATCAACTACAGCAGACTAGCTACTACTAATTGTACAAGCTAATTGTAGAAGATGACATCATTAAGACATATGCAGTTGTGAGTGTGACACATATGCTCTTGCAGAAAATACTGCATGCTATTAATAAAGTCACAAATCTATACTGAGCGTGGCACTAATGTGGTGGTAGTAAGGACAGATGACGTCAGAGGGTGCTGGCAATATGCTGACTTTGTGTGCAATTTCCTCAATGGAATAGGCAAAGGGGGGTTAAACAACACAAAATGTAGTTAATCCTTAGGCAGGTAAAGCTGAGTCACATGGGTTGCGGGCTGGTTTTACAGCCCACATTCTACAGTCATTGGTCTGCAACAAAGATGATCGCAGTACGGAGAGGAAGTGTGTGTGGACTTTTACCACAAGACCAATCCTATCTATTGGAAAAGGACCTGTTGCAGTTAATGATACATCACCTCTGAAGAACGGACAAAGCTGTACTCCACATGCACACAGAAGATTGTCAGTAGTGTAGAACAAAAGTCATAAAACAAACAAATCTTTTTCACCACGTATGATTGGACCAGATATTAGTAGAAAAAAAAAAAAAACTATCCGGGTCCTAGTTGATTAGGTGACAACTGTGTTGGTCCTGATTGAGGGCACATCTATATCACCCACTAGGGGAAAGAAATACACCTGGAGCAACTACTCAACTTCAACTGGTGTACATTTTACAATGTGCAATTACAATGAGAGGATTCATCATGTTCTTTAAATTGTTATTCTAGGAACCGCCAACCACCTCCTAAAGAATCAGTTTATGATACAATAAAAATCTTAGGAACTGTGACCTTTTATAAAATATAACTTAGGTGTTCTACTAGGTGCTAGGTGCTACTGCCACCAAGCAGCACAATACAAATACTTGTGTGGTAACTAGACTTGCTTATGTTTTTGAAGTTGTTTTGCCTCTTATTCCAAGGTATTTAAACCTCAGTGGTCAAACTCTATGGGACTCCCAACCCCTCAGTAAGCTCCTCCACCTATAAGGTTTAACACTCGGGATTCGCGAGAAGTCAAGCCGGTCTTGCTTAAGCTTCTTGAAGAACGCCTCTCATCCAACAGGCTTTGTGTTTTAACTCAAGTTGGAAGTTTTGACTGAGAGTCCCAAGTCTTTAGCCTCAGAGGATAAATACAGTACCTGGGATCCTTCAACAGTAGGTTTAAACACAAGGAAACATTTCAGGTGAAAGACATTTTCAACTTCAAGAACTCCAGTCAACACCGAGTAGCACCTTTGGGTTAACTATGGTCTTGATGACTGAGAATCTCCACAGACATGTAAGAGCTGAACATGTAACATGTTTAAGAGGGGACAGCAGACTATTGGCATACACTTAGAATCCACAGGTTACTGCTTTTACCTAAACTCATCAACCTGTTAAATTAAGAACATAGTAGCTCAGTTCAGTGTTGAGGAACAGCAACAGCAACAGATCACTGCTGCTGAAGTGTATGATTCAGTGAATTCAAGTCCTAGTACAAAATGAGCTTTACATCATTTTCTTCTCTACGGTGTGTAGAGATTCAATGGTCACAGTGAGCTGCAGTAGCAAATTCAGAATGTTTCAGTCGCAATGAACTCTACAAATGTGGGTTGCTTAAGCAGAAATGAGGGTATTTAAGCTGATGTGCTAGTAACTGCAACAGAATGTCCTGATAGACTAGTGAGGGAACATTATGTTGTGACTGCAAAGGGGCATAATCCCACGTTTCAGTCAAATGTTTCCCACTTCCTCCGAAGGTCTTCCACCTTCTTTTTTTGGGGTGCCACTGGCTTGATCATAGTTAGCAGGTCCCCAAAAGGATCCTGAGTCTTCTGGCTGTCTGTCTCAGAATGGACTGGCTTAGCCATTGTGTTCATGGCTGTACTGGGGACAGATATGGAATCTGCCAGGCTGGAGAGGGTATGACTGCTGGCGGAGGCATGAGGAAGGGGGTTCACTGAGGGGTTTAGGGCTGACGGGTGCAGTCCATAGCTTGGTGGCAGAGCCGAACTGCCTGGTGAATGCTGTCTGTAGAGCCCTGGTAGTGCTGAAATGGACTGTGGCTTGGGGGAAGTGTGTAAGTAAGGGCCTTGTGGAGGCATGTAGACTTGGCTGAAGGGATTCCCACTAACAGTTGAGGAGTAATGCATTTGAGGGGAGGTGTGGTGCAGAGACTGGGCAAAAGGATTGAGTGATGTGTGAGGATGGGCTGGGAATGGCGGCAAGCACTGTGGGTAAGACTTGGGTGGTAGCTTGCAGGAAGATGACGACATACTTATATCCACCCCATCACTTAGAGAAGTGGAACTGGTCTGTACTGAGGTGCTAAGGGGGTCTAGGAGGCTTATCAGATCTATACTGTCCTCTGTGGCTTTGGTGGGTTTCATCAGTTCTCCTTCAGTGGTCATACTCAGTGCTTGCCTAAACTCTTGTCCCCCTGATGTAGTCCTTCCTTCAACAGTTCCTGCTGGTTTAGAGCGGGACTGGGTCACAGGCAGTGCCAGGACAGTACCAAGCTCAGGGGTCTTTCTCCCATGAGGACGTGGAATAGTGATGTTACCAGGGGTGGAAAGCTCCAAAGAATCAGAACCAGGGCCAGAGATTTCATGGCTTGGTGAATGGGATTCAGTGTGCACAGGAAGCTGAACCGACGGTGCTCTGTCACTGCCGGAAGGGGCACAAATGGGAACGGTTGTTTCATCCTGCCCTATACTCCACAACTTGTTATAGGGATTGGAAAGCTTGAGGCCTGGAAGTGGCCATGAGTGTTCCCCTAAACTTAGGTCCATGCGCTGCAAACACAAGAAATAATTCAAGCAATAACAGGTGATGTAGGAACAGATTTCAGATTCAGATTTTAGCATGTGCAATACAATACAGATATAACTCTTGATTAAGGCAAAATGACAGCAATTTAAACTTCTGACCTGGTATGTAAATTTGGTTTGTAGTTCATCGCAGTTTTTGGGAGTCCTCAGGTCCTCAAGGCTTTTAGCTAGGGTAATTGGTTGGCTGTCAGGCTCATCCTGGCAGCCAAAGATATCCCCAAGCAGGTTGACATTGGAGAACTTCTCACTTACAGGGCTGGGAGGCGCAGTGTGACACTCTGCCCCAAAAGTAGGGTCAACCCCTTCTATCAACTCAACCTCCTTCAGGGAGCGATACGGCTGTGGCCTGTGGGAGCAGTGTTTGACTTGTGGTTATTCCTCCACAAACTAGAGGTCGTCAATGGTCAAAACAATATATTAAACACAACGAAGACCAATAACCGTTTTACCAAAGATAAAGATCAACCTTCTTCATGAAGCCTTGGTTTTAATTGTCACAAACATGTCATTAATCTCTCTGCAGTGGATAAGGTTGGCTGTTTTTCTATACTGACAACTCATTGAGTATGACTGAGTGAGAGTGAACCATTGAGGTGAACTAAAAGTGGATAAGGTGAACAATTTATTGGGGAAACCAGTTCTATTCTATTGCAATTGCTTGCTGATATGACACAGGGTAGAGGTTGACTATATAAGACCCTCATTGGGGTTAAAGTGGTCAATGTGAAAACGATGCCTCATGCTTCCTGGACCCCTCTTTTATTATTGGAGCCCTGTAAATCCTGGCATTGCCATCTAAAAATATGCCCCTGCTGTCAGGGAAGAACAAATAAATCAATGGAAAAAAATTGTCATTCAGAATATTAAGGAACTCAACTACTTATTGCATCAGTTAGGGCTGAATAACCTGTTGCCAGCTGAGACATTAATCACTGCAGGAATTATCCAAATGAAGCTTCTAAATGCTTAAAAACTACTGCATATTAAAAATAAGCTAAAACCCAATAATTTTTGAGTCTTAATTATGTACACTTAGGTGAATTTATATTAACTCTAACACCACCTAGATCTTCTTTTCCAGATATTTGTTGAGCACTCCGTGTGTGTGCTTTTTTGTTACCTGGTTAGGGTTTGAAAAAGTAAGTGAATGTATTATGTAAATTAAACAAATACTATATACAAATACGTCAGAATAAAGAGAAAGGAAATAAGAGTGGGGAGAGGAGAAAAGCTAATCAATCAACAGGGCAAAGATGCATACAGAGGTGACCACTCAAAAGGGACGGAGAAGAGAAAACTCTCAGGAAACCCAGAGATGGAATCATTGTCGTATTGAAGCTCATCTCCAGAAGAATCCTCCGAGAGAAAGACTGTGTAGTGACGAGTAGGACGCATAGAACTACAGTGAGGAGAGGACAGACAAAGAACATTTACTGCTCATTACAAATATGTTGATGAAAAAGAATAGTAAAGAAGCTGAACATTAAGAATAGTGGGGATTAGTAATCTTAAAAGGCTTCATATTGTTTTAATGTGTTCCCAGGTCAGCCCATGTCTGATGTTCCGATATTGGGTATTATTTGATTTTTTTCTTGAACAAGCCTAAAGCAGGCTGTACATTTTAGTTGATGAGGACATTAGACCATAGTGAAAACAAGAAACAAACTACTGAGCTAAATCTTTCATTGCTAAAAGAAATTATAAAGAAAGTCAGGCTATTGGCAGCTGAATGGAATCTGATTCTGTACTCAGTATCCATCTCCATTATTAGTCAATTAAGAACATTTCAATTATAACAGTAATAAACCTAATAATAACAATAAATTCTTAATTGCTTTTAGTAAATTAAGTAACTGTCCTGAAGTGATGAGTGGTCTTAATAAAAACTAGATGGCACAAATGCTCTCCATAGAATATCTTCACCAAAATCAAATGCCGCCAAATTATTGCAGATAATATTTAACATAACGAGATGTAGTTAAAACTATCAGTCTGCTTACTCAAGGCTTATATATGCTGAACTGAAGGTGACTGGAAACAACCCATACTTGAAGCACCAAGGTCTTTACACATTGTTATTGACACAAATAAATTTGCTAATTTGCTTTTAGACCTACTTCAGGATTTCTTATCTTAAATATGCAAAGGTTACTGCCCAAATACACCATGTGTATTTTTTTTGGGAAGAGGTTGTAGAAAGCTGCATTGTGATTAGTTAAAGAGAAAGCTAGCGAAAAGATACAGTACTGCGGAGAGTAGAAAAATGCACAGAAAAATCAGTCCCTGATGTAAAATGGCTCATTGACAGGTTATTGATTTAAAAAATGTCTTTGGCATGCAAGAAAATCTCTCAGGAAATTAGTCATCTAGTATGTAATGACCTTAAAATTTGCATTAACGCACTATATTCAGAAGGCTAATACTGTTACCTTATGCAGTATTCTACAAACTCAATGTCCTAATTGATTCACGAGCAGAGGGATATGCTGTATATAATGGAGTTGGCTTACTGGTCAGTGCTGGTTTCCAGACTCACATTGCTGCTTGGTCTCTTCAGCAACACAGGTGGTTGAGCCTGTGACAGTGAGTAAATAATTAACCCAAAAAATATGCAAAGATTGAAAACTATTTATTATTTATTTACCATCTATCCATATTGCTACTTTTTGACTAATGCAGTAAAAAAACCTGACAAATCTTAATATAAATGCAAAAAAGGTAAGAGTTCAAGTTAGAGTGTTCAGTCTTTAACCACTAACACAAACTGCTAAAAGAGATAAACGGATCCGTACAAAGGTTATTTTTAAAATGTATCATTTGTGTAAATCTGTGCATCCACACATGCCACATTATTTGCGTTTCTACAACCTCACGTGCACCCACCTGTCCAAAGTGCACAGTGATAGGCCTGTGGTCATCCCAGGTCTGTAGTGACCCCTCCCTTCTTACTGCACCAGTGGAGGGGACAAAGCCTGCTGCACTGTTGTCATCAATGACTGCTGAGCCTCCTGTGGAGAAGCCATTTTCTGCCTGCTCCTGCAGGGGGCACATAGGGAGGTAGACAATGACGTGTGAAATGAGCCATAGTACTGCAGAGGGAGGGGGGGAGGAGGCTGCACGCTGTGGCTGGGATGCTCATAATTAAGTTAGGGTACTTATGTTAGGGAAGTGTTAAAGGTTCTACCTGGGTACCCATGTTCAAACTGATAGCAAGAATGAACGCAGAATTGTTGTGCATACCTTCTGCTTTAGCCGACTCTTGACTTCCCTGATGCGCATTTTTGCATGGTCCTTAGCCTGTCAAACACAAACACACAGCCAGATATTCCATGTATCATTCAAAAACAAAAACAAAACAAAACAAAAACTAAAAAAAAAAATCGGATGACTACTCATATTCTGTTTTTGTTTTTTCATTCATCCAGACACCGCTACCATGACTGGGAAGTGACCATTAATGTACGGACTGAGATTCACGCCAGCCAGCAATAGAATTTACATTCCAACAATGCAGCCAATTACCTGCTATGTCATTGTTTATAAATCAGTCTTACATGTGTTTAGTTGTAAACACATATTTCAAAGAAATGATTTGCAACTTAACAGATGTCCACAGTGTTAATGTCTATGCAAAGTGGAGATTTTGTTTAGCTGAGGGGGAATTCACACTGGGTCATGTTTGCATTTGAATGTCAGGACTGAGCTCACAGTTTCTGTCCTTACACTCACACACCTGTGTTACAGGGATGAGTCATAAGGAGCAATAACGGTAGTAAAGACATGTCTTGGATGACAAACTAATAGGAAATAAAGAACAGGAGAAAAGACGGTGGTAAGTTGAGCATATAACGATTAAACAGAATAAATGGCGTTAGCTAAATGCTGCAGGTGTGGCTTTAATTTTGGTGAGGAGACAGTTGAATAACAGAACTTCCAATCGTATCACATCGTTTCTTTTGTTCACTGTGACCTTTAACATGAGCTAACTTAGCTAACTAAGTTAGCAGAGCAGCCTAATGTGTCACCAGAAGCCCACTTGTTAGCTTAGCTAGCAGGCTGCACATAACCGCTAACATCAACAATACTTTTTCTGTAGTAAACTGATGAAAGCTGTGTTTGACTAAGCTAACTGTCAAGCTATGAATGCTAAGTTATGAAATTTAAATGCAAAGAAATTTGGACAAGTGTACTATAAATTACTACGACGTATTACTGCGCTATGTGCAGTATGGTGTGTATTTTATTGTAGTGTATTTAGATTTTTTCCAAAGAACATGGGTTTTATGATGCATACATTTTTGCCTAGGGCCCCAACAGACTCTAGGATCGTCACTGTGTACTGGATGAATAAGGAAGTGAAAGTCCTGTCAGTCTGCAGAAGCCGGAGGCAAGAGACAGGATGTTGCAGTTTGTTTAAGAAAAGCTGCCAGTGAGTAGGATAGTGTCTCTGTTGGTAACTCAGGACTAATGGTTTCCCTCAACCTGCGGTTAAATAGCTCTTAGTTTCAACAGGTGTTTAACACAGCTGGCCAGCTAACTCTCAGCAGGTCATGCTACTGAAGTCTGAACATTAATAGAATGTTTAGAGTGATTATTTTTTCCATTTTTCATTTGAGCAATATCAAAATTAATAGTTTTTTACTTTGGTTTTGGAAAAATATAGTTTTTAGTTTGTCTTTTGATTTTATTTTCAAAAGTAAAAAGGAATGATACAGGGATTCTAGATTATTGGCTTTCTGATTTCTGACAACTAATTTTCTAGATTGTAGAAGAAGCCATGGAGGTTCTTACAAACTTGTAAACGGTCTTCATGGCTGGGTTTGCCTTTGTCTTCACTGTGTTAAAGATAGCCCCACCGCCTTTCTGTAAAAAAAAAAAGACTAAAAGCATTAGTCAGGATTTGTGATATGTACAGCAGCACACTCAGTTGTGTATAGAGTAATGTTTGCTCTGAAAAAGCAAATGAACAAACCATAACATGCTACCAGCACGTAGTGTTAAAGCTTCTGAATATATTAGACACAAATATTATAATATTAGATACATATCCAGTGCAGCTCCATATAACCACTTAGCCACTAAGTCTATTTGTACAAGGTGTAATGTTTAATTTTAGTAGTAATTCATAAGGTGTTATAGTTTGCAATGATGAAGAGATGGGCTGCATTTAATGTTTGTGTTTGTGAGGTGGAGAGGGAAAAAAAAGCCCTTTCAGAAAATTAATTTGAGCAAACACGATACAACTGAACACAATTTAGTACCAAAGGAAAAGGTGTGAGATTTTAGTTTTGGATTTTTAATTATTTAGTTAAATTGTCTGAAAACAAGTTTTCACTTTGTCACACTCAGTGACCCATATTGACAAAAATAAATCTATGAAACAATGCATGCAGAAAGCAAAGGTGTCCAAATATAGACAGAGTAGATGTCCCTAATAAAGTGGCCAGGAATTAGAGGATTCCAGGCTAGAGTCAACTCATTCTGACTTTGTGGTCCGATCTAACCACTGAAATGTCCAAAGGCCCTGAGAGATCCTTTTAGATGGACTTCCTGAGCTCTGACAGTTCCAGACTTATGCAGTAGAAACGGGTGGTGCTAGAAAATAGGGCAACAGGGTAGATAAATATAATAATCAAATATTAATAACATTTATTAATATAGGCCAAGTTCTGCATTTCAGGTATATCATTTTATTCAGGGGCAGAACTATTTCTGTAGCCCACTCATGCGGAGTTCCCTCTCCTCTGATAGGCCAAATTGTAATAGCTTGCCAGTGGGCGAAGCACATTAGGAAAACGTGGCTGTAATATAAGTGTGGATGGACTGTGTAGATTATGGTAGTGCAGACGTAAAACAGAGGTCAGTTAAAATTAACAACATTCAGAGGTAGGAAAATTCGGTTGGGCTCTGAGAAAGTCTCTGGTAGAATGTTTCGCAAATGTTAAGAGTCAAGAGAGCAGACAGAAAAAACCTTCAGCTTCTGTTGGGGAACTTTGGTTTAATATGGACACTCATCATCACAACAGTTAAGTACCAACTCCAAAAACCTTTGGTTGAATAAAACCTTTTAAAATTACACAAAGATCACCAACATCAAGAAGAAAACACCTTTATTTATCCTCAGAGGGAAATGTGTATAGAAAAAAAGAACCCTGAAAGGAACTGGAAGGAATGTCTATCTATCATTACTTTTATTGCTAATCATACCAACAGTTGTCCAGAAATCTTTTGGTGGACAAATGGACAGATGCAAACTACAAAGGTGCACAGACATCCCTATTTCCTGCTGTTGTTAAGGTGCATGATATTAATGCTGAACATTTTACAGATGATGTAAACATCTATAAAATGCATTTATTATAGTAATGTGTCTTCAGACTAGCTCACCTTCACAGTGAACAGCCACTGGTGATAAGTCTTGTCGCTGCCTGGGGGGGGGGTCAACAATAAAAGGTTAACATCAGGCACAATCTTAGAATGTCTAGAGAAAATGTAGTTTGGCATCTTATCTGAGAACAATGTATTTAGTGTGCTACTAAGTCATTATTATTATTATTATCATGTCGTCTTAACCATATGCGGTTTAACAAACTCTTTTACCTTTTGTCTACACCAGAAGTGGTGATTATCACCTATTTGATCATCTTTTACCTGCATCTTATCCAGTTTTGTATCTGAGCAGTTTGATAATGTAATTTATATTAATGATATATTTTACAGCAGCCTGCCAAAACTGATTTTTACACAGACAAGCTTATGCGGTTTTCCCACATACACACCTCTTTGTTGGGCTTTTTACTGTTATGATGACACAATGTGTTGTATTTGTGTTTTATGTATTTATAATGACATGATAACTCAGCACAAGTAGTCTGAGTTCTATAAATTTACATTAGTCATTATTTCTTCATCTAAAACATAGTGCAGTGCATATAGAATACATTTTTATATACATTCTAGCTTCTTGTAAGGTATTAGTACTACATTTCTTTGGGGGATGTGGTACTGTCCAGTCACATTACCTCCTCATTAATGTGCTCATTCGTTCCTAATTCTGCTTTTTAGAGCCAATAATAGTAATCATACCACAAACTGGAAATGGAACAAACTTAAAAAAAAAGGAAAAAAGAACATTTGTCACATGTCTCCACTAACAAATTCCCACTCACTTACCTGCATATTCACCCATGTTAATCTCCTCCTCGAAGATGTCATTAAAACCCTCTCCTGAGTTCAACAGGTCCAAACGGCCGTCAATGAACTCCAGGAAGAATCACAAAATGGATTAGGGTCTTGGTTTTACAGTTTAAGGTACAAATCAGGTAAAGCTAAGGACTGACATTGTGACGGTTAAAGGCTATTTTCAGTCATTTTCCAAATTCATTGTGTTTTTAGCAATTCACACACACAGTTCACACAAAAAACCGACAATGAACTGCCTTTACTCTTGTTTTCGGACAGTCAGTCTGTAACCTGTATGCTCGTTAGTATTGAAGACTTCTGTTGTACAAAAACAATAAAAAAACATGTCAGCCAGGAACTCTGCTCCACTGAGTGACATGTTTTTGCATTCTAAAACTCTTTAGGGAAAAAAAAAAAAAAAGAGCCCCAAATTGTAGACTGGTTGGATATCAACCATTAGTAGAGATAACTCAGTGTCGGTTTGAGGGTCTGTATGGGGAATTTATTTTGAAAAAAATAATTATGTTTATACTGTATGGTTAGTAGGGTGGGCCTGGGAATGCATTATGTGATTGTGTGTGCACCTGTTTGAAGAGCTGCAGCTGAATGGCATTCTGGAGGAACTGTCTCATGGCACTGGAGCGATGGTTCATGAAGGTTTCTTCATTAAATGTAATGGGCTCCTCCTACAAATACAGGGGAAAAACACCAACTGTCACATCAATATGCTAACACCTTCACCAGTTTGGATGGAGTATCCAGCAGCCACGGGCCTTGTTCTCTTCAATGTGTAACTTTAATCATCATCATTAATAATGTTAAGTCTGTCACTCTGTTTGTCCCTTGCATCCTTTGTATGTGGTGTGCAGCAGGTACTGACCGACTCAATCTTCAGAGCATTTCTGTAGCTGCCGAATAGGGCCACCTGACTCTTGAGGAAGGCTCGAGCCACACCGTCTCCGGTTGTTGTTGAAACCTTCTTCAAACGATTTTTTAAAGATGAAACCTACATGAAAGCAGTAAATACAGATGAGTATATCAGCTGTCGTAAAAGAAAATGTCAGACATCAATACCATTAAGTTGTTGCACACCACATCATTGGGCAGGCTTTGGAGGTCATCATAGGGGGTTTCTAGGGTGTTTGTGTCCACATTCAGGAGCACCACATCATCCAGAGCCATCCCTCGAACTTTCTACAACAAGAAGGTGTAGTGGAGTAAAAACACTCAATGTGTAAGACAGGTGCATACACACAATATGAAGAGAATCAGGGCAAATAAATTTTTTTTTAAAAATTCTGTAGTGTTTTTCTCTAAATCTCGAATGACCCAGATCCTGATAGACACCTACCTCCATCAGGCTTGAATGAACTCCGATGAGGTAGGGCATTGGGGCACTGAAAAAAGAGCCAGATATATTTATTCCATCAGTCCATACAACTTTGTTCCAGATCTCTACTCTGATCTGTTGTTTTCCTGAGCTGAACCTGGACTTTGTTGCTGAGGTTTAGCAGGGGGTTGCATCCTGCAATGAACCCTTTGAAATTAACCCATATGTCACCCATCACTCTATACCTAATACCTAGGTGCTGTACAGCCATATTAATGTGACAATAAGCAAATACAGTAAAAACATACATCTTCATCACTGTCCAGTTTGATTCATATTAATGATGTCATAGTCTCTTTTATAACCTGAATGGTAGGCTGAAGATTATCAGCTGTCAGACCCAGAAGTAGGCATTTGCTATGATGACATCATGAGCCAATGTTAGACATCACATCTGCCAATTAATTGAAGACAGATACAAGGACTCACATGTATTTAATTTGGGATCTGTGGATCTTGTGAAAGATTCTTTAATTAATTTCCAGTGAAAGATTTTGTATGTTGAGTTGTACATTTCTGGTAAACGGATTTAACTAAACACACCCACAGAATATGGCCAAATAGCAAAAGCAATGATGCAGCAGATATGGAACTGTGAACCGACTGAGCCACATGGAAGCGGACAACTACACCAAGCTTTTGCTCAGTTGCCAGTATTCAAGCTGTGGGCACTTGAATGAGAGAACAAAGAGCTGAAAGGGGGAAAGGGGATGTAACATGATACAGCAGCTGGTCTTTGTGGCTACTAGTTTGACATCCGTTTGGTCTGCCACAGCAAAACCAAAGCCGTGTATTAGAGAGCAACCAGGGCTTCTACAGGGTTAATCGAGGTAAATCTAAGACTAAGACCACATACAATGCAACTTATCGTTTACTGAACTCAATAAAAAGTTGACTTCAAAAGTTAAAAAAGTGCCATTCATTGAGTGATACGTGTTTATATTTCCACTTTAGTGTTTCATCATCTCATCAAGAGAAATCATCGTGTTCATTGTAACATTCAAACAAAATGTGGACTCTATCAAAGAAATAGGCCTACTATCTACTAATCTACTATCTATGAAAGAGAAGGGGTTCATTGGTGTTTGCAGAGAGGTATAAATCCAGTATGTGGACAGTCATTACAGTATGTTGAAACCAAAAGCTCTGGAGAGATGAAAAACAGCACACTCACCAGCAGTAGTCTAATAGATGCTGAGGAAGGACAGGAATGTAAACATGTTGCCAGTGCATTGGATATAGCATGGCTGCAGACCCATGGACACAAGCTGTTAACTGAGGACAAGGACAAATAAATACCTGACCTGTAATATCACATGTTTATACAGCTAATTCAACAGCTAACAGCTGAAATTTAATGGTTAGGAATAATAAACAAGATCGTTCTACACGTACAGTACACAGTACATAAATTGTTGGGATGGACTGTGTGTGATTGTATAAAATTGCATGCATGCATCTTTGCTTTACTGATAATGAGGGAAAACTAAGGAGCCCAGTAAGAGTCATAGATAAATTTGGACTTGCAAGTACTTTATTCATTCTGTTGTGTATTTACACAACCAGCAATTACAGAGCACCATTGTAATTTACTGGGAATTGTCTAGATGTCTAGTCTTCTAGCTCTGTATTTTTGGTTTCATAGCACCTCCTGCAAGAAATAGCTGTCTCCTTTAGTTGCTAATTGTGTCGCTACAATATATTCACCAGTTCATTTCTGTGTCTGCCTGCTTTTTGCTGCTAAGCACAGTGTACAGTGTGTTTTTACAGCTTCTAAAATCTGTCTTCTCTAACAGTGAGAGTGACCTAAACAGCAAAAATCGTTGGCAGGACACTAAACAATAAGCAGACTCCATAAATCTGAGGGGAGCTGCAGGCTCAATAGAGAAGATTCTTTAAATAATTATGAGTTTAGTCATATGGTTTTCAAATGTGCCATTTGATAATCTATTATTATTGATTGTAGTTCCTTTAAACTTTCAGATGTCTTACTTATACTTTGTTAATGTATAAGTCATACATATTAACTTGTGGCATAAAATAAGTAAAAAACTTGCAGATTTTTCTCCATGACACTTTCTAGGCTCCGGTGCAACTTTGACAAAACCGACACTAGTACAAAGTAAGAAAACTGTAATGAACTAAAAGAATCAATTTGTAGGCTCTTCATTGTGATATTTAATGACATTTATTATGATATAATATAATAAAAACAGAGTGCAAATTAAATAAAAAAGGCCAAAATAATCACTTCAGGTCCCAAAATGACAACAACACAGGGTAACTGATGTGGTCCTGAACACAATAGATTCTAACAGTCCTTCTTATTATTGAATCCATGTAGAGACTATAATAAGCATCGCTGTAAAAAGCAAGAAGATGCAGAATGTGGGCTCTACTTACAGTGCTTAGTTTGCTACAGCAGATGAGGATTCGACGTTCATAAAGCATACTAGCGTACAGATGAAGCATGTTATTGACATCTACTGCTACAAAGTACTCTGTTAGGTTTCTCTGCAAGGGTCAAGCACAGAAAGAGAAAAACAAATAAGAGACACAGACTATAAGTCACCTTGAATGCAGAGAAAGGATTGAATGTTACTATTAACTGGAGTAGAAATAACTTTCCACATAAAACTAAGGAATAATCTCAAAACAAGATCAAAAAGAATGCAACAGAAGCACCACCTAAAAACACCAAACCACCTGGCTATTTGGGATATTGTGTAAAATGCAAATAAAAAGTGAATGCAAATCTTTTGAATGATTAGCAAATCACTACATTCTTTGTTTTATTTATGGTTTGCACAATATCTCAAGTTTCTTGGAAATGAGGTTTGCACATTACTCACAGTCTCAAATTTTATAATGCAGTGTCAGCAGAATGAAAAGACTAAGTTAAAAAACAACCTTTTTCCAACCTAAGAATGTTCAGGCACTATTCAAAGGTGGTTAGTGCTAACCTCACTGGATAAACAGCCTAACTTTGCCTATTGTGCTGCATTGCAGTTCAGCCAATTTGGCCAGGGCAACCAACAACCCACAGCTGACCTTAACAGCTCTCAACTCCATGACGGTTAAACGCTTGAAACTTCCCTTCAGTCAGTCAAAACTTTTGGATGACATCTTCAAGAACATCAAGTCACTCAAGACATTTAAAATTCACCCATTTCCCATAAGAGGCTTTAAAGGAAAAGTGCAACAAACATTTTTCAACTCAAAACTAAATCCTACATGACAAAAACGTGGTAAAATATTCAGCTGGTTTGCAGAACTATGATAAATAAATCTTGTCTTCAATATGCAATATTACAATATTTATTCAGTACAGTATTCTTTGCATATAGATAATCTGCTCTACATTCATACATGTGATTGCTTAATCTCATTGTGTGCACAACCACAAGTGGTTAGCATTTTTGCACAGACACAACATGATGTTGTACCTTGCTTGGGCTTGTTTTAGAAATCAACAGTTTCTATTTATAGAAAACATTTGATGTATGTCATTATAATCAGAATTTCTCTTTGAAAACCTTTTTTATATTAGCAGTGAGTTCCCTTTTAGCCAAATGTGAGGGACTTTGAAGGTTTTACTGTGATATTTTTCAGCCTTTTATCAGTGATCTCAAATAAGTTGTGTCAGCCTGGCAGATAAAGATAAAAAAGTAGCACTCACATTCTCTGGTATGCTGGGGAGTTCACTTGAGTCAGGCACAGTGAAGAAGGAATGCTGGAGAAAACAGAACCTTTTGGATCTATTATGAATACTTTGGATCTTTGATATAGTCAGAAACACACACAAACTTACAAACCAATCCGTTTTAAACAGAACACAATCTTTAGTATATTCTTGGAAAGTGAAGGTTTGAATTAAGGCTGGGTGATAGTAAATATTTATATTGCGCCACATTTACATGTAATCTTGGAAGTCAAACGTCAGCGCTGGGAGTGAGGTCACACTTAAGTTGACCATGTTCCAGTGCACCGAGCCGGGTTAACTATAACCCCAATTCTATTATTAAGGTAAAACACTGAGCCTGCAGTTTGTGGACGACTGCTCTACCAGCTGAGCCACAGTTTCCCCTTTGTTGATTCAAGTTTCTCACACAACTTGCAAATTGTGGATACATGATTTACATTTGATTTGTTGCTGAACCATTTCCAAATGACAGAGGAAGCTATTTATTTTTTTCAGAATACTCTTCCTCAAACTCTTCTGAGGTTGGATCTTGGCCTTCAACCCTTTCTGTTTGTAGGCTTGTGTGAGACGTCTACATTAAGGATGCAAAGTGGCAAAGCCTAATTTTAAATTAAAAAAATATGTTGTCAAAGTCCCTGGCTCCAGTCAGCAAATCAGCACCCAGCTACAATTATTAACTTCCTGTTGGGAAAACCTGCATGCACACCTGGATGCACGTCACATGTCTACCTGCACAACTCAGTTGCAGCAGCATAACTTTCCTATAAGACGAAGCAGATACTTGCAGTGTTTCTAGGTTAAACTGAGCTGAGGTGGATGTGAGGTGGTGAAGTCAGACTCACCACGCCGAGATGAACAGGGACTCCAGGCTCAGGGATAGGGAGTGTATGTAGTGAGACCAGGAGCTCTTGCCACTGACTTTCCTGAAATATTAGGTAGATCCATACAGTGGCCATTAGAAAAACATGTTCTATGTAAGAAATATAAATACAACTCCAAATGGATTCCTTGGAAACACAAGTTTGCACAAAATAATTTCTGCAATGTCATAAAAAAAATTAACATCTGGGGTTATCTGTTTGTTTGAAGAGGAAAATAGAGTCAGGTGTTTCAGTCAATGGGAAGATAATCAATTGTGAGTCTGTCTTATTTAAAGAAGAAAACCCTGGGTCTTCTCTATAACAGTATTATCGTAACCATACAGGTTTTTATAAAAAAGTAGTCAAAAAAAGTAGAGTTCCGAAGACCTGAGAAGTTGCTGATGCTTATCAGGCTGGAATGGCTTAAAAAACTATTTCTAAAAAGTCGATGGTCAGGATGATGGTGTACTGCAGAAGATGCACAAAAGATAAAAGTTGTGTCATGACTTGCCTCTCCTTTGATGGTATAATCTGCAAGGATATTAAGCAGCTTGTAGAAAACTTCAAACCAAGGCAGGTAGCTGAGAAATGAAAACAGTTCAGCGTTTCACTAAGTATGTAACTAACAGCACATTGTTAAAATAGTTTGACTTTTTCAAAACAGTGGGACCCATCAAATCAGAAACATCAGAAACCTATTCTAAAAATATGCCTATAACCTGGTCCCGATGAAGATCGACACACGTGCTTACCTGAGGATGCAGTAGCAGGTGTGTGCGCCTGAGGATAAGCGACAGAAGCCAAATCTCTGCTTGCTTTCAATGTCAGTCAAAACAAAGGTGAAGTTCTGGCCCACCTGGGAGACCGTCAGGCTACAGAGTAAAAGACGTTTAAAAAGCAGACAGAGAAAACACAATCCAATATAAAAATAAGACTTGCATAATAATAAATCAAATAAACCACTTACGAAAAGACTACTTCCCTCAGTGCAGTACCTGTGGCTTATATTATATTTTTTGCCTGAATCCCTCGTTAACAGTTCGGACTGACATAATATTTCTGGCCTCAACCTTTAAACAAGCTTGTTCCATCTGTGGGCTTATGTGAGATGCTCATGTTATGGTCATATATGCAAAAACTTTATAACCCAGCTACATCATCAACAATGAAATATTGACCACATGACCAAATTCTTAGAACTTAGAGGAATAATTACAACATATCGTTTGTGATATGATGTAGCAGAACCGTACTGCAAAGGAAATTACTAGTTTCCTTGTTGTTTGTCTATAATTGGTCGGCTGACTAAGTGATAGCAATGGTTCAGTGATAGTGACAGATTTCTCTTTTATTCTTTCTATACTTCACCCAGTGATTAATGTCGAGGTTATTTTCAATGTACATTCTAAGAGCTAAAACTGTTTTAGAGAAGTTGATTAATTCGCTGTATGATCATTGTGCAGGATGATGCTGTTGAACTGTACTCTGTTATACAGAGAGATGCTGTTCTCACCCCGCTTCATTCATAGAGATAAAATAAATAACAGAAAATTCTGTTAGTAGAACACAACACAACTCAACAGCATTGAACACTACGGCCTTTAAGATGATCATACAGTTGAATCAACACACATCATTGTAAGCTTCATGAAGTGAGAATTTATCAGTGGAATAGTTTCAGCTATGTGTGAGTGTTTGATCATTTAGAAATACAGTAGTTTGTCAGATTAGTTGTTGCTCTACAAATAATATTTTAAAATACAATTTAGATCCAATTTGGTTATAAATCCATTTATTTTGCTTAATGCAAATTTTTTATTTTCAATTATTATTTGAAATAATTCACAATATTTTTAATATTTACCAAATGTTAATTTAAGCCGAGCATATTTGTCTTTTATTTGGTATTTTCAAATTACATTCTTTACGATGGAAAAAGAAAAAAAAATTAATTGGCATTAAATTGGTATTAAGAGGCTATAACCACCAGAATCAAATCCAGCTGTCCCACTGTCATTTTCATTTCTAATTATTGATGCTAGTAAAGTAGAAATGTCTTCTGTCTGTCTTCAAGAGTCCACTAACATATGAAGACATTTGAACATCAATTCATCAGTGTACTTTTTATGTTGGTGCACTACCCCTGAAATTCCTCTATGTCAAATCTGTAAGTGTGTGTATACCTGTCCATGCTGAAGGGGAAGCAAAACTTGGGCACAGTTTGAAGAGTTTCCTGTGGGAAACAAAGAGTAATAAAGTTCACTAGTAACTCCTTCCATTTATTAGCATGTAAGGAGATGCAAACTTAACACTAAACCTTACATGCTAATAATGATGCATATTCAGTTGGTAGAGATTTTATCATCACAAGTTACAAAAATAATCTAGGAGTGTGTCAAAAAAGTTACAGTAAAATAAAGAAAATATACCTGTCCAAAAGTTTGCATCACCCCATATCAATTAATTAAAAACCAACTCTAATTATAATTCTTTTTCATGGAAAAGCAACATTTTGCCAGGTGTGGCATCAACTGTATTGTGCTAATGATGTTGCAATGTAATAAAGTGAAATAGTAGAGGGACTAAATGGAAAGCTGTAATGTGGAGGAACAGAAATGACAGGATACATGGACAAAAAAAGTAAAGAAAAATGAAATCACTTTTAAGTTTCAGTTCCTGATTGACCAAGCTGCCCATCTCAGACATAAATAAACACAATAAATACGGGTACATGCACTGGTTAGGGTTAAGCCTTTCTTATTTTTTATTTTTTTAAATTCAAACCTTGTCTGTGTAGTCTTCAGGGAACTGCCTTCTCACTTCTGGCCCTATTGGAAATGACATAATTGTGAATGTGACTTCTTAATACACTTTCATGCCGATGCTCATATATATAGCCAAGTTAGATTAAAGAACAAAAATTGCTCTAACCAGAACATTAACCTGATGAAGCCCCAGTTCAACAACTACGTTTACCTGGCAAAGCGTGGATTGATCAACCTGGTGCATGTGGCCTTTGATGATTTATGAGTTTACAAATTTGTAGTAGTAAATCAGGAGTTTTAGCCTCACAGAAGAATGGAGGCGGTGTCTCTATTGTCAACTATCACGTATAGAGCTGTGAATTTATATTAGACAGCTTCAGATCTTCAGACTACACCAAAGAAAAAATAAAACAAAGGGAAACTTAAGATACAAATAAACAAATAAATAAATAAAAAGAAATGTATTTATTGAAGTAAAAGGTGTTGTGATACCAACTAGAGCATTTAGCTTTAAGGACAAGGCGATTTAATATTTGCAAAAAATAATTTCTGCTCTCTACCAGATAATCTTGCAGGAGAACGTCAGCTCAGTTGCAACTGGGTTTAACAGCAAGACAATGATTCCAAGCATCCGAATAAGCTGAGCTCAGAACGACTCAAATGAACCAAAATAAATGAATGCGGTGGCCTTGTCAAAGTTCATAATGGAACTTTGTATTAAGTTCAGGGAAGAATTCTTTTCTTTTTTTTTTTTTAAACAATGGTGGTTTAGGATTTTTGCTTCAATAAAGTTCTTATTTCAAATTTGTATTTGCTGTTTGCTTAGGTTGCCTCTGTTGAATGTTAGATTTAGTTTGAAGATCTAAAACATTTAGGAATGAAAAACACACAAAAAGAAGAAATCCGGAGGGTCCAATACTTTTTCAGTTCAAAAAGTAATCCATTCAAATAATGACCCGTGTCCCTGTTCTTCCTTCTGTTCTATGAAGAAAGACATTTACAAGCTAAAGTAAATGCGTGAACCTATCCAAAAGAATCCAGTTTCAAAAACTGCAGAAATCAGACTGAAGATTCATATTTCACAAAGATGGAGGTGGCATCTTCACAAATGAACAGGAAATGATGAGGCACAAGACTCCAACAGGAAGATATTCTTAGAATTACAGCCGAAAGTTTCTCCTCAGTACCCAGGAAATAAGTCACATACCACAGATTAAAAAAAGCCTCAGAGACGAGAATTACCACCATTTCTCCTTTAAACAAGCTGTTCTCTACCTTTTTGACTTGTGGCCCCAATAATAAACCAGGGTCTACTCGTGAAGCACATTATGAGCAAATGACATAAGTGTTAAGCAAGTAATTTTTTCTCCCAAACCTCCTTAGATTATTTTAATAAATAACTTCCAAAGGCCCAAATCTTTACACTTGACATGTATCAACTGTGAGTGTCAATTTATGGGCTAAAATACATTTATCTATTTTAAATGATATCAATATAAACTGGGGTTTGAAACTTTGTGAAGCCTTTGCAGTGATCTCTGTATAACCTAAAACATAATCAGATTGTAAGTCCTAAAGTGGAATCTACTTTAACAAATGAGGCAAACATTACTGATATGTTTATCCTAAATACGTATGTGTGGTAAAAGTACTGTATGTAAACCAATGAATTCATTCACTAGTGTGACTTTGTTTTGCAACAATACCTTTATCTAAACATTTCTACTGTTTTTAAGCTCTGCACTACAGCTTGGAGGGATTTGAACCCATTCCATCTTACAGAACAGCTTCAACTCAGGGATGCCAATTTGCTTCCTCACACAAACTGCCTCCTTCAGGTCTTTCTGACACATATCTCTAGTATTAAGGTCAGAACTTTGATTTGACCATTCCAAAATATTACATTTCTTCTACTTCAACATTTCTTATGTTTTTTGTCATTGTCCTGCTGCATGTTCCATTTCCTATCAAGCATCAACTTACTGATGGATATTCAAGATTTAAACAGCTAAGTATTCCCAGAGTGCTATTTGAATTGCCATATTGCAGCTGCTCCAAAAGGAGGAACCACACTGACAAAAAAGCAAAAACCTCCATGAATTAGAAGTTAAATAAAATTATTAAGAGTGCTTTTTTCTGTACAATGGTTATCTTGACATTTTCTGTGGAATGTGCCTGTACATTTTTTTTTTACCCATAGATAGATTATTATTTCATCTAAACCAACAACCTGTCTGCTAGACCCTATTCCAACTAGACTCCTCAAGGAAGTTTTACCCTTAATAGATACATTCATATTAGATATCATCAATCTATCTTTAGAAACAGGCTATGTACCACAGGCCTATAAGGTAGCTCTAATTAAACCACTACTTAAAAAACCCTGTCTTGACCCAGGTGTTTTAGCCAATTACAGACCAATATCTAATCTCCCCTTTATTTCTAAAATAATTGAAAAAGTAGTTGCGAAACAATTATGTGATCACCTTCTTAGGAATAATTTGTATGATGAGTTTCAATCAGGATTTAGAGTTCATCATAGTACAGAAACAGCACTGGTAAAAGTCACCAACGATCTCCTCATGGCCTCAGATAATGGACTCATCTCTATACTTGTTCTGTTAGATCTTAGTGCTGCATTTGATACCATTGATCACAACATTTTATTACAGAGACTGGAAGATGAAATTAGGATTAAAGGAACTGCACTAGGTCGGTTTAAATCTTATCTGTCTGATAGATTTCAATTTGTTCATGTTAATGATGAATCCTCCATGCACACAAAGGTTAGCTATGGAGTTCCACAAGGCTCTGTGTTAGGACCAATACTTTTTACTTTATATATATGTCTCCTTTAGGCAACATCATTAGAAAACACTCCATACATTTCCATTGCTATGCTGATGATACCCAGCTATATTTATCTATGGAACCAGATGAAAAAAATCAGTTAATAAAGCTTCAAACCTACAAGACATAAAGGCCTGGATGTTCCACAATGTTTTACTTCTAAACTCAGACAAAACTGAAGTCATAGTATTTGGGCCCAAAAATCTCAGAGATATAATGTCCAACCATATTGTTACTCTAGATGGCATAAGTCTGGCCTCCAGTACTACTGTAAGGAACGTTAGAGTTATTTTTGACCAGGATTTGTCCTTTACCTCACATATAAAACAAATCTCTAGAACAGCCTTCTTCCACCTACAGAACATTGCCAACATTAGGAGCATCCTGTCTCAAAGTGATGCTGAAAAACTGGTCCATGCATTTGTTACCTCTAGGTTGGACTACTGTAATTCCCTACTTTCAGGATGCCCCAGTAACTCCCTAAAGAGCCTGCAATGAATCCAAAATGCTGCAGCAAGAGTGCTGACTGGAACTAGCAAGAGAGATCATATTTCACCTTCACTAACTTCTCTCCATTGGCTTCCCATTAAATCTAGAATAGAATTTAAAACCCTGCTTCTTACATATAAAGCTCTGAATGGTCAGGCTCCATCATATATAGAAGACCTCATAGCACCATATCATCCCAGTAGACCACTTCGATCTCAGAATGCAGGTCTACTTGTGGTTCCCAGAATTTCCAAAGGTAGAATGGGAGGTAGAGCCTTTAGCTATCAAGCTCCTCTCTTGTGGAACCAGCTCCCAGTTCAGATTCAGGAAGCAGACACCCTCTCTACTTTTAAGTCTAGGCTTAAAACCTTCCTCTTTAATAAAGCATATAGTTATAGTTATGCTGCTATAGGCTTAGACTGCTGGGGGACCCACCCCTCCGATGCACTGAGCTCCTTTCCTCCTCTTGACCCTCTCTCCTCTCCTCTCACCCCACAATTGTCACCACTGTATGTCATTAACTCTGTGTGTTCTCTCCCGTAGTTGTCTTTGTCCTTCTCTGTCCCCTCTCTCTGTCCCTCTCTGCAGGTGTCCCCGGCTTTGAAGCTGTGTGTCTTCCAGTGTGCAGCTACTGGTCCTACCAACCTGCCTGATGTTTTGTTGTTGCTTTTTGTTGCTCTTTTCTTTTCTCTCTTCACTTTCCACTCACCCCAACCGGTCGAGGCAGATGGCCGTCCACCCTGAGCCTGGTTCTGTTAGAGGTTTCTTCCGTTAAAGGGAGTTTTTCCTCTCCACTGTTGCCTATGGCTTGTTCCAGGAGGAATTGTTGGGTTCTCTCTATACATCTTTATAATCTTGACTTTGAATTGAATTGAATTGAAATTGAATACAACTCAAAGCTCAGAATGAAAATTTCTGTCATTGATGGCAACCTCTCCTAGTACCGAGGCAGCAAAGCAGGCCCAAATCATGATACTACCACTACCATGTTTCATATATAGGATAAGGATTTTATGCTGGAATGCAACTTCAAACTCTTCTTTGACCCTTTCCTGCCTGCTGAGCATCAACATCTTTTCCTATGAGGTCTTCAGAAATCTCCTTTGTTTGACCCATGACACACTTCCACAAACCAGTGTTGGCAAAATCAGACTTAGTGAAGACCCAGACTCACTCCTTATCATCATCCCATTGACAGAAACACCTAACTCCAATTTCCTCTTCATGTGAATCAGTGAACAAGTCTTTGCCTCATTTGTTTAATTGGGTTTCCTTTATCTAGTTTTCACTAGACTTTGAAGTGCCACAAAAAAATCAGAGTGTGATTACTTTCTGTTCATTAACCTTTTTCTGATTCTCCATAGGGCAGCACAGTAGTGGATGGGTTAGTGCCGCCTTCTCACAAGTAAAGATCCCCAGTGCAGCAACTGGCAGGGGTCTCCTGCTTGGAGTTTGCAGGTTCTGCCTGTGCTTGCCTGGGTTTCCTTTAGGTACTCTGGTTTTCTTCCCATAGTCCAACGACATGTATGTTAGGTCAATTGGTGACTTTAAATTGCCCATAGGTGTGAATGTGAATGGCTGTCTGTGAATCAAAGCTGGGATAGGCTCTAAGGCCTCCGCAACCCTGAACAGGATAAGCAGTTAAGATAATGGATGATTCTCCTTAAATCTGCCAAAAAACTAAACAAATCAAAACATGATGTCAGTCTGTCTAGTCTATAACACCAACTATTCATCAAAACTAAATAATCATTTAAGGTTATAGACTTAGGAGAGGGTATCAGTAGCTTTCACTAAACAGTTAAAAGACAAAAACCTAAGCTGTCAGTTTTATCTAAACTGTGTCATGATATGAGATTGTAATATTCTTTGCAACTCCTCTGCGGGACAAATTAAGTGTTGCTCTGTGTAATGGTTTGGTGCGTACTCTTAGTGTTCTGACAACCGCAAAAGTGTTGCCATGTTGACAATATCTGCACGTTGAAATTTCATACATAAAATGAAAATGTGTATGAGTCACATGGGCCTTGTGCCTTCAGACTTACCAGAACTGTGTGTGCCTGGATTAGCTACCTCCAGATACATCTCAAACGTGGACTCTGGACTCTCCCTGGAAGTAAGCAGAAAAACTTTGAAGCAACAGAAAGTTTTACTAAAATGTTTAGATTAATCTTCCAGGCAAACTATTCTATGGCTATTATGTTAAAAAATGTACCATGTCAGAACTGTGTTTCAGGGTATGGTTAGGGGAAACAGAATTTCAGTTCTCTGCAGAGATGGGAGAACCTGGCAAAGGATAAACATCGCAGTAACACTCTATAAATCAGAGCTTTATATTAGAGTGGAGAGACGGGAGCCGCTGCCTGTCTGAAGTTTGCCAAAGAGCATTTTTAGGCGTCAACAGCACAGGGGAGAAAGATTCTTATTTAGATTTTATTTATTAAAAAATAAATAAACTATCTGCCTCTGAATAAATACTTTTTTAACATAATATTTTAAACAAAAAATTAGCTAAGAAATAAAACTCGTTACTTTAAGTGTTCAGTTGTCATAAAAGCACAAATTATATTTATCATTTTAATATACTAGACACACGTATATAATAGCAGTGTATGAAAAAGCCATATAATTCTTTAAGTAGTCATCAAAGTGCTTTAGATTTGTGTTTATAAATTATAAATAATAAACTATGTCTGTGGATATTTGGGGTATTACAACAATCCAGGTGCAGTCCATTTGACGTGCCTTTGTGCTGCTCTTTATGTAGCATCGCTTAAATTAGATGAAAACCATGCCCACCCTACACGAACCGGCACTGTACCGGGGCGGTTTTGGAGCGGACCTAATGTATTTAAAGTATAACTTAACCGTCATTTTCCAAATCAATCGGCTTATTCTATAATCACCATACAGATGCAAACAGGACGGTAAGGTAAGTCAGTTGGTAAGGAGGTCGTCCAATCACCTGTAGCCAGAAGGTACTGGGTTGAAGCAAGGACCCTTCTGGCTACATGTCAAGATGTACTTAGGCAAAACAATGAACCACAAGTTGCTCCCGGTGGGCCAGGTGAGTACCTTGCATGGGAGCCACCGCCATCAGTGTGTGAATGTGTGTGTGAATGAGAAGCCACATTGTAAAGTACTTTCAATAAAAGCACTATATAAACAGACTATTTACCATTTAACATTAAAAGCCAGCATGGAATTCTACTCACATCTGGTTATTTATTAGCTTGCATCTGTATTTGCTTGCTCTCTGGTGCCATACACCTTCATTGCTGTCCAAATATTATTAAAAAACACATCAGCCACACACACATTTTTTTTATACTTTTTGATACTTTTTGACAACAAAGAAGGTCTATGGCATCACAGAAGGAGCCAATTTAGGCTCCAGGCTAACAACTAACCAAATGCAACCAATTTACTTAGTTCATAATGAATATGGTGTTGACATTGCCTGCTGACAGAATTATAGTCATATTTCTACAATTATAAGAATAAAATGAAATACTATGCTCACTTAAACATTTTTCACCCATTTTCACAGTATATGTTTAGTCTGCAACTTTTATTTAAATATATTCAGTCTACAAAGCATTTTCAAAACCCTCTGTGTAATTACAGAATCAAAGTTTGTCAAGCTGTTAAATTCCCAAATTCCAGGAGACAAAAAAGTGTGTAAAATATTCCCAAAAAGAGAATGCAATGATTTTCAAATAATTGGAAAACTTATGTTAAATTGTAACAATGCAACCGCAAGAGGAGACAAGCCAGTGTCTTCTTGTGCCAGTCCCAAGTCTGGATAAATGCAGAGGGTTGTGTCAGGAAGGGCATCTGGCGTAAAACACATGCCAAATTTAAAATGCGAATCATGACTTTCACCCGAAAATGTGCTGTTGACGTACAGGGTACCTGTGGAAATTGGACTACTGTTGGTCGAAGAAGGAGAGGAGGATGGTGTGTTCATAGGCAGAGAGAGAAGAGGGAAGCTAAGAATGTAGGACTGACAGTAGGGACTTTAATCGTTGGGACTATCACAGGGAAAGACAGAGAGTTGATTGACATGATGCAGAGAAGGAAGATGGATATACTGTGTGTCCAGGAGTCCAGGTGGAAAGGTAGCAAGGCTAGAAGCTTAGGAGCAGGGTTCAAGTTGTTCTACCATGGGTCAGATATGAAGAGAAATGGAGTAGGAGTTATCCTGAAAGAGGAGTTTGTGAGGAATGTTCTAGAGGTGAAAAGAGTATCAGACAGGTTGATGAGTCTGAAGCTGGAAATTGAAGGTGTGATGTTCAATGTTGTTAGTGGTTATGCTCCACAGGTAGGATGTGAGTTAGAAGAGAAGGAGAAATTCTGCAGTGAGTTAGATGAAGTGATGCAGAGCATCCCCAGAGGTGAGAGAGTGGTGATTGGTGCAGATTTCAATGGACATGTAGGTGAAGGGAACAGAGGTGATGAGAATGTCATGGGCAGGTTTAGTCTTCAGGACAGGATTGCAGAAGGACAGATGATGGTAGACTTTGCAAAGAGGATGGAAATGGCTGTAGTGAACACTTTCTTCCAGAAGAGGCAGGAACATAGGGTGACATACAAGAGCGGAGGTAGAGGCACTCAGGTGGACGACATCTTGTGTAGACATTCTGAAATCTGAAAGAGATCAGTGACTGTAAAGCATTGGTAGGGGCGAGTGTAGCCAGACAACACAGGATGGTGGTGTGTAAAATGACTCTGGTGGTGAGGAAGATGAAGAGGACAAAGGCAGAGCAGAGGACGAAGTGGTGGAAGTTGAAAAAGGAAGAATGTCGAGTAATTTTCAGGGAGGAGCTGAGACAGACTCTGGGTGGTCAGGAAGTGCTTCCAGATGACTGGACCACTACAGCTAATGTGATCAGGGAGACAGGTAGGAGGGTACTCAGTGTGTCATCTGGAAAGAGGAAAGTGGACAAGGACACTTGGTGGTGGCACAAGGAAGTTCAGGAGTGTATACAGAGAAAGAGGGTAGCTAAGAAGAAGTGGGACACTGAGAGGACTGAAGATACAGGGAGATACAGCGTAAGGTGAAGGTAGAGGTGGCAAAGGCCAAACAAAGAGCATATGAGGACTTGTATACAAGGTTGGACACTAAAGAGGGAGAGGTGGATTTGTACAGGTTGGCCAGACAAAGAGACAGAGATGGGAAGGATGTGCAGCAGGTTAGTGTGATTAAAGATAAGGATGGAAATGTATTGACAGGTGCCAGGAGTGTGATGGGAAGATGGAAGGAGAACTTTGAAGAGTTGATGAACGAGGGAAATGAAAGGGAACGAAGAGTAGAAGAGGTGACTGGTGTGGAGTAGGAAGTAGCAAAGATAAGTAAGAGTGAAGTGAGGAGGACATTGAAGAGGATGAAGAGTGGAAAGGCAGTTGGTCCTGATGACATACCTGTGGAGGTATGGAAGTGTCTAGGAGAGGTGGCAGTAGAGTTTCTGACTAGTTTGTTTGACAAGATCTTGGAGAGTTAGAGGATGCTGAGGACTGGAGGAGAACAAGGGAGATGTGCAGAGCTGTGGCAACTACAGAGGAATAAAGCTGAGAAGCCAAACAATGAAGTTGTGGGAAAGAGTAGTGGAAGCTCAGCTAAGGGCAGAGGTGAACATTTGTGAGCAGCAATATGGTTTAATGCCTAGAAAGAGTCCAAAAGATGCAGTATTTGCTTTGAGGATGCTGATGGAGAAGTACAGAGAAGGTCATAGGGAGTTGCATTGTGTCTTCGTAGATTTAGAGAAAGTGTATGACAGGGTGCAGAGAGAGGAACTGTGGTATTGTATGAGGACGTCTGGAGCGGCAGAGAAGTATGTTAGAGTGGTGCAGGACATGTATGAGAGCTGTAAGACCATGCTGAGGTGAGCTGTAGGTGTGACAGAGGAGTTCAAGGTGGAGGTGGGTCTGCATCAAGGATCGGCTCTGAGCCCCTTCTTGTTTGCTCTGGTGATGGACAGGCTGACAGATGAGGTTAGACAGGAATCTCCATGGACTATGATGTTTGCAGATGACATTGTGATTGTAGTGAGAGCAGGGAGCAGGTGGAGGAAAATCTAGAGAGGTGGAGGTCTGCTCTGGAAAACAGAGGAATGAAGATTAGCTGCAGTAAGACAGAATACATGTGTGTGAATGAGAGGGACCCAGGGGAACGGTGAGGTTACAGGGAGCAGAGGTGAAAAAAGGTGCAGGACTTTAGGTACTTAGGGTCAACGGTTCAGAGCAATGGAGAGTGTGGAAAAGAGGTGAAGAGACGAGTGCAGGCAGGTTGGAACGGGTGGAGAAAAGTGTCAGGAGTGTTGTGTGATAAAAGAGTATCAGCGAGAATGAAAGGAAAGATGTTCAAGACAGTGGTGAGACCAGAGATGTTGTTCGGCTTAGAGACAGTGGCACTGAAGAAAAGACAGGAGGCAGAGCTGGAGGTAGCAGAGCTTAAGATGTTGAGGTTCTCTTTGGGAGTGACGAGGATGGACAGGATCAGGAATGAGGACATCAGAGGGACAGCTCATGTTAGATGGGTTGGAGATAAAGTCAGAGAGGCCAGATTTAGGTGGTTTGGACATGTTCAGAGGAGAATATGTGAATATATCGGTAGAAGGATGCTGAGGTTGGAGCTGCCAGGCAGGAGGTCTAGAGGAAGACCAAAGAGGAGATTTATGGATGTAGTGAGGGAGGAAATGAAGTTAGTTGGTGTGAGAGAAGAGGATGCAGAGGACAGGGTTAGATGGAGGCACATGATTCGCTGTGGTGACCCCTGAAAGGGAACAGCCCAAAGGAAACGAAGAAGAAGAAGATGTTAAATTGTAACAGAAGTCTGCGAAGTCAGCCTACCCAACAAATGTGCCCATGAGTGAGACACTCAGAGCTCCCTGAGTGCTTAAAAAAACAAACAAAAAAAAAATATTGTAACATCTCTTAACTTATGATCAACTGGCAACGGGACAGTATCATGACTGGATATAAAAAGAGCATCCAAGAAAAGCTGAGTCTTTTAGAAGGAAACACAGGACACGGTTCATCACTCTGTGAAAAGAATGTGTGTTCATTGCCTTGACAATTAAGTTTCTCAACATAAAATGGTAAAGACTTCAGAATTTGGGGATTTCATAATCTACGATTCATATCATATTAAAAATAGTCAGAGAATTCAGAGAAATGTGTGTGCACAAGGAACAAGGGCAAAAACTAATCTTTAAGCCCTCAGGCAGCACAGATATGATTTTGTAGTGGAAATCACTGCAGGGGCTCAGGAACACCTCTGAAAACCATCGTCAGAGAGCTCAGTGTGTCTCTGCATCCACAAATGCAAGTTAAAGCTTTAAACAATCGCATATACTGTATATAAACATCCAGAAACACTGCTGGCTTCTCTCAGGCCAAGCTCATTTAAAATGGACTGAGGGGAAGTGGAACATGGTCTGGGGGTCTGATGATTTCATATTTGAAATGGGCACTGTGTTCTCAGTGCTAAAAAGAAGAAGAATCATCTGACTTGTTATTAGCATTCAGTTCAAAAGCATTTGCAATGCTGTAGGGCTGCATTAATGCACACAGCATGAGTAACTTACTCATCCGTAAAGCCTTCATTAACCATTCCCTCCAGGACTTTGCGGACCTTCTTGTCCTTGTTGCAGCCTTAAAAGGCTGATTTCAGCATTTAACGAAAAATTGTAATGCATTGTTTTTATGATGTTTTGAATTGCAAGGTTGTGAAGAATTTATTGGATATTGGTTAAATTCTTTTTTGGAATTGCAGCACTGCAAATTCATAGAGGGACTGATTAATGCTGAATGATATATACAAGTTTTGGAGCGACATATGCTGCCAATTAGACAACGTCTTTTTCAGGGAAGATCTAGATTATTTCATCAACACAATGTTAAACCACATTCCGCATACAGGAGATTACAACAACAAGGCTCAGTAGTAAAATGGAGCAGGTGCTGAAAACAATCCAGACCTTTCACCGACTGGAAAAATTTAGAGCATTATCAAATGAAAAATACAACAAAGGAGGCCCTAAACTGTTCAGCAGCTGATAACCTATATCAATTAAGAAGGGGGAAAATGTTCATTTTAAAACTAAAGCAATCGGTCTTCTCAGTTCCCAAATTAAAAGTAGGGGTGATGCAACACAGTAGTAAGTATGTCCATATCCAAACTTTTTGAAAACATCTTGTAGTCAATACAGGCTCCCTGCATTTACAGTTACATTTAATCTAACGACCCTTTAATGCAACTGGTTGTTTATTGTACAAACACTGAGATGTTTGACTTTCCAGAAAGTCTATTTAATGAAACATTGTTAACGATATCCTATTTGCAGGAGTTCATGCTCAATTAGCAAACATGTGTCGTGGACACTTTTGCAGTGTGTAGAAAGTCTGTAACTTTAGTTCTGTCAAACAGCTTATTGGTGTGTTACTGTGTGTGCAGCTGTCTCATAAAGACCTTTACTGTTTTGTTTTACAAATATGGTTATAGATGTGACAGTAATCTCCCTGTAATTATAATTACTATAAACTTCATTAATCTTGCATAAATACAGTGTTAAAAGGAGACTAAAACTGCTTCGTTGACCAAAGCAATGACACCTTAGTCCTGGACCTAAAATGTTTACAGTGGGTTAAAAGAGTGGGATTAGGCTGCAGGCAAGAACAAGGACCTCTTATGAAAAAACGCAGCGTTTTGTTCTAGTCCTCACTTCTGAAAACTAGCACCGGGTTCAGGACGAAAATGTGACACAGTTCTCATGGTAACCCCACTGATTGGAACGTTTCCCAGCTCACACAAATATGTTCAACGCTAATCATCCCTGTGTCAGCCTGTGTCCACTGTAAGATACCAGCACATCTCAAAACCACCAGAGACATTAAAAACGTTGTGTTGTTTTCGTGGTCCAGGACAGTGGAATGCCACCAGTGTTTTTAGCCTATGTCGCAACAAGTGAGGGCCTTGCACGGTTACTGTTATCTTTCCCAAATGACACTGGCACTAAGCTAACGGAACAGCAGGCTGCTAACAGCCTCCGTTAAAGCAGCGGATAAACATTCTTACTTGATTCGGGACCCCATCGTTATCTTTCGCCCTGCCGTGGCTAGTAGCAGATTACAGTGCGCAGACGCGTCTGTCCGGTGTTTTTCGGAGGCTAGCCTAACAGACGGAGATGTACAACACCATGGCTCGTCTCCACACGCAGATCACGTTCCGCCTCGCTCTGAACTCTGGGAGTTGGAGTTGTCATTTAGTAGACATGTGAGTTTGTAATAGGGAATAAGCTAGTACTAGAAACTACAGCTTCCATAATGCATTTGGTTGAACACGAATGGGTCTCGTGATAAGATCGCCAATGTGGTAGATAATTATTATTTACAGTTTATTTTAGGTTATATGACGACTTAGGAATAAAAATGTACTTAGATCAATATGGAAATGACATATTATATACATTTTGTATACAAGTACAAGGTATGAACAGCTATATATGACGATAATTAAATTGTGGTTAAAAGTACTCAAATCGTGTACTTGAGTCTTAGTGTTAAACGTAGTGGTAAAAGTCTCATGAATTCAAAAGTACAAAAGTATTTTTGTACTTAGAAAGAATCAAAGTACCTTTATACACAATGTCTAGGATATTATACTTCATTTTTGTACTACTTCATTTTGCTAATTCACACTCAGAAAGCAGGCATTTTAAAACATAGTGGTAGTAAGTTGTTTGTATTCGGTATTTGGTGGTGTAGTTATCCATTTTTTGTCACAGGATCTATAAGTACATGTAATTCCCTTGGAGTGATGAATGTATTTTATTTTCTTTCTGTAACGTGTGTAAGTACCAGTAAATGAGTGCTGGCGAAAGACCCTTTACCCGAGTAAAAGTATGAATACTACTATGTAAAATACTCAGTTGCAAGGAAAAGCGAGTCATTGTAATTATTGCAGCACTACTGGTGAGTCATTTTAAAGAAAGCATCATATTGTATAAACTCATGTGCACGCAAGCAGCTCATCATTCTACTTTAACTAGATCTAGATAAAAATGTATTCCCCTCCTCCCAAAAAAAGAATGAGACCTAGCCTACGAAGTAGATTAAAAAGTCCAAAAAAGTACCTTAAATTTACTTGAATCAATGCACTTAGTTTACGTTGCAGCAGTGGAACTTACTCTCATATCATATATCATCAAACAATAGCCTCATACCACATGCAGGGGGCATATGAGGAGACTGGGAGCTGTGACGTTTGACCTACTTTTCAGCAAACACTTGCCACAACCTCACCACCACTTTACTACGCAGAGGTTTAAAACTTTGAAGTATCCCTCCCCTCATTCACTAGTTGTGTGTAAAGTCAGCAGAGCCTCCTGCGTGGCAGCAGCGGCACAAAACAGAGCGAGCGAGAGACTCGGGGGAGGGGGTTTGTCTGTATCTCTGTCTGTCTCTGTCCGTGCGTCCCGTCTGTCGAAGTTGCACAACTCTTACCAATGTAAGTCGTTGAAAGCTTTCAAGTTAAACAGGACACTCTGGACTCCTCTTCAGGTAAGCCACGACACGCACGCAGTAAACCACAGTCGCCAGTGCTACAGTGGCGCCTTCACAACCAGCATGCAGAGTTAGCGTATGCTCACAGTAACTTTGCTGACATTGCGGCTCTATCGCGCGCGCGCACACACACACGTCGTGTCGACCAGTCTGTTTACTCATTTAGGAAAGCTGCAAAACCTACTTAGCACATGCCTGGCTAGCAACAACCTAGAGCTGTGGGAACCCATATGGAAATGATATTTGCCCGCTGCCTGGGACGGAAATTAGGCTGTATTAATTTCTGTTATCTGCTTTAAATCCTTTTTT
Source organism: Channa maculata (assembly GCA_020496755.1). Lineage (NCBI taxonomy): Eukaryota > Metazoa > Chordata > Actinopteri > Anabantiformes > Channidae > Channa > Channa maculata. The sequence continues at coordinate 1,591,771 of CM035615.1, read as the reverse complement.
TTCTTGCAGTTGTTTTTTTTTTTTACAAATCGCTGTATGTATCCTGTTTGCTTTGTCAGTGTAAGAAAATATCTGACCACAGTGGCTGAAATTCAAGTCCAGTTAATTGGTCACATTCTTCATTCAACGTGTGGTCGTTGCTTTCACATAGTGAGTGAATAGTAGAGTAACTAAGCTCGCTGTCATACTGGCTAAACCGTAATCGAGCTATTGATATATTTATTTACTTTTATGTTGGCTATTCTTTCATAACAGGAAACCACTGCAACACATGCTCCTTTCTGCAGTTTCTGTATTTCTTAAAATTGCATGTTTTGAATATTTTGGATTAAACCCAATTTAGAATACCTTAACTATGCCTATTTCCTTTCATTTTAAATGTTATGGTATTGAGTATGTCTTAAGGTTCTGAAATGTGATAATCTACAATCTCAAACAAATGTTAGAAATATGCCATTATTGGATTATTATACTGTTGTAACACACAAACACACAACTCCATCGAGGAAAAGTATCTCAACACATTACAATTGTACTGGCAGAGTGAAAGCAGAGCCTCGTGTCTGTATTTCTGGCGTGTGGTTTGTGGGTTTCTGTGGGTCTAAATGAAGATTTCATGCATTGCATGAAAAAGAAGCAGCAAGGAGGGTGAGCACTGGCTCCAGACTGGAGAGGGTGGTGTTAAAGGTTGTTGGTGGTTTTAAGGATGCCTGGACATTCAAGGTCGAATAACTGGCTAAAATTAGTCACGTGTCAGCTGTGACAAGGAGCCTGTGTCCTGTGTAACTGGGGGGGCTGGTTAAGTTTCCGCCCAGCAGGAAGCCATGTCATCTACACATGTCCTCACTGAGTGTGTTTAATGCTGTTCTACTGCTTATTATTATTATTGTTGTTATTATTTCTGACAGGTTTGAGGTTTGGAGGAATTTTCTTTGAAGTTTGAAAAACCTCATTGTATTATATAACAGATTATTATTTGAACACAGAAGTCATTGTTACAGTTTTATTTATTTATGTGGAAGTTAAACAGGCCACACTGTGTTAAGGAGGTGGCACGCATCCTTGCCTGGTCATGATCTGTATTTCAACATTTTGAAATGGAAGAATGTCAGACTAAAGGAATCAAGGGATCCTTAGCAAACATCTTTGTTTAAAAAATGATTAATATGATCGTATTTTTCTTCTGAGCGAGTAAATAGCGAGCTCACATTATTAGTGCCAGCATTCTGTTCACAGCTGTTTGAAGATTATAATGCTACAGCAATCAGCAATATAGTATGTACATGATAATCATGAGCTGGCTGCTGTAGCTTAATGACAAAATTTAACTTACAAACGCTGGTGCTTAAGCATGCAAAAGTTACCAGTGTTAACCACTTGTTCCTCTTGCTTGCTGATGTTACAAGTTATAGCAGGGCAGCTGCAGCGCACATATAAGCAGACCATTTGTAGGAGCCATTATTGGGTTTTGCTGTGCTGATGTTTAATCCTCCGACCACCACGAGGTACTTCAGTGTAGAAATGGTGTGGAAGTATATTTAAGGAATTTAGGACTGATTAGTGCCAGGTGTGTTGCTGTTTTCTGAAGACGCAAACAGGTTTTATAACTCAGTTGGCAAGGCAGTCATTTACGGACCACAGGGTCAGTGGTTCGATCCCCGGTCCCGGCTATATGTTGAAGTGTCTCTGGGCAAGACGCTGAACCTACCACAGCCCTGTTTATATCCCTATCGCCACAGTGCCAGTACCCAGCCTGGTAGAGATTGGGGAGGGTTGCGTCAGGAGGGGCATCCTTTGTAAAAATTGTGCCAAATCCACATGCGGACAGTGACCCTGAACTCACGGGATAAGCCGAAAGGACAAATAAATAAATAGATAACATCTGAACAATGGATGAAACATAGATTTTTGAACAATGTAAAAATAGGCTGAATTGAAAAAGTCATTATTACTTGCTCTAGTTATTCTCTTGTGTTACGACAGTACTATGAGCTGTCTCAGTTTCCTTGTAAAATCACACTGAAAATAATGTGAGATTTATTCATCAATCATATGGCATATCGAATAGGTTTTTGAATGCATTGTACTTGAAGAAGGATCTGTACTGTCATTCAAAAGGATAACTTTGTAAAAGCAAGCGGTTGTTAGTAGCAGTTAGTAGTAGCAGTGAACAACAGACTGTTGAGTGATTTTATTTATCGAACTGCTTTTTCTTTATGTTTTTACAACAGAGATAAAGTGTTTCAATCATAATTGTAGGGGGTTCTAGTTGTTGACAGGTGTAAGGTGGCTTAGTTGTAATTCCAGTTTCACCAGGACCGTTTATTCTCCTTAACACCATTATAAATATAGAAAGTAGAAGGGGCAGACGAAGAGAACATCATTTGAAAATGCAACATTTTAATGCAATTGTGTGTAAAGAGCATCAGTTTTATTAATTTTTTTAAACTTTCACTATCAAAATATTGTGGATTGTGATTCATGTCTTAATGGCTAAGCTTTACTTGAAAGCAAAAGAAATGATCTCGAGGCATTTTGGAATATTGTATCCTTTAAATACTAATTGAACACAAACTATGCTTATTTTGTACATCACTTTTTTATATGTATTATTAATGAGTCAGCCACAATAATAGGCATCTGTCAAGTACTTTGTTTAAGGTATACTGTCCTATTGACGTGTTGGAGGTTTTAGGATTACTGATGTGGTTGTAAAGATGGATGCAGTAGATGGCTTCCCCTATAATTTGATATGCAGAGAAAACCCTCAATAACTTATTGAGTGTAAATGAAATGTTTGGAGTTATTTAACCTAACTACATAGAGGAAAGCACACAGTTCTCTATATTTTGCGTTTCAAAAAAAACTTTTTGTCATCAAAAAGTTGAAGAGATGGGGATTTCCAGATGACCTATATGTGGCAACCTAATTGTTGCATGATTTGAAAGCTCTGACCTTGTTTGGCCTCCTCAGTGCATGACATGATTATATTTGCTTTGTGTCTCCTTTCTGCCCACAGGGAGGCAGAAACATAATATGCATTTCATCTTGTCACGAGACAATATTTGACTCATATAGAAGGTGTGTTTATACTAAATAGTCTCCTGACTTGATCATTGTAGATTTAGCACCTTAAATATTATTTAGTGTATTTAATGTTCCACAAATTCCCTTTTACCTAATTCCCCTCTCCTTTTTCTTGTGTTGTGAGGGAATTTTCAAAATGCACTAGATTTTTCTTGTATATAACACTATGCAAAAATAATATTTACTATGTAGAGACACACACACACTTACAGTCCCCTCCAAAAGTACTGAAATGCAATGCTGATTCATTTGTCTTTGTCTTTGTCTTCATTTGATTCATTTGCACACTGGAAAAAATGGGTTAAGATCAAAAGATGAATCAGACATGAAAGATGAAAGATCAAAAGCTTTCATTTGATGGTATTTACACCTTGGTAAAACATAGAAGATGGCACTTCCCTTATCAACTCACCCACATCTTATCTTTGCAAAAAGTATTGCAACATGCAACCTAATCCGTGTCCTGTGACATTGATTATAGATACATTTAAATGACTACTCTTGGCATTAGTCTTTTTCTGTAAAGACTGTATTTGTTGTTAAAAAGGGATGAATCTATACGTATCTATATATAAGAGCTGTCTATGGGAGAAAAGCAAGCCATTTTGAATATGAGACGTGAATGGAAAACAATTAAATGCATTACAAAAACATAGGGCATGGCCTATACAACAATTTGAAATGTCCTTGAAAAAGAAGGAAACCACTGTTGTACTGAGCAATATACACATATCTGCCATGAAAACTAACACAATCATTGTGAGAACTGTGAAGAAAACCCCCAAAAGAACAGTCAGTGACATTAAGAACATTTATGGAGGTTCAGGAGGTTTTGTGTTTATGGACTGATTACACCAGGATTAATCTTTACCAAACTGATGGAAAGGCCAAAGTGTGGCAAAAAAATGGATCCGCTCATGATGCAAAACATACAAGCTTATCTGTGAAGCACATTGGAGGTAGTGCCATGGCTTGGAACCTCAAACAGGTTCACTAATACTTATTGGCTACCATCATGATGCAACTCATAATGGTAGCAGATTAAATACAGGGGTCAACTGAAACTTTCACAGATTTCACGAGTGCAACAAAGAACAGAAAGGAAGGTTTTTTTAAGAGATTTAAGTGTATAGGAAAATGCTGAAGAGTTCTGTTTTCAGCAGTTTTTTCAATATTAGGAGTGAGTTTGCTGTAGACCTCCGAGACAGCACACAGCCAAGATAACAAAGGAGCGGCTACGGGATAACTCTGTGAATGTCCTTGAGTGGCCCAGCCAGAGCCCAGACTTGAACCCAATTGAACATCTCTGAAGAGATCAGAAAATGGAAGCTCTCCATGCAGCCTGATGGAGTTTGAGAGGTACTGCAAAGGAGAATGGGAGAAACTGCCCGGAAATAGTTGTGCCAAGCTTGTAGCATCAAACTCAAAAAGACTTGAGGCTCTAATTGGTGCTAAAGGTGCTTCAACAAAGTATTAAGGCAAAGGCAGTAAATACTTATGTATAAGTGATTGTTTTTTATTTTTAATAAATTTGCAAAGATTTCAAATAAACTTCTTTCATGTTGAGATTATGGGATATTGTTTGTAGAACTTTGAGGAAAATAATGAATTTAATCCATTTTGTAATAAGCCGCTGGGAATACTTTCTGGATGCACTGTAAAAAAAAAGTGGCTATTCTGCAGGAGTATAAAAAAGTTCTTAATCTGCTGTACTATAAAAACTTTCCTACTCTGCTAAAATGTAAAAATGCTCCTAAACTGCAGGAATGAAAGCAGCTCCTATTCTGCAGGAGTGTAAAACAATTCTGGAAGTTTAAAAAAGTTACTATGCTATCAAAGTTTGAAAAGGTTCCCTGCTCTGTGGTAGGACAAAAATTAGGAGAGTAAAATCTTTCCATACTGCTGAAGTCAAAAAAATGTAGTGTGAAAATGTTCTTATTCTGCTGTAAAAAAAAAAAAAAAAGAAGCTCCTATTCCTGTATGCTTCATAATGCAATATGTATCGGAGAAAAAAAAACTTTTCATGGTAAGTTTTGTTATTACCCTGTATAAAGTGTAAAAATGTTCCTACTCTATATGAGTTTAAAAACCTTTTACTCCACAGTAGTGTGAAAAACCTATTACACTGCCAAATGGTAAGACAAGTTCCTACTCTGCAAGAGGGAGCTGTGGCCAAGTGATCTGGAAAGTGAATGAGAGACAGTGATGATGATTAGCAGACAACAAAATTATATATTACATAGAAAGACACTGCTCATATTTTCATGTTGGTTACTTGGGGCTGGGCCATAGAAAAAAAAAACTTTTAACCTAATAAATTTATTTCTTAAGCTTTTTGTGCATTTATTTGAAATTAGACATTATAGAGAGACAGGAAACCACGGCAGAGAGATAGTAATGACACTAGGTGCCGAGGAGTCTGTTATTAACATCTGTCATATTCTTTTTCTTATATTAGGGTTTTAATATTAGGTAGGTAGGTAGTGCAATAAATTCCGTATGTTGGTTGTTTTAGGTTTGTTGGTTTTTGTTCTGACACAACTTGCAAATCATGTTTGTTTGGTTCACATCTGATTAGTTGCCAAATTATTTCAAAATGACATTTCAGAATAAACTCTTCCTCAAATGCTGTGAGTTGTGAGTTTGGCCTTCCTCTTTGCTTGTTCTGTTTGTAGCCTTGTGTAGCTATATAGTTAATCATTTTTATCATTTATTTTTTTATCAGTTATTGGTCATATATAATAGTGGATACAAAATGGCAAAGCCTAATTCTAAAGCAGAAATTGCTATGTATCAGACTCTCAGCAGATTGCGTGTTATGGCAAAACCATAGTGTCCAAGACTTTTCACCACCTACCACTTATTTTAAGTGACCCTCTGAATTCAATAGAAACATAGCTGCTGTTGTTTCTTCATCTTTGCAAATTGTGTCCCAAGGATTTGTTTTCCTCCTCCAAGGGGTGACAATGCAAACAGGAATCTTAAAAAGGTCATTTTAATGTCTAATGTAGATCTTGTGTTTCACAATGAGTATTCGGTTTTATATTAGCCATTTATTTGCTGTAATTCTCAAAATTCACAGGAGAGTGTCTGCATCTGTGTAAAGTATAGTTGGTCTCGTTTTCAGTTAGTCTTAAATGGACAGTGTCACTTTCTGTTAATCTTGCAGGCAAATTAAGAATTCAGAAGGCAGGAAGCTGAAGTAAAACACCCAGCCTGTTTAGTCCGGAGGCGGTAGTTTCTCGGTAAAAAGTCTGCTTAAAGTTGCTCTACCTATTGTAATGTTGTTTTTGGGTGTTCTCTCTAACTACAGTGGACATATAACTAATTGTTCACTGCAGCAGAGTGAAGAATATCTCAGCATCCCTTGGGCAGGAAGCAGCCAGTTGTCAGTCTATTCCAGCATTAAACAGTATTGGCACTTAGTATTTTCACACACTCACAGGTAGCAGCTATCTCTTTGACCCCTTATCATGTAAAATATTGTGTTCGAACTAGTTCTTTGGAGATTTATGTAGAAATTTTGAAAGGCACAACTGTTTTTCATTGTAATAGAGGAAGAGGAAGCAGCTGCAATAGTTCAAGTTGATAATAACTGAAATTAGGGTCAGTAGCTCCAGGTAATCAGAAATGAAAAGACATGAGAGGGCATCAGGGTCTGGATTCAGCCACTATTTTTTCCTGGTATTATTCAGAATTTGGAAAGAGAAACGGGGCACTCAAACCAGAAACACAAAAAACAATGGTGACAAATCTATGGGAAAAAATTATGAAGAAATGGATCTCTAAGATTCGATTCAGTTCAATTCAACTTTATTTATATAGATACAATTCACAACAAAGTCTCCAAGCACTTTACAGTATAATGTCAAGACCATAAAGATGTATTGCGAGAACCCAACAACCAGGCTCAGGGTGTGTGGCCATCTGCCTTGACCGGTTGGGGTGAGTGGAAAGTGAAGAGAGAAATGAAAAGAGGAACAAAAGCAACGACAAAACATCGGGCAGGTTGGTAGGACCAGTAGCTGCACGCTGGAAGACACACTGTGTTTGGATGATAATCTCCAAGCTGATTGGATATTTCTCTGTACTTTAAACTCCCAATAGCTGTAGAAATGAATATTTCCTACCACATTAAAAAAAAACACATACCTATCCAGAAAATTGATATTCAAATCTCTTAATATTCAGAGGATGGGGCTGATCCAATTGATTATCTGTGGCGAGTGATGCTTATTGATAAAGCTGATTTGGACAAGTTCAGCCAGTGGTTTGTTTCGAGGTCCAACTGCTGAACTAGGTCGCTGTGTATGAAATTAACATCAGCTCCAAAGTCTTTGAATACAGGGACTAATACTGACAAGTTAGAAAAGCAGCGGTCCGGGACTGGTCAACCCCAGAAAACTGCAAACAACTGCAGCGGTTTCTGGGGTTTGCAAACTTCTACCGCCGCTTCATCAGAGGCTAGAGCTCAGTGGCTGCTTCCCTCCATTGGCTTAATTCACTAAAACCAAGTTTTCCTGGACCCCTGAACCAGATCAAGCATTCCTTAATCTCAAGAACCAATGTACCTCAGCCACCTATCTGATTCCAAACTTCAGTTCATAGTTGAAGTTGATGCCTCAGACTCTGGAGTTGGAGCCGTCCTCTCACAGCGCTCTGAGTTCAACAACCGTCTCCATCCCTGCGCCTTCTTCTCTTAACGACTATCACCAGCTGAGAGAAACTACACTGTTGGTACCAAGGAGCTACTAGCGGTGAAACTAGCCCTCAAGGAATGGAGACATTGGCTGGAGGGTTCAGAGCATGCTTTTTTAGGTCTCACCGACCCCAAAAATCTGAAGTACGCTAGGCACACTCTTTTTCAACCAGTTTCAGTTCTCTTTCGCCTATCGTCCTCGTCCCAAGAACAGTAAGGCCCTCTCACTTCAATTTGACCTGCCAAAGGACGAGGAAACCACAGACTACATTCTTCTCTTATAGATATTGAAGAAGAGGTGTTCCAGTCCCAGGATCCTTGTCTGCTTGTCCCCCAGACTGTTTATATGTTCCAGATCGCTTACCTCTCAAGGTTTTACAGTGGTGCCACACTTCTCGGTTAACCTGTCACCCCAGGACCCTGCTCTATTCACTGTAAGACAGCGTTTTTGGTGGCCTACCCTTAGAGCAGATCTCCTAGAATTTGTTTCCGCATGTCCTGTGCCTAATCCAAGAGCTCCAGAAGATTGGCTGCCGGCCTCCTACATTCTCTGCCAGTTCCTTGATATCCATGGTCCCATATTTTCCTGGATTTTGTCACTGGTCATCCTTTATCCTATGGTAACATCGTCATTCTTACAGTTGTCGACAGGTTCTTCAAGAAGGTCCATTTCATCCCCTCTCTAAACTCCCATCAGCCAAGGAAACTGCTGATATTCTCATTCAGTATGTTTTTTTTCTCCCCGCAACATCGATTCTATTGGAGGACCCCAATTCACGGCCAAGTTCTGAACAGAATTTTGCAGGTTGCTTGGAATCTCAGTCAGTCTCTCCTCAGGCTTCCATGTGGCAGTTAGACTAAGACTTCCCAGACCGCTTCGGATCCATCCAACCTTCCATGTCTCCTGTGTTAAGCCTGTTGTTCAGAGTGACCTCATGCCTGCCCCCAAACCCCCACTGCCTGCCTGACTTGTCGATGGCTCACCAGTGTACTCTGTACATCAGTTACTTAAGACTCGGTGGTGGGCACATGGTCTCCAACACATAGTTGACTGGGAGGGTTATGGCCCAGACGAATACCATTGGTTCTGGGAAGATTCATACTGGACACTAATCTCATTACTCAATTCCACCAAGATCATCCTCAGCAACCTTTTCGTTGAGGGTGGGTACTTTCAGGATCACCAGCTTTACTTCCTGTTTCCAGCTTTTATTTTCGTAAGCTGCATTTCCTGCGTCATTGGATTTCTGCCATTATACCACTCATCCTTAGTCCTAATCACTTTCACCCGTCCTTCTGGCTATATATACTCAGCTCTCTGCCAGATTGTCTTGTGCTCACTTGTGCTCCCGACTCTCCAGCCATTTTTTTTTTTCACACAGATTTACTGGGTTTTTGCCTGTCCTCTTGCCTGTCTTTTCTGCTCCCTGCCTGCCAGAGACACTGCCTGATAAAAGTTCATTTAACATTTAGCTTGTGCTGCCTGTTAGAGAAATCTTGCCGTATTTATGTAATCAAACTATTATAGTATTCTATTATGGTCGTGGCCAAAAATAGCGACACCCTTGCAATTCTGTCAGAAAATTAAACCCTTCTCTCAGAAAATTGTTCCAATTGCAAATGCAAAAAAAAATTGGGTGCCACAATTGACACTGATGCCAGCAACATGTTTGATACTGTGGTGCATCACAGATTCTTCTGGGAACATTTTAAGTGTTGGGAAATAGAGACCAAATTATTTATTATTGAAAGCAACAATCTTTGTCATTCTTGCTTGATATAGGATTTCAGCTGCTCAACAGATCATAATTATTTGCTTCATAATACACCACATACTTTTATTGAATGACAAGTCTGACCTTTAGGCAGGCCAGTTTAGCACCTTGACTCTAATTACAATTGCTGCATACTGTTATTAGATGTACAGAATGTGGTTTGGCATTGTGTTGCTAAAATAGCCAAGCCCTTCTCGATGGCAGCATATTTTGCTCCAGAACATTTATATACAAACTTTTTATATGTATCGTTCTGCGTTAAAGTGGTCTCCACAGATTATGGCGAAATGACAAGATGCGTATGAATATCAGATGAGCTCTAGCAAGAATGAGAATAGAAACAAGCCTGGCTATAATGGAACACAATACTCAGTTTCATTTAATGAAAGAGCAGTCAGTTCCTTTAACATCACACCACACAGCAAATTCTTCTCACTAAGCCAGTTAGACAAGAACATTGTTCCTGTCAAAGTGGGTAATATTGGAAAGTTTTTCTGTCATGGCCTTTGGGGGCACACTGGGTAACAAATGGACATGTCTTATTAATGTAGCCATCTTCTGACCTCTGAATCTACGTGTTAGTGTGTCTCTACCCCATAACTTTTTTTTATCTGGTCCTGGCAGTGACTGAAATAGTGCCTTGTTTTAAAATGTATTTTACAGTTTTATGGCTTAAATATTGTGCAATAGAAGAATAACAGAATCACTGACTTTGAAAAGAATCATAAATCTGATGTATTAGTCCAGATGAGAGTTGATTTCTTTTGGGGTGAGTTGTTTACTCAGCAAGGGTCCACCACACAGTGGGCTTTCATGGAAAACCATACAACTGGAGACACAAACCCTACAAGCTGTCAATTATAACATTTTAATGGTTACTAGAGCTGAGTATGTTAGTCTGAGTGCACATGTAAATGTAATGTGGGGTTTTAGGACTGAGGCAAGTTTCAGCATAACTCAGTGTGCACATTTAGGGGCTATTTGTGGTCATGTGTTACTCTGTTAGTTTGTCTTATGGGAATCCAGCTGGATAGAGGTAGCACAAGATCACACTTAGATGACTCAGCTAGTCACAAGAAAAGCTAAGAGGTCACAATTTTGCAGCTACTCAAATGCTCACTCTGACACACTTGTTTGGACAAGGGCCTTCACATTTCCAGTTAGAAGTAGAGCAAAGTCTCCACCATCATGAGTCATCACAACAGGCACCCAGCAACCAATAACTCCACTGTGAGAGTGTTTAGTGCTCAGTTATGTTTTAGAGTTAGCAGTTAGTTCACAGCATATGTAGCTGTAACCGAGGTGACCTAAAGCTATCATTTCTTTTTTTTTCAGTTTGCTGACAATCATGTATTGATATATTGATTTTTTTAAAATTTTTTTATCTCAATGTTTTTGGAGTTGATGGAGTTTATTTTATTTTGGAATTGTTTGAAATGGAAACCAAAAATCAATGTAGCACTATAGATCAGAAAATTAAAATGTAAGAGCTTCGTCTGCTTGTGAATGTGAACATAATCAGTGCTCTAGATTTGGGACAAGAAGTAGTAAAATTGCCATTTCTCCATTAAAAATAAAAGAATATTGAATTTAGTGTGTTTGTCCTTCAGTGTGGTATTAATATTGTGTAGATATAAATACATAAGAATTTTTAAGGCAAAAGCTGTTGCCCCTTATTTCAGGCCATCGCAAAACAAACAAATGTCTATTTATTTGCTCACACAGTGAGTGGGGTTGTTCAAAATGAACTGTGCCTCCAGATTACAGCAGGCAGCAGCAGCATGGATGGAGAGAAAACCCTGCAGTCAAGACACTTTCCCATAAACTCACCATTTTCTATAAACAGTAAAGTTATGGTCTAAAATGAAAAGTACTCACACACCACAAGGTCCAATCCATATTAAATACAATTTTACCATATTAATATTTAAGATTATGTACTCTTAACACTGATTGTTTGTGTTATGATTATGGTTTATGGCCCATATAGTGTATTTCAAATTGAATCGATTAAAATGATCATAAAATGCAGGTAATATATCAGTTTGCTGCTGTATATAAACGACCTGACTAATTGGATATGAAACATAACTGGCACAAACCTTGGGGGAAACAGGACATACATTTTCATTTTTGATCTGTCAGATATTTGACTGTCATGACTTTACAACTATGCAGATGATAAGTTAAGTTGTTCTTCCCTTGCTTGCATGGGTTTTCTCCGGTTACTCTGGTTTCCCCCCACAGTCTGACGACTTGCATATTGGTGTTGAATATTGGTGACTCTAAATTGCCTCTAGATGTGAGTGGGAGTGTAAATGGTTTTCGGTCTGTGTAAGTCTCTCTGTGTTGGCCTTTAGACTGGAGACCTGTTCAAGATGTAAACCACCTCTTGCTCAATGACCGCTGGGATAGACTCTAGCCCCCCAGGTATCTGAACAGGATAAATGGTTAAAATAATAGATGGATGGAGGGATGGTTCCATGGGTTCAGCTTATAACGAAAGGCTAATTGTTTAACAATACAGCAAGAATGCTGTTAGCTAAACATTTAACCATCTAACCTTTTTCATGTTGGCAGGCATGTCGTTGAAATAAGACTTATAGATTCATATTAAGGCACTCTCTTCATGTCTGTTCATCCCCTTTTCTCATAGTTTAGTTTCGGGGGGGGCCGGGGGTGGTATTAAAGCCAAGCAACAGAAAGTTACTGTAGAACAGTCAAACATATGCTAACAGTCAACTAACCAAGATATGGGAGTGAGGGGGATGGAAGGAACTAACCTTTAAAGAACCAGGGTGACAAGGGAGGAAAATACAGAAAACAACAGGGCCAATATTAACAGAATTAAGTGCCAAACTAAAGAGTCTGAGAGAAGTAATATAACTGAAAGAAGTGTGTTCATACAAAACAAGAGAAAGACCTAAAACACTAAAACCAAAGACTGCACACAAGTCAGGGCTGCAGTGAGCGAAAAACCAAGAAATAAATGAACAAACCAAACCTCAGACCAAGAAGTAAAGGGAAGAGAGTCCAAAAAGCAAAGGTTTGGCTAAGCAGGGAAGTCAGGAGGCCATGCGACGGGAAGCAGTGGACACAGAAAGTTTACTGTAAGGCTCACTACCAGGTGATCTGAAGAGACGATCCGAACAGTGGGGAGAGCTGGGTTGAAATGAGCAGGGGCATAGGTGAAAGCAATCACGATTATCAAGGTGGGTAAAGAAGCTAAAGAAAGTAAGAACAAGAAGTGGTGCTGAGGGACTACAAAATAAAAGCCAGGGGCAGGAAGTAAATCTAGGGAAGTCAGATTAAAGTCCAGACGTCCAAATTAAAGTGGGACACTGTCAGTCAGTCTGGTGACAAATTGCTGTTGTGATGCTGAACATATGTCAGAGTCATAATGTTGCTTTATGTGTTGCTTTCAGTATGAATTGCATACTGATAGTAATAGTAAGCTATTCTGGCTGCAGACTTTGAATCCTGTTTTAATGTAAATGCTTTTAACTACAGTAACAGCCACAACTGCTACTATACATTTAATGAAATTCCAAGGCAGGGTCTTTTTTTTATATAGAAATTGTTAACATCTATTTCCCCCCAGTTTAAACTTTTATGTGACCTAAATACTGAAGTATTCCCACCCTGGATTCTTCTATTCTCTTCTGCATTTCCTGTGTTGAGCTATGTACATAGGTCTAACATGTAGACAATTCTGCAACCTGTTAAGGTTTGTGGACTCTGTGCTGTTATGTCTGGAAAATGATAATGGTAAATGTTCTGCTTATATAGCACTTTTATCCAAACTGCTTTACAATGTTGGTTCTCATTTACCGGTTCACACTCACACTCACGCATCGATGACAGCGCCTGCCATGCAAGGTGCGCAACTTAGAGTCAAGTGTCTTAGTTAACTAATCTCCCCTAAATTGTCTTAGTAATGAATTGTAATGATGCAAATGTCAGCCCATATAATTCCAGTTAGAGAGTTTGTATTTTTTATGCTCTGTAAAGCAAAATGATCTGTGATTATAATAGTGCTGAATAAATACTGTTTTTAACTCTTTCTTCCTCATTACAGTATTGGGTAGTTGTGATGCCACCATGGAGGCACAGAATAACAACCAGCCCACCTTGGACCACCACAACAATCTTTACAAGATACCTGGTCAGGAGGATCAGGTAAGACATTTAACTCAGATGTTATTACACAGTGATTATAATGAGTCCAGGCAGTGCAGACAAACTTGCCTTTGCAACTGTGTTGCTTATATTAATATTTGCTTTTCATAGCTTTATTTATTAGCCTAATTATCTTCTTCACTTGAATAGTCAACTCTTTACTCTTCATGTTGACAGACAACTACACCTCAATCTAAATGGTAACTCAACTCTCAGTATGAGCTCTTTTGTAAATGAACTAGCATTGAAACCTCACACCGTTGCCCAATGAATGAAACATTTTAGACACTAAGTTTACAACCGCTTTGAATACTGTCTTCACTCTGTGCTTTAGTTCTGTCCATTTATGTTGGCAGTTTCAGCAGCCATCTTTCAGCATCAGTCACCCCTAAAATAAATCATACTTAGCTGGTCCCAAGCTGGCCAGGTTTGACTGCGCTGTCAGTAGATGAGGACACCTCAGACCCATTTAGTGAAATACATTCATGATACACTGGATTGTTTTTTTTGTGCAGAAAAACATGTCAAGCTGCAAGTACTGCTGCACACTGGCAAATTTCCGGATTGAGAAGAAGATTGGTCGGGGCCAGTTTAGTGAGGTCTATAAAGCCACATACCTGCTTGAGGGACAGCTGGTCGCACTCAAGAAAGTCCAGGTATAGTACACTGCTATGTGTCTCATACTGCTTTACTACTGGATCTTAGAAAATGCTGATTTATAACTTGCACAGCAGCTGGGTAGGAAACAAAGCAAAGGGTAGTTGGTATCACTACTAACAGCAAATTAGAAATCCAGCTGTGGAATCAAAGATATTTGGAGAAAGGTACAGGGAGAGGAGGAGGGAGAAACTCAACTGTTTTCAAAAATCATCATTTTCACTGCTAAATATTTTTAGATTTTTGCTTCTCCACTGAGTATTTAATATTTAGTTTTTGGTAAACTAATTATCTATGGGTTTAGACTGCTGCTCAAACGAAATAAGTCTATTTAAACATATCACCTTAGACTCAGGTTTGAGGAAAATTTTGTTCTAGGTTTTATATTTTATAGGGGTTGTAAATTTATTAATCAAATGTTTAACAAAAATCATCAGAATGACAAATATCAGTTACCTAGCTTGATAACACTTTACATATCTCAGTTGGCCAATGGAGAGTTATCAATGTTTAATATAGATATCATTGCAAATGGCAAAACTGATGGTAAACTCTAAAAGCATTGGTGATACTTTAAGTAAGAGACCAATTGTAGCTCATCACATGTGATGCCACCATGGAGGCACAGAATAACAACCAGCCCACCTTGGACCACCACAACAGTCTTTACAAGATATATAGATATCATTGTTTCAATGTATGTGTGGGGTGATAATTAATCTGAAATATCAGGGGAGGAAATCCAAACTTATAAAAATGGGAATGTAAATTGTAAAAAAAAAAAAAAAAAACATTTGCTAATTATCAATAAATGTATATTTCATTGAACAATTACAAAGACAACATGTCATATTTGAGAACATTTTTAAATCTATGATCATTTTGAATTTGATGAGGTTAGGATTATTTTTACAATCTAGAAAACTGTCCTATTACGGGCAGCTGTGGATCAGGAGGTAGAGCAGTTGTCCATCAATCCCATAGTTGTTGGTTTGATCCAACAACTATTTTTCTGATTCTGCGGTGTCCTTGAGCTTTGGGTACCAAACAGGTAGAAAATGGCAACATAAGTACAGGCCATTTACCATAACTGAGGTTTGAAAATGAAAATAATAATAATTGATTGCATAAGTATCTTATACTTAGTAACTTTTTAAATTAACTCACAAAATCATCATTGGTTTAGCCAAATGGTTATCAAAGTCCCAGTTAGTTAAATGGAGATCAATGGCATTTAATGAATTGTAATATATATATACATCTGCATCTGGAAGGTCTGTTTACTGCTAAATCAGGCCAAAAACTACACCATAGTGACAAAATGGTAGGCTTTTCTTATTCATTCGGAAATTTTTTTTTTCATTTCATTCTGTCATTACAGATCTTTGAAATGATGGATGCCAAGGCTCGTCAGGACTGTGTCAAAGAGATAGATCTTCTGAAGGTAAGGTCGATTCATCACAGTCATTTTGAGTGCATCAGTGAAAAAATGTAAATCATTGACTCACTTTGGAACATTTTCTAAATAGAATGTGAAAAAACAAAGTTAGACTACACTTGAATTCTTATTTGATACTTTTCAAATGTCAGCAAATAACAGTCTTTCTCCTGTTTGGCTACTGCAGCAGCTGAATCACCCCAATATAATCAAATACCTAGACTCCTTTATTGAAGACAGTGAGCTCAACATTGTTTTGGAACTGGCGGATGCTGGAGATCTGTCCCAGATGATAAAGGTCAGGAATTACTCATAGGCCTATGTCCGATAAAGTGAAACACAACAGATGTTAGAATAACACTATTTCAACACTGGTGTGGAAACTTCAGAGATGAAATCCCATTATTTTGCAAGAATTCTCACCAAAATATACTGCGTGTTACCATCATCTATACTTTCGATACTAATCCTACTGATGTGAGATGAGAGCACTCCTTTGTCTTCATACAATTCCATAATATTCTCCATATAAATGTGCTACTTGTGGCGTCTTTCAGATGAGCATTGTAACCTTTTGCTGACTAACAATTCCTTCTTCTTTGTGTTCAGTACTTCAAGAAGAAGAGGCGACTCATTCCAGAGAGGACTATATGGAAATACTTTGTGCAGCTCTGCAGTGCTCTGGAGCACATGCATTCACGCAGAATAATGCATCGTGGTAAACTGCTACCCTCAGATTTACCCACTTCTCACCCCTCCAGTCATCGCTTGTTTTTACCATTTACACTTTGTCTTCATATTTGTTTCTACTAACCAATGCCATCCTGCTTTTCACCATCAGGCTTTGCCACACATTCCTCTCAGTGTAACTGATTTCATTCAAATTTCTTTTCCTTTACTAACCGAATTTTTTTTTTTTTTTTTTTTTTTTTGAATTTATAGTTAAACCTAAAACACAAATACAGTATATGCAATGTATGGCTGTACATAACAGTGTATAGACTGGAGAGAAAGTCCTAATCCTAAACATTTGCGGTTTACTACAAAGGTGTGTACAGTATGTTCCAATATGATTCAAATATGAGTATGATGAAAAACTGTGTTAGTATTCTCACTTTAAGTGTTTGTTCATGTGTGTTTGTGTGTGTCGTAGATATCAAGCCAGCCAATGTGTTCATAACAGCCACAGGGGAGGTAAAGCTGGGTGACCTGGGATTAGGCCGCTTCTTCAGCTCTAAAACAACTGCAGCTCACTCCTTAGGTAAAACACATGCATGTGCACAGATAACGTTTCTATTAGCTTTTTACACGTGTGCAGTTCCGTTTCATTTTTTTGTGAGAGCCAGTGGCAGTAAAATGTGTGGATACGTCTTCTTGCAATTTATGCAAACAAAGTCTCGTGTGTAGGCTACGTGTGGGTCTATAAATAAGCATGTGATAGCAAAACAAATTTCATTCAAGATGTTTCTGATAGCAATCATAACAGCTAACTGTGTCAGCTACCTCCATGCACTTCCTTCTAGTCCTGTCCACCTCATATAGTCCACCTCATGTTAATCAGTCTATTGTACCTGAGACATTCTCCCTCATTTCGGTCAGAGGAAGAGGAACAGGCCCCCACATTATGTCCAGAGACATGCATGTAGCCTGCACATAATGCATGTGTCTTTGTTGATATTAGATCTCAACCTTCTCGACCTGAGACATATGCACATTGTTTACTGCCACTGGCCGTCACTTCACAGAACCATAGTTACCTTTGTAACTTTTTAGTGCAAAACAACAGATTGCTACTTTGCTGTGGAATATTCTGTTATTAATTCAAGAAATGGCAGATTTATTCAAAATTAATGATATGTCAGGTATATGTTTTATATCCTAGTGTGTTTGGGCACTAAGTGCTGATTCATGTTTTCCTCTACTACTATAAACTACTCTCATTTTCTTCTTGTTACTTATTCATTCATTCATTTATTTCTTTGAGCAAAATGTACATTGTTTATTCTGTCTGTGCCAGTGGGGACACCTTACTATATGTCACCGGAGAGGATCCATGAGAATGGATACAATTTTAAGTCTGATATCTGGTCCCTTGGGTGTCTTCTGTATGAAGTAAGTCATGTAAACCTTTGTGACCTTTATTCACATTGAATGATTCAGACAAATAACTTTGATGTTTTGTAAGCAGAAACCTCCAGCTTGTGGCCCCTGGAAGCTGTACAGTGTATTGTATCTGGTACCCAAAGGGCTTTACACTACTTCTCATTCACACATGTACACACACACATCCGTGAGGGAGCTGCTGAACAGCTGAGCTGCCAGGCCTATCTTGGGGTTTATTGTGTATAGGAAAAACCTGGAATAGAACGAACAAGAGTCGACAACTGTTCTACCTCCTGAGCCACTTGGGTATTGTATTTACAAAGGTGAACTTGTCACTGATCCACTGCAGAGAATTGGTATCTGCACTGATCTGTGCATTTTTATACAGGAGTGGTATCATTTGAAAATCAAGCAGACCTAAGTCTGATCCTTGAATAACTGAATTGTGTTTTGTCTGAACGCGTCAGTGTTGCAGCTGCTTTATACGCATTCAGCTGCATGAGACTTTTGAGTTTTTGAATGCGAAAACGTATTTATACAAATTGGAGAGTGACTCTAAGTTCAGAAACTGATGTTGAAAAAAAGGACAAAAATGGATTCTCCAATCATAATTAGTTTTCCTATGGCAAGTCAGGGTTCTCAAAGCCTCTTGTCATACTCTTCTCGTCAGCTGAGTGGCAAGAACTGTCTTCTTCACTAACGTGTGGCACCCAGTAAAACCAGCCTGGTTATCGGGCTTCTCTACTGGAGCTGCCTTGCTCAGAGCACAGTTTTCTTTTCATGCTGTCAGATTGTTTTCATTATTTGATTTTAGCAATGCGGAAATAAATGTTCCTGCTATTGTAAATGAAGGCGTCAGCGTACATATTGGATGTTATCAAAAGGTTTTACTATTGATTTTAGTCTGCAAAACTAAAAAGAAAGGAAACCAGAGGAAAAGAAGCAACATCCTCTGTGACTGGAAGTGAAACAATATGATTTTAAAGAAAGTAAAAAAACTAAAAAAACAGTAACACTGTTTATTTACATTTCTACATTTCAGTAGATAAAGATATATAGATATTTTATCAGGACATAAGAGCTTATCTAATTGATTATGATCAACTTATTTATGTTATGTGTTTATAATAAAACACAAATGACACTAGCAGAGCACTTTTTCCCCAACTCTTTCACCAGTCGCAGTGTTGTAATTAAGATGAATCTAAACCATATCAAATATACATTTCTCCACTTTGGGGTTGGGATTTGTTTTTCTCAAACAATAACACAGGACATGTGATTCACAGAGCAGGTATGTGTGCTGGAGCAGGAAAAAGGCTATTTAGTTTCAACTGGGACTTTCACATGCCTCCATATGCCTGCCATCACTCTGAACATAACAAGCCCTATTCTTAGTCACATTTCCTCGTATTTCCTTCATTGGAATGCTGAGCCATTGTTGAGACAGTCATCTCCAGAGACAGTGGTTCCATAGTTCTGTGTTCTGGAGGCTCAGGGAGTGGTTTTGATTGGCCAACACAGCCTGAATGAACAGCATTATGTGTCAGCGTCATTTATTCTCTAGTTAAAGATACCAGATACTGTACTTTTTACTCTTTCTCTCTCTTGACATAATCATAATTCTTAATTTCTTGTCCTACTCAAAAATCTCTAATTATAGTCCTTTTAACACATTTACACAGCTTTCAGAGGTTCGTGGGGTGGCTGTAGCTCAGCTGGTAAAATGTCAGTGTTTCTGGGCAAGACACCGAACCCTGAACAGCCCATTCCCATCCCCAGCTGTGCAGTGCCGGTCTAAGCCCGGTAGAAATTGGGGAGGGTTGCGTCAGGAAGGGCATCCAAACTGTGCCAAGTCAACATGCGGACAATGATCCGCTGTGGCGACCCTGAACTCACGGGATAAACGAAAGGACAAAATAAATAAATAAAATTCACTGTATCTACCCACCCTTCCAGTCATTTAGTGCCACTTACGTGACTGTCTACACATCAGTGTTTCTTTCCTCTTCCTGGAAATGAGTCTTATCCAGCCTGTCTTCCTTTTCCTTCAGATGGCAGCGCTGCAGAGCCCTTTTTATGGAGACAAGATGAACCTGCTCTCCCTCTGTCAGAAAATTGAGCAGTGTGATTACCCTCCTCTCCCACCTGACCATTACTCCGAGAAGGTAAAGTGGCAGCCACAGACCGTTACCAGTGATGAATGTCCGTATACAGCTCCTTCCCAAAGTATTGGACCAGCAAGACTAAACGAATTCCTTTTGCTGTACACTGAAGACATTAGGGTTTAAGATCATAAGATGGATTTAAGAATTTCAGCATTTATTGTATGGTATTTACACCTAGATACGTTGCTTTCTGCGATACATTGGGTTCTTCTTTTGATCAGGCTTTTACTGCAAGACAGCAGTCTGACTGTGTTCATATTTAAGATTTGGCAGTTTAAGCAGAATGATTGTTGAATATCACGCTAGAAATTTAAGCCAATAGATCCCTTTAACTCTTGCAAATTGTCAGTTTAAATACTTGGATCTTGTGTTCCTGAGCTCACCACTTCATTCTCTCACACCCTGAATTTTATTGTTCTGCAATAGCCAAGTCAATCACCTGAAATCTTGAATACAGCAGAGCTGTGTTTCATTTGCTAAAGACAAAAAACAAGCAGGAAGTGAAGACAGCTGCAGTGAAGTACTGGTACGGCATCCCCAGAAATGAAACCTAGCATCTGGTGACTGTGGGTTTCAGGGCAGTCATCTATGACAAAGGTTTTGTAATCATTAAAACTGAATTCTTATTTTAGTTTGTCCAGATACTATCCGAGTCCTTTAAAATTGGGGGTTTATCGATACAAAAATCCTACAAGCTGCATGTAATGGTTTCAGCCAAAACCCTTAAATAAAAGCCAACACTCTGTCCTTTAAACTAACACGACTTACTTTCCACAGCTGCGGGACCTAGTTAGCATGTGCATCAACCCGGACCCAGACCAGCGGCCAGATATCGTCTTTGTGCTGCAGTTTGCCAAACAGATGCACATGTGGACTTCAAGCACCTGAAAAACCATTTCTGCTCTGCTCAGTCTGAGGACCTTCAACCACGATGTAAACTCTGCATGGTCCTGCAGAAAAGTGTTTGCTTTACCCTCATCTTGACAAGAGGAAACCGTGGAAGGAATTGGAAAGTGGACTGTGATGTTTCAACGTCCAAACGCCCACTTATTTTCTGTCTTGGAGAGTTTGAAGTGATGTTTCAGTGATAACGCTTGTGGAAAATGGAGTTTGTGAAGCCACACTTGTTTATTTGGGAGGTATCTGCATCTCTGATCTTCTGTTTTGCTGAGGATAGAGAGCTGTGTGTCCCTATGATCACAGATTTCTCTAAGCTTTTTTTATACTCCACAGCAGTTGCATTCCAAGTTCATACCTTGTATTTCAGGTAACATATGCAGAAGAGCTGAGACATATATATTACAATATGTGGCATCTAACATTGTAATCCTATTATCCATTGTTCTCTTTTTTTAGGGCTTTAAATGGACAGTCAAAATGTACATCGTAGCTGTTATTGATGGAGCTGAGCTGTGATACATTTCTTTATTTCTATCCATTGGCTTTCTGACCAAAAAACCAGATTGACTGTGGTGAGTTAGACCTTTTCTAGGCCCACTGCCCAAAGATTATCTCAGTATTCACTTGAGATTATAATCTTGGCTCAACTTGTACTTCCTAGATTTCTTTTACATCGACCACACCGCAAAGTCTTTATTAGTGAATGGTGTTTGTTCTGTTATGAATGATGAAACAGAGCAACATTAGCATTCGTTGAAAGTCATGTCAGTCAGCCCAAAGGGTTCTTTTAGCTTTGGTTTTGGTCTCTACCACCTTCTGAGGAAAACCGCTGGCTCTTTAGCTGCAAAATTCTTCACTGTGTTTACCAGCTACTCTCTAACTTTGGCTCTGTCTCAATACCAACACTTTCAGTATTAGTGAGTGTAAGTAGTCAAGTGCCTGCTCGACATGTTTAATGTGTCTCTATTCAGGCTGCCGAGAGCGGAGGTTCATTAAAGCTCACTGGGACACATCCAGTCACTCCTGTGCTTCATGCAGATACAAATACATTGATCGGTGCAGTTCAGCTGCTTCATTGGCTGATTGTATTCTCAAATAAAATCAATCGTAATAATCCTGATAATAACACGAGAAATCAGATTACGATCAAATGCCATACTCTGTTCAGTAGCATTATAAGAAATGTAGGCTTGCGTCTTTCAAGTGGTTCACCTAAAATTAGCAGAGGTATTTTAGCATTTATTTTAGCATATATTATAGTGTCAGCAGTGCTGCTTTAGGTGGTGACACAGTTACATCTGTTTAATGATGTTGATGAGACTGATGTCTTCAACCTTAGAGGATCCGTCTGAATTTTCACCACAGCTGCTCTTGGCTTTACGTGTAAATATTGGAAAGGACTGGACTTTTTTCTCATGGCTGTCTCTCCATGTATGAACATGTGTCCTTGCTCTTGGGTTTAATTTCTTACAAACTCTACCAGCCTCTGATTTTTATTCTTTTGGCTCAAAAGTTAACTGTAGTTTGAGGTGATTTTTATTTTCATCTCCAGTGTTAATAGTTGAATTAAGAAGGAATTGTTTGTCTGACTTAAGGATATTATTGTAATAAAGATTTAGAACTTGATGATCGTTACCCATGTAAAACTGAAGAAATGGCAAAATATTGTAATACTGTGCTTTTTATCTTGAATTTCATAATGAAAAACAAAAAAACATTGATGCCACGATGGGGGTTTTATTTAGGTTTCTAAACAGTTATATGATCTTTAAGTGTTTATATGTGCAAATTTAGACCATTACTGTGAATTTGCAAACCCAATAGGAAGGACATGCTGTGAAACTCCTTTTGATACAGTGCCGATCCAAGACTCAGTCCTTATCCAAGGGTCATTTACACACGCTGGCCACTTTATTAGGTACACCTATACACTCTTATGCAATCGAATACAGCAGCTTTGCCATGAATTGTGCTTTACTTTTACACCCCAAATCATTACAAATAGTTCGGCCAAAACATTAGAACCACCTCTTAACGTGCTGCCACACAACTGCACCACCATGACCTTAACAAAAAAACAGATTTATAACAGTTTCATCTTAAAAACGGAGAAATAACCTTAAAAGTAGAATTCATGGCAGAGCTGCTGTATGGGATTTTCTTAATGTAAAGTTAGTGTATGATCAGTGCCTTACTAGACAGAAGAACCCTTTATTTGCTAAGGACAACTTGTATTCTTTGATAATGGCATAAATGTTACCATGCTTCAACAACTTGTATTTTTAGCATCCATTTACTGTACTTAAGTATTGTGCATTATATTTTTATAAACTTTCGTGTCACTTGAAATCTCCCTGTCTGTGGAAACAGAGCCAACTGCTTCCAATGCATTTGTAGTAGAATGTGTTTTAAAATTAAAACTTATTTTCAACTTTGTTTCTTGTATAAACATGTTTAAACTGTTTTTAATAAGTCCCCAAATCATTGAAATGATGTAGCTTACAAAACAAAACCTCTTGAGAAGAGGTATCCATAGGGCTTTCATTTTATAGCTGACATATAATAGTTTGGTAAAATTATTTTTAAAATAGATCATGGGGGCTTCCACTAGCAGCATCTATGGTGTGGATCTACTATGCCCCCTACTGACTGTGGCAACATTTGGTATTCTTGGTGCTTTATGCACCCGTTTCTCATTACCAGACAAGTGACACACACAAGAAAATGCCTTGAGAAATTAATGCCAATTAGGAATTTCTTTAAAAAAAAATTTAAATAAAAAAAAAAATAATAATAAAAAAAAATAAGGACCACATCTGGACCTCTGTTGCAAGGTCACTTTCTGAGATCAGCTTTCCTGTCTACTGCTAGACACTAATTCTACCAAATTTTCAACTACTGGCTGTTTATACATTTAGCTAAGAATTGGTTAAAGTAATTCATAAGATCTCTTCTCAGAAACCCTGCAGATGAAACACAATACAGGATACAGCTATTTTATATCTAAACAGAACAAATCACGAATCAACTTATTTTTATTGAGAACCATGAAGAAGAAAAAAAAACATGCCACGTGTGTTAGGAATTCTACAGGGTGGTGATTTAAACGAGGAAGCCCAAGTATTTTAGGATGTATCCATGGTCTGTACTGACTCTTCCACCACCTCTATGTTCAGTGGGGTCACCACCCTTGTCAACACGCCAGTGGTTCCTCTTTTGTACTTGTAGTCCCCGGTTCTGCGTCAGAGGGAATAAGACAGATTCAATAATAATAATAATAATAATAATAATAATAATAATAATGATAGAAATTGGTTAGTTAATGTGATCTGGTCATCAGCAAAGTCAAAATGACAAAATATTTCTAAGTGATAAAACAGTCATGATCCTTCATATATTTATTGGACACACTTGTGCCCAATCAGATTGTATCTGATAAAACAGATACAATCTTTCATGTTTTTTAATGAACACACCCATCAAACATACAAAGGGATAGTGAAAAATTGAATGACAACCCTAGACTTAACAGATGTCATCAATTATTGAAGAATGGAGATTTGGTTTAGATGTACCTTGACTTACAGTCCGTGTGCTATTCTCAGGCAGCATCAACTAATGTTTCACCCAAAAGAGATCTCAGAAGATCTACAACCCAGAGTTGTTGATTGGCATGTGGTTGGAAAGAGTTACAGCATAATCCCAAAGACTTTAGCTATTCATCAATCCATATTTAGACATAACTAGATGACATTAGGATACTTTTTCCACCATCACTTTGTATGTTTGATGGGTGTGTTCATTAAAAAACATGAAAGATTGTAACTGTGTTTTATCAGCTTAGATATATTGGGCTTTTGATATTTTTGACTTTGGTGATGTGACCAATTTATGCCAAAAAAATAAATAAGAATTGCAAACAGTGTTTCAGTCAGAGTAAGGGAAAATCAATACCATGAAACAAGTCTTAGTTTAATGTGGTTCCACACATTAAAGATGTCATCAGCACAGCATGCCAGTCTCAACACACACATGCATGTTAGTTAGGCAAGTCAAGTATTTGGATTAAAAAATAAAGGTTAGTAAAATCTAGTGTGAGGTGACGGCTGTTAACTCTGCACTCTATCCAAAGATTTCCCATCTGTACTCACAGCTGCACAGCTTCAAACTCATGTGTTCTTCAAGAAGAACAAGCAATAAGACAAGTCATCCACCAGTTTTATCAAGTGATGGCAAGTTAATCATTTTATATGACGGTTACAGTGTATTAACATGCTCTGTGATGATGTGACATGATGCATTCTGTTACAGCAGACACAAACAACAGCACATGCTCCTGTTCATGTGAATCACGGTGGCTTCCTTTCTACGTGTGCTCACCTGACTCCCTTCTTGTTGGCCTCATCATGGGGCCGAATGTAATCCACCTTGCCCTTGGTGATAACACACAGGTCAATGTTGCTGCCAGAGCCCAGGTCGTTGAAGATGCCAGCAGCTATGGCGTCACGCACCAAACGCTTGGCCTCCTCTTCCTTCAGTATCAAACATAACAAGAAATCAAATGTACCTTTTTGGGATGAGCGCACACACACACACACACACACACACTGCAGGACAGTCTCTTGTGAGTCGCTAACTAACCTCCATGTCAGGCTTGTAGCGGTCCTCAAACACAGCCATGGCAGCCAGGGACCCAGAGCCTTTACAAATAGAAAAACAAAAAGCTGCAGCATTGATATGATACGGTTGTTGTTTCAGCTTAGATTAAAAATGGTTGGTGGTCTATAAATCAAAATCCAGATGAGATCAGACTGTATCTGTAGCCAGAGAGGTAAAACCCAGAGCAACACAAATCAGAAAATCACTGCTGTTTGTTGAGCTTCCTGCTGTAAACAGTATTCCTCTCTCATCTGGCAGAAGACCACAATTACAGAGAGCTCAGTCTGACACAGGCCAGACTTTGGTTATTCGGAGCAGCTTCCATGGTTTGTCCACTAGAGAGCACTGCAGCTCCACTGCTTCCACACACCGATTAACTAAAAGCAGGGTAGCTGAGCTGGCAGAGCAGAGCGCAACAAGTCAATGTTTGTGGTTTTGTATCTTAATACTGAGGTGCTTATTACCTGAAATACACGACTGGAATGTTAAACTACGGCACCTCATTTCTCCATAGAACCTAGATAAGACTGATAGCAGTCACACTTCTTTATTTAGTTGATAGCCATTATTAAGACCTTACCAGTTTCCTCATCACCACTTTAAAACTGAAATCTTCTGTCAAGCATATATGTTTTTAACTTCTACTCTATGTGGTTTGAAAGCTAATTAGCTAGAAGACAGCTACAGTGAGTTACAGCATATGTTTGTACTATGTTTGAGTGCATATCTTAGTCAGAACTCCAAAAGGGATTTAAAACATTTATTTATGTTGAGCATTTGTGTCAAAACCCAAATTTCCGTCAAATGTCTAGTATTGCTTAGACACAGCAACACCACTGTTTAACATCTTCTAAAAATGTAAAGCAAGGTCTGCACCTCCACCTGATGCATCTGACAAACACTAGGAATCAGTAAAATAAAATAAAACAAACAAACAAAAAAATAAAATTTAAAAAACGTAAGATAAATTACGAGTGAAACATAAGAAGCACACACAAATACACATAGTGGTGTGTTGGTGTGGGAGACTAACCCATGGTGACGTAGGGCAGCTTGTCAGTTGAGCCGTGGGGGTAGATGCTATAAAGATGAGGACCATTGCAGTCCATTCCACCCAGAACCAGAGCAGCCCCAATGTAGCCCTGATATCTGAAGCCAAAAACACACACGGAGCAGCACATGACACTTGGATCTTCAGACAAACTCCAAAAACACATTTCTTCTTTGGGTTATTAGATTTATCAACACTCAGGGTTCAGTGATGTGACAGAGTGATCCAGGCCAGAGAGCGTACCTGAAGAGCATCTGTTTGAGCATGCGGTTAGCTGTGGCCACGCGTGGCAGCCTTCCTGTAGAGAGGGAGTGCAGCTCCAGGTTGGAGGAGATGATCTGGGTGGTCATCTCTGTGTCTGCAGCTGTTCCTGCTCCGCAACAGCTGGACAACAACACAATGACATAGCAGGCTAGTAGTTAGACGACTAAACTCTGAAGAGAAGACATGTTCTTCAGGTCGTTATCTGGAGGGTATAGAAAACCCGAGCAGCTGTCACTTACTAAATGTTGGGAGAGATGTAGTGGATCTTGGAGCAGTTCTTGTCAGCCACCACCATGCCCTCAGTGGCTCTGGTGTCAGCGCCAAGGATGACGCCATTCTTGACAGACACAAGCAAATCAGACTCAATAAATTTGTCCTGTACTTCTGACTGAACTGTTTTACATGTCTAATCCAAATCCAAGAGGGAAGAAGCTTTTCCTGTGTGTAATGTGTGTTTGGTGAAAGTCCAACAAACAGGCAGTTTGATATATGACACATTGGTACAGATTGGTACATGGTAAGGCAGTCATCCACAGATCAAAGGGTCAGTGGTTTGATCCCCGGTGCCAGCTATACGTTGAAGTGTCCCTGGGCAAGACACTGAACCCCTAACAGCCCTTTCTCCTCCCCAGCTGTGCAGTGCCGGTCCAAGCCCGGTAGAAATTGGGGAGGGTTGTGTCAGGAAGGGCATCAGGTGTAAAAACTGTGCCAAACATGCGGACAATGATCTGCTGCGGCGACACTGAACTCATGGGATTTTTAAAAATGTATTTTATAATAAAGCAAAATTTTGTAGACAAGAGCTATTTGACAAAACTGACTTACTCTACTCTGCCTTTCACATGGTTATAACTTATATCTCTCTCTTAGATTCGCTGTATTGGATTACATTTGATTTTACAGGTCTACTTAATAAAGTGGCCAGTAAGTAAAACTTAAAATCTTAATCAGTCTAGAATGATTTGGCAAGTTAGGCTAGTGATGAAAATGTGCTTTTATCTTTCTCTTGCATTGTCTATGTCGTCTTATTTCATTCTGAAATAAAAACAGTGCATCAAACAACACCCAGTGTGGATACAGGTTAGGACCTCTGCTAATCATTAGTAGGTAGCATACTAATCCTAATAACTAATTAATCCTAATCCCATAACTATGGGTGTGTTTGTTTTATCTCCTATGTAACGGAAGTGGGGGGTGAATTATTAGCCGTTCCGTGTTGGGTACAGCAGCATTGAAGTGAGACTCCAACATCACTCCTGAAATTTGTAGAGGAGAGGAAAAGACTTCTCTTGCAGAAGATTCATGGAAAATGAGAATGATGCAAGTTTTTCTTTCATTATATGGAACAAACAATGAGAGTGAGGTAATGAGAGTGTTGCACATGCGCACATTGTGATGACAATGCTGAAATGACATATTGTACAAACCAACATAAACCAGCATACTAGTAGCTACTAAACTTTTTATTTAGGATTAAACTACATCTTTAGTTCTGACTTATTTGAAGCAGCCTGGTTTGTGCAACTCACCTTGAAGACAACACCACAGATAGTTGTTCCCGTTTTACGAGCAGCCGGTAAGCTGCCTCCCACTTGGTTCAGTTCACCTTCTAATAAAGCATTTCTGGAAATAAATCAAAAATGAAAAGCTGAACGAAGGTAGCACAGGAGGGGAAAAAATAAAATAAAATAAATAAATAAAAAGCACACCTGCCCAATTATTGCCTTGAGTGAACAAACTTAAGCCTTCAATATCAAATCACAGGTTGCATATTTATTAAATGGTCTTCTGAATTAATTAACCAATTAAATGGTTTTACCCTGAGTAAAATCAACAACGGTCAATTTGTGGTTTGCTGCTCTTTGTTTTCAGTTTCCCAAAAACATATTGCTGATGACTACATATTACTTTTTAAAAAAACGTACATCATTTCTAATTTAAATTTTAAAAAAGGCTTAAATGTATGAATGTACACATTAGCATCTACTGCTGTAAGTCCTGCCCTGCAGCAGTAGAACTGTACCCATCAGCCACAACAACACTACCGCTGATTTGAATAATGACATGAAGGACATGGGTCAGCTCAGCTACTGAGCAAGCTGCAGCTACGCAGCCTCATCCGCAGCAAAATGTGATCCGCTGTGTGCAGAGGTGGTACAACTACATAAACTTAATACTCACAGTATTGGCCTAAGAATATTCTCTACTACAAGTGCCACTTCAAATCTTTCACTCAAGTTAAAATACTAGGCAAAATACTAAGTACTTAAAGTACACAAGTAAGAACTAAGAAAACAGTGCATTTTAAACAATACATATGGTAATTATGGCAAAACATGTACAATCCATAATGGTTCATCAGCATTTATTCGTTCATAATATTTTTATAAAACCCATGTAATTTTTTATATTTAAACCACTTTGTGCAGGTAATGCAACTTTCAGTGTTTTATGGAAAATCAAATTTTCAGGATGTAATGGAATTACAGTTGGATACAAGTTGGGAAGAACAGTTAAATACAATTTAAGTTTAAATTGTTTAAGTTTTCTACTCTGTTGGCAGCAAATTAAAACCCCAATAATCCATCCTGAAATTTCTGCCATTGTGTTTTATAGAAACATTATTTAAAGGTCAGATGTTTTAATGATTAAAAATGTCTTTCATTATGAACTGCATACATACTATAGCCCAAATCAGATGTGTTTTATTGTCATTTTAGCAACTAAAAAAAGTCAAACATTAATGGCATCGTTTTCTTGATGTGAAAAGTAGAAACGCCAATGATAAACAGATGCTGGAATTATAATTTAATTATTTTAAAACGTTAGAATTTAAGTCTCCAAGAGCCGACACAGGTTATTTCTATTTAAACCATGAGAAATAATTGGTTTTTGTTTTTTTGTTTTTTAAAAAGCAGTGTTTGTGATGCAGGCAATGATCAAAGTGAAGAAATGTATCACAGACAGGCAACAGTTAGCAGAGTAACGAGAAGAAACGTTCGGAGCCGCGATTTTCTTTGGAAAACAACACTATATAACGTTACTAACACAGTTTCTTAAAATGCTACATGTGACCTGTATGTTTCAATCTGGGAAATATAATGTTCTTAAGGTAGAAACAACAAAAGTGAGCAGTAAGGTTATTAACGTTACTAGCGTGGCAAAATGCCTGAGTCATTGTAAGGTTAGAGAAGCCTACTCAACATATCTATCACCAGAAAACCGTCTGAAAAACCTCTATTTTACGCACCATCTATATTAAAATGTCGGACCCTTATTAAACTAAGTGATGTAGTTCCCCTGATCCGGTTTTCATTCAATGAAAAGCGCTCACCTTTTACAGTTTTCGAAACTGAAACCGCTAAACTGTGGCCGTCTCACTGTCAACGTCGCCATCTTGGTGAATGAAGCTTTGGGCTTCCGGGAAGTTGAGGAAGCGGCTTGTTGACGGTGCTGCGTTTGAGGACACCTTGTAAAGAAGCGGCGTTTAAACGCTCAGGAAATGACTTGGCACTCTCTCACAAACGGCGATACCACCACACAGGGGAATAGGAAAAAATAATTTAATAAAATACTGTGCTTTTTAGGCAATTGTGCAATTTTTAGGCACTTGTACTTAGCTGGAGTATTTATATCTTGTGTTTCATGAGGGATTCAGTGGGAAATAATGTAGGTTTATACTCCATTTGATTTAGCTCATGGGTTTAGTTACTACTTTACAAATGTAGTAATAAATAAATAAATAAATAAATTAATGAACTAGAAAAGTCTTTGACTTATTTTTACCTTTTCTATAGCTTGTTCTTGGCTGGATTTATTGGAATATTGGATAAATTACCCTATTTTGTCCTTACAGGCAACTTGAGAAGACTAGATTTTGAAGAGGTTCTCCTGCTTTTCTCAAATGTGAGTGGTCTCATTTGGCTGCCTTGTCTACAATTGTCTAAACTTTTAGCTGCAGATACATAAATGCAGGCTACTTGAAATGAAAAGGATCAAATGATAGTTTAATCCATGTGGGAATTGTTTCATTTGGACTAAAACCTCATGACTGTCATGAAGCCGCTCTGCTCCCAAACTCTGGAACTCGCTCCCACCGGACATTAGAAATATTGAGTCTTCTGGTCTTCAAATCCAGACTCAAAACCTACCTGTTCAAGATCGCCTACTCACTATAATCTCTAATGGCATTTTCCTGTCAATATCTTCTGTTTTATATGTTTGTTGATTGTTTGTAGAGTGTCCTTGAGTGTTTTGAAAAGTGTTATGTAATGTATTATTATTATTATTATTATTATTATTATTATTATTATTATTATTTTAAAGATGAGAAAAGATTTAGCAGTTTAAGTATTTAAGCAGTAGGACTGTGGTTCTTGTGAAGTGACACAACAAAGTAGAGCAGGAAATCATTAGCCTGTGAAAAAGTATGGAGAAAACTGGTAAAAAAACTGGTAAAAAAACTGTAAAAATAAATTTTTCTATTTCAGATTAGTTTTCTAAATGAGAAACAAAGATAAACATATTACAATATTATTGTTTACCATCTAATCAGTACACAAAAGAATCAAAAGAGGTCACCAGAGGATTTACTTTTGCGTATAGTTGTAATAAAGTAATGTAAAAAAAAAAAAAACACAGAAATTTTGGAGCATTTAAGCAATAGTATCTAGATGACCTTAAAATAATCTGTTCTGTTCTCAACTCAGCCTGTCTACTGTAAAATACACTGAACAGTGAACAGTGAACTTCATTCAGATTATAATTTGTCACTTTTTTTGACAACAGAAACACAACAACGTATAGTTCCCACATTTTCAGCAGTACCACAAGTTCTAATAAATTTCTGTTTGATTAGGGTGAATGTTGAGGTGTCACACACAAATATTCCTAAAAACAAATAAAACAGAAACTACCTTCTTAACCTACATAGAAAGCAGGGAATTGAGATTCCTGTAAATTGGATGAGTAGCCATTGGTAGTTCTGGATGTCCTCTATAATATGGCATGTGATGGTTAAAGTACAGTAAGGATCTGTTCTTTTTAAAAATATTTCTTCAGTGAATATCTGCTCCAAAACATATCTTTATGTGGGGAGGTGCCTCCTTTGCCACAGACTCGACTAACAACCCTTGGAGCGTTGCAAAGATACTCACTTTGACAGCTTTTTTGCTTTTTTTTTAAAAAAAGAGTCTTTCCCCACTATCAAGATTATTTTTGCTGGACTGTACATTTTGTAACTTCTTTCGTTTTGTACTTTCATGATGACTAATAGCTACTGCAAAGGGCTGAACAGAGTGAGGCAGAGCAGATAATAAACTAAAATGCATTTGTATTGATAAACACATTCTACAATTAAGTGATTCCCCATTTTTGTTTTATTTCTGCTTTATTTCTTTTATAACCAGAATGCAAGAACAAACTCACCAACCTGAAAGGCTGAAAATTTTGAGAGGCTGACTTTCTTTTACTTCGTATAATTATGAAATGCCTTTAAATTTTTAACTTTGTGTAGCCATGACTGCAGCAGATTCTGTAATGATGTGTAATTAACATGCTGCCATGTTCTGTCCTTGAACAGAACTGGTGCCAACTTGATGCCAGGTGGACGTCAAGGTCGCGTAGGAAATGGGCTCCAGTGAGGTGGACAAGATCAGATAGGGCACCTCCACACAACAAGATGAGTGCATTACGTTGATTAAGCCTTTTATTAAAGCAGAGAGGGCAAAACAGGTGGTTAAAGGTGTAATCTGCGGGATCTCAATAACTGATAACAAGGGTTTAATGTACTCTGTCTTTAACCTGCAGGAAATGTGCCTGTGTTCCCATCATCAATTGCCGTCATGTTCCAGTGCATTTATCTTGGACTAAACAAGCTTCAGGTATCACAGCATGTGTATCCAAGGGATGTGTTGGGAAGATTTCCAAAAACGGAGGACTTATCGTCCACCCCTGCTGGACTAAACAATGGATCCTTGTTTTGTGGCCAGGAGGTGCTGAAGGCCACAGACTTTTATTCAAGATGGTCTATTCTGCAAATTCTGAGGGTTTTAAAAACATCACAGAAGTCGTACTGTTGTTTTTTTGTTTTGAATGTAATGTAATAATGTAATGGTGCCCTCAGAAAAAGTGGGGTTGTTTCAATGAAAGGTTGAAGTAAACAGATACAAATACAACGATGTCACACGTAGAACAACTTTATAAAACAACCATAATTTCTGTTATATTGACAGTGGGTGACTACCTGCAGTTACTCTTAGCTCGACAGGACTTTTCTGCCTCTTTCTGATTATTGTTTGATTATTCCGGTTTCATCTTACTGCTCTCGTGAACATCCAGCAACAGCAGATTGTGGATTTCATTCAAAAAGCTCTGATAAGTCTACTGCACACGTCACATCTGCATAGCAACAGTAAATGTTCTGCACTTATATAGCACTTTTCTACCTATTGGCATTCAAACCGCTTTACACTGCTTCTTATTCACCCATTCACACTCACAATCACACACACTGCTGCTATGCGGCTGGCCAACACTCACTGGGAGCAACTAAGTTGGGGTTCAGTGTCTTGCTTAAGGACACTTCCAAAAAAGTAAAATGTTACAAGGTTCAATTGATAGATGCCACATATAATACAAAAGTTAATCAGATTTTATTAGACCCTCTTTGGACAACCTAATGCTTTCATGGTCTAACAAGCAATCACAGACCCTCTCTGAGGCTTCATTCCCAGCTGTGCTTGGCGTGGAGCATCTCAGTGAGCAGGTTGTTACAGGGCACCTCCGCACTCAGGTGTTTGCAGTACAGGTATTCTTCAGCAAGGACACTGAGAGAGTGTAACTCAGACAGACACAGCAACAGGTGAGCAAAGCGTCCGAGGTACTGGGAAGAGGAGCTCCATGTGTACTCCAGCAAGGCTCCTTTGACCTGCTCCTGCACACTCTTTACAAACTCTCGGTCTTCTAGCTCTGTTACATCTTGTCAGTGTAGAAAAGGGAAAACAGCAAGACATGAATATTCATGGAGCAAGAATTGTCAAACCCTTTCATGTCAGAGAGTGGAAAACTAACTTGAGTTCTCTGGACAGCCTCTTTCTGACCACATTAATCTGGGACTGACCTAAACTCTCAGCTAAGGAACTAAATATCAGATAAATTATACAAAAATTAAACTAGAAGGAAAATTAGAAAGGAGGGTGGAACGTGATGCTTCGTGATTGAAGCTGCTACCACATCAGCCACCAGGTCAATTCAATTGCAAAAGCTGGGTTTACAACCAGCAGAGGGCACCGTCTATGCATATTTATAACAATATGCACTAAAATGTCAAGATTTGGACATAAATCAATACAGCATTATGTAATACCCATATACACGGGTTGTGTGTGGGTGTGTGGGGCGGGGGGGGGGGTAGTTTTGTTTGTAGTACTTTGTTTTTATTAACAAGAACTGGACTGATCTGCTAGACACTGTTTAAAAAGCCGGACCCCATCATCACAACCATGAAATGCTATACAATGTTAGAAAGCTCTACAGTAAATGAGAAAACTGTAATGATGCTTAATTTAGTGCCATTATCAAGTACTTTTACAGACAAGTGGTCCAGACACATGTCTACACTCCAAAGTGTACTTCACCTAATAGCTAATACTACAGGCCTTATGTTGTATTATATATACATATTTTCAAGTGTTTGCACAAGGATTTAGGTCATAGCAAAGGGATAAGCACTTGGTTAAAAAGATTATGGTCTGGCTTAATAGAGAATAATGTAACAATGACATACAATGTGTTTTTGCTTTTAAACAAAACCACAACCTTTCTCTAACTTTAACCAAAGGGTTTTTTGTTGGGTCTTTGGGATGACAGTCCTGCACTTTCTACACCTGCCTCCCCAGCCACATCATTGCAAGTCATTTCTCAGTGCTAAATATTGCGTGTCATTCATTTAAAAACTGAACTGTTCACACTGATCACATTCACTTCAAAATGTGAATTTGTCACTAGGTTGTCACTAACCTGGGTTAAAGAGGATGAGAAACTTCATGCAGGCAAAC
The DNA here is from genome assembly GCA_020496755.1 of Channa maculata. Taxonomy (NCBI): domain Eukaryota; kingdom Metazoa; phylum Chordata; class Actinopteri; order Anabantiformes; family Channidae; genus Channa; species Channa maculata. Next base: position 1,556,734 of record CM035615.1, on the reverse strand, counting down.
TCTTGGCGGTCCATGTTTAGGATATGGAGCTTCTCAATCAGCTCCTGTCCTTTGTGGACCAGGCTGGCTAAGGTAGGACTAGCAGAGGAGGCTATGTCTGACAGCTCCACCTAAACCCAATAGTACACATACAGCATCGGTGTAATTACAGTCTGTCCCTGTTTGATGCACAACTATAAAATTAAAATGAAAATAATCACAATTGAAGACATTGCTTGGTAATGTCCAACTTTTCTCACCTGCTTAGACTTTATCCACATACTCAGTGATGTTGTGTAAGATTATATCTGACCAAGCTCTGCACAGCTTTAATCGGACTATGAGGTTTTTACCCTGTGTCACTTCCTGGCAAAATACACAGTACACACAGGTCCCAGTAGTGTTGGAGACACTCATGCAGGGTTTGGATGGGCTCCATTACATTTAGTCCTGTGCACAATTTTGTGTGGTGACATTTTCTCTCAATTTTATTATAAGCAATGACAGAGAAGTTTCTATAAGTTCTATAAGTAGTTTTCTTTTTTCTGAAATTCAGTAAAAGCAATATCTGTAATTGGTTAATTCTCTTAAAGATTTATCTATTTGACAAAACACAAAGAAAGGTTTTATATAATTGGCTGACTAACTTCATTGTATTTTGTAATTATAAGCAAATTTAGAGTTCGATATCTGCAACACTCACAAAAAGTTGGGACAGTGTCATTTCTACCACTGTGTTACATCACCTTTACTTTTTTAATGGGTTGGGAAATAATGATACTGTAATGTTGCAGTTTGGGTGCTGGATCAAAAAAATTCAACCGCTCAACACCCTGTTGCCATCATTGTGTGATTCTCCTTTTCATGATGCTTCATACATTTTTAATTCTGTCAGCAAAACACACAATCTGGGTTCAGCTTCACCAAGCTGGAATTGTACTGATGAAATATCCACTGACCTCCAGAGAAAGTCACTGATGGCAATTTTCTCTGAAACCCCAATGTACAGCTTTGTGTTGTGTTGTGTTCATACTGATGCCGTGAGCATTGCTGCACCCCCACACATCACAGATGCTGTGCCTTTCACTCTTAACTGGATGCCATTTTGGATCGTTGGCACTGGGAACCTGATCAAACTCTAAATTTGTTTATATTTATAGAATATAGAGACATTTTATTTCAGAAAACCTCTCAACCTTTCTGGAAATGGGTTTTGCAAATCACTCTCAGGGCTCTCATCTAACACTATTATGTCTCAGTAGCCCAGGACTTGGACAGTGTTTTTCTCAGGATAACTGGTGCAAACCACGCCTGATACAGTAGACTGATGATGGTGTAGTATATATCCATGCAAGGTGCCAAAATGACACACATAGTGTTTGCAGCATATAAACAAAGAAGATGAGAATGATCAAATGATCAGCATCAAGTCCTTCAAATTATAAACCTGGTAAAAATAAAATAAAAACAACAACAACAATGCTGCTACTAATGTCCCATTAAATAGCCAGTAAACAGCACAAGCAAGGAAAATGTTGTGTCTTTCCATCCCATTAATGCATTACAGGGGCTCACTGCACACTAGGTGACACCAGCCCCCTGCAACCAAGAACCCAAACTAGGATAGATTTGGATTAACTGGGGACTAGAAATAAAGGTCACCCAAGCAAAGGAGGCAGAGATGAAAAGAAAGCAGCAGAGCAGCAGAGGTGACTCACTTCCTGCCCAGTGACCAGGAGCAGACTGCCTTCTTTGCCACACAGGACCTGCCTGGAGATGACGTCCAGAAGCAACAGTTCACACCAGCAGTTGTGCAGCAGCTTCATCTGGTCACTCAACTTAGAGCAGAAACAGACGTTTATCAGGCTCCTGATCAATCTACATTCAATCTAAACTCAGACAGTTCAAAACAACTTTCACTTTCACTTCACCCATTTCCATGACTCAACACCAAATGTGGTGAGTATTAGGAGAGGATTATATGGCTCAGGAAAACCCCTCAGTTTGTTTTGGTACACATTTTATATGCATTTGAAGCTTAATTTACGTTTCTGAACATGTGGTCACACGGTGGTCGCTGTGTGATTTTGTCATTATAATGATCCCACAATAAATGCCTGCATTTAAATAGCATTGTTGTGCCATAAAGAAAGTGAGAGCCACATTTCAAACATCTCTAATGTTTTTCTATTTCTGAAATAAATAATTTCTGAAATTTCAGAATCATCTTCCAGTCTCTCTGCTAAGCTAAGCCAACTAGTACCTTAAGATGTTTGAGCAAATATAATTCTCATCTATTTCTTCACCCGAAAAAGCATTATTTCTGAAAATGATTTCTGAAAAGGTATGTCTACAGACCATATGCACTTTGGCAATATTGTCATTCTACTTTAGCTCCACTACCAACTTTGACTTTAATTCTAAACATGTTAGTAGAATGTTCACCTTTCTGACGCTTTCAAGCTAAAAACTGAGAAACATTAACTTGGTAAAAGCACAATTCAGGGCAGATATGCTGTATTGGACTGTATGAGATGGTACATGAAGTGACAAGTGAGTATATATTCCTACCACTGGTTTCCAGTGTTCTAGAGTGGGCAGAGCAATGCATCAAGTATTGCAACAATGTGCCAACAAAGACAGGGCTGAAGAAAACTGCTAACAAGCAAACTTGGAGTCAAACTGGAGAAAGCAAAAACATTTGTTAAACTTCACATAAAATCATTTTGAGACACGTGAATGTAAACACCTTTAATCGTTGATGGGCCTGTGGACACAGAAAGTGGCAGCTATTTCGGTTTAAATCTAGCAGTGAGGTTGCAGTAAGAACCACCCCTGCAAAAGAGAGCCTATGGCCTCCATCCGATGCCACGACATCACCTATGCCCTCATCGAGTAGCAGTATGTCAGGTGATAAGGCTACTTGTATATTTAGAAAGTACATTTAATCAACTTATACTGCTTCTATGTAAGATATTGCAGTGTAACTTTTTCCTGCTATTTGGTACTGTTTTATTGTTATCGTTACCATGGCGATACAAAAACATTAGAAAGGATTGGCAAAAGTCAAAGGTCGGACAGTCCATACACTGACTTAATGGAGTTTATGGAGCATAGAAGAGGGAGAGGTGATGGAGCCAGGGCAAGGTAAGGACGCAAGAAGAAGTAACAGAGGATTGCAGTTATAACACTTTTATATTGTGTTGCCCATTTACATCCATGTTCTAGTTAAAGCCATCAAAAACAAATTACATTTAGGTCATATGTTAGGCTGAATTACGCAAATTTAGCATCACTCTAGTATTTGTCTTTCCTAATGGGGCCGCTCTTTAACCTTGTTTGTGCCACTACCTTGTCCCATTTTCATTCTGCTTCCCCCTGTCGGTGTTTCTTTGACAACAAGGATTCACATTTCCTTCCTTTATCTATTTATTTTCTTTATAAATTATATAAGTGGTCCACTATTTCTCTAAATTTTGATTTTAAACTTATCTCAACACAACGTTAAAATGTGACCAAAAAGTGTTTGCTTTGTCCATTCTGGGCTACTGTAGAAACAACATGGTCCATCAGAGTGGACCCACAACTTATGTGGATATGCATCCATTATCTGTAATCACTTATCTTGTTAATGCTCACAGGGGGCTGTCATTAGGTGAGAGGCGGGGTCCACCCTAGACAGGTCTCCAGTCGTTCTCGGGGCCAACTTATGTGGATATCAAAGGTTTATTTACTATTGAAAACCTTTATTTTAAGGTTTATTTAAGTTTAGTTGGATATCAGGGTTTTTGGTTTTGCCACAAACAAGAGATCAACAAACTGAACTGGAGTAATAAGCTTCCATCATTTTGAGGTACAAACAGGGTCTGAAGCCATGATCTTGAATTTAGACTAACACCGTTTTAACTGGGATCGGAGGGGCCTGGTGGATCAGTGGTAGAGCATTGGTTTGGGATACAGAAGGCTGTGGGTTCGAATCCCTCCCCACCACGTGTGGCCCTGCCCAGTTACCAAGCGCCACCTTGGTGCAGGGCCCGAGCCCGGATAAAATGGGAGGGTTGCAGCAGGAAGGACATCTGGCATAAAAGCTCAACCAAATCAACATGACAACCGCTGTGGTGACCCCTGATGGGAAAATTTCAAGATGCAACCTTACTTTAAGTTGTTTGAAGAACATGGCTGTGCGAGCCCACTCCACCATGAAGAACAGCATCTGGTCAGCCATGATGCACATCAGGCTGAAGGTGCTGGGACTCTCTTGTTGGTTCCAGCCAGCCTGCTCCTGCAGGAGGCGAGCAGCCATCTTATTCTGCAGCTGTAGCTCATCTGGATCACAGTGCAGGAACTCTAGCACCAGCTGAGGTATCCTGAGACCTTGTGGAGAGCTTGAGCACAGCTCATCGGAGTCGATGCAGACTCCTGCAACGGGACTTGGTAAACCTGCACAGTCGCTGTGTTCTGACTTGACCGACCAGTTCGAGATGAAGGTGCATTGGCACTGGGTATAACCAGGTGAGTTGAAGGGCAGGGGTGGACACAGTGACAGAGGTTGGTGGCTGATGCTGTCATTTTGTGCAGTGGGTAAAGAAGGTTCTGTTTGGAGGCAACCAGCAAAGGTAAAGTCTCTCTGGTAGGTTGAAGAGTCCAGAGGTGGGCTGCTCTGTCTTCTGAATTCACTGGCTTGAATCAGAGCGTTTCTCTGCTGCTTGAGGGCACGATCACGCTTGTACATGGGGCCAAACTTGTTTCTGCCACCTCGCATCCGATCCGCACGAACAGCTGAGGAGAAAATGTGTTTACAGCAGTTACTCATGGTGATGTGTTAATGGGAAGAAAAAAAAATCCACCCATCCACTAAAGCAGCTGTGCTATTTCAACAAACAGATCACTGGATCGTATGAGAGCATAGGGACAAAAGGCCTCTATGGGCATTAAGGTGGGAGAACAGGTTGGCTTTTCCTGTTCAGGGTCATGCGGTTGCTGGAGCTGATCCTAGCTGTCATAGAGATGAAAGGCAGAGTACAGCTGCAACAAGATGACAGTGTATGTCAGGGCTGCACATCATTCATACTCACATTCACACATTTGATACATTAGTATTTTAAAGTACCTACAAATAAGTACATCAGTGATTTTGTAAAGAAAAGAGTATTAGTACTTTACTATGCATTGGGGAATTATATTGTAAAGTTTTAAAATAATGTTCCATAAATTATTGTTGCCTCTGAGAAGTCAGATATTAAGCTGAGCCTGTAGAGCTACGCACTGCAAAACAGGATTTTAGTGGAATTAACTTAAAGGATAACTTTATTTCTAAATTCATAGAATTCACATCAACCCTCATACAGACACTAAAGCCTGTCTATCAGTCTGTAACGTTAGGTTACATTAGGTTATTTGTCTCTGCTGTAGACCTCTCAGCCGGACACACTGCTCCACTGGGTGAATGTTTTTTTATTCAAACTTTTCGGTTTAACAAATGTTGCCCCAGAGACTATGATTTCTCATACAACCTTGTACAGTGGTCTGAAGTAAGCTTGTCTACTTAGCATGTGTGAGATCTTGCCTTGGATTCGCAATGGTTCAGAGCTTCATGAGCAACATTTGGTAACAATACTGATGTGTTTGAAATACTGTTTTTAGTCATTGTGGGGCAACAACAGGGGTTTATGGTACAGACAAACAAGCTAGTGTTGGTTACATACTAGGAAATTTCTTGGGTGGTTGTTAATTCCCTTAAATAATTGTTCCTCAATTTTTGGTGGCCCCGGAAGGTGTTCCAGTCCTCAGTGTTGAAGGGTGCCTCCTATATCGCTTTGTGGATTGAGGATCAAAGGTTGAGGGTTGAGGAGTTATGTTTGAGGAGAGATAAGCGAGGACACACAAGAGCATCCTTTAAGGACTGACACATAACTTTTTTTTTTTTTTTTTAGAAATTAGTGATACACAAATAGAAAACAAAATAGAAGCAATGTAAGACAGCCAAGTTTTTATTTGATTTATTTTCACATCAGATCAAAGCTGTGCATCTGTGTTGTCATGGAGCCATAAACCACTTTATTTATACACTAGAAATGTTTTTCTCTTTAAATGACATTGAGTTCAGGAAAGTTTGATGTCTTCCAGTAATAAACTAATTTGGACTTTCCTGTGTGTCAGTCTTAACTATTTGAGGTAAAGATGAGTTTATGCAAATCAATAATCATGATCTGAATTCTTGAATTTACCAATAAATGTTCAGGGAAATAATTTGTTTATTGAATAAATAAGTGCATTGCTCTGATTAGGCACATTCAGGGGTTAATACATGAGCAGATGTTCATATTTAAACTTACGAACTGAAAAGAAAAAAAAACCAGCGTGTGCAGATGGTGGTAACTGTTTGACCTAATTATTATGTGAACAGTATTTTTTGGACAAAGGCTCCAATAGAACAAAACTGACCACAGTAAATCTACAGTTTGGCTGAAAGCTGATCCAGCGGAGTCCTGAGTTCAAAGGTGAGGATGTCTTTAAAAAAACATTTCTGGCTGGAACTAAGACATAATGTTTCTGATGTCTTAGTGAAAGAAATCTGGATGCAGTTAATGGAATTGACCTTTTTTAAATATATGTTATGAAGCACCACAGGGACATTGTGGCAGATTTAAGCTGCCTAAAGTTCAGAGTTCAGTGTTTTGTCCAAGAACACGACCACAATATGTGACTGTGAGGAACAGAGAACCAAACCACTGACCCTGCAGTTTATGGGTGACTGTAACTAGCTGAGCCACAGTTGTTTGTATGGGGATCGTTGAAAATACAATGAATTGAGTTAACTTGCATTTTCAGGGCCAAATTCTAAAGTTGGCTGGAATTACAATATAACTAAAAGGCATAGCCCAACTTTTTGTCCTGTTCTATCATCAGATTATAAAAGGGGAAGAGTAACATACTTTACTGGGATTATTGCAGCAGTTACAATATATTCTTCCTGTTTTAGCACCTCTATCAAAAGCATGAGTATGGGCTGTAATTTAGGTGTAACTGACATGGATCCCAGCATTTCTTGTCCCTTCAGGACTCGGAAGACTAAAACATGTGGACAAATAGAAAACCATTCAAAGTTCTTTTCATTCGAACCTGTCCTGAGCCCCAAATCTTGAATCTTTAACAAATACTGGATCATTCCACTGAACATACTGTATTCTTACTAATAAATGGTCATTCTTGTATAATAAAATAATTTTACATTCACAAATTATTAACAAATGTTATACAGGTCTGGATTTTCTGTTCATGTTATTATTATTATTATTATTATTATTATTATTATTATTATTATTATTATTATTATTATAATGTTAGGCCTAAATATTAAGTTGTCGCTTTGTTGAAACACATTAGTGTCACTCCACTCACTGGTACTTTAGTACTTACCTTCCAGTCGCATGCCAACTAATAGACACTTCTGAAACCTGCAGAACGGACAGCGTTTCCTCTGAGTCTTATCAATCCTGCACTCCTGGCTTTCTGCACAGATGTACTTCTTGTTGTTTTGCACGGTTCTTTTGAAAAAGCCCTGTGGGTGTCGAAAAAGAAGGATCCACTTGTTGTATTGTCGCAATGTGGACTGGACGAGTTCACATAGAAGAAGAGAATCCAACATCTCCTATAGGCTATTTCTAAGAGCTGACTGGGACTGTTTTCTTGGATTATTTATGATAAACATAATAATAATAATAATAATAATAATAATAATAATAATAATAATAATAATAATAATAATAATAATAATAATAATAATAATAAACTGGTTCCATTTGCGGCTCAGAGAAACTCTCCGACACCACAACCTGCTGCGCAAACCAACATCCATGTCCAACACGAACATAAGATGAAAGAAATCCCAAAGTCACGCACTTTATTCCCTAATCATATACTTACAATATGACCAATTCTATGAAAAGGATTTTAATGTAATTTATTAAAAGTAAATATACTTAACGAAAATATGATTAATTCATATTTTGTGTGGTGAATGAGGTGTTTTGGATTCAAATCAAAACTAATTCTAATTTAATCCATATTCGAGTCAACTCACCTGAGAAAATCGTTTTGAGCCGGAACATATAAAGACTCTGGACGTGCATACGTGAGCCTGATAATAATTTAGCACTAACTGCTAGTAATAAAAAAACCCTTCTTGGTAAAAGAAAGTTACACAACTGCACGCAGTACAAAAACCTGAACGGACCTTGCAGCTTTCACAGGTCAGCAGACCGTAGTGGTACCCAGAGACTCGATCTCCACAGACTGGACACAGTTCCTCCAAGTTCACATTAGGTCTGTACTCCATTCTGCAAACATCAGCCTTCATCTGAATTTTCTCTCAATTAACTGAACGTGACAAAATGATACTAAATCTTACGCACATCTTTAGAAATAGCTGTGACAAACAGGAAACAGTGACTGTGACTGTCTTACCTGCTGTTCGGCCTAAAGCTGCTATTACTGCCGACTATTCGTCCCCTGTCTACCTGTACATGTGTCCCCGGTGCTCACAGCATCACCGGTCTCATGTGATCATCCTTCTGAGGACGGACGCAGTACTTTTACTGTACTGTACTTCTGGCTGCTTTTCTTTTACTTCCCTGCATCTAAGATCAAATATTACATTTCACTACATTTCTAATAAAAGTTGCGTTAAAAATCACATTACATATTTCATAATTGTCCACCTTTTCCGTTTTTTATGAAAAGGAATCAATAGGTCCATTAAACCAATAAAATATGATTTAAGACAAGATTCAGACTGAACAAAAGTCACGATTGTATACCGCATATTACAATAGGAGGGACTGATATTTACGAGACTGATTTACCGGAGAAACAGGGAAAAAGACGGTGGTCACGTTTTCAGTGACACAGCTCAACCAGTCACGTCTTATTAAACCTAACTAGAGCCCAGTCTAACAACATTTTAACAGTTACCTGGTTTGCATCAAAACTCTACACACAAATGTAAAAAAAAAAAAATGATACTTTTCTCAACACCAACTACTTGCGTGATAATTGGAAAACACTCCATTGTGTCTGTTGTAGTTTTAGTGTGTAGGGCACAACAATGTGCTGCAAAGTTATCATAGCACTCATACATACATATATTTTCATAATTTATATGGGCCATGCAGATTCAGTATATACACACACACTAAAAACACCAATGTAAGGAAGTTTTGTTTGTTTTCTTTTTTTATAATGTTTTATTTTGCCATGAACCGTAACAGACAATATGGGGAAAATTTAAAAATGTTTCACCGGGGTGGGCAAACTGAGGCACATACTAAAAAAAGATTGCCACATTTAGAAAATGGTTTAAAAATATTAAAACTCAACTTAAAATATTTTCAGAAATAATAGACTGTATACCAAAACCCTAATAATGTTTATATAAAGTTTTCAGGGTACAAAATGTCTATGGCCAGAGCCCCCCTAGGCCCCCCTCTGGCCCTGCATTTAAATTTATTTATTATCAGACCTTCCTCTTTCTTCCCCAAAAAAGAAACCAGCCCCAGCAGGAAAAGAGGAAGGCCAGTGCCAGTGAGAAGGCTCATCCAGTGCCTCTGATGTATCGCCTCCTTCTCGGGGTGAAAAGAGTCGGCCTTGGGGTGTTGATACCCCAGGAATAAGGTGTATAGCACAGTCCTAGAGTCTATGTGGAGGTAGAAAGGTAGGTTGTTGAAAACTTCTTTCAAATCAGAGTAAACGTATGGCACTTAAGATATATCGGGAAAAACATTTTCAGACACAGTGGGCACAAATGCTGAACGCAGACATGACTCAGTATATGAAGCCACCCACTCCAAAATCTTACCTGACTTCCAGTCCAGGTGTGGGTTGTGGTTCTCCACCCACAGAATTTTAATACCACTTGATGGTGAGGGGACTGAATAATGAGGAGTGAGATGGATTCCACATGGTTGTCAATGGTGAGAAAGAGAGGGGCAGTTTTGTGGGAAACCTGATGTGAGTGTTGATTGTTGAGGGAGCACACCTGAAAAAACTGAGGTTAGGGTATTGTTTCCACATTGATTTTCTGGGCAAAATGATGGTCAATGAAGTTGGCATAAGAGCCTGAGTCAATAAACACAGAGACAGGAGTGCGAGTGGGACCAACGCTGACCTAAGCAGGAGTGAGAGGACGGGAGGCTGGTGGTGATGTCAGAGATCGGCTCAACAGTGTCCCCCCGACCCGCGCTGTGCCCCCTCTTTTACTGGACCTGATACGGACCGTTGGCCTCCCTGATGCATCTCTCTCTTGCTCTTCTGCAGACAGATGGGAGTGCCCTAGCTGCATGGATTCAGAAGACTGAGCTGGTGGCAAGTGGTGGCGTTATCCCGGCAGTAGGTCGGTGCTCCAGGAGGTAAGAGTGATGAGTGGAAATGATTGGCTGGAGCAGAAAGACCGGTTCTTATCTGGCTATGGTTCTTAGAATTGGCCATCTATGCAGGTCACCAGGTCCATGAATGAGGTAAGTGTCTTGGCTCTCTTGTAAATGGTGAGATCGTCCTTAATATGATCTGTCAGTCCCCAGTAGAAGGCATCAAGAACAGTCTCATTCCAGCTGACAACAGACAACAGAGGAGGGTTTAATGTTAAGGGGAATAAGGACTAGGGGAATAACTTGCTCAACAAGAAAGACAGAGAGAAAGGTCAAAGACTAAAAAAAAACTGTAACTCAGGACATAAACCAAAATGCAGAAGTGGGGGAAGATAAGTAAACTACAACTGTGCTGGGAAAACGGGGAAATGGGATAGAAACATACCGGGTAAATGCCAAACAAAATAGCAATTAACCAAAAAGCACACATGCACACATACTAAAAAACCAGGATCAGGACTACACAAAAACTAAAGGTTGTGTACACACAGGAATCAGACAGAACAGTAACTAATATCAAGACACACTAGTGCAAAAGGTGAAATAAAAGGGTTAAAAAACAGAGCTCTAAACCGAGACTGACAGACCAGTCCAAACCGGGAAAAGATCCGGGGGCTTGCTGTCCAGGAGCATTCAACACAATGACCACAACAAAGACGAACTGGCAGGAAACTGTGGGGAAAGCTGGAGCTAAATAAGCAGAGGCACAGGTGAAAGAATCATGATACATGAGGTGGGTAAAGAAACCAAAGAGACAGCAAACAGGAAGTGGAACAGGGACAACAATATAAAAGCCTAGGGTAGGAAGTAAAGCTGGGGAAAACAGGAACAAACTAAACACGGAACGGGATCGCGAGGAGAACATGAGTAGCCTCGGTCTCCGGTTTGGCAGGGTCGAATGTTCTCAAAAGTTCTGTGGAGAATTTCTCAAATGTGGAGCAGCACTCAACCTTGGATGCCCACTCAGCGGTACAAATTAGTGCAAGGAGTGTAGGTGATCACCAGGTGGGGAGACGGATCTGGGAAGACAGGAGAAGTCAGTTAGTAGCAGGTCCGTGCAATGCATATGAGGAATACAAGATGGCAGATGGCATGTAGTGGAAAAAGAAGGCAGTAGTTGAGTTGAGGAAACGTCCAAACCAGGTTAAATACATGAAGTTAGGTCAAAACACAAAGATAAGAGTGATGAAGACTCGACACAAAGTGATCAGACAATCTGCCAAACGAGGTAGAGAATGTGGGCTGCTCAAATAGAGTCTTCATACAACAATTTGTATAAAAACTTTCAGTCAGGATTTAGAGTTCATCATAGTACAGAAACAGCTGTACAAAACTGAAGTCATAGTATTTGGGCCTAAAAATCTCAAAAATAAGCTGTCGAACCATATTCGTTACTCTAGATGGCATAAGTCTGGCCCTCAGTACTAATGCAAGGAACCTCTTGAGTTATTTTTGACCAGGATTTGTCCTTTATATCAAATATAAAACAAATATCTAGAACAGCCTTCTTCCACCTGTGGAATATTGCCAAAATTAGGAGCATCCTGTCTCAAAGTGACCTTGAAAAACTTACTTCTAAATGGTAAATGGTCTGTACTTACAAAAATATCGGCAATTCAGTCAGAAAATGCAACCCGTCTCTCTGAAAATTGTTGCAATTTCAAATGTTTTGGTATTCACGTGCTTATTGTTTTTGTTTGAACTGGAACAACACAAAAAACAGAGAAGAAAAGTCAGACTTGATAAAATTCACACAGAACTCAGTTAAAATAGAAAAAGTTGACTCAACCTTTTGTATTGTGTGTCACACTGAGCATGGAGAAAAGAAAGATGTCTGTGGATTTGAGAGAAAAAATTGTGGAAAAGCATGGACAATCTCAAGGTCACAAGTCCATCTCCAAGGATCTTAATGTTCCTGTGTCCACTGTATGCAATATCATCAACAGGTTTACAGCCAATGGCACTGTAGCTAACCTCCCTGGATGTGGATGGATAAGCAAAATTAATGAAAAATTACAACAAAGGATTGTTCGAATGGTGCATAAAGAACCCCGATTAACTTCCAAACAAATTCAAGCTGATCTGCAGACACAGGGTACAACAGCACTATGCGTCGCCATCTGAATAAAAAGGGATGCTATGGTAGGAGACCCAGGAGGACACCACTGCTGAGACAAAGGCATAAAAAAGCAAGAGAGGAGTTTGACAAAACGACAGTCCTTCTGGAAACATATTGTGGACAGACATTGTGGAGACAATGTGAAGCTTTTTGGTAAAGGACATCTTGGCACTGTTTACAGAAAAAGGAATAAGGCCTTGAAAAAAAACAACACAGTCCCTACAGTCAAACATGTTGGGGTGACTTTGCTGCTTTACTGTGTGAACAATATCATGAAATCTGATGACTACCAAAGAATTTTGGGGTGCAATGTTAGTGGCCAGTGTCAGAAAGCTGCATCTCCACCAGAGGACATGGGTCTTCCAGCAAGACAATGACCCAAAACCCACTTCAAAAAGCACGCAGAAATTGATACAAACAAAGCTCTAAAGAGTTCTGCGAGGGCCAGCAATGAGTCAAGTTCTGAATCCCATAGAACACCTGTAGAGAGATCTCAAAACAGCAGTTGCGAAAAGGCTCCTTCAAATCTGAATTACCTGGAGGAGGTTGAAAAAGAAGAGTGGTCCACTAGAGAGGTATGAGAAACTCATTCATGGTTACAGGAGGCGATTGATTTTAGTTATTTTTTCCAAAGGGGGTGCTACCAAATATTAAGTTAAGGGCGCCAATAATTTTTTCCAGTGCATTTTTTGGGTTCGGTGTGGAATTGTATCATATTTGACTTTTCTTCTCAGTTTTTTTGTGTTGCTCCAGTGCAAACAAAAACAAAAAGCATGTGAGGTTTAAATGGTTGCATTTTCTGACAGAATTGCTAGGGTGCTGATATTTTTGGCCATGACTGTATAAAGTGCTTTTCTACCTATTGGTACTCAACGTGCTTTACACTGCTTCTTATTCTCCCATTAACACTCACAATCAAACACACCAATGGGGGAGCTCCTATGCTCCTAGAATTTGAAACCCTGCTTCTTACATATAAAGCTCTGAATGGTCAGGCTCCATCATATATAGAAGATCTCATAGCACCATATCATCCCAGTAGACCACTTTGATCTCAGAATGCAGGTCTACTTGTGGTTCCCAGAATTTCCAAAGGTAGAATGGGAGGTAGAGCCTTTAGCTATCAAGCTCCTCTCCTGTGGAACCAGCTCCCAGTTCAGATTCGGGAAGCAGACACCCTCTCTACTTTTAAGTCTAGGCTTAAAACCTTCCTCTTTAATAAAGCATATAGTTAGTTATAGTTATGCTGCCATAGGCTTAGACTGCTGGGGGACCCACCCCCCAATGCACTGAGCTCCTTTCCTCCTCTTGACCCTCTCTCATCTCCTCTCACCCCGCAATTGTCACCACTGTATGTCATTAACTCTGTGTGTTCTCTCCCGTAGTTGTCTTTGTCCTTCTCTGTCCCCCTCTCTCTGTCCCTTTCTGCAGGTGTCCGTGGCTTTGAACCTGTGTGTCTTCCAGCGTGCAGCTACTGGTCCTACCAATCTGCCCGATGTTTTGTTGTTGCTTTTTGTTGCGCTGTTCTTTTCTCTCTCCCCTTTCCACTCACCCCAACCGGTCGAGGCAGATGGCCGTCCACCCTGAGCCTGGTTCTGCTGGAGGTTTCTTCCATTAAAGGGAGTTTTTCCTCTCCACTGTTGCCTATGGCTTGCTCCAGGGGGAATTGTTGGGTTCTCTTTATTCATCTTTATAATCTTGACTTTATTCTGTAAAGTGCCCTGAGAAGACTTTGTTGTGAATTGGCGCTATATAAATAAAGTTGAATTGAAATTGAATTGAAAGGAATGACTCAATGCAAATCACACAGTGGTCAGGAATCTAATTAGCAAGTATCTGAAACCACTCGTCTCCTATGTGTTCCCTGCTGGGACAGCTTCCTGATGAAGCTCTGGTCTAAAGACAGTAGGTCTGCTGAGGTGTGAATGTAGCATTTGGTTACCATAAACAGGCATTTTGCGCTTGAAGGAAAATTTCTCTCACAAGAATTATGAGGAAATACTATTAAATTATCAGTTTAAATTCCATATGTAAGGACAAGGTCTAACGTGTGACTAAAACAGTGAGTGGGTTTATTTACATTTTGGGAAAAACCAATTGAATCTAATAATGAATTAAACGCAGTGCTGAGACAGTTACTGTCAGCATCTACATGAATGTTAAAGTCACCCACTATAATGACGTTATCTGTACTAAGCACTAAATCAGATAGAAAATCAGAAAATTCAATCAAAAACTCTGAGTAAGGGACTGGAGGACGGTACATGATAACAAATCATAGTGGTTTTTGAGTTTTCCAGTTTGGGTGTGAAAGGCTAAGAGTAAGACTCTCAAATGAGTTATAGCTATGTTTAGGTCTAGGAATTATTGATAAGCTAGAATGGAAGATTGCTGCAACTCCTCCACCTCAGTCTGTGCTTCTAGGAACATGGCAACATTAATATGACTTGAGGGTGTTGACTCATTTAGACTGACATATTCTTCCTGCTGCAACCTGTTACTGTCATGGATTGACTGAGTTTCTGTTGTAGATTCCTTTTGTTTTACATTATTGGTACATAAAACCAATAATGCTCTCTCATGTCCTTTAACTGTGGAAAAAGTCTTTAATGGGTGAGGGCAAAATTAACAACTTTTAAAGAAAGCACTGTAGAATTTTTGTAGCACTCAAAATGTGTGGTTCAGCTATCTTGTAAAATTGTAAAACTAAACAAAATAATATCAACACAAGCAGTAAAGAAACACGATTGAATCCAGCATGCAAGGATATCAAGACCAAAACATTTAAATAAATGTTACCATATAAGTTAAGATAAACCTTGATTCGTCCCATAGTGGGGACATTTCCATGCAGCAGCAAAAGTGTGCAAATGTGCGTCAAAAACATTTGTATAGAATGAAAAACAAAAAGTCAATATTAAAAAATCTTTATTAGAAAGAAAATGGGCAGTCCTTGTTGTCAAAACTGCGTCATCACCCTGTACAGCTTGACTTGCATGACTAGTACGTATAAGTATCCAGGGTAATAACAAAACCTTTACAAGAAACATATGACTAAGAATGAAACATATGCAAACATCCCATAAATTGTTCTAGTGATCACTGTCACAGAGAACAATAGGGCAGTCGAAGCAATTGATTTCCCTTAAATCCGTTCCATTGCTTTTCTGGTAAACTCCTATCCCCAGCTTTCATTGTTCAGGACTCACAGCATTCCTACACTTGAACCTGTAACGTCAAAGCTTTGTGTGGAATGATGTCGAAAGGAGAGAACAGAGGTGAAATCTTTTTCTTTTTCTTTTTGTTTCCTCTCTTTTCCTCTATAGCAGTAATAGACTACTGTTAAACGTCAGTCAGTTAAGATGTCATTTGACTGAAAGGCAAAGACTATACAAAAAATTAAGAAGAAATCACATCACTGTTACATCCATGTTACTTCAAAGTGAGGTTGTTTTAATATTAATAAAATTATTTGTGTGCGTATGTTGTGCATAATATTGGTGTGTAGGGTTGTGTCTATGTGTATTTCACCTGGTGGTAAAAGTTACAATAGGAGTTTTGTTAGGAGAATTTAAAAAAAGCAAAAATAAAAGGTGGAAACAACAATTACGAATAAAATTATGAAACAGAATATCTAAAAAATGTTCCAGTCACAGATTAAATGTTATTTCAAGCAATGAAGGGCTGTATTTCATCTGCCATAGGGAGTCACACCTTAGACCTTGTCCTTACATATGGAATTAAAGCGGATAATTTAACAATATTTCCTTACAACCAAACCAGAAGAGGGTATAGTTCGCAAACATAAACAAATTAAACAGGCAACACGAAAGTTAGAAAGGACTAAGCTATGTACCACAGGACTATAAGCGAGCTGTAATTAAACCACTACTTAAAAATCCCTGTCTTCAGACCCAGGTGTTTTAGGCAATTACAGACCAATATCTAATCTCCCCTTTATTTCTAAAATCCTTCGTAAAACAATTATGTGATCACCTTCATAGGAATAATTTGTATGAAGACTTTCAGTCAGGATTTAGAGTTCATCATAGTACAGAAACAGCACTGGTAAAAGTCACCAACGATCTTCTCATGGCCTCAGATAATGGACTAGTCTCTATACTTGTTCTGTTAGATCTTAGTGCTGCATTTGATACCATTGATCATAACATTTTATTACAGAGACTGGAACATGAAATTGGGATTAAAGAAACTGCACTAGGTTGGTTTAAATCTTATCTATCTGATAGATTTCAATTTGTTCATGTTAATGATGAATCCTCCATGCACACAAAGGTTAGCTATGGAGTTCCACAAGGCTCTGTGTTAGGACCAATACTTCCATTGGCGCGTCTGTAAGGACACACTTACACATAGTATCTATCCTATATTGTAAAAATATTATCCTAGAGTGGATCATATTTTGATGCTTAGACAAAACATAAATAACCTTGTTACTTATGTATTACTCATTCAAAGCAACATATGTTTTATTTTTAATCACATCTGTTGCTTTTCCCATCACTTCCTAATGAGCTCTATCACCAGTAATTCTATTCAGATATGGATAAGTACTATTTCATACTGTAATAAAAATGTCTGGAGCAGCACTAGAACATTCAGTTTGGAAGTATAGTTTTTTACAGTCTGTCCTTGGCTTTTATTTTGTTGCTCCTCCTGTGCCCCTTCCTGTTAGTCTATTTGGTTTCTTTACCTTCCTCGTTTTGTCCTGATTTGTTTCACCTGTTCCCCAGTCCTTTTATACCCAGGTCTCCCCACTGTTCTCTGCCAGTTTTTTTGTTTTCTGTATATTCCGTCGTTTGTACTTGGTATTCTGTATGCAGCACCCAGTTGCTCACCCCCCTGGTTTGTTCCCGTTCTGGACACTCAAGTTTTGGTCTGTGGTTTGGTTACCCCTTTTTATGTTTTTGACTTAGTTTATCCTCTGTCTGTTTTTTTTTTTTTTATCCTGCTCCCTGTATTAGTTACTCTTGTTAATTTCCCTCTGCCTCAAGTTTAGTTTCATTATGATTTTTTTCCCATCTGTCAGTTCCTGTTTAGTTCTGTTCATTTATACCTTATATTGGTTCCGTCTAGTCATTGTCTTGTCTGTCTTGTATGTTAAGTAGCTGTCCTGTCTGTTGTTTTCCCTGTACGTATATAGTCTGTTTTCGTTGCTCCCCTGGCACAGTCCCCAGTCTAAGTTGTCCTCCCCTTTTGGGCATTTAAGTTTACATTTTGGGTTTATGTTGTTTTGTTCTGCAAGTTCTGTACCCTTCTCGTGGAGTGATTTTTAGCTGTGTTCACCCCTCCAAATTCTTTATATTAAATGCCTTTTTTTTCTTTGTACCTCCTCTTGCCGTCTCCTTACATGGGTCCTTGCAAATTACTTATACAGACCATAACTGTGAACTTTTATTTAGCTGGAAAAGGCAAAGCCACTGGCCATTCTTGAAACAACGGGATGAATTAATTCAATTATTAACATGAAATGTGTTTAGAGAGGCTGTATTTTCAGGGACAGTTGGAATTAAAAGAGATAAATTTACCTCTGTAGTCATAATAATATTACCATGATATTCTAATAGAGCTATGAGCTTACTAATCTTTTTGTTTACAATTATTGATTTGTAGCAGTAGAGTAAATGCAGTACTTTTCACAAAGCAGATATTCTGAAAACTTTAGCAAACCAAAACTAAATACACTCAGAAATAAAGTTTAGGAAGACAAACAGGAGAATAATTGTGCACCACATACACAATGTGTTGGGGCCTACAAACTGATACTTGCTCCTCCCTTCAAACTTGAAAACCAGCATTCCACTTCTTACGTACTTGGTAAGACAATGACAAAATTGCTGAGAGACAGGATGTCACACAGTATAAATATGTGCAGTCACTCCAATGCACCCTAGCAAACCTCGTTTGCCTGCAAAAAATCCAAACACTAATTATAGTTGTAATAAAGATCTTTTGAAAACAACTGTAGAAGGTGAACTTTGGCTACCGCACAATCCAGGGTTGGCTCATAAAAGAATCGGCCTGGTAAGTCTAATTAAAATTACACCTGTTTTTCAAAATGTACAGTAGGGTTTTTTTGTATGTTTTGGGACTGTTATAGGCTGTAATGCCTTGATGAGCTTACAAACGTTTACAGTCACTTGTTTTCTTTTTGGCATTTGCGTTCGATATTTGCGTTCGATATTATTTTTTCTGTTAGTGACATTTTTAACATTTTAATGTTTTTAGACCCAGTGTTTTTTTCATCAACATAGGTGTTCTGTCTCTCTTCTGTATGAGTACCTTTATATTAATACTAGTACATTGGCTTGCATCAGGAAGGGAATCAAGTATAAATAACTGTACTTATGCGTTACTCAGTATTGTATTGCTAAATCAGCAGCTGTCACAGTTTAAAGTTACCTAAAAACAATGTGGGTGTGACAATTGCAGAAATGCTGGTGTGTTGTCTGTTGGTCACTGGCCTGTTGTCTCAGTTGTTTGAATGAACGACTAATATAATTTTTCTGAATGCAAGATTTTTGCTAATAGCAGTGTCAGGTCAAGTTGTTACTCCAGTTTTATACATAGCATTTGTTTTTTACATTTTTGAGTTATAGTGGAAGTGCAAGCTCAGGAAGATACCCCAATTCAAAAAAAGTTTGGACAATGTGTAAAACATAAATAAAAAACAGAATGCAATGATTTGGAGAGCAAGAAAGTGCTGGAAAAGTAATTGCGGCAAATCAAAAAACAAATGGAGAAGCATTTTACGACTAATTAGGTTACTTGGCACCAGGTCAGTAACATGACTGGCTGTAAAAGTAGCATTTCAGAGAGGCAGAGCCTTTCAAATGTAATAAGCAGAAGTTCACCAATCTGTGACAAACAAACAAACAAAACAAAGAATCAGGAGAAATCTCTAAGCGCAAGGGACAAGTCCAAAGGTCAAAACTGGATGCGTGTGATCTTTGGGCCCTCAGGCAGCACTGCATCAAAAACAGGCACGATTCTCTACTGGACATCACTGCATGGGCCCTGGAAATCTTCCAGAAATCACTGTCTGTGAACACAGTTTGCTGTGCAATCCACAAATGTTAATCAAAGCTGTATCATGCAAAGAAGTCATATGCCAACACCATCCGGAAACACCGCCGTGTTGTCTGGGTCAAATCTCATTTAAAATGGACTGAGGGAAAATGAAAAACTGTTTTTGAAACCATGGATGCCGTGTCCTGTGTACCAAAGAGGAGATGGCACATCCAAGTGGTTAACAGTGGACAGTTTAAAAGCCTGCATCTCTGATGGTGTGGGGGTGCATTAGTGCTTATGGCATGGGCAGCTTACAAATCTGGAAAGGCACCATCAATGCTGAAAAGTACCTGGAGGTTTTAAAGCAACATATGCTCCCATCCAGACAACGTCTCCTTTGGGGAAGACCTTGCATATTTCAGCAAGACAATGCTAAACCACATACAGCATCCATCACAAGAGCATGGCTTTGCTGAAGAACAGTCCGGGTGTTGAACTGGCCTGCCTGCAGACCTTTCACCAATAGAAAACATTTGGCAACAAAGGCCCAGGACTCTTAAGCAGCTAGAATCCTGCAGGAGACAAGAATGTGACAATATTCCTCTCCTACACTCCAGCAACTGGTCTCCTCACTTCCCAGATGTTTAAAGACAGTTGTTAAAAGAAAAGGGGATGTTAAACAATGGTAAACCTCACCCTGTTCCAACTTTTTTGAGATGTGTTGCTGCCTAATTCAAAAAGAGTTGTGAAAATGCAATGGCAAAATGTCTAGGTTTCAACATCTGATATGTTTTTTATGATATTTGTTGTTGTTTATAATGTGTTTTAATCTATTGATCATTAATTAAATATTATTGGTTAGTGTTTTATACTGTATACTATTACAATGGTTCAACTGTTTTGATTTTTTATTCTCATTTTGGCCATGCCAGCAACTGGCCACTTTACGATTGAGAGATTGCAATTGTCTTTTACAAGCTTTTTTTGCAGTGTTTCAGTCCAGTGTTTTGAAACTACATTTTCCAAACTTTGCAATAGATGCAAGAAGAAATGGGAAGGAGGGAAGATATGTCCACTTTAGACATGTCTAAAGTGCCCAAGCCCTTTCAGTTCTGCTTCATTGAGCTGGTAGACGCACATGTCCATCATTTGAGTCAGTACCGTGGCTTCGTCACCCGCAGCAGTAGAGGACCACAGACGATGTAAGCTACCTTCTCTTTGGAGAATTGAACTTTCAGATAATTGGGTTAATGCTACAGTAGTTGTCTGCTAAACACAATTCTACCAACTTGTATGTATCTTGTATCATGACAGTAGCAGACATAAGAAATTTGGTAGATAATAAAAGTAAATAGGGAATGTGCCATACTCTGGGCCACACCACATATCACAGAATTTGTGTTTTTTAACATTAAAGATTGTTTTCAAACTGTTAGGAAGTTTCTCTGTTCTTACTTTAAATCTGAATTTACAAGCTTGATATTTGACACTGGAAGTCAGTCCTTGCCCCACAATTACCAAGCAATGTATTTGATAGCTTTATCAGTTAATTACTTTGCAGATTTAGAATCCTAATATAAAATAAATGAACCAATACATTTTTTACAGGCTAACCATCTGCCAGTACATAAAGTTGAAACCAGATATTTACATACACTGTACAAAAGACAAATAACCTTTTTTTTTCTCATGGTCTGACATTTTAATGGACTAAACTTGTCCTGTTTTAGGTCAGTTAGAATTTTAAAAAATAATTTGCTAAATGCCAGAATAATGAGAGAGAGAAATTTTAGAGAATTTTTTTTTAAGGTCTGAAGTTTACATACACTTCTTTAGTATTTGGGAGCATTGCCTTGCCTGAACTGTATGACTTGGGTCAAACATTTGAAATGTCCTTCCACAAACTTCTCACA
Organism: Channa maculata; assembly: GCA_020496755.1. Taxonomy (NCBI): domain Eukaryota; kingdom Metazoa; phylum Chordata; class Actinopteri; order Anabantiformes; family Channidae; genus Channa; species Channa maculata. The sequence continues at coordinate 1,535,267 of CM035615.1, read as the reverse complement.
ATAGTTTGCTGAAATTTTGCTCATTCCTCTTGACAGATCTGGTGTAAATGGTAAATGTCCTGCACTTATATAGCGCTTTTCTACCTATTGGCACTGAAAGCACTTTACACTTTACACTGCTTCTTATTTACCCATTCACACTCACAATCACACACACACTCATACTCAAGGACACTTCGACATGTGACCAGAGGAGCCGGATTGAACCAACAACTGTGAGATTGGTGGACAACCGCTCTACTTTCCTGTGCCACAGTCGCCCCACTGAGTCACTGTAACTGAGTCATGTTTGTTGGCCGCCTTGAAAAACAACCCCACAACATGACCCTGCTACCCCCATACTTCATAGTTTGGATGGTGTTCTCAGGGTCACAAGCTTTCCCCTTTTTCCTCCAAATGTAATAGATGGTTATTTACTACCAAACAGTCCATTTTTAGTTTCACCAGACCACAGGACATGTCTTCAGAAATGAATGTCTTTGTCCCTGTGTCAATTTGCAAACTTGTAATCTGGATTTCTTATGTTGCTTTTGGTGTAATGGCTACTTCCTCGCTGAGTGGATTAACTGTGAAAAATGACACTCTCTTACCAGCTTCACCCAGCATCTTCACAAGTTGATTTGCTTTTGTTCTGGGGTTGATGCCCACATGTTGCACCAAAGCATGTTCATCTCTGGGACACAAAACCTGTCTCCTTAAAGAGGCGTATGATGACTGGACATTTCCACAGTGTTTATACTTGCATATAATAGTTTAACCAGATTAAAGTGGCACCTTCAGGTCAACCTTGCTTGAGTCTCCTTAACTCAAGTGCTTCTCTGTTAAGAATTGACCCGCTATGACTTTCAACTCTTTGTATGTCTTTTATTGGAGAATACCTCTGTTATATATTAACTGTGTAAACACTCTGTCTTTTAGACTCTTCAATTTCACCTCTGGTTAATATCATCATGTTCATCATCATTCAGGCAAGCGCGCATTTCAGCGCTATTTCATCTGGTAGTTTCCCTTCCTGAATTTTAAAATCACTTCTAAAATTCTGTTTTGTGTTTCTACCAACCAGTAGATAGAGGGAGGAAACACTTATTTAGTCTTGGGTACTCGGCATCCTTACCCTTTGTGCCCCCTCTTGGTGCTTATAATCTTAACCTCTTCTTTTATTTGAGATTATAAAATTTTAGAAATGCAGTCCCAGGCAGTGGAGTATATCAAAAGTTTATTGAAGAATATCAGCAATAAAAAAAGTCTCAGCAGTTGCAGTCAACAGTAGAGTCTATCGAAGGGTTGTTCTCTAATTCTCAGTCCTGAGCAAAAAACTACTAAGAAAGCAAACTCTCAACTCTCTATTTCTCCAAACCCTACTCTCTTCTACTGGCTTCTCCTCACTCCCATCACTGGCAAATTCTCTTCACCTTTTATACAGTTTTTTTTAATGCTGCCTGCCCTACTTTTACACTTAATGCGTCATAACTTGACCTGGTCATGCTGAAACATGCTATGTCTCAGTCATTTCCAGGGAAATCTACTGTCTCATGTGGTTAAAGCTATCTGCGCCATCTGCAGACACTTTGTTTACTGAAGCATATCTTCCGCTTTCTATTGCGGTCTTCGATGTTTACTTGAGCAATTGGGTGTTTTTCTGTTCCAATTTGACCTGGTCATGTTGAGAAAGCCCTGTGCCTCAAGGTTGAACTTTAGCAAGGTGATTTCCTGCTCAACTTAGACCAGGTCATGTTAAAAGCATGCAATGGTTCAATCATTGCTCATACAGCACAAGCTTAAACATTTTTCCATTCCTTCAACAGTACCCAAAGTTGATTGAGACTTGTGGAGCTCCCCAATTCCTTTCCTAATATCTTGGCTGATTTCTTTTGATTTTCCCATGATGTCACAAAAGGAAGCAGTGTGTTTGAGATGTGCCATAAAAATACATCCACATCTTACATCTTCAGTCAACTCAGGTGTTGTCAGTTAACCTATCAGAAGCTTCCAAAGCCATGACATCATCATCTGGGTTCTTCCAATTTATGTAAACCTTAAAGAAAGTTCTCTCCTTATTCTGGCATTTAGCAAATAGATATTCTAAAAAAATAAAAAAAAAAACACTGACCTAAAACAGGAAAAGTTTAGTCTGATTTAATGTCAGACTGTGTGAATGAAAGTTATGTGTCTTTTTAAATAGTGTATGTAAACATCTAGGTGTAACTCTACATTTAAATTTAGCAGAATTTTCAACACCTTCAGTATAGGTGATGTTTACATAATTACACATAATTACTTTAGCAAGTAAATTTGGAGACACCTCTCTCACATCTGTTTTACACAAAGACAAATTATAGATGATTTCTGATTTTAGATGATGGTTGCCCTACTTTATTTGGCAGTAATGTTTTGATATTATACAGCTTCTATCAACAGTTCCTGTTGATTATACTGCCTAAAAAAGTACACTCCTGTTTCTAAGCAAAAATACATGGCACAGGTAAATTTAATCACTACTAAGTCTTATGGCTGTATCAATTATTGGGCCACAACCTTTAGTTCAGATTATGTCATCTTATTGCTCACATCATGGACATTGTAATTATGGTCAATTTGCTTTTCTAGAGCTCTCTCAGATGATTCCTAATGATGAAAACTCCTCCGCTGATGTTATCTGGAGATTTTCAGCTAGAAGCAGAGAAATGTTTTAATAAAATTAAGTCAAAAGCATCAATGCACATTTAAACACTAAACTAAAGCCATAGAGAGCAAGTTGAAAGTTGGTGAAGTCACCCAAAAGATACTTTAAGTTTTGCAGTTGATTCATGACCAAAAGCAAATGGGGTCACCCCATTTCAAATACACATGAATGCAAAGGAATTTGAAGGATCCTATTCCTGCTTCCTACTTGCTTCTTTGTGTTTATTTATACTATAGTATAGTATAGTACACACTTAGTATCAAAATAATTATTACAGTTAAGCAAATGACATCAAGAAAAAATAAATGTCTAGATTTTAGTTTAGTGTATTGCCAAAAATAATGAAGCATGTTGTATTTCTTTGGTCTGACTCCTTAGTACTGAGTATACTAAAGCATGATAGTGCAGTTTCTGAGTCTGGCCTTTGACTGTCAGTCATAAAAAGATGATATTAGCCAGTCTATCAGTAATAAACATTTGACCATGGCCACCTTTGATCACTAATAAGGTATAACGTTTCAGAAGCCAGAATTAAATTAGGTTTGAAAACTTTTAAATTAGTAAAGAAAACACTGAAGACCTTTAGAACGGGCCAGTTTAAACGGGATGAATGTCGGGAAGTATGTGAGATAGATTTGGAAAAATGTGAACTCTTTAATTTTTGATTTAATCATTTCTCATTCAGGGGGAAGAAGCCATCCACGTTCCAGAGAGAGGATGCCCAGGAATCTTTTGTGCACGACTGTAATGAAAGGGAATGTATAACAATTTTGTCATTTACACAACAGGAGGAAAATTTTGAGGAAATTTTAATTTATCTAATTAATGATATCCTTGCTGGCAAACATGAAAAAGTGAAGGGCATATTGATTTATACTTATTATAGTCCATGTTTAAAAATGTTTATGATAAAACTTAAAATCAATGTATTTACTCTGGTGACATATTCTGTGTGTTATGGATCAACAGGTCCAAACCATTTTAGACATAAGAAAAATTGCGCCATTGTAGGCCCATCCAGTGATCTCTATCCATATATTGAAAAATGCAAGGGGGATCCTCTGAAATTGAAATTGAAAACATTCCAGAGAGAGGATGCCCAGGAATTGTTTGTGCACTATATTATAAGGGAATATAGAAAAAAAATATCCTTAGACAAATTTACACAACAGTTCTATTGGACTGAAAATTATTTGGAAAATATGTTTTTACGCCCATACAAAAATAATTCTTGTATAAATGAATCAATTAGAGATGGTTTTTTATCTCTAATTAAGCAAGAGCTTAAGAAGGTACAACAGACAGGGAAAAAACAATTTGCATTTGCCATTTTGATTTATGAAGGTTATTACAAAACAACTAATCCAGTTTATCCAAATCATGAGAAATCACAGCACAGTGAGGAAATTTTAATTGATCTAATTAATGGTTTCCTTGCTGGCAAACATGAAAAAGTGAAGGGCATATTGATTTATACTTATTATAGTCCATGTTTACAAAATAAAAACAAAAATTTTGTATGAAACAACTCGAGAACAATGTACATTTGTGGCAAGAAGAAGGAATTTTTACTCTGGTGACATTTTCTGTGTGTTATGGATTAACGGGTCCAAACCATTTTAGACATAAGAAATATGGCACCATTCTAAAGCCATCCAGTGATCTCTATCCGTATATTGAAAAATGCAAAGGGGATCCTCTGAAATTGAAAAACATTGAACGTTTTAGGAAAATGACCTCTTCAGACCTCTATGATACTATCAAAGATGTTGATGAGAAAAAAACCAGAGCTGACTATCATGAAAAAATAAAATTTGCTCTGCATACGTTTGTGACACAGGCAAAAAATTGGATTTGTCCTCGTGATAAACAGTTACAACATGGCACAGAAACAATCACTAATCACTTTAATTTTATGCCAGATAAAGTTATAGAAAAACTTCATAATAAATGGTTTGAACTTGTTGACAAATGTACATTGGAACACTTAAGAGAACGAATCACTACAGATTTTAACAATAAGACAGTTCAAGATTTTATAAGTTCGTTAGGAAAGGATAGCCCCCTGCACCTTCTGCAAATTCCTGAATCATTTTTTAAATAGATATCAGTAATACTTAAATGCCATATATACTGCTCAAAACTAACTGCTCATATGTTTTGTTATGACCTGAGTCATTATGTGTATTATTATTGTTATTATGTTGTTTCTCCTTTTCCTCTGTGTTTTGTGTGGGTGTGTCTGAGGGGGGGTTGAGCCACAGGTGGTCGGCACAGATTGGGCCATTCAAATTCGTTGTCGCCACGTGATTGGACAGGATGGAGCGAGCGTCTTCCTCCATATATAGGGGTGACTGTGGCGCAGGAAGGTAGAGCGGTTGTCCACCAATCTCACAGTTGTTGGTTCAATCCCTCCAGTCACATGTCGAAGTGTCCTTGAGCAAGACACTGAACCCCAACTTAGTTGCTGCTGGTGAGTGTTGGCCAGCTTCATTGCAGCTCCCCCATCGGTGTGTGATTGAGAGTGTCACTCACTGCAACTCACTGTATATATTGAGCACCAGGTAGCCACAGTAGGTGTAGAGGTGATCTTACTCGAATCTGACATAGGACATATTTCACTCCAGAGATCGTTGTTAGACCGTTCTTGTAGTCAGAGTTCCTCTGCTTCAGTTACGGTGTCACGTCTGCACCCTTCAGTAGCTGAGCTAAACTGCATCTCTCTTTAACAAACCCTTAGCATTGCATTGTTTCCTTGACCACTGGTCAACAAACTTAAAGGTAAACTATCAAAGCCATATGACGTCACTAATGACATCATCAGTACACAGACACATCACAAACACACATTACATAAACAATTACATAAAACAAATAACTAAACTAACCCCCTTGGTTGGCTCATACATACCTGGGCTCTATTGTTCTCCATTATTAGAGACATTTAATGTTGGAAACAATTACTAAATGACTTTCCACAAACCCAAAACAAATCATACACTAATCCACAAAAATCCTTTGGCTATTCTTCTATGGTGTTCTTTCTTCTTTCTTCTGGTGCCAGAGGTTACCAGCACTTAACACACCGTAGGAGATCAGTCTTTACCACTGTCTCTGAGGGGGCTCTGGGGGCTCATCCGTTCTAATTTAACTCACTTCGTTTCACTTTTGGCATAAGTATTGGCTTGGTAGTTGTTTTGTTTGTTTGGAAGTTTTTTCTTTTGTGGTGGTGGCAGCATGGAGTTTAAATTGAAGGAGTTCACAACTAATCCGACCAGAGACAAGTTGGACAGATGTCGAAAAGCTGATTTGGCTCTGATAGCAGACTTTTTTGATGTGCGTGTCCCTTTAAATGCTAAAAAAGAGGAATTTGAACAGCTCCTCACAGCAAAGCTCATGGAAAGTGTTTTTTCTTGTCAAGCCGACGCCCTTCAGGGTAGTTAGCTGGTGCTCCTGCCCCACTCCAAGACCTACCACTCCCTCCTGGCATGACCATGGAGGAATTAAAATTAACCCTGCGGATAAGGGAGGTGGAGGTGAGAAACTGGGAGTTGGAGGTCGAGGCCATGCTGCTAAAGGTGAAAGCTCTGGAGATAGAGCGGGGAGCCGCTGTACCTGCCAGTCCTGGACCTCTGTCCCCCTCATCTGGCCGTGAAGACGGATTTGACGTGAATAAAAAAAACACTTTCCATGAGATTTGTTGTGAGGAGATGTTTTTTCTTGTCAAACCGATGCCCTTCGGGGTAGTTGAGATGGGTGACTTAGCTGGTGCTCCTGCCCCACTCCAAGACCTACCACTCCCTCCTGGCATGACCATGGAGGAATTAAAATTAACCTTGCGGATAAGGGAGGTGGAGGTGAGAAACTGGGAGTTGGAGATGGAGGCCATGCTGCTAAAGGTGAAAGCTCTGGAGATAGAGCGGGGAGCCGCTGTACCTGCCAGTCCTGGACCTCTGTCCCCCTCATCTGGCAGTGAAGACGGATTTGACGTGAGTAAAAAAACACTTTCCATGAGCTTTGTTGTGAGGAGCTGTTTCAATTCCTCTTTTTTAGCATTTAAAGGGACACGCACATCAAAAAAGTCTGCTATCAAAGCCAAATCAGCTTTTCGACATCTGTCGAACTTGTCTCTGGTCGGATTAGTTCAGAACTCCTTCAATTTAAACTCCATGCTGCCACCACCACAAAAGAAAAAACTTCCAAACAGACAAAACAACTACCGAGCTAATACTTACGCCAAAAGTGAAACAAAGTGAGTTAAATTAGGACGGACGAGCCCCCAAATCATATTATGCTCCTGGTCTAGGGGAACCTAGACTTAACACGATGTGCCCCACCACTGCTTCCATTCCCAAGCAAAACCAGACCAAGTGTTGTAAACGGCAGCTATTTTATTTACTTCGGACGTGAGCAATGCCCAAAACAACAAACAAAAACTCTACCACCATCCCTGTCTTACCTAAGCAACCAAATAAATACAAAACAAATGACAGGGTGCCTAACCTGAACTCCTAACCCAACACAGGAGAAAAGGTAGTAACAAAAAAAGGGCTTCTCACTCCTACTGTGGCTACCTGGTGCTCAATATGTACAGTTATATTTACAGTTATTTACAGAAATATCAAAACACAGTTTGCGGCGCTCTCTGTGAGTAGGCACATTACACTCGTTCCGCCATTTAGAGAATCAGAGGTTGATTCATACTTCAATGCCTTCGAACGTATAGCGGCTATGTTAAAGTGGCCAAAGACTGTGTGGCCTCGTCTGCTTCAGTGTAAATTTGTGGGCAAAGCCCAGGAAGTATGCACTTCTTTGTCTATTGAAGACAGCTTGGACTATGACAAAGTAAAGCTACTTTTCTTCGTGCATATGAGCTGGTTCCGGAGGCCTACAGACAGAGATTTAGGAAATGTGAAAAAACTTCCACACAGACAAATGTAGTTTGCGTTCTGTTTGACAAATGGTTGTTTGTTCCTGTCCTGCTTGTGTTCCTGTCGCGGCCCTGAGGTCGGCGACCACTCATATAGCTCCTGCTTCTGTTCCTGTCGCAGCCCTGAGGTCGGCAACCGCTCGTCTAGTTCCTGTTCCTGTCCCGGCGACGAGGTCGGCCACCATTTGTCCTGTCTCTGTTTGTTCTGTCTCTGTCTACCAAGGCCCTGCTGCAGTTCCTGTTCTTCTCTCTGTGTCGGCGGTTGCCAGCCCAGCTCCCGACTCTGGTCCTGCCCCCAGACTGGTCAGTGCTCCGCCTGGCCCCGACTCCGATCCTGCTCTGGCACCTTCCTCCGGGTCACTCGATGCCTTGTCCGGTCTCGACTCAGATCCTGATCCAGCACCTGCCTCCTGGTCGCTCACCACCTCGACCCTGGTTCTGTTCCTGTTCCTGGCTCGGGGTCGGCCGTGGTCCTGCCTGGCTCTGTTCCTGCTCCTGGCTCCTGGCTCCAGGTCTGCTGTGGTCTGGCCTCGACCCTGGTTCTGTTCCTGCTCCTGGCTCCAGGGCGGCCATGGTCTGGTTGTGTTCCTGCTCCTGGCTCTGGGTCGGTCGTGGTCCGGCCCGGTTCTGCTCCTGTTCCTGGCTCGGGGTTGGCCGTGGTTGGGCCTGGCTCTGTTCCTGCTCCTGGCTCCTGGCTCTGGGTCTGCTGTGGTCTGGCCTCGACCCTGGTTCTGTTTCAGCTCCTGGCTCTGGTTCGGCCGAGGTCCGGCCCGTTTGTGTTTGTTAGTTTCCTAAAATCCTGTTTAGTAGTTTTTGTTTACCCGTGTCTTATTTGTTTAAGTTTAAGTTTTAGTGTGTTCATTTAGATTTTATTCTTTCATGTCCCAGCCTTATTTATCCCTGAGCCTTTTATTTTGGTAATTATGTTCCCCTCTTGTAGTCAACGTTAGTTCTGTTGTCATTTTGTTTTTCTATTAAGTAAACTCCCCTCGTGTTCTGGTCTTGTGGATTGTTTGTCGTGGTCTTGTCTGTTCTAGCCTGTTTCTTTGTACCCTCCGGTTAGGAGCGATTTCTGTTTATTGTTAAGTTGTGCCAATAAAAGCCTTTTGTTATTTTCAATCGCTCGCACAGTCTCATCTCTTGGGTCTACTCAACCATAAAAGTGATAGGTTTTGCCTTCCCTGCTAGAGTGAGTCCTAGTTTGTCCTTGCACTTTTGTTTTAGTCTTTAATAAACCCTTTTGTTATTATCCTCACTGTATTTGTCATGATCTAACACTCCCATTACATTTCCTGCATTTGGACTTTTATTTTGTAGCCCTTTTTCCCCACATCCTGTTCCAAGTCCTGTTCTTTAACTTTACCTTTTGTTATCCCTCTTTATTGTTTGCACCTGTTTGCCTCAGTATTTAGGTTCAGCATTCTCCACAGTTTCCTGCCAGATCCTCATCATCTTACTTCCAGCCAATGCTCTGAACTCTTATAGCAATCCTGACTCCTGTGTATTGGACTTTTTTTACCGGCAACTTTTGGTCTGAGGTTGGGTGTTTTATTTTTTTTGTTTGTTTCTTCAGTCGTTCCCTGTGTGTTCATTCTGACTTAGTAGTTTTATGTTTCTTATCCGTGTCTTATTTTATTTGGGGTGATTCTGTTTACTAGTTTCCATAGTCTTTCCCCATGTGTTCATTCAGGTTTAGTAAGTTTAAGTTTCTCATTCGTGTTTTATTTTATTTCTCAGCCGTTTCGCTAGTGTTTATTTTGTTAACTATATTTCACTCTGATTGTCGATGTTTGACCTGTTTTTGTTTTCTTTAAGTTAATTTCCCTAGTGTTTAGTTGAGTTGATAGTTTGTGTTTAGGTTTTTGTTCAGTGTTCACTCCCTGCCATTAGCCTTTTTTTCTTGTAACCTGAACGTCTTCTGTTGATCCTTGGACTTATATCAATAAACTTGTTTTTTGTTTTAGTCAATCCCTCGCTGTCCCCTCACTTGGGTCCGCCTTTGCCCTATTTGTGATAGTAGGATCTGGCCAATTTGTGATACTAGTAGCAACCCCTCCTAGTAGCCACTAAATCTCAGCACCATCATCACATGCAGTGTAGCGTGCACACAAGGCTGCAGAGACATGGCTAACAAACTGACCTTAAACGCATTTCCCAGAGAAAGGAGAGTGGACTCCCTCCTTTTTAGACCATGTCTTGGAAAGCTTAAATAAACTTCACATAAACTTCACATAAACTGCACATGAACACTGAACCCCTGACTTTAATTGTAAATTATCAACACTCCCCTACAAGAGGACCACACAGGATATAACTCAGGTTTAACCCAGGACATCTTGACATGGATGAGTCTCCCTCATATGCCCCAAACTTGAGGTGACGGAGACATTGTCGTAAAACCATAACCCTTAGCCAAGGAAAGAGACTGACTTTAATTTGGTACAAGTCCAATATCTGTATGAACTAATGGCTTTATGACACCTGAATAATACATTTCCATAAGTGATTTCATGATGTTTGATCCAGCATAATATATTGTTGGAAAAATTAGTGAATGTATAATGGAACCACAGTGCCACCGAATGGTAATAATCGTTATTAAATCAAATGACAAACCTGACCTTTGTCCCAGTTTAGAGTTTGAAATGGCTTGAAATGTATTGATAATATCTGATTTTATATCACATGACCCAATTGCATGCTTTGTTTATGATATTTGGTTTCTTGATTACATGTGATTTTGACAATAAGAGGTTAGAAATGATTAAAGATAACAATATTATCCTCATTACTTGCTCTGTAGATTAATCATGTAGATGATGCCTAAATGTCCAAAATATGAAGCACACTTTGTCAGTATGATTCTACATGTTTTTTTTCTAAAAGAAAGGAGGAATAAACGAAATGGTTTGTTTATTCTGAGTCACCTGATCTAGCATATAAGATCAGCAAGAACCAGATTTTGTCCTGACAAGTTTTTAATAGTAATACACTGTAAGAAGTATCTTGCGGAGTAAGCTTTGCAACAGAGAGTGAAGTAATTCACCGATACAGTATTAAGAGGAGCTTCACTGGGAGAAAATAGAAAACTGCTTCCTCTAATCTCACTTCTGGAAGTTGTCAGACTCAGTATCAGTACAGATGTTCAATAATACTCACGTTAACAAAGTCAAAGGTTAAATTGGATTTTTTTTTACAGTGGGAATGAGGAAGGCTTGGCTTGGGTGACAAAATGAAAGTAAAAGTAAAAATAAAAAAAAAAACTGAAAAGCTTACACATACACACAGCCTGACTGGTGTTTTGTTGAAGGTTCTTATATTTTGAGAACCAGTTCTCCGCTTAGCCTTATCTATTCCGTTTAGAGACAGAAGATGCTCCACAGTATGAAATCCTGCGAGCAGCTGAGTGGAGGTTTCTGCTTTGAGAACAGCCGCAGGTAAGAAGAGCGGCGGTGCAATGGTGCACGGGAGGAAAAGCTGTCGTGAGGCCCGTGGTGATCTCTTTAGAAAACTCAGAAATGATTGTTTCTTACAGCCTGTGTAACTGCAGCAGTGTCATTAGCCAAGGTATAGGCTAAGTAAAAATGTGGCTCTATTGGCGCTACAAATATATTATACATCGCCAGAAAAACCGTATCGCCGCCATTGCTTTACTGTAACTTAAGTGAATAATCTCGTTAGTACAAAATCTTGGCTCATCTCATCAACCTGGGGAGTCAGCTGGGGCCACCACACAGCGACACTACGTTAGAGATTTACACTGGCGGACGAAGGCGCTGAAAAACGAGTTTGTCCATGACACCGGTTGGTCTGTCTGTGTCGGGTCCCGCGCGGATCGTCCACTGCGCAACGTGCTTAGGGCCCCGGCTACTAGCGCCAGTGTGGACGCGCTTCATGTGCGAGCAAGAAGGGGGGAAAAAAAGCGTCATTACAGTGAATTGGGTGATTAGGAATCGGTAACTTTGGGTCCTCGCCTCTCAAAGTTTGATGTTACTAAGTAGTCTCAGTTGCTGGCCTAGGTGGGAGGTCTTGAACTTCTCTCTCTGTCAGTGCATTTGGCTGAGGATGATGTGGACTTGATGTGACACACTATGTCAGAATCCTCACTTTACTGACAATCACATCTGAGCTGAACTGCGGAGCATTGTCCAATATAATCACATCTTGAACACTGTGTTTTGCAAATCGTAAATTCAGACAGTTGCTCTTCAACTGTCCTGTTTCATAAATATTTGTAATGGTCCACAATGAGTTGCTATTCAGTAAAGAGAACACTGAGCAGCTGTTGTCCATTTCTGATATTTCTTTTGACACTCAAGGCCAAAAGAGTTGATCCCTTGCTCTTAGTGAGCATGAAACAATGATTCTATGTCCATTGAATAGAATTCCATCACCGCATGAAGTCTTGAATATATGCACCACTTCCCTCAGTGTCTATAAGTCGATAAGTGTTTCATCCTTATCTGTCATAGGCAAGATTGATACAGTGTTTACATGCATCTCTGTTTCTCGATCCCGTGTTGTTGACCCTGGTATGTATGGTCTTGAAAAGATATTTGTCACTGCAATTTCTTCATCTGATTATTTCAAATGACATCATTGTACTTTTGTTATCTCGTTTGTTATCTCAGTAATAATCTCTGTATTCTTGGAGGTGCAGAACTGATTTTGTGTAAGTCTAACAAAAGCAAAATACCACCCAGTTACTTCTGTTTTCTCATTTCTTATAAACACATAATCTATTCTGTCTATGAACTACGTAAGCAGCATTTCCTCCATCTCCATTATTGTTATATTTGCAAGCTCGTATTTTATGCTGCATTCAGACCAGGGCAGCAGAATGAGAAGAATGGTTTCCATAGAAATGATGGGGTAGTTCAAGATGGTGCCTGTCACTTAGCTAGCTGCACTGTTTCTGCCACTGAAGTAGCCTGGATTAGTTCCCTAGTTCAGCTTACTAGCCAGCTAGGTTATATCTACATTAATGGTCTATTTTAGGTTGTTATAGTATCCATAGGGGCGCGATGGTGGAGTGGTTAGCGCTGCTCCCTCCAGGTTCCTCACCCGGCCCTAAATATGATAAGCGGTTACAGATAATAGACGTATCTTTTTAATTATATCAATCCATTTAATTAGTTGATTTTCATCATGATCTCCTTATTAGTTCTAATTAGTTCTAATTAATTCTAAGTGGCTTTCAGTCTTCGAGATGTACACAGTGTCATGGTCTTTTTTTTTATTTGGTTTTGGTCTGGCCCTTGTTTCCAGCTTCCTTTTCTTCCTCCTGGCCATTCTCTTCCTGCGTTGCCCATTCCCCACTTTTGCTTTATTCATTTATTATTTATTCCAACCTTTATTTTTTATGCCAACCTTGCTGGACTGCAGCTTTGCAGTAGTAATCAGTTTGAGCCCTGTCAGCCACACTTATGTTTGGTCACTTGTTTACTACCACTTACTCCTTGTCCCTGTCCTGCATTTGGGCGAGATTTTAAAACAAATGTGACACACAGCTTGTTGATGACATTGCTCAGGAAACATGCTTATCGTTTTTAAACCACTCTGGAGGTCTATGGTATTAAGAGTAAGCTAAAATTAGGTTCTAGAGTCACAAATTACACAGTTGGTGTTGTGCTGATTTTAATGTTTGTATGTGATTTGGTGGCATTAACAAGCAAAGAAAGTAACCAACCCTTATTATTTAACATCTCTGTGTGCAGGTTTGTTCAGAAGGTGTAGAATGTGGACTACTATAAAAGATTAGGCCCAGTTAGGCTAGCAGAACAACACCAGTATCCCCAAAATTCAAAGTTCTTTAAATATTTTTGTCTAATGCTCTTCAATCATTTCCAGGAATGCAGCGTTGGAGTCCAGTTTCTCAGAGCTTGGGTACAAAGCTCCCAGTGCCAGAAAGACGGGGACAACCATTGCTGGGATTCTTTACAAGGTGAGGATCAAACTTCAATGTTTTTATTGACTGGCGTACAAATTGACAGAAACCATGCACTACAGAACCACTCTAAGCTATTGATTAGTGTTTAGGAAGTAAACACCGGACATGAACCAGATGTGTTATGTACATCCTGTCCTTGTCTTTCAGGATGGAGTGATCCTGGGAGCAGATACCAGGGCTACAGACGACATGGTGGTGGCTGACAAAAACTGCATGAAGATTCACTACATTGCTCCCAAGATCTAGTGAGTGAAACCAGTTTGTGGATCAGATCAAATCTTAGCTCAGGGTCTCTGTTTATTTACACAGTATATAACAATATAGCATGTTTCATTATTTTTACTTTTTAATTTACATGGACTGGGTCAAATGTTTGTATTGCATACATTAAATTGTTGAAATCTGATATTTCTGTGAAGTGTTAGGTCTTTATATGTGACCTTGTTGACTGCATGGGGTTCAGTATTTTGATTGGTAATTTAAAGCAGTCTCCTGCAAAATCTTGATTTTGTGTTAGTGTTATTTTTAAGCACACTGAAACAGTAAAAACAGACTTACTTCACTAACTATTCAGTTACAGCATAACTGAAAATACAGCAAAATGATGATGATTATGTTTGCAATTTGTCCACCCCTGGACCTGTAATTAAAGAGCTGCATGTCTTGTAGCTGCTGTGGGGCCGGTGTGGCTGCGGATGCAGAAATCACCACACAGATCATGGCTTCTAACGTAGAGTTGCACTCTCTCAACACTGGGCGGCCTCCCCTTGTTGCAATGGTAACCCGACAGCTGAAACAGATGCTTTTCAGGTGAGGGTAACAAAGATAGAGAAATCAAATCACTAATAATGAAATGTTAATTTGAGTTGGATGCATTATAATTGTCAACAAAACGTCATAAATGTTCCACCATCACAAAGAGCTGACAGCATCCTTGGATCCTAGGATAATCCCATGAAAATCAGGATGTTGTAATAATTTTGATGACTGGTTGGTTTTTCAGATACCAGGGTCATGTTGGTGCATCCTTGATTGTTGGAGGAGTTGATGTAAATGGAGCTCACCTCTACAGTGTATATCCACATGGATCCTATGACAAACTGCCTTTCCTCACCATGGGTGAGTGTTTAGGGATTTTTTGTGTGTGTAGTGGCCCCATGTGTTTACTCTACTGTATTTTTGACCAGATTTTGCAGGTGTCTGAATGTAAAGAAGAAAGAAAAGAAAAATCTGAGATAAAACCGACAAATAGAACCTGCTTAGTAAACAAAAAATTTAAAAAAGAAATTTCTGAAATTTAATTCTGATTTCAGGTTCTGGCGCTGCAGCTGCTGTTTCTGTATTTGAAGACAGATTTAAACCAAATATGGAGGTGAGACTGTTTTATTACATTTTAATCACAGTTGATTCTGAAAGTACTCGCTGCATGTTTTGCTGTGTTGAGTTTTTATTTTTGGAAAAAATACTGCAAGCGAAACAATCTACATTAACAAGCCATGATAAAGGTAAAGTAATATCAGCACAATGTTTCCCAATTCTAATAACAAATAATTAAACATTGCATTTCTATTGCAGCTTTTTGGTAGTTTTGGTTGTTTTTTTGGACAATGCTCATCCCCACTGTTTTCAAAGATGTTGTATGTGCTTTAACTCTGGGCTTTTGGGACGTATTTCTCAGTAGGTGCATATCATCATACCAGCTCATAACAATCCAATCGAGCTTAAAGCGTTGAGTCCCGACACAAGTAAAATATAATTTCCTAGAATCACAATATTTTTTTCAGGTATTTCAAATAGATTATCAGTTTTTAGTTTGCTTCATAAATGCAATAACATGTGCAGCAGTCAACACTAAAACTGGTTAAGGGTGCCAACAAAGGCCATGGGGCTGTGGGCTTTGTCTGGACAACTCAAGGCTGATCACCTCACTGACCAAGGCTGTTGTTGTTTGCTTTCTCAGTTTGTCCTGACAGCCAACGCTACGATGAGTCCTTCTGGTTTAAACTGCTTCCATTTTATAATTATTGCCTATAGCTTAAGAAATTGTTTTACTTCCCTTTTTATTTTTAATTAATGTGCAAATTGCATGTAGATTGACAAGTAAAATTGTCTGTATGGGAAATGTAAGTTGTGTTAATGTAAAGGTCAGTGGAAATGAGCTGTCAACAACATGATACCTGAATCAGTACTGTATGTCCCTAATTTAAGTGCTTCTGCCATTGCTGGCATGTTCTAGTTTTTGTTTCTCTCACCCTTACAGCTGGAGGAGGCAAAGCAGCTTGTACGAGATGCAATAGCTGCAGGGATTTTCTGTGACCTGGGCTCAGGAAGCAATGTGGATTTGTGTGTTATCACGGAAGCTGGAGTGGAGTATTTGCGAGGCTATGACAAACCTACAATGAAGGGAAAAAGGTGAGGCAGCATCTGTACATTTTAATAGAGGAGACCCACATAGTAACTTTCAGTTCTTTTTCTTTTAATATGCTGTTACATTAAAAATAGAAAAAAAAAAAAAAACAGGACGGCTTTAGCTAATTTTGTAGATCAGATGTGGGTGCGTTTTAAGGGCATGATCAGCTGTAGCCTGTTGTGTTCTAAGCTTGTCGTATGAGGAAAAACTTGTTGACAGGTTAAGAGCAGCTGGTCGGTATCTAGCCTCTGTTTTCCATTTCACCGCTTAATACTGCAGTAGTTTAATATACATTAGCATGTTCTGTATTTATTCCTAGGCTTCAGTCAAAGAAATTTTACAGCATATAACAAACCTGCAGTTAAAATAAGATTACCAGACTTAGTGGACACAATGAACTGTGTCAAAATCAATCAATCAACCAATCAATGTGAGGAACCTACTACAGTCAGTTGTGTTGTCTTTTTAAGATTCTACCATATTTATTTAATAACAGGATTGAAAAGTACTGGTGTTGGTTCAAGTTCAGACTTGGAGTAGGACTACTGCCATCCTGACTGATGTTATACTGTATATTATTTTAAAATACAATAATATTTGAAAGATTGCCTTATTGTTTTATACATTTTTTTACATGTCCAACATTAAAATAAAGGGTTGTTCTGTGATTTAGCAAAAGTCAACAGTACCTATTGGTTTAAATCTAAAAATATGATGTGTTTTTTTTTTACAAAAACATGAACTAATACGTAGATGTTAATATGTCATTGTGGGTAAACCAGGTGTCAGCATAGACAGTGGTTAAAATGACCTCCACCTTTACCAACAGTGACCTTTTTTCTTTTTCCAGAGAGGGACAGTACAAGTATGCTCCCGGAACCACAGCTATCCTGACCAAATCTGTGACCCCACTCTCACTGGATGTGGTCAAGCAGTCTGTTCAGATAATGGATGTGGAATAAAATGTTACTAAAATGCTCCTGCGGAACAAAAAGAAAGACAGTTGTGCTGTGAGTTAAGGATATAGAAAAGGTTATTGTTTCTAAAGCATCAGTGACTAGAAGAGTTAGTTTGTATTAAAGGCTTGTATGATAAATAATAAACAAGAGGCTCATAGTCGTCTTTTCTTACTAATCTGTGCCTTTCATCAACCAAAGATCATGCAAGTCTTGATAATACCAAGTTACACACACACACACACACACACACACACACACACAAACACACACGCACACACATACATACAGAAGCCTGTGGGTATAAATGTAAAAGAAACTTTAAAAAATAAAATATTCTAACCTATTAAATACTAAATTGTTGGTTAAGCACATGACACAACATAAAATCTGCTCCAATTTTACAAACGGTGATCTTTGACCTTTAAAATAGGGGACCTAGTGGCTCAAGATAAAATGGGAGGGTTGTGGCAGGAAGGGCACCCGGTGTACAAACTCATGGAACAAGCCAAAAGCCGTTGATTAACTTTTTATATATTTGGCCCTTATAAACATGTGACTTGGGCCTCCTATGTACTACATTCAAAATTATAAAATGCATAATTTTGAATGCAGTTCATAGGAGGCCTCCTACGAACTGCATTCAAAAGGTTTTCAGACCCCCTTCCCTTTTTTCAATTTTGTCATATTGCAGCCTGGTACTACAATCGTTCAAATTAATATTTTCTCATTAATCTACACTCTGTACCCCATAATGACACAGATTTTTAAAAATGTATGTAAATGAATTAAAAAAGAAAAACTGAACTATCGCAATAGCCTAAGTATTTCGACACCTTGCAAGTTTTTTTTTTAATAACTATTTGTTATGTGTCAACACTAGCACAAACTCGTTATTCAATTCCATACAGAGTTAAAAAGTTAAAGTTAAATTTGGCCTTTATCGCTCTCCTTACAACCACAGTTGTACACGCGCACAACGTTATGGGGACGAGCCTGTCGTTGGTCTCGCGCTCCCTTTGCTGTTTTCACGGAGGCGGGGCGAAGGGAAACTTGGAGAAACAGACATTACAACAGACACATTACAGGGTTTCAGGTCAAAAACAGTAGCTTAAAATAGCTTTTGTAAAGTGATTGTGGTTAAAGTAAAAAAAAAAACATCTGTGGAGACTAACTTGCTGAACAAGACGTGTAAGTATCATAGACCTCTGATCACCACGCTGTTTATTTTCTCCCATAATCCAGATGTTAATGGAAAGATCCAATTGGCTTTTAATGTCGGGGAACCAGTGCTCATGGGTTTGTCTTGAAAAAAACAAAAAAACATAATTTTTACAGCACTGTATTCATCCGTGTGTGTGTGCGTGTGTCTCAGTGGTTCGGTAGAGGCTATTGTCATAAAGGGGAAATAACTCAATCATTTTACATAGAGCAGAAATTAGCACAAGCTGCTGTGGAGTCAGTTTAATAATTAAAAACAAAGGACTGATTCAGCTGATTAGTTTTTATAGAGAAATATTACTTTACTATAATTACACAGAGAGACAGGAACGGTTACTTAAGCAATGTGTTAGAGACAGATCAAACGAATAGAAAAAAATGGAAGTAAAATGTTTTATATAAGACAAAACATAAAAAAAAACATACAAAATGTTTTTGTATATGAATGTGTAGGAAAATTAGGGAGAAGCTTTTACGTCCTTAGAGTGATCAACAAACTAATTAAACAGCAATATAGTGGCGGCAAGCCTCCCGTAAAATGACAGGATTTAGCTTGTTTGACAGAGATTGAGGAGTAAAGCATCTTTCAGTCCTTCTACTACTGAATGGGAAACGTTTTGCTTGCTCTTTGAACGAGTAAGTTTATTGTTTGCTGGCTACAGTATGATAACCACCATAAACCATGAGCTCCACTAAAGTGAATTTTTAACATTCACTTTTTTCAGCTTCAGTGACCTGACACGTGTGCTTTGCAGTGTGTTGAGTAAGGTATCTAGGTGGGAATAGCATCCAAACAAAACAAACATGGTAGAATTTCAACCTGCATTTGGGAATCCAGCAACAAACTGTGTTTTCTCACAGTGGTTTTTGGAGGTGTTCCTGAGCCCATGCACTGATTTCTACTACAGAATTGTGTCTGTTTTTTATGCAGTGCTGCCTGACGGCCTGAAGATCATGGTCCTTCAGTATTAGTTTTCTTTTATGTATCACAGAGGATTATATGTTATGTTATTTATTAACATGTGAAATTGTTGAACTATTTCACCACAATCGTTCGGAGTGGTGAACCTCATCCAGTCAATCATGAGACTGACCTCTTACCAAATGTGTTTTTGGCATCAAATTCATAATGAGAAACTATTTAAAAATATCTCTATTCATAGGTTTGTCCAATGCAGTACTGCAGTACTAGGGGTGGAGTCCATGGATGGGACTTCCGTGATGTTCTATTTTCAGGTTATGCTCCAGATGGAGGGATGTTCATGCCAGAGAGTGTTCCTGTGCTAAGCGCAGACACCCTTAGGTGCTGGAGAGGGCTGCCCTACAACAAACTTGTGGTGGAGGTTTCTTCACTGTTCATCCCTAGTAATCTGATACCCAGAGAGGACCTGGAGGGTGAGCTGGACAAATATTCACATTACATGTAATTCAACATTTTTAAAGAAAACAAGGAACACCATATAATGCCTGGCATTGATATTGCAGTCAGTAAGTCAGTACGTACTAGTAATTTAAGTGTCCATCAAATATCACTTATTATCACTTTGATTTGCTGGATTTTAAACACCAGTACCAAAGGTGCCACGTGTTTTAGCTCAGTTTGCAAACTATGGTAGTTTTAGGGAAAAAAAAGTTAAACTATGTAACAAGCATTCAGGGGGCGGCTGTAGCTCAATTGGTAAGCCAGTAGTCTATGGACCACAGGGTCAGTGGTTTGATCCCCGGTCCCGGCTATATGTCGTGTAGTTCAGTGTCTCTGGGCAAGACACTGAACCCCCAACAGCCCATTCATTCCCATCCTCAGCTGTGCAGAGCCCGTCCAAACCCGGCAGAAATTGGGGAGGGTTGCTTATGGAAGGGCATCCGGTGCAAAAAAAAACTGTGCCAAATCAACATGTGGACAATGATCCGCTGTGGCGACCCTGAACTCATGGGACAAGCCGAAAGGACAAAAAAAAAAAATTTAAATCAACAAGCATTCAGCAATGGTCTACACACATTAAAATAACTAAATAAGTATATAGTTATTGTCTTTCACTTTAAATGGCACGTAGTTCTTTTTAAAAGCAGCAAAAG
The DNA here is from genome assembly GCA_020496755.1 of Channa maculata. Classification (NCBI taxonomy): domain Eukaryota; kingdom Metazoa; phylum Chordata; class Actinopteri; order Anabantiformes; family Channidae; genus Channa; species Channa maculata. Next base: position 1,515,041 of record CM035615.1, on the reverse strand, counting down.
TAATTGACTGACACAAAAGTGAAAGCCCCCCCCCCCACTGTAATGACTCTGAGCACCAAGAAAATCAACATGTTCTCTCTACTCTCTCACCTTTTCTTTGTCCTAGTCCTGGTAGGTGAAGCCCTGTCTGGTTTCTCAGTGCCTGAGGTGGTGAGAATCGCTCGATTAAAAGACGGTCTGTCAGTCCTGGAGCTCTTTCATGGGGTGACTTTGGCCTTTAAGGACCTGGCTATGACGTGTACCGTGCGATTCCTTAATTACTTCTTGCAGAAAGAGAAGGGCAGAGCTACTGTTCTTGTAGGTAGGAAACACCTGAAACGCTACACGATTAAACTAAGGAACTAGTTTTATACAGTCACTCTATGCTGCATAAAATATGCTTTATGCTTTCACACTTTACAACCAGAGATGCTCCCAGTGAACCAGTATCCACTATATTATACATGTGCAATAACATCAATCCTTGTACTGTATACTGACTTTTTGTTTTTTAATCCTGTAAAAAATTCTCGCTGTGCATTTGCAAAAAACGTTTCTGCTGCTGTAACATGAAAATGTCGCCACTGTGGCAGGAATAAAGGTTTATCTTATGTTTATCTTATCTTTAATCAGGGCATGAATCAATATTTGACTTTGGTACATGTGGTTGTGTAGAGTTGAGAAGTGTTGGTTTGGTTCCAGTATTTCAGTTTGAAGCCCCTTTCAGACATGCACTGGAATTCAGACATTTTCCAGACTTTCTCTGCGGTGGGTGTATGTGTGAACGCAAACACCCATGTGTGTTGGCCCTTGACAATGCTTGGATTTTAAACAGCCAGCTCCCTAGTGCAAAGTTCAGATTATCTCCATTCAAGCCTTATTTGTGATTAGAGGAGGTAATATGGAAGATTCACCATGAGTGAGTGGGCGTGTTGATGACATCCATTTCCTGCCACTGCCGTGAAATCGGGAAAATACAAACACCGGGAAAAAGGGGAGACCTGGAAATCGACAAACAAATACAAGGAACAGCATGAGATTTTGTGGTATATGACCAGATTACCAAGCAAAACACTGCCGCTTCCATAGTCAGGACATGATCCTCCCTACATTCTCTAGAGTTCATGTCTAAAAGGGGCTTCAGGTCTAATCTTGACTACATGCTTTCAGCATGCACTCAATCCAGACAGTACCTGTAGACCTGTTTTTGAGCCCATATCATAAGTACATCTTGTAAGCTCGAGGGAAAATATGTGTAACAAAAGGCTGCAGACAGGAAAACAAAACTGTGTAAAAATCAAAATAAGTATAAATAAATAAGCTAAATAAGTGTTTTCTGTCACTATACAGTAAAAAATCTGTGTGCCAGGCTTTTGGAAGACCAATCAGGTTACACTTCTGCTGCACGTTTCTTAAGTGCATGTCAATGCAGTCAGTGTTATCGCATTTACTAGCACCCTCATGGCCATTAGTTTCTCCTGAAGCACCAAACTAGAATTCCCTATCAAAGTCCTCCCCAGCATAAATGATACATGTAATGAATCTGAGTCTGTCCTCTAATGACTTTCCCTTCCAGGGACATCAGGAGACACAGGTGGCTCTGCCATCCAAAGCGCTAAAGGTCTTCCTGGGTTGGATGTGATAGTTGTTTATCCTCGAGGACGCATCACTCCAGTCCAAGAGAAACAAATGATCACTTGCCTTGAGGATAATGTCCATGTGTTTGCAGGTAAAAAGACTAGTCATGGTTATTTAGCTAAAAAAAAACAAGTCATACCGAATCTCAAAGTGAAAAACTGCATCTGCAGCAGACGGCAGCTCTGATGACATAGACCAGCCTTTGCGCTGTCTGTTTGCTGATGAAGAGTTGGTGAAGTCTCATGGCCTCATAAGCCTCAACTCAGTGAACTGGTGTAGAGTCATGATCCAGCTTGCCCACTTCATATACGCTTACCTGGAGCTCAGTGATATGGCACAGGACCAGGCCGCAGCCGCTTTGCCTGAGCTGGAAGTGGTAGTGCCCACTGGAGGGGCAGGAAACATCACAGGTAGGCTGCTTACTGATGTAACAACATTAGTTTGGCAGTGTGTTTGTGCGTTACACACACACACACATTGTCATTATTAAATGAATAAATGAATCTATCCGTTACCCATACTGCTTATCCCGTTAAGGGTTGCAGGGTGCCGCAGCTTGTCCCAGATGCCACTTGGTGATAGGAGGGTTACGCCGTGATTGGCCTCTTATTGTGGGGAATAAACTGAGAAACAACTGACCATCTTCCCTTTTCTCTCTGTGTCTCCATGTCTCTCTGTGTCCTCAGCTGGCTTAATTGTAAAGCAGATGGGGATACCCCTCAAGCTGGTGGCCATGGTCAATTCTAATGACATACTTCACAGGGCTGTGTCCACTGGTGACTTTTCCATGGCAGCAAAAGTCACACAAACTTTGGCTCCTGCTATAGACATCCAGGTACTGCAGTAATGACAGCAGGATTGCTTTATGACTGCTTTATTACTGGATTTTACAACCTGACTGTGATCATATCTTGTGTTGTCAGATTTTAAAGGAATGGTTCAGGTTTTTTTTAAGCTGCCCTTATATAATTGCTAAAAATGTACTTCATTAAATTTCACTACGACCACAATTGAACAGTAGGTAATCAGGGCCAAAAAAGTTCAGTTGAGACTTATATGAAACGTTATTAGTCCCTCTAAGCTAAAATGAACCAGCATCTTTTAACATTACATCGTATTTATAACTAATGTCACTCTTTTTTCTCTTATAGTTGCTTCCTTGCATACTGTGGCACTAAAAATAATTTATCCTAGTCATTTTCAGGTTTATTATTCCCCAGATCTTTCCTTCACAAGTTGTAAACCGAGTCAACTTGGAAGCAATTTTTTACTTTGCAGTTGGAGTCTTACTGGAGTAACTCACTTCACTCTGACTTTGTTTGAATTGTATGTGTGTGGGGGGGGGGACTTTCGGAGTTCCTTAAAATTTCACCTGCTGTCATCCAGATTCCATTGGTTTGTTCCTGCCAAATAAGATATAGTTTGACTTTATCTCGGTTTGGAAAGAAACAAGCAATGCGTTAAAAACTGCAGGTTTCTTCCTGAGCAATCCTGATTGGACCAGGTTTTGGTGGTCAGTGGTCAAAATTGATGTAAATACACCTTTGCAATGAGACAGTCACAGGTATGTAGAGCTATTTCTCAGAGGACCATCAGAGTGGAGTTACTGTGTACTCTTTGCAGCAGCTCAGGAGAACAAAAAGAGTGACATAAACAGTAATGAATAGACTGAAAGATTCCCTCGCTTACAGTGAGCTTACAGTTGCTGGTTCGATCACATTTCAAGGTGTCCATGAGCAGGACACTGAACCCCAACTCCCAGTGAGTGTAGGCCAGCTGATTTGCAGTTCCTGCATCTGTGTGTGACTGAGAGTGCGATTGGGGAATGAGAAACAGTGTAAAGCACTTTGAGTAACAATAGGTAGAAAAGCACTATAAGTGCAGCCTATTTACCATAAAAATATCCCCTGTTTATTGCTGATATGATTGAATAGTATAGCCTCTGTGGCTTTTGATTATACACCTGAACAGTTTGAACAAAATTTTATTTTGAAACATTCCTTAAAATCTACTGGATTTATCGGAGTAAGTAGTTCAGCATTTTGTGAAATACACTTTCTGAGCTACATAAGAAGGTTGATATCAATGGGTTGTCTGTGAGTTAAGCACAGAGCTGTAGTCGTGCAATGGTTAACCTACTTTAGCATAAAGACTGGATGGAGAGGAGTCATGCTGACTCTATCCAAAGTTCAACAATATTCCTTTAAAGCTACAAAGGAGCATGGGAGTTTGTGAAAGTCCTACAACTGGATAATCGGGAACTCAATTAATTAATTAATTAAAATAAGCCAAAACAGTTACACTTCATTTGTTTATTGTATGAAGTGATCCATATCCTGATCTTAAATACATTTGTGAAGGATTATCAATTTAGTTATAGGGTAAATTAAAGTCAGGCATTTCAGTCATTTGGATTACAATTAGATGTGAGTGTGAGAGGCCCTGCTTTACTTGAGGAAGAGAAACCTGGGTCTTCAGTATCAAAGATTTATCTTGACAACAAAGGTTTGTAGAAGTGTGTCATGGCTCTAACAAAGAAGATTTGTGAAGACCTTATAAGAAAAGTTGTTAATGCTCAGCAGGCTGAAAACGATTACAACAGAATTCTGAAGATTTTGGACTTGACTGGATTTTGCCAGTTGACTGTCAGGCAGATTATGTACAAATGGAGAACTTTCCCAGGAAGACTTGACGAACAAGAATCAAGATCAACTCCAGTGTAATGTTTAGGAAACTAAAGGCCTCTCTTAAAGTGGCTAATAGTGTTGATGAGTCCGCTATCAGGAGAACATTGAACACAGTGTTGTATGGTGAAGCTACAAGGAGGTGATGCAACTCTCCAAAAAGAACATGGTTTCTTGTTTACAGTTTGTTCAGTGTCATGTGAATGAATCAGAAGACTATTGGACAAATGTTATGTGGACACATGAGACCAAAGTAGAACTATTGAATAAGAACGGGTATGTTTGGTGACAACCAAACTCTGCATTCCAGCATAAGAACTACAGTGCCTTGCAAAAATATTCATTTACCTTAAACCTTTTCACGTTTTGTCACGTTACAACCTCAAACATAAAATGATAGTAGTCAAACCCATTAGAGTTTGATCTTTCCTGACATTTCCTGTAAATTAAATTGTTACACAAAGTGATAGACCCATCCACCATCAGCAAACAAATGTTGCTTTACTTACAATTATGTGTCATGCTGCTTGACTTTGGCTTGTAGGACCCGTACAACATGGAGCGTGTGTTCTGGCTGCTGCTGGACAGAGATGGACTGACAGTGAAGACCATGATGGAAGAGTTTCAGCATTCACGTAGACTCTCTCTGCCTGAAAACCACCGCAAGCTGGTAACAGTCCTCAACATTTGTATAATGTTTGTCCACCTACCTCATACCATACCCAAAACCATACCTTACCCCCCAGTTACAAGTCAAATACTTTTCTGTTCTTTCCATCTTTTTTCTTTCTGTAGTTGTCACAAGTTTTATCAACTGGAACAGTGACTGATGAAGGAATCCTGGAAACCATGAGAAGATGCTGGGAGGACAACCAATATGTGCTGTGTCCTCATACTGCTGTGGCTGTTTGGCATCACTACCACTGCCCTCACAGTCCTGGGGTCAAAAGGTTAAATGTTTTATTCCATTAGCTACTTACGCACATGACAGTTTTGACTTCAGTGTAATACATGAACCAGCAGAGTATGTTCCTGAAGTCACTGAGCCTTCTGGAGGAAGCAGAGCAGATAACATTTTAAACTTTAAAGGTGACTTCTACAAGTGCAACGTGTAACTTAACTGAAATAGGAAGGCAGTCGAACATGATGGCTAATAGAAGGAGGTGTAGGCCTGCTGCACTTGTCGTTAATGTCCTCTGACATAGTGCAGACCAAATCCACAGCAGCTACACCAGAGATATTTGAACAAAAGTAAAGAATTAGGACAAGAGAAGTGCTTTTCTAAAATGTTTTTTTTTTTTTTTACATATTATAGACTTATTCCAAATAGTCACACAACAAAACCTGCTGCTGAATTAGTGTCCTCTCAGCTGAGCTGGACATTTTGGGTCTTCTTTTAGACCTTGGAAAGTGGCTTCACCTTCCCATCACTTGGATTTATATACAATTGTTTGAACTGATCGTTGGGATCTGCAGTTGTTATGAAATGTATCCAAGAGACATTCCTGACTTTCCTGAATTCAGTGTCATTCTACCATCCACTTTCTCAGATCTGCTCTGAGCTCCCGTGTGTTCGTCAATCCAACAATGCTTTCAAACAACCCCTTTTTATATTGGCACAGAGAAGCCAGCCACTGTGTCCCTGCTACTTTTTCAGACTGAAAAGGTAGAAAGAGTCACTGCTGCTGGGGTTTGAATGAATGTTAATTCATAGGTTTATCACCATCATCAAACATCAGTTATTTTTTGGGGAATTTGTTGCTCTATGGCCATCCAATAATATAACAAGAAACTGTTATTAGGTTGTTGTCCTGGCAAATGCATCAATAATAAACCTATGTTAAACAGAAACATGTGATAAGCCGCTATTTTCACCTGACTGACCCGTTGACTTATAGTAAGGCCTGTGGGGGAATAAAGTAAATTTAGTCATATGATTAGATAATTGGCAAATAGTCAACCAAGATGGGTTTATTGAAGAGGTCACAAAGAGGACAAGAAGTCACAGGGTGTGTCGTGTTTAAAGGTCTGCTTAAGATCACCGTAGGCACTTTGTTGTTACAAGGCCCAAAGCAGTGTAGTAGATAGTGGGTCCTGGGGTCACAAGATCTACAAGAAGGTGCAATAAAAGGGTTTTATTGGTTCTCAACTGACATCATCAGATAACCTAGAAAGGGACAAGAGTGATGACTGTCAACTGCGTGCACCTGGTTTCCTCATTCATGTTTTGTGGGGTGGTTCCTTTCTTGGGTTTGAGTATAAATAGAAGGGGTTTGAGAGATACAAGTCAGAAGACACCAACATCCATGTGTTCTTCTCCATGCTGACATGTATTAAACTGAAATGGTTCCTCACGCTGAGTTCTGTCTACAATTCTTCCAAGAGGGAAAACTTCTATCACAGGCCTAATCTGTTTTACTTCAACTTATATTGCAGGTGTTATGTTGCAACAGCATCTCCAGCCAAGTTTCAGACAGCAGTGCAAAGGGCCGGCCTGACCTTTCACCTACCTGAGGCGGTGAGGATGCTGGACAAGTTAGCTACTCGTTACCAGAACCTGGAGTGGAGCCTGAACTGTTGCAAAGACTGGGAGGAAAGACTGAGAGCAAAAATCCAGTTTGTGAGTTCAACCAGGAAATTAGGCTCATAAATATTGATTATAAAAGATTGTATTATACAGGAAAAGAGGCTCAGAAGTCCTGTATAAGACTACACAGTACAATATATGGGTGAAGTCAGCTGACTATCCTGATCTTTACTGGGTTTAGTAAATGATGTTAATGAAAAAATACTTTTTTTATGTCTTTTTGATGAACCATTATCTGTTGTCATACACAACAAACCAATCAGCTGTTCAGAATTTTCTATCCACAACTTTAACATTAATATAAAAATAATAAATCATCAAGGAGTGTTTAAGTTAGAGTGTTTAATTGTACCAGTGACTCTTTTGGAATGTCCTGACAGTGTTTATGTTACACATGAATGTAGTAAAAACACTAAATTAAAAGAAAATTATCATGTTTTAGGCACTTACATTTGTCTTATGTTGACAATCAGTATATGTCCTTTTATGCACTTTTTTTGTTTCAGGTTAATCAGTCCATAATAATATAAAGCAAAATACAAATTATATTAGTTAGGTCATACAAAACATGTCTTTTCTAACGTTTTAATAAACATTTTGAGACAACCATATTGTACTTTGTTGGTTTTCATATTTTAAATATTGCATGTTAGTGCTTATCCTGCTATGATGTTTCCATGTAACTTTAACATGAATCACACTATAAAAAAGATGAAAATGCATTATATGGTAAATTATCTGCACTTATATAGTGCTTTTCTACCTTTTTGGCACTCAAAGCACTTTACACTGCTTCTTATTCACCCATTCACACACACACACACACCGATGGGGGAGCTGCTATGCAGCTGGCCAACACTCACCAGGAGCAACTAACTTCAGTGCCTTGCTAAAGGACACTTTGACATGTGACTGCAGGAGCCAGGGATTGAACCAACAACTGTGAGATTGGTGGACAACCGCTCTACCTTCCTGCGCCAGAGTCACCCTATATGCATGTTTGTTTGTAATAAAGTGATTTGAACATTAGTAGAACCACTGATATAAAGCACAATAGCTGTTGGACTTTTACTGGCCAGATTATGTAAATTATTGACTACTGTTATCTGCACCTCCATCCATCCATAAAGACACAGACCATCACGACCAGTAACAGTCATCTGCTCGAAATATACACTAGAAATATATATTTTTAATGATATTTTTACATTTACTGCACCCCAGAATTTTATAAAATACAAAGTATATTGTCTTTACTGCACCTTATGTAGTACCTGGATTTGGCCCCAAGGTGGCGCCCACTTCGTATAAAGTGGTAAAAGCCCCCTAATATAGTGCTTTTATCCAAAGCGCTTTGTAATGTTGCTTCTCATTCACCCATTCACACACCAATGGCTGCTATGCAACGTGCTCACCTGACCCTTCAACACATAGCCAGGTACATTGGGTGGAAAAAACTAGGTTGTACTGAATTACTGTATACATACAAGTTTTTTGAGGTATTGTAATACAATCATATTTGGGGCATATTAAACAAAGAAGTTAAAATCACTAATAAGTGCTGTAAAACGTTAAATTAAGCTTTTCCCCACTGGGACAGGACAGGTGCCAAACCACATTCTGCGTTGTACGAGGAGCCGTAAATGCAACACAAGGTTTGACAGCTAGGCAGTCAAACATGGCGGCGACAGACTGAAGCTACCAGGCAACGCCTGCGTCTTTTATTATCATTTACAGCAGCCAGGAAATAACCAGACCTATAAGGTTTCACAGAAATAGACGGCAAACAACTGTCGTCCATGTTTTCCCCAGCTGTTGTCAGGCATGTGAAGGCGGGTTGAGAGAGAACAGACGACAGAGTGGAGTGAACGGGACTCAACAACAGCGGGCTGAGGGCGGACTGGTTCTGTTAGCTTTCTTCACCTGTCTGCTGACATGTCACACAGGTAGCTTCAGATACTACTCCACTCTTTGATCGGTTTCTTTTTTTCCTGCGTAGTTTGGCAATTTCTGTGTGTTTCTCCGTTGTTTCGTTAAGCCTTTGTGGCTGTCAGCTGACACGTTTGCCCTGGCACCATTTAAATGGCAAATAGAGATAACAAATGAGAAAAGAGGAGCTTGTGGTTGGGCTGAGAGACTGAGGGGGAAGCGTCGTTAGCACATATGTCCTCACCTGGATGACCGCATTATTCGGAACAGACATAATGTGAATTTTACATTCTGGCTCACATATTAATTGATTCAAATTTACAGCAGTAGTGCACCTTAGAAAAGAGTCACAAGCGTCGAGAGCATCCTTTGTTTTGTAGTGACGTGACACAAACTGGAATTGTGTCTCCACCCGTGGTTGATTCCTATATTATTATATTGGTATCGCCCCAGATGTAGCAGTGGGATAATATGTCGCCCAGTCTAAACAATAACAGCAAAGGTAGTGAAAATATCCTTTTGTAATATCCGAATGTAGTGAAAAAACACTTTGTGTTTTATTTAACGTTATTATCTCAACCCGTTTAACCTCTCTGTTCTTCACACAACTGTTAATTCATGAGGAAATTCAAATGTTGAAAGGTTTTTTTTTTCCAGATTTTTCATCATCAGTCTCAACCATGAAGTAGCATTTTGCAGTATGTAGGTCACCTATCGACTCCACCAACGTACTTTTTCACTTTTTAAATGTCTGATCCAAAAACACTTAATGTTGGTCATGATTGTGTCATGTGTCAAACCACACAGTGCATCACAGCTTGGTGTGTATGGGGCTGTGTAGCAGCCAACTAGTCAGTGCCCATGCTGACCTCCAGCCTCCCACCACATCACAACCAGGTGGTCCTGATGTTGTGGTTGATTAGAGTGCTCCAAGGCTTTAAGTATCATCGTCGCATGATACAACAGTGTGTGATGAAGTTACTACTTTTTATATATTTACTGTAATGCACTAGATCAATCTAAAACAGATAAGTAAGCATACAGTACACTGATCAGCAATAACATTTTAATATAAAAATATTATATTTTTTAAATAAAAAATATTTTGACCTATTAAATACTAAATTATTATTGCAGTTAAGCACCTGACCCCACATAAAAACAGCTCCAACTTGACAAACCTTGATCTTTGATCTTTAACCGTTGACATACTTTGCTGTTCACGTTTTGTCACACTTACTGCAATCAGCAGTGTATAAAATACATACACACACACATTTTGCTGTGTATAGAGCACAGAAGAGCTGTGTAGTTGCAGGCTCAGAGTGACCATGCTGACTCTCTTCCTTTATGACTTTATTTTAGGCCCACCAATGCTAATGTTGTGGGCCTTTCTGACACACAACAGAAACGTATTTCAACTTATTTCCAGTCACTCTGTTATTGATTGCCTTTGTGTCTTCCCCCAATAACGGATGTCTCTGAATGCATCATGTCTGTTGCAGCTGTCCACTAAACTCTACGGCATCTGGGTGGACACAAACATTCCACGGTTAAACACTAACCAACCTATATGTTTCTGTGAAGGGCACATTGAGGGGATGGAGAAAAAGTTTAGTAAAAACAAGAAGTGAGGCCCCTGACATCTACCTTACTTCGCATTTGTGGAAAGTGCTATTGCTTTGTCACTTGGTGTGTATTATCCTCTTGACTCCCACCACTGCTTCATGTGACCTCTTTGCAGGTAATCTCTGGCCTTTCTGTGAACCGGCCCCTTACTCCTTCCTAATGCTCACACACAACTGATGATGGCATCACCACCAGCAAAAACCTCCACCACATCCCTCTCCCGGGGGTCCCGGTTGCATCCTTCCACAGTCCTTGACTCCATGTCCATATCTTCCCTCCTGAGTGGGGATTTGGACGATGAAGGCAATGGAGGTGAAGGTGGAGGAGAAGGTGGGGACGAAGGGCTGGGAGACCTAGAGGTGAACCCATATGATGGTTTGCCCTTCTCTTCACGCTATTACTCCCTGCTGGAAGAGAGGCAGAAGTTGCCTGTTTGGAGCCTCAGGAAGAGTTTACTGGAACACCTGGAGAGACACAGCATGGTGCTTCTCAGTGCACCCAGTGGAGCTGGAAAAAGCACCCAGGTAAACAGGAAAGTTAGCTGTGTTATTGATATGACTGAAATATTCCCATAACACACTTTAAAAAGGTTTAAATTAAATGCGCCAATATGAAAAATGCGAAATGTATCTTAGATTTCAACCAAATCTGAACTATCATCTTTATAGAGGAGGATTTATTGCAGGATGGTCAGCCAACAGTACGTGAGCAAAAGTACTTAACACCTCTAATTGATATTTTATATTTAAAAAAAACAGTGGAATAAATGATTACATGTAATGGAAAAGCCCACTGAATTTGTTTTGAATTGTCATATTTGAAATGACGTTGTGGTGTGAGGGATTATGATTCTTTTAGCTACGGTTCTAGTGTTAGCTTTTCACACCTGGAACCTAGATGATAACATTAGTAAAATTACGGGATGTCTAACACACTTCCTGTGTTTTTTTTTTCTCTCTTCTTCACCTTTCCTCTCTGCAGGTGCCACAGTGGTGTGTGGAGTATGCTTTGTCTTTTGAGTTCTCTCAGGGTCTGGTGTGTTGTTCACAGCCTTATTCAGTAGCAGCAATGAGCCTGGCCCTCTGTGTGGCTGATGAGATGGACCTCAGCCTGGGTCTGGAGGTGGGCTACAGGGTGTCTCATGATGACAGCTGTACACCAGACACCCTCCTCAGGTTAGCATGGATGGCCAATGCAGGGACTCGGTTGGCTTAGGCTGCAATAAACGCTGGCAGTAACTGGCTGGAGCTCTGTCCCTAGGTGAAGCGACTTTCTGAAGACTTTGCTGGTTACTTGGCAGCTTCACAGCAATGACAGGATTCCAGCAAGTCACTGTGCCCAGAGAGAAATAATTCTCATATAAGTCCCTATAAAACCACCACTAGTTTTACATACTGTATACAGTAAGTTAATAAATGAGTCTTAGAGGTAATATTAGATATTTCTGAGCATTGAAATGAGGTTCTAGTCCTTATGTTCTAAGCTAGGTTAACTGAGTACTGCCTCAAGTTAATTTGTACAGACAGGAGAGTGGTACTGATCTTCTCAGTAAAGGATGACGACCTGTTGTCCTACTTAAAGGAGTACATGTACGTGAATTGTATAAAACTTCACTTGCCTTTACTATACTATATTAAATATGTCTTTACTTTTAGCTGATACACTATGAGTTTTTCAGTTCAGTTGATATCATCTAAAAGCGTTTTGGAGGGGCATGCTGACCAAGACTACAGACTCCGTAGTATGAGTAACCAGGTAGTATCAGAACAGAAAAAATATGCCTCTAGATGATGTCATCCTGAGGAGCTTTTTAGCAAGTAGCAGAAAGTAATTTTAGATTGTGGAAGGCAGAGGAAAGTTTAATGCTATTCATATACATAAACTAACTAACTAGAACAGTAGGATGCAACTTGACAATCAGGGAAATTGCACTTTAAGATGAAACGAGTGTAGTTCTCAACTTGTCAAACCATTTCTTTGCTTATATGTTTCTTGGGGTGTTCGTTGCCACAAGGCCTGCTTTTGAAAATCAAATACTCCTTGGGGATATTTTGGACCTACTTTAAAAAGTTGTACAAATCTTTCATCAAAATATTGTTACTTATATTACGCTTGTTCTCATTGTTTATTTGTTCTGCTGATTTGTATTATGTGAAGTAAGATTCTCTTCTCCTGTAGACAGCTTCATTGGATCTTTTATTTTTTTTTTTAGGATAATGTTACGTGGCCTTTCTTTTGCTTACAGCCACACCTTGACTTTTTGTTCTCTCCCCTAAAGTTTGCTGTTCAATGTCACAGTGAAGCATTCTCTTCTGCAATACAGTCACTGAAAACTGATCCGTCCTATACCCAGGAATAATGGAATAAATCATTTCAATTCAGAGGCTCATGAGGCTCCTCTATCCATTAGTTCAAAGGTTTCCCTCATCTGTTTTGTCTTTTCACTCTCTCCAGGTTTGTTGGTGACCATGTGCTGCTAGAGGAAATGATGTCAGACCCTCTGCTTCATCAGTACAGTGTTGTTGTGTTGGATGAACTCCAGGAGCGCACTGTGGCCACTGACGTGCTGCTTGGCTTGCTGTGTGACGTCTGTCGCCAGAGGCCAGACAACTTCCGGGTGGTTCTCCTCACTCACCCGACACTAGCACCTCGTCTCTCTGCCTTCCTTGGTCCCTCTGTCCCTCACCTCATTCTGGACCCCAGTAACAGCAACCAAGATGTGGAGATTTTGTACAGAGAGCTGTCATCTGGAAAGGAGCCTGTGGCAGCTGCCTGTCACATGGTGTTGGATCTGCACAGAAGAGGAGAGGAAGGAGATGTGATGGTGTTCTTGGCCAGTGCACAGGTACAACTTTTAATATCCAATGCCTATATGAGTATTAAACCCCCTTGTTAGATTTCAACAATATTTGTTTGAAGTAATCACCCCCTTTACCATATCAGCCCAACAGAAAAATGTATTTGCAATAGTTGGTTTGATTAGGATAAAGTCCTTATGCACATTTATAACACAATGTCTGGATTTCTAGTACTTGGTATTAAAATGTCAAGATTTTGACCAGAATCAATTAAAAATACAAATAAATACGCATATACATTGGTTTTCAGCAGATAGAAGTTGTTTGGATTGATTGCTAAGTTTGTCCCTAGTGGGTTCTCCTGTGTTGTGCCATGTGTTAGTACGGCACTTCTTTTTTTTATATTCATCACTGCATTGAACTGCCCCCATCTCTCAGTATGTTGCTGTGTTTGAAATGCACAGATGTTGTGTTTGTGTAAGACCTTCCTGAGCAGTTCAGGATTATATTAAATGGAATGACAGCGTTGTTTTTATAGGATCCTGTTGTAAATTTGATGAAGATTCAGTTTGGTCAGTGCTTACAGAGGTAACACTACGTGGGTTCTTTATAATAAATGACTTAAAAACATAATGCACAAGTATGGTGATATGCAGAGGCTCCTGCAGAGGCCTATGCTGTACATGTAACAGCTCACCTACAGTGTAGGACGAATGCTTAAAAAGGTTTACTCTTCCGATTCTGTAGACAACTTCTAGTTTAAATTTCTTTCTGTACTCCGAGAAGAGACAAACATGTCACCACTGTCTCTAGCCAACGATCATCTACTATTGGTCCGATGCTTCCTGAAACAATTAAGAGAGGGCAGGTAGATATTGTAAGCATAGTGAATATCGATAAAGAATAGTTGAAACAGAAATCTATCATAATAATAGATGTAGGTGTCAACATGGTACAAACATATTCATTTCTCCAGTGTATTCTTTGTGTCTTTTGAACAAAAGGTCAAACCAACCTGTGCTCTGTGCTGTGGTGAATTTCACCATCTTTGTTTTGTACAGGAGGGAATCAAGGACACCTCAGCCTGAGAGGCCTCTTGTGTAATATGTCTGGTGTCTGGTGTCCTGGTTCTCACACACACACACACACACACACTAGCAAAGAACAGTGTATACAAAACACAGGCACAGTATAACTTGTGCAAATCTATCTGTGCATATTGAACTTGAGTGTGTCTCTCGTGCTAATTTCCCTCCCATTTTGTCAACATCACCACACCTGCTGCTCCTTCACTGGCTGTCATGGTTCCCATAAAATAATGGCACCATTTGCAGTCCTTTTAAGTCTTTAGTTGTTACTCTATGGTTCTTTTTTACCACATTGAACATTCTGTGTTGTGTCCTTGGAGTGATCTTGGCTGAGCACCCACTTCTTTTGAGGGTCATCACAGTACCAAATCATCTCTATTTATAGACAACATATCTAACTGTGGATGATAACTACTAAACTCTTAGAGATTAATACTTTGCCTTTCCAGCTTCATGCAAATCTGCATCATGCAAAACTCTTGATCATAGCTCTTCTGAGATCTGCTTGTGAATAGCACACGTACACTGTTTAAGTGGTTTTATAAGTCAAGGTAGTTCTAAACCACATCTCCATTCTTGTTTCATAGATTGGACTCCAGCTGACATTCAGTGCCATCAGAAGCCATCAGAAGCCTAGTGTTGCCATTATGTTTTCCACCATCACTTTGTGTGCAGTCATGATTGTTTGTTTTTACAGCTAAAAACAATGTTTTTGTGACTTTGCTGAAGTTTCGGTCACATTTCATAAATGTATGAAAATCAGCAAAGTGCAATGGCCACTAGTACCTTTTTGTTTGCTCAGACTAAATTTGTAATGCACACAAAACAAATGAAACCACAGAGAAACACTTTTCAGGGTGTCAGTGTGTCACCTGAAAGAAACCCTCCTCACAATGGAATTGGATGCTTTGAGATGTGTGTAGATGTTTGAAAGATTAAACCTCCTTTTTTTCACTGTTTTGTGTAGGAAATAGATGAATGTGTGGCACTACTGGAAAAGGAGTGTGTAGCTCTGAGTCCTCAGCTTGGTCTTCTTAGGATCCTCCCTCTCCATCCAGGGCTAGGTGGACAAACCCAGCGGGTCTATGAATCAGATCCCGAATCTTCTACGAGTGAGAACAACTCAGAGGGTGTGGGTGGCAGCTCTGCACTAAAAGCTGAGAGTTCGGGAGTCAAGAGGAAGGTTATCCTCACTGATACGCTAGCAGAGGCTTCCTTCACCCTGCCAGCCATTCGCTATGTCATAGACACAGGTCTTCAACTTAAAGCTGTGAGTGTATGTGTGATATTTTAGATATTTTACAGACCGTAATTGTACTGATAGTTGGAGATGTTTGATATTAAATATATTCAGGCTATCGTATAAAAACCAAGTTATATGTATACTTCATATTCTGTCTCAGATTTACAACCCACAAATAAGGGCAAACTCACAGTTCCTGAGGACTATAAGCAAACACCAGGCTGACATGAGAGCTCAGAGGGTAAACAGTCACCTTCCAGGTAGGTAAGAGGTCACTGCTGCATTTCTGGTTACCAGCTGATGCACAGAGACATTTTCTAAACACTAAGGGTCCTTTCCATCACCTTAAATTGTCTTCTCTGTCCTCACACTTGCATCTTAGTATCTCCTACAAAGATGTGAGGAAATGACATGAGAGACAAATGGAGGAGACACTGTTTAGGGGAAATGAAATGTCTTGTTCTCATACTGTCATCTGAAAGTGTCTTGTGCTTTTAATGACACCTGGATCTATAGGTGCTCTTTGCCTTTCAGTTTGTATTTGCACTGTTAATGCCGTGTACTTTGCAAATTATAGTAAAGGTGCAAATTTGCTGCCAGACAGCGATGTGAATGTGAATCATCTTTGCATGTTTCCCTTAAATAAACTGTTTTACAAGCTGTCTTACAGCCCTAAGAAGACTGTTCAGGCACAACATTCACATCGCCTGCTGGATTTAATATAAAACCATTACGACTAATCCTTTATAATTTATCCTGTAAATGCTGATGTCTCATTATGTGTTGATAAGTGATGAAACCATAAAGTGGTTAAAATCAGCTCCACCTTTACCAGCAGTGATCTTTTTTTTTTTTTTTTTAATCATTTACTGGTTTGTATAAATATTATATAGTATTATTATTAGTATTATTATAAGTATTTTCGTAGTGAAGCACTTTTACCTCTGTACTTTAAGTTAAAAGTAGATAATCAACTTTTACTTCAGTTAAAGATTTTATGTGGTTCTTGTAGTGGAGATTTTTTTTTTAGGCCAATACTTGCACTTTTACTTGGGTGTTTAGTTTGTGTACTTGTACCACCTCTGCACACAGTTTCACACAAGTTGCTATTTGAGAATTATGACCTAAAAATAAATCCACAACATCCCCACACCTAATGATCAGTTATGTATGCCATTGGTGACAGGTGAGAAACTGAAAAAAGAAATTATTGGTTACTGTAATGAAATGTTGATGGATAGTTAATCAGTTTTTGAGACCACCTAACTTAAGATTGTCTTACTTATGGGGAGTTCAGGTCTCTTTTGGTGAACGTGTATTTAAAACCCTGGAACAGACTCTTATTCATGATGCAGTTTACAATGAGAAAATCATCAAAAAGAAAAAGAAAAAGCTGTCTGATGAATGATGGACACATCTTTTGTTAATCAGACCTTAGATTAACACTGATCCAATGGTAAATCAGAACACAAAATCCAAATGTTGCGGCACAATTACAGCTGAGGTGAATATGGGATTTGTCACAGTATAATCCAGCAGTATCAGCTGTACCATGCAACAGCAATAGATCTCCAATAAAAGCATTTGACGGTCCAAAAACAGATGACGGTGTGAAAATAAAAACGTGACAGAACACAGCGCAGACTCACTCAGTTACTAGGCATTTGGGTTGCGCATATTACGTCCAGCTACGAAAAAAGACACGGTCCTTTAAATGTTGCATAAAGGCATTTTATACAAACTTTATAATCCAGCTACAGTAGATGTATTTCATGCTATTCATCTAATTGTAAAACGACAGTATTTGGCTGTTATGTGACTGGTTACTACTTTTCTTTTTGTTTTTTAGGGCTGTGTCTTCGTCTATATCCCCAGTCTCTGTATGATGATGGGATGGGGGAGTCTCATTGTCCAGGTGTGGTAGAGGAAAACCTCAGCCACTTGGTGCTGTTGCTGAAGAGGCTTGATATTGCTGACATGGGACAGTGCAAGTTCCTGGACAGACCAGGTACCTTTAGAAACTACTTCAGACAACAGTTATTTATTGTATTTTTTAAGGAATAGTATAAAGGGCAAGTTCACCAATTTTCAACTTGATCCCCATGGCTTTAGTTTAGGGTGTAAATATACAATAATCCTTTTAAACGTCTCTCTGACTTTCTTCTATTAACATATCGCTCTTCTTCTGGCTGAAAAGTGCCTCCAGATGACATCACTTGGAGGAACCTTCAGTTCAGATTATGTTATCTTGTTGCTCACACTATGGAGGTTGTGATCATGGTCAACCTGCTTTTCCAGAGCTCCCTCAGATGATAGTATCTCAACATAAAACTGAATGTAAAACTCCTCTGGGTGATGTCGTGAGGAGATGCTGACCAAAATTTAGGATAATGTGGAATTGGGACTGGCCACTTAAAGAAGGCACAGACATGGGATAGAGCTGAAATAATAGATTTGACTATGGCAAGATATGGACATTATCACTGTACTTTGATATTATTTATATATGATGTCATCAAAAACAGTCTCAAACAGAGAATTTTCTAGTTTTTGAGGGAAGCATGATGATTATCGAAGTGAATAATGCTATATATTTTTGACAAATTAAATAATTATCTGCTGGAGTGATGCTTTGAAGTGGTACCATGAAGCTTCACGAGGTAGTTACTTGGATGGCAAAGACAGTCAGGAGTTCCCACATATCCTGAGCGTGTTGGCTGTGTTTCCTACACTTTGTAGTCAAAGTTGTCCCAAATAATCTTACTTCTGCAGAAGTCAGCTGATTGAGGAGGCCAGGAGATTATTATTATTATTATTATTATTATTATTATTTTTAGTCACATAGCCCTCACATAGCCTGAAGGTGTGGTTGGCACAAACAAGTGATGGTCTCAAATGTATTATGGTTTTTTTCTAATCTTTTAGGCACTATCTTTGAAAATAAGGCTATTTTTTCAAAACTCTACACAATAACCACATAACTAACATACCGAATCGCCAAAACATTAAACATGTTGCAAAACAATTTTAGTGCTAATCAATATGGTATTTGCATCAAAACTCTACACACAAATATCAAATGAATATCTTTTTCTACACACCAACGACACACATGATAAATGGAAAACACTAACTCGTGTCTTTTGTATTTTTAGCATGCAGGGGACAGCAGTCCTGTAAATAGAAAAAAAATGTTAATTGCGATTAATCACAGACTGGCAATAGTTAATCGTAATAAATTGGAAATTAATCACATGTTGAATCACATCTATTCAGACTTAGGAACTTCTTTTTTTAGTTTTAATAGTCGTATCAGCATAGAAGTGGACACATGATAGTGATAATACCGACTTGGTGAAACAACTGAGCGATTAAGCATTATTTGATTTGTACAACAGAAAAGTAACATCACATATAATCCCTTATCCTTTTATCGAAGGAAAATAGTACAAAATAGTCCTGATACGACTCACTGGTTGAGGTTTAAAGTGATTACAGTTATAAGTCCCTTTCCCTCACTAATCCCTTCTCCTTCTGATATCGACCACTGGTAGCTGCTAGAGGTAGAGATTGTGGAGGCTGCTGATAGACTACGGCAGAACTTGCTCAGTTATTAGGTTTATGTGACAAATTAGGCTAATTGGTCAGCATTCTTACTCATTTAGCATATTCAGTCACTTGCAATGTCAAACTGCATAGATGAGGCAACAGGTCATCATAAGAGAACCCATGTTAACAGTGCCATTCATGTTGACAGCTACCTTAATGGTACTTTTGTCAGTAGTCTGATCACTACTTTTTGTTATTTATGCATTCATTTTTTTGATAAAACAAAATTAATAACAGAATTGAAATGTATTTTCTGATATGTACTATATTCAATTCAACTTTATTTATATAGCGCCAATTCACAACAAAGTCATCTCAAGGCGCATATATATATATATATATATATATATATATATATATATATATATATATATATATATATATATATATATATATATATATGAATACATTTTTGAGTTGCAACAGCTGTAGAAGAGGGAAGAGTGAGTGCTTTTATAAATTCAGTTTGACCGTTTGCTTGAAACCAGCTCAAAAGTCTGACTTATTTATTATTTAAACAGAAACTACGGAGGTCTCACAGTGACGTCTGGGAGAAAAAAATACCCCATGGCCACGGCTTACTAAGGCGTAGGAACAAGATCATTTATCTTCTAATTAAGATGGAATGCTTGTGGTTTCCCCGCAGGAAAGTTAGTTTGAAGCTGGATTTCAGTGCTCTTAACAGCACTTAAGTGGATCAATACTGTCTTTGGTGTCACCACTTTCATAGCAGCTGAACTGCTAGCAAAAATGTGCTGTAGCCCACTCTGAACTTCCATGTGGAAGTTGTAGCTAATCAAATTTTCTGTCTGTGGTAGACTTAGGCTAATAACCTAAATCCCTTTTGTATAGAATGGATTATCTGCAGCAAAATCATGCTGAGCTCACTGATATAGTTTACAAAATATAACTGGCATATCCTGTCCAATTATCATTATTGACAGAAGAGAGACTATCCAATTTCAGCTTCACCACAGCAAAGCCACAGGCATCCTGTCTTAATTACAACATGAATGATCTCATCCGCAGGCCTTATTTAGTTGCGGCTATGGGATATTTTAATTTTTCCCAAAGGTCATTGTGGGAAATCAGTAGGGTGGCGAAATTTCTGCAGTAATAAAAGAAGGATCTTTTTGAGAAAACATTCTGGGCTTAAGTGCCAGAAGCCACTCCCCCATGTTTTTCTGTCAGTTTAACATTGAGGGTAGGACATGGCTTTCTTTTAACGTTTAGAGACATTTAATAAGTAATTATAATTTACTCAAGGGAATAATTGTTGTTTATGTATTTTAAATGTGTTCCCAGCACCTGAAGCTCTAATGCAGGCCTTGGAGGACTTAGACTACCTGGCAGCACTGGATGATGATGGCAACTTGTCTGCGGTGGGCATCATAATGTCGGAGCTGCCACTGGAGCCACCGCTGGCTAAAGCTCTGATCGCTGCCTGCGAGTATGACTGTGTTGATGAACTTCTCACTATAGCTGCCATGCTCACAGGTAACTAAAGAAAAGTCCTTATTTGCCATATCTATAGTAAGGGCATTGGGAACTTAATAAATCTCATAATAATACTCATTCAGCATCATCAGAAGTAAAAAAAAAAAAAAAAAAAAAAAGGTCAAGAAGTTTATAAAAAAAAGGTGGTAGTACAACAGTGAATTTTATATTGTTGCAAAAATTTGCATCTTTCTTGGTTTAAAAAAAAAACACCTCCTAAATAAATAATAAAAAGGAACTCTGGTATTAGCTCACTGTAATAAATATTATCGTAATAGAAAAAAAACTACTTTACTCATTGTCATTTTAAAACAAGGAGATGCAAACGCTTGCACTGTCAAGGTGATGAATGCATTCAGTGAGATAAGAAAACATACAACTCCAATTCAAAATAGTTGGGAAGATGTAAATAAAAATGTAAATTAAAAACAGTATGCAATGATTTGCAAATCTCATCAACCCATAATCTATTCACAATAGAGCAGTGGTTCGATCCACGGTCCCGGTCATATGTCGAACAGCCCTTTCCCATCCCCAGCTGTGCAGTGCCGGTCCAAGCCTGGTAGAAATTGGGGAGGTTTGCCTCAGGAAGGTCATCTGGCGTAAAAAAAAAAAAAAAGTCAAACTGCGAAGTCTACAGTATCTAATATCATCAAAAGATCAGAGAATCAGAAGGATTCTCTGTGTGCAAAGGACAAGGCCAAAGGTCCAAACTGGATGCACGTGATCCTCTGGCCCTCAGGCAGCACTGCATTAAAAACAGGCATGAGTCTCTACTGGACATCACTGCATGGGCTCAGGAGCACTGTAATCTCAGTTCACTGTGCAATCCACAAATGTCAGTTAAAGCTGTTTAATTCTTTTGGAAACTATGGTAACGTGTCCTACTAACTAAAAAGTAGAGGGACCACCCACCTTGTTATTAGCGGACAGTTCAAAAGTCTGCATCTTCGGTGGTGTGGGGGGCATTAGTGCCTATGGCGTGGGCATTTTACAGATACGGGAAGGAAACATCAATGCTGAAAAGTACGTAGATGTTTTAGAGCAACATATTCTCCCATCCAGACAACGTCTCTTTCAGTGAAGACCCTGCATATTTCAGCAACAAGTTCCACCTTTTCTGAGATGTGTTGCTGACATCAAATTTTAAAATGAGCGAATATTTTCCATGAAATGGTAAAATGTCTCTGTTTCAACATCTGATATGATGTTTATGTTCTATTGTGAAAAAATTTTGGGTTAATAAGATTTGCAAATCATTGCATTCTGTTTTATTTACATTTCACACATCGTCCCAACTTTTTAAAATTGGGGTTGAATAAGATTAATTCACATTAGTAAAGATATGATAAATAGCCAAAGGCCCTTGACCTAATGATGTTATAGCTCTGCCATATCTGATTAAATAACGACCAACAACAGCAGATTTTCATCTGTACTTGTCTAAAATAAACCTGTTCTGATTTCAGCCCCTTCCTGCTTCATAACAGCAGAGCCCAACAGAGACGTTGCTGTTACACACTGGCGAAATCTAATGCACACCGAGGGGGACCACATGACACTTATTAATATTTATAACGCCTTCATAAATGGTATGCGCACTTTACCTATATACATTGTTTTTGTTTGTATTTTGGAATTGTGGCTTTAATATTAGCAATGTTGTTATTAGCCAGACAGAAAAGATCCCAGTGTTTTGGTTTTGTGTTTGGAGAATCCTAGAAAAGTCCTGAAATTTAACATCATCCTAACAGTGGGAACACGTCAATAGTGCTATTATTGTGTTGATTACCATACGTACTGTAGAAGATTTTCCTGAATTTGTGAATGCTGTGTGTGTGTGTGTGGTGTTCTTGCAGATAATCAGGACGAGGCTTGGTGCACGGCAAACTTCCTCAGTCACGCCTCCTTACGACTGGCTGTGGTGATCAGGGCAGAGCTGCTGGACGTAATGCAGAGAATAGAGCTTCCTGTTTCTCCCCCTGCTTTTGGATGCCAGGACAACTGCACTAATATAAAACGTGCTCTCATCTCAGGCTTCTTCCTCAAAGTAAATGCTTTGTTTTCTTCAAAAACTAGAAATTTTCTTTTCATTTATGTTTATATTAACTTTTTGTTAAATTACATTTCTTTAAATATGCATATATTCAATCATAAAATTATTGGAATGGCTATGTGGTTTCTTTGTTTTTGCTGTACAACAAAGACATGTTGGATCAAAAGATGAATATCAGACCAAAATTCACAATTTTAGCTTTTATGCAAACTCAAGCTATGGCAGAAGCTCCTCATTTGACTATTCAGGGTTACCCGTAGTCTTAAGAAATAAATCCTAGGGCTAAAATCAAGGGTGGTCTTTTCAAAGTATTTATTGTTTGAAATCTCACGACAAACCTGGATAACAAACATTGCCTGTCAGTCACACATTTCAATATTGTCATTCAGACATAAAAGGTGCTTTGTTCCATGTTGTTTAACTTGTATAGGTGTAAATATCTTCGAATAAGAACAAGATAATTCATGTTCTAATTAAGATACTTCAATAGGCTCAAAAATGGTAATTTGTTTTCTTTTGTCCTTCACAAAGATTTGTATTAAAATATTAAGTACAGCTTGGTGTGTTTATTGAAGCCGTGGTTTTGAGTTGTGTACCAGCTTGCTCTGTCTTAGGGTTTTTATTTTTGTCACGCAGTTTTATGTAATTCATGATAATCTGTACAGACACACCTCGAGAAAATTCCACTGACAGCCATTGAATTAATCAGTTGCATTATGAATAAATACTTTTAGGACACTGTGGACAGTTTTTCTTAGGTTTGTTTTAATAAAGACCTGTACTGCAACAGCTCTATCTTTACATTTATGAATTCTTCACAATTCATTGTGTTTTCGCTTTCTTTCTATGATGACAAATGTTCTTTTCTTCCGTAGGTGGCTCATGATGTGGATGGCTCGGGTAACTACCTCCTGCTAACTCACCGCCATGTGGCTCACCTGCATCCCTTCTCTTCCTACTTGTGTCGCGAGCCCTGCCCAAGACCCCCCAGCTGGGTCCTCTACCATGAATTCACTATCTCCAGCGATAACTGCATTTGCATCGCTTCTGAAGTCCACCCTCAGATGTGAGTCAGAGGGGGACTTTGGTTACAGAAATGCTTTTGAGTTTAAACTTGATGCTTACAAGATTTACACATCACCTTTTATTATTTTAGATGCGTTTCTTGGTTAAGCTGTTAACAGTCGCAAGAAAAAGTTATAGCACTATTTGCAATTTCCTGGTTTTCTACACAAATTGGTCATGAAATGTGATTTACTAATTACATAATAATCCCAAGCAAGTGCTTCCTGTAGCTGTGCATTAGACCTGCACAAGGGAAGGAAGATTTTTGAAAAGGACCATTCTTCCTTCCAGAACAGCTTCAGCGTAGCTCTATCATTAAGAAGTCTAGGGTGAACACTTCTCTTGCTTCCCGAGCATCTCCTACTCCGAAAGGTAGATTTTATGGCCCCAAAGCCATTTTGTAGTAAATTTACTCTAATGATTTGTCCTGCTGCATTACCTAGCTTCTTCTGACTTTCAGCCACCCTGACATTGTCCTGTAGTATACCTTGATTATATTTGGGAACTTCTATTAAGAGTAGTCACAATACCAAATTGTGTCTATATAAAGACAACATGTCTACAGTAACTGTGTACTGATGAATATCTTAAGTTTCTCAGATTACTCTGTTTCCTTTTCCAGCTACAAAAAACCAACAAGTCTTAATATTAAATATTTTGAGAGCTCTGTTTTTGTGAAGCATGGCTCTTATCAGCTGATGCTGCTTGTGGGTATGTTTAATAAGGACATGCGACAACAAATAGTGGTTGTGTTGTAATTTGCTTAGAAAATGCGTTTGATGATAATTGTGGTTTTGGTGAAGATCAGATCACATTGCATGACGAGTTTCTGCAGAAAACCAGGAAACTGCAAACAGTGCCATTATTGTGTTTTGCGATTGTATAGATATTCATCTGGGCCAATCTACACATTTCGATCAATGCCTATTTATAGACTTAATTTCAAATGCTGTACTTTACACATTATTGACATCTTTAATGATATCCTTTTAATAAAATCCTAAACAGGGAATTATCCCGCTTTGTTCGTTTCAACATGAGCACTGTAACTTAATAATCAATCACCTTTAGACATTTAATGTCAATTGAGAAAAAAAAAACGTGTTCATGTTTATCATATCGTGTGTGATAACAACTGTCTGGTGCAGAGAGCACTGATCTTCCATTTTGCTGTTCGTTCTTCACATTGACATAATCATAAGTGATGGAAGGGCACAAGTACCATGCAAACGGAAGTTTAAAGATGTTTCTGCCATCCGTTTGTTATGAAATAGAAGTGGAAATGAGTTTCCGTACGCCATTAGTTCAACACTGAGTGAAAACGGAAACCAGTTGCTATTATTATTCACATTACACTGGATCCCAACTTCTTGTTGGTCATACTGGTCATGAAATAAACCAGTTAATCCATTTGTGAAAAGCTGAATAAAAAGTGAATAAGTAAAATTTTAGCTCTATTCATTCACACTATCTGAGGTACAGTGAGATTCTTTGTGATTTTAGGTCCAGCAGCATACTTAATACACGGACATGTGACTGACCGCTCTCTTGGAAGAAAAGTGTATTTTCCAAAATGTTGGAATAATTTGTGTAATAAATGTTCCTTTCTCTTAGGGCCACTAACAACATTACATGGTTTAATATTTGTCTGTAGAGGGGCAGGTCTTACCACACTTAATAACAATCCATTAACACCTTCAGCTAACTGGTGATTTTTTTTTTTCCCCCCTGTGGTGCAGGCTTGTCGAGCTGGCCCCTATGTACTACCTGGGAAACCTACCATCAAGTGATGGTAAGGAGCTGCTGATGGAGCTGAGGCAGAGTCTCGAGCCTCATGGGTACAAGCAGGACAGAGTGTCAGCTGATCATAGCAGGACTCACAGAGACAGTGATGGGACGGGAGAAACTCAGTCCAGCACTGAGCTCTGTGTTGTCCAATAATAAAAAAAGAAGAGATGAAGCTGCTCAGGAGAAAAACATGTATCTGTCACTTTATTGTTTGAGATTAGATTTGGTACTTTGAATAATTTAGAAGTCATTTTTATGTGTGATTTTAAAAGTGACTTTTCCTTAAAAACACTAAATAATAATGTAAAAACAATGTGGTGTTAAATTTTCCACACAGTGACTGGTAAATATTGAAACCTTTTCATATTCTTCATGCTTTGTTGTGCTGTTCTCTTGACCTGGTTTAAAATGTATTTTCTAATGTGTTTTTTATGTTTTCTATAGAATATTTCCTGAAACCAGTCTCAGAAGTTTGTATCACTACTGTCACTGTGTAACTGTGTCATTTGATGTGACACAATTATATTTTTAAATAAAAAACAAAAATGTCAAAAAGTAAAGGACATTAAAGCTTAAAAACACTTGTTAAAAGCAATAACACTTACTCCTTTTGGTGAGCTCAGCTGCTGTTACTGTGCAACCTTTAACCTCTATGCAGATCTGGGTTCTCAGGATTGGCTGTGACCTGTGCTGAGATACTGTAGCCGTGATGCACACAGCTTGTTTTTTGCTTGTTGATAGTTAATGTCCACAATATATGTTTGGATTTTCCTCTTAAATCTTTGTTCTGCCTTGTTCTGTCAGACTTTGTGTCAAAAATGAACACAATAACTTGTGTAAAGTTAAATAATATGTCCTATTGAATAGGATTCATCTATCAGGACAGAATGAGCTTCTAATAAAAGTGGGTTTTCATATTTGAAGTTTGTCAACTGATTGTTCTCATATGACTGTCTCAGTGAGCTTCACTGTGGTCACTGTCTACACAACTAATTCTGGCGATTTCCGGATTAATTTCTTAGTATTTTTGGTTTTATTCATGTTGAATTCAGGCCATTACACATGCTCATTTATTAATGAAGTGGGCTGTGTTCAGCAGGGGAGGAGAACTGCTAACTGGTTAAGGATTTTGTCAACCACTCTCCTGCAACACATCCACTGTGGAGGAAGCACAATATCAACGTAGGATGAAGCCTCGCTCATAGCAGGAGAAAGGTGGACAGATTACTGTAGAGATTATAGCAGTGTTCAAATGGATTCAGAGAAGCTTAAAACTGTTAAAATCTGGTGGTTTGAATATAAAAATATATTATTTATATAATAATGTCTTGAAGTAATAAATACTGAGGAGTTCCTCAGATCAAACTATATTCCGTTTTGCTTTGTGTAGCTGCAGACTTCTCAGAGTGGTCGTGCTGACCCTTGTCCTGCAGTGTACAGTATATGTACTGTATATGTTTTAGTAAGATACTTTGGTTTGGTCATTAAGAGTTGGTCAGTAAGCACCACGCAAAGTTGTCAGAGCCACCTGCACTTTAACTAGTGCTTAACAGTGAAGAAGCTTTTGACTAATACGTGGAGCAGGTGTTTTAAGCCATAGGTCTGAACATTTACCAAGAAAATCATTAAGTAGTTCACTCAATAACAATTTAAAAACTGAATATTATGCAAAAATGTAAGGGGGTCATTTGCCTCTGAGGATTATTTATTGTGTGTATGTGATCACAACCAAACTTGTTTGTACGCTAACATGTACTTAAAACGTACTTACATGTGTTGCCTTTAACAGGGCAGTGTATTATCAGACACAGCAGTAACTCAGAGACAGGGACGACTGGAAATATTGTACACTATATGTACGTGTTGAAAATTTCAGAACATCGGCTTTTTATCGATCATTTATTGTTATTGATAAATTAGTGGCGAACGTGACTAATGCTTGTGGAAAGAGCCTTTGGTCGTCTCAGCAGCAGCAGAGCTAATGGCCATTGGCTGGTTCTTCAGAGCAGCATCCCTCATGGTGTGATACTCATGCTCATTCTGCTTAAACATCTTCAGCTCCATCTCAGTTTGTATACGTATGGACTGAAGGCAAAAAGACACAAGATTATTGATGGTGTTTAACTTCCAAATTATGCTCAGAAAATCATATTTTTGCCAAGCATAAAGCAAACCACTGTATAACAGACCTCCAGGTCTCTGGTGATGGAGTGGTTGGGTCCGTGGGTGATCATGAGAATGCCATAGGCCTTGCAGATGAAGCCATGGCCAACTTCAATCAGCCCAGCATGCCAGTGGGTAACCCCTGCCCGCATAAGGGCCATGCCCAACTGAGCGTTGTTTGGGTGGTACAACTTCCTGTTCGAGAGAGGGGGGAGAACAGTGAAAGGAGCCAGTGAAGGATCCCTCTTAGCTAAACAGTATTTGTGAATTGGGACCATAAAAATTTATAACATTTTTTAATATAAATTTAATAACATTTATAGTATTTATTTATTTATTTATTTATTACCATCGTATGACATAACTACAAAGTTAATGTCATACAGTGGTGACAAATAAATGTGGCGTGAGAGGACAGGAGAGAGGGACGAAAGGAGCTCAGTGCATCGGGGGATGGGTCCCCCAGCATTCATCTGAACATAACTCTTTTGTAGAAGGTTTTTCTTTGTCCATGTGGTCAGCAAGAAACTTTAGTGGAGCTTTAAGGTGTTGGTTTTAGAGCAGAAACTTCTTTCTTGGACAGCAGCCTTTCAGTCCATGGAGATGTAAAACTCACTTGAATGTAGACAGTGACACTGGTGTTCCAGCAGCTTCTACTTTACAACAGACCTGTGTCATAATGGTTCCTGGGTTTTTCCTGAACCAATGTCCCCTAAGCTGAGTCACACAGTTCTGGTCTTCTTCCAGACCTTGGAAGGTCGCTCCACCTCCCAATCACTGTGGGTTCATGTATGTATGTATTATTTAAACTGATTATGTTATAATCTGCAGTTCTTTGGACTTTTATGTTGGTACAGAGAAGCTACCAGCTGTAAACAGTCATGATCACTATTTGCCAAACTTGGGTTTGGCAAATTAAGTCATTTTAGGTCTTTCAGCACAACCTAACTAATAATCTAAGTGGATTTTTGTATAATCCAGTGTTGATGTCAGAAAACTCTAAATCATTTAAACCCTGTGCATATGTAAGCATGTACAGTGCCTTGAAAAAGTCCATAGCAATGGTACATAATTGTGAAGTGAAAGTAAAATTATAAAGGATTTTCAAAATGTTTTACAAATAAATATCTGAAAAGTGTGGCGTGGATTTCTATTTAGCCCCCATGAGTAAATACTTTGTACACCCCTAGAAAGATGCTTTCCAACCATATTGTTACTCTAGATGGCATAAGTCTGGCCTCCAGTACTACTGCAAGGAACCTTGGAGTTATTTTTGACCAGGATTTGTCCTTTACCTCACATATAAAACAACATTTTAGCACAATTAATTCAAAATGCTGAGTGCTGACTGGAATAAGCAAGAGAGATCATATTTCACCTTTACTCCACTGGCTTCCCATAAAATCTAGAATAGAATTTAAAACCCTGTTTCTTACTGTCAAGCTCTATCATATCTAAAATACCTCATGGTTCCATCCCAGTAGACACTTCCATCTCAGAATGCAGGCCTACTTGTGGAATTTCCAATGGTAGAATGGGAGGTAGAGCCTTTAGCTATCAAGCTCCTCTCCTGTGGAACCAGCTCCCAGTTCAGATTCAGGAAGCAGACACCCTCTGTACTTTTAAGTCTAGGCTTAAAACCTTCCTCTTTGATAAAGCATTTAGTTTATTATAGTTATGCTGCTATAGGCTTAGACTGCTGGGGGACCCACCCCCCAATGCACTGAGCTCCTTTCCTCCTCTTGACCATCTCTTCTCTCCTCTCACCCCACAATTGTCACCATGTATGTCATTAATTATCTGTCTTTTCTCCCGTAGTTGTCTTTGTCCTTCTCTGTCCCCCTCTCTCTGTCCCTCTCTGCAGTTTTCCATGGACTTTGAAGCTGTGTGTTTTCCAGCGTGCAGCTACTGGTCCTACCAACCTGCCCGATGTTTAGTTGTTGCTTTTGTTGCTCTTTTCCTTTTCTCTCTATTGCATAAATTCCCAATACAATAACTTTACATTTGTGGTCGTAACGTGACAAAAGGGTATGACTACTTTTTCAAGGCACGGAGTGTATGTCTTTATTATTATTATTATTATTATTATTACTTAGGAAAATAAGAAATAAATAATTTAAAGCCCATGATGGGCCTATGTAAACTTTGTATACTGATTATGAGTCTTGCAGAAGCCATATGTGTTCATTGACATCATTTTTTCGGGTGGATGTCCCTTCATGACAACACGTTCTGTCACCACTCACATGTATCCCTCCACCATCCTGCGGGTCAAGTCTGCAGCCTCTGCGAAGTGTTTCAGATATGACAGCACCTCGCTGGCAACGCTGAGCACACGCAGCTTGTAGAGGTGAGTGTCAGCCAGGATGTTCTCCTGCTTCCCCAGACACTCCTGACACAGCTTCACCACCTGAGAGAGGACGGACAAAATGACGCTGACACACGTGTTGACAAAAGAATATGAATTGAGAAAAAAGAAGGGAGAAGGAAAAGAAGAGAAGCTGATAGTAGTGAGGTGAGGTGTACCTCATGGTAATCTCCTTTTATACGGGACTTCTCAATCTTCTCCAGACACTCTTTACTAAAGGCAGTCACCTCTTTTACCTTATCAGCAGGGGGCTGACAGCAAAACAGGACAAATCAAGAAACAAAGAAAAAGTTAAATATCTTTATTCTGTCATAGTTTTTAAATGTGTATTGTCTTTTTAGATTGCAACATTCCCTGTGTCTCACTTTTTTCTCTCCGCTCTCTGCGACAGCCATCATCAGCTCATCTTTGATGTGGTGGCTGCAGTGCTCGCAGGCGCAGTCAAAGAGGAACTGCTCCCTCAGCTTCTTTTTGCGGTCAGCAGACAGATTGAGGAAGTCCACGTAGCTCACAGTCAGCTCCTCACCCTCAGGGATTTTCTGCAGAGTTCGCAGCTCGATTCTGGAGGAAGAGCAGCAACAAATGAGAAGTAACAATGTAGTAGTATTTGGCTGGGTTATACTGCCAAATATATATTTGCCAAAAAATAATGAACCCCCCTCCAAGCTACACCAAGTCAGAGTGTGGCAGTTTTTTTTTTATATAATTAGTAAATTCTTGGACCAGTTTAGCTTGATAAGAGAGAACATATGAACCACTGTGTGAGTTTTAAGATGAAGCTGCTACCCAAGCCAGCCACCGAAGCTTAGCTTCAACAAAGAGAATGTAGATATGACATTGGATCAAGCGGCTGAGTGTGCAAAGATTTGGATAGGTCTAAATAAAGTTTTCAAGAATAGCAATCCTTACTGAAAGTCATTTAACTGCATTATTATAACTGACATGCAGTTTATGCTTTTTTGTGTCTGAATGTCCTAAATCAGTGCATGACAGCTTTTAGTGAGTAGAAGTGAAAGATCATTGTTGTTCAGTAACTATTCACACCTGGCCAGTGCTGTGTGTGTATGTGTGTTTGTGTGTGTGTCAATAAACAAACATGTTACCAAGTGTAACAGTGCAGCACCCTGATGTGGATTTAGTAGTTTGAGGCTACAATATGTAAGAGCATGAGACTTGAAAGAAATCCACTTTGCTGTACTCAGCCCTGCTTCTCCCTGCTCTATTATGTTCCACCACCATCTGCCCAGCACTGGTAAAAGTAAAAGTACAATCAATTCGAATGTTTTAAAACTTACATATTAGGAAGAAATAATTGAATTTCTCTAAATGATCAGAAGGGTGAGTGTCACTCACAAATGTGTGAGGGAAGTAAAAAGTGAACATCTCTGCACTACTGTCAGTCTGTATCACAGTATGCACTGACTGTAAGACAAGGTTTGGAGCATATTTCTAGTAAAATCTTTTTTTAAAAAGTTTAGAGGTTCTGGTGAGGAGACTGGCTTTGTTTGTTTATCAAGGACAAGTGTTAAATTATCTTCTAAACATGTTTAATGCTGAATTAACTTGACAGAGATCATTAATAACTCATCAATAAGTCATTTATCATTTCTATAAAGCATAAAGCATAACACGCTATAAAGAGTGTTTTGAATTCAGTCATGTGACGCTACCCGCTTGCTTGAATAGAAAGCCTCCAGATAATCTCGCCACAGTTCTCAACATATTCTAGTTATTATGTAGTAAATCAAATTGACTTAAGACACATTTTATGGCCAATGATGTGTGTGTGTCTCTGTTTCAGCTAGTTTAAAGCTATTAACGCCACTGCACACATCATGTGACAGGTCGAGGGGTAAATATGTGTAATACATACCTGCTCTGAGAGTGGAGAGCAGAACTCAGAGCTGACTGGCTACAAATAAAAGAGATAAGCAGTCAATGTATAGCTTTCTATAAGTTGCATAGGGTTGATATTAAGCTTTTGTTTAAGCCAATAACAAGTCAGTATTATTCACATGATCCATTGAAATCAAGTTTTACTATTATAAATTATGCTGCGCTCACATAATCCATATATCTACAGAATGTACTGGTGGGTACCTACTTGCCATGGTTGAGGATGACAGTGCAGTTGGGCCAGCAGTCATGGTTGACCAGACACAAGTTGGGGAAAAGGCCGACGCCAACAGCCTGCAAGCCCCTCTGATCACTCAGCGTGAAGGCATTACACTTGATCTACAGAGACGCACAGAGGTCAAATGGTTCCGTTGTCACTTTGCTGATATGTAACGCATTACTTAATTAAGATTAATGAAGCACTTTACAAAAATTCACACTTACAATGCCAAACATCTTTGTGATGCAGTCACTGGAGAGCTGCTTTCTTCCACAAGACCAGTATTCAAGGAAGCTGTGGACGTCTGTCTTGAGATGCTTGAGATCTTCTTCAGGCAGGTCAGACACATGGTCTTCCAAATGATCCACAGGGATCAGCTGACTGTCTGACACAATGCCTGTGTCCTTATGTATGCGCCACAGCACCCGAGCGGCCAGACTGTGCAGGGAAGAAGAGGAGACATGAGCCGGTTAGTGAGTCTAGCTCTGATTCAGTCCTAGACAGATAAAAAAGTCTTTCTGTCCAAAGCTCAGACCTGTTCTTCCCCCCAGATGGATTTAGAGGGAGTCTGGTCCACATAACAGCAGGATGACTATTCTGCTGATTGTGCAGTGCACTCTTATAAATATGCTCAGTGATGATGGACACTTAAAAAAGGCTGTCCTCATTATTTTTGCTTTGTGCCTACATCCCCAAAACTACCCCCAGTGCAATTTAACTACCGACGATTCAGACAGAGATTTAAGATTATTGTGCTAGTAATCATCACCACCATCATGATTATCATCATCATCATACTCGTATTCATTCTGAGGGGGAATAAATGTATCTACCAAAAGTCATGACAGTCTATCCATAGTTGAAACATTTCACTCAAAACCACAAAGGTCAGTAGATCATCAATGTCAGCACAGTATTTGTTCTCAGGAATGTTTGTGCAGAATCAAAGTGGTGCACCAACACTGTACCCACAGACCCTAAAACGTCCTAAAAGCACATACTGCTTTCGCTGAGGAGCATGGATATCAACATTCAACCTCCTCAGTGTGTGTGTGGTCAGTTATGGTTTATTTGTGACACATGGGGAAGCTCAGGATTCACTAAACCCACTGGAAGTCACCCTCTGGGCACAAACACAAAGATCTGAATCTAATTTCACCCCCTTCTGGCAAATAGTTGTTCAGATTGACGGGGACTGTGGCGCAGGAAGGTAGAGCGGTCGTCCACCCCATTGTTTGTTTGATCCTGGCTCCTCCGGTCAAGCATTCAAGTGTCCTTGAGCAAGACACTGAACCCCAACTTAGTTGCTCCCGGTGAGTGTTGGTCGGCTACATAGCAGCTCCCCCATCAGTGTGTGAGTGAGTGTGTGTGGTGAATGAAAAGCAGTGTAAAGCGCTTTGAGCGCCAATAGGTAAAAAATGCACTATATAAGTGCAATTTAAGTGTTGACCACCTGAACATACAGTAATAATTTAATAATAATAATAATTTAAACTTGCAGTTTGTTCCTAACATATGTGAAACCACCAAGCAGCTGTGGCATTAACAAAGTGACTGTATCAGATTTAAGACAAAAGCATCTTTTTAGGGTCGTCTTAATTCCTGTCCAATGACACTTTTACTAATTGTGTCCTGCAGCATCTTCACACAGGATGGACACTTACCGGACATTCTCATTGGGTGCCCTGATAATCTTCCTGATGGCTGCACACTCCTGCTTATGTTCTTCCCAGCATGCAGTCTGGCAGGTACGGTTGCAATAGTGGGCAAACTTGCACTGAGCACATCGGTGCAGCTTAGCCTGGTGCCGGAAACAGCTGTGGCAAACCTGAGAGGCCAAACTGACAGACAAAACAGAGATGCATCAAAAACAAGTTTTACTTGTCACAACACTGCTGTGAGAGGTGTTGTGTGATTGTTTTATATCATGTGAGGGTTTAGCACAAAAGAGGGTTCAACTTTTCACAGTGTGGCACCAGTTTTTCCTTTTCCATTCAACATCAAATCCCTGCAACATGTTACCCACAGACAGGAACTAATCATGTTTCAGTCAAATTGGACATATTCGATAAAATATGAATTATTGTCAAGGTCTATCAAAATTGCAGCTCTGCACCGTGCTGGACTAAATATTTTTTGCACTTGACGTGTCTATCATGTGGTTTGGTCCAGCTCCTTCTGAGACGTACAACCCCAATTCAAAAAAAGTTGGACCAATTTGTAAAACACAAATAAAATCGGAATGCAATGATTTCCAAATCTCATCAACCCATATTTTATTCACAATAGAGCATTAACAAGATATCAGATGTTGAAACTAAGACATTTTATTAATTCATGGAAAATATTAGCTCATTTTGAACTTAATGGCAGCAACATTTCTGAAAAAATTCCGAGCAGGGTGATGGTTACTATTGTGTAGCATCCCCTCTTCTTTTAACAACTGTCATAGACAATAGTAATACAGGTTCAAAACAAACACCTATAGACATGACAGTAATATTTGAATGTCTCTTCACCCCATCGGTGGACGTCTGTTACAGGTAGGGAATTTGAACATTCTCTCAAGACATTAAGTCATTACCAGGTGTCTTCTGTCCACAATAGTATAGGCAATAAAAGATAAGTATCAAAGTTCAAAATAAGTTAGAGACGTCTAAAATGGGTAAATACATATTACATATTAAAAACTAATGCAATAATAACACATTTCCTTTTAACACCACATTCTATGCCTTTAAACACAGGTTCTGTTATAATGATTAATGTGACTCTGAATGTTGACTAATCATCACATCCACATTTCCTTTGTCTTTATACAGTAGAAATGTCCATTACACATCCATATAAGTTTCAAATGAAAGTTTTTGAAGTGTATTTTTTGTCTCTTTTTTTGTCTTCGTAATTCATCAGAAGTAAAGCTCATCAGTTTAAGAAGTAACATGTATCTGAAGGTTCACTTACTGGTGAATCAGTACACACAGAGTATTCATGTATGTTCTGTTTTAGTAACTTTTTAGTAATTTAAATTATTTTACAAGTTTTAATTTTGCCGTAAAACATTTTTGTAATCGATTTTGTATCAATAAAAGCCTAATTAAATCAACTATGGTTTGATGAACTTCGTTTTATGGGAGCTGTAAGTTTAATTATTATTATTACAAAACGTATCAAATGCTGAAACTGAGAAATTTGGATGTTTTCTGAAAAATATATGCTCACTTTTAATTTGTTAATGCAGCAGGAGGTGATGCATCACTGGTAAATATGCCCCCATAAAAAGTTTTCGTATTGTTTCCTGCATTAAAGTAAAAATGTGCATATATTTAAACCAAAACATTCGACATATAGTCTTTTTACTACAACAAAAAGTATTATTTATATTTATTTAGTCCCAACTCATCTTGAAATTAGGTTTTTACAAGAAGACTTCTTTAGTGAGACTGAGGAGAGGGACAAAACCAGTCCAAGAAGGCTTCAAGCATTTTCAGCAGACTGGATGTCAACAACATACAGAAGCCTCGAGTGTTTGTGTGTGTGTCTGTGTGTATAGGGTGGACAACCGCTCTACCTTCCTATATCCGTGTGTGTGGCTGTGTGAATTCACAGGTCTTAGAGGACAGCAGCATGCGTCTGTGTTTAAACAGTTTATCTGGCACAGTCTCCCTGTCCAAAGGACACACACACACACACACACACACACTTGCTCCCAGTCAGCCTTACATTAGGCAGATCTTCTCAGTGCATGCCTGCTGTGTTGGACTCTCTCAGTGACTCATCCTACATCCAGAAGCTACTCTTATATGGTTTTAACTTTTGTGTCTGTGTGTAACATTCCAGCCCACAAACAAACCACATTGGTTTTGCAGAAAAGGACAGAATAGTATGTGCATATATTATTGTCCAACATTCAATATTCTTATTTTGTTGCAGAATTAGTGGAGTCTTCTGTTTGCTTCCTTAAAACGAACAATATATAGTATATTAAGATGATCAGTAAGCTTCAGCCATTTTGGTGGGTTTATTTTTGAACAGGACAGAAGCAGGTTAAGCTGTCTGACGTTTAAAAAGTCCAGCTCCTGATATTTAGTAAAGCAGGTAATCTCTGAAACTGAAACATGTTGAGAGTTTTAACCTTTTCCGTTTTTGATAATAACAAAAAACACTATAGTTGATTTCTATAGCAAAGAACCCGCTGCTGCAGTATGAGGCTTCCAAACTTCTCAGTCTGCTTTCTGTACTCATTCATAATGTATATACAGCCATTTCTTGTTTTCCTGTAAGGTGATAAAAACACAGACCTTGAACTATTAAACAAAATTAATGTAGCATATAAACAATATCTAAATATCATAATTATCACTCATGCCACAAAGAAAATGTAATTTGCCCACTATTGGTGAGACTGAGACATGATGTTCCTCAAACCTCTAAGAGAATCTTTTTCTCTCAATGTTTAGTTTATATATATATATATATATATATATATATATATATATATATATATATATATATATATATATATATATATATATATATATATATAGATGCCTCCTTGCTCTTGAATCTAAATCCAAAAATATATCCTGCTCAAGTTCACATGACACCTTGACAGATTTCTTGTTGCTGGTGTCATGACCATTTGGGAATGCAGAAAGGAGGTCATAGCTCAGAAAAGGTTCAAGAAGTCTGACCTACAGCCCACCTGCAGGGGATCCACCAGATCTGCAAAGAGTCGCCTCATTATGAAGAAATCTGCTGTAATCCAGAGACTCATACCTGTCAAAGACCACAGCGGAGAAACTGGGCTCTGCAAAGACCACTTCCCCAGTGCTGAGCTCTCTGTTGGCTTTTAGACCTCGGCCTTTCTTCCCTGCATCAAACAGAACAGCATTCTCCATGTTCCCCACAGTCATTGTGCTGGCCAAACAAAACACAGAGGAGACAGAGAGGAAAGAGACGGGAGCTGAGAGTGGGACGGGCTCAGGGACAAGGCTGCAGAGACTGGAGAGTTCTCACGAAATTCTCCCCAACATTCAGGAACACATGCCTTCTCCTTAACCCAACCCCTGCTAACGCTAAAAATAAATTAGCCCCCTCTAGGGGTTGTCACACCTCCACAGTGTGGGATGGGGAGTGAGGTGTGGTAGATGAGACAGGCTGGGCAGCAGCGGGGTGGTAGTAAAGGTAAACGGGAACTGTGGGTGCTGTCCCCTTGTTTGGGTTGGTTCCTCCTGTGGTATTTTGGTCCGTAGCAGCTGTGGCTGTCTGTCAGAGGCACATGACAGGAAACAGAGCCGCTCATACACTCAGTGGAAGCGGCTCTGCTCTATGGGTTTTTTCTTTCTCACAAGCTGTAAACACAACACAGACATACTGCATTATTACCAGATCAAGATGATTGGATACACTTGTTTGCAATGAGTTGCTCATTTACACCTCCAGTAGCAACATGGAACACTCAGAGTTCAGAGAGCAGAGTTTGTGATAATGAGGATGATGATGAATCTGATTAATCTATTACATAGTATCTCTCCTTTACTTCTGCTTTTGGTCTCCACCATCTCCTGAGGAAATTATCTGACTTCATTTGCTAAACGGCTTTAGCATCAGTTTGTAGTTTCAACCTACAAACATTAACTCATTTGTTGCTAGTTTATTCTTTTTCTCAAACAAATTCATTTTTCATTTAATATTTTCGCATCTAGTAGGGACTAATAATTAGTGTAAATCAGAGGACAATACAGTAGATCCATAGCACCCAGTAGTTTTCCTTGGAAGATACAGTACATAGTACACTTTGGGAGTTATGTTGCATGTGCATTCATTTAAATGTGAATAAATTCAATTCAATTCAACTTTATTTATATAGCGCCAATTCACAACAAAGTCATCTCAAGGCACTTTACAGAATAAAGTCAATACTCTAAAGATGTATAGAGAGAACCCATCAATTCCCCCTATGAGCAACAGTCGAGAGGAAAAACTCCCTTTAACAGAAGAAACCTCCAGCAGAACCAGGCTCAGGGTGGACGGTCATCTGCCTTGACCGGTTGGGGTGAGTGGAAAGTGAAGAGAGAAAAGGACAGAGCAACAAAAAGCAACAACAAAACATCGGGCAGGTTGGTTGGACCAGTAGCTGCACGCTGGAAGACACACAGCTTAATAGTAGGTTCAACAGAACTATGGCTCTTAGTCAGTCTGGCTACAGTGCTGAACAGAAACCGGGGTTGTTCTTGTTTTCTTCTAATAATGATGAATAATATGCTGTTCTGGCATCACAGGAGCTTTTTTGTAGATTTTTAAACAGTTTTTCCAGGCTAAATGAGATTCTTCTAAATTTCTGGAACAACACTTCCTTTCTAACTTTCGTGTTGCCTGTTTGTGAACTATACCATGGAGATCACCTCTTCTGGTTTAAATGGTAAATGTTCTGCACTTATATAGCGCTTTTCTACCAATTGGCACTCAAAGCACTTCACACTGCTTCTTATTTACCCATTCACACTCACACAGCTGGCCAACACTCACCGGGAGGAACTAAGTTGGGGTTTAGTGTCTTGCTAAAGGACACTTTGACATGTGACCAGAGGAGCCGGGGATTGAACCAACAACTGTGAGATTGGTGGACCACTGCTCTACCTTCCTGCACCACAGCCCACTGCCTTCTTTTTCAGAGGGGCAACACTATCGAGTATTGTACGTAGTGAGGCTGCAGAATTGTCAACAAGATAATCTTCACTTAAGCATCTGCTATAGTGGAATTTTTCCCTAACTGCTGTTTAGTCCGTTATTGTAAATTCAAATGTTATTAAAAAATGATCAGACAGAACAGAGTTGTGAGGAAATATTGTTAAATTATCTGTTTCAATTCCATACGTAAGGACAAGGTCTAACTGTGACTAAAACAGTGAGTGGGTTTATTTACATTTTGGGAAAAACCAATTGAATCTAATAATGAATTAAATTCAGTGCTGAGACAGTTACTGTCAGCATCTACATGAATGTTAAAGTCACCCACTATAATGACTTTATCTGTACTAAGCACTAAATCAGATAGAAAATCAGAAAATTCAATCAAAAACTCTGAATAAGGGACTGGAGGATGGTACATGATAACAAATAATAGTGGTTTTTGAGTGTTTGGATGTGAAAGGCTAAGAGTAAGACTCTCAAATGAGTTATAACTATATTTAGGTCTAGGAATTATTGATAAGCTAGAATGGAAGATTGCTGCTACTCCTCCACCTCAGCCTGTGCATCTAGGAACATGATCATTAATATGACTCATTTAAACTGACATATTCTTCTTGTTGCGACCAAGTTTCAGTGAGACAAAATAAATCAAATTGATGATCAGTTATTAAGTCATTTACTAACAGAGATTTAGAAGAGAGAGATCTGATATTTAATAATCAACATTTAATAGTTTTGGAGTTTTGTTCTGTAAGAGGATCAGTCTTAACTTTTATTAGATTATCATGATTAACTGCACCATCTAAAGTAGGATGGATGCCATCTCTCCTAATCAGCCTAGGTTTTCCCCAAAAACGTTTCCAATTGTCTGTGTAGCCCACATCGTTTGCTGGGCACCACCTAGACAGCCATGTTGTCACTGGTCAGATTTGGCAGGGGTCCAGAGAAAACTACGGAGTCCGACATTGTTTATACTGGAAAGTTGTCCAGGGAGGACCCCGCCTTTCGCCCAATGACAGCTGGAATAGGCTCCCAGCTGTCATATGTGGGCCCCACAATGTGAATCTGAATGACTTTGATGACCCAGTGCTTCTTCTTTTGCACCAACAAGTATCCAAAAATAATAGGGACCATAAGACCACTATACAGAGCCTAGCCTTATTGTACCCTACTATTACATGGTCTGGGGGGCCAAAATGGACTTTGCAACTGTCCCTGTTGCAAATTAGCAAGTGTAAAGAGTACTCCAGCATAAGTGTACCATACATGCTCTAAAATGTACTTAAATCAAAGTAATAATACTCTGCTCACTAACAAAATCAAATTATTTTAAAATGACCGAATATGATGC
Source organism: Channa maculata (assembly GCA_020496755.1). Lineage (NCBI taxonomy): Eukaryota > Metazoa > Chordata > Actinopteri > Anabantiformes > Channidae > Channa > Channa maculata. The sequence continues at coordinate 1,474,757 of CM035615.1, read as the reverse complement.
TGTTGGTTAAATAAATGTCTATTTCAAATTTGTTCCATAAAAACTTTTAAAGATTAAAATTATGACAAGAAACCCAACAGATTCCTAATAATGAATAAACATTAAGAACAGAGACTGTGTTACTATAAAACCCTAGTGTGGAACAAAACCAGCAGCAGGCGAAGGTGGAGCTGATTTTAACCACTTTATGTATCAACATGCAGGCTGAGTCTGTTTTGTATAACAGCTGTCAATCTTCAAAGCAACTAAAGCCCTGAAATAAATGTAGTGAAGTAAAAGTAACATAAATGGAAATATTACAGTAAGTTTGTACCAAAGTACAGTTGTTGTTTTGGTTTTTTGTCCTTTCAGCTTATCCTGTGAGTTCAGTGTCGCCACAACGGATCATTGTCCGCATGTTAATTTGGCACAGTTTTTACACCGGATGCCCTTCCTGACACAGCGCTCCCCAATTTCTACCGGCACTGCACAGCTGGGGAGGGGAATGGGCTGTTATGGGTTCAGTGTCTTGCCCAGAGACACTTCGACAGCCACCCCATTTGTATCAAAGTACAGTACTTGAGTAAATATAATGAGTCGCGTATCACCTAAGATCCCAGTACACCAGTGTCTTTTACGCCCACCCTCAAGACCAACTTTAAAGTTTGGTCTCTATCTGGCCAGGTGGTAAGAAACATTTCTAATTTGAATGATGGACACAAGAGAAAACCTTGGAATGTAGGTTTTATTATGGATTTCAATTGAATTGTTGTTCTTTTTACCTTGGTCACTAATGGAACAGTAAGTTCACACAGTTCATTCGACAGACAAATCTGTACCTTCAGTTCCGTCCCTGCAACACTCAGCAAACCACTTCTCTGACAGCCCTGTTTATAATAAAGCAGGGGACGGTTCAAGAAACGTGAAACAGAGCAAACAAACTTAAATGACATTCTTCATTGTGGACTTTGTCGTTTGTCCCATTAAAAATCAGCAGTGCACTTGTGGTGTAAATCAAGTGAATGAAAGGGGTGAGGGGGTTGTATATTTAAACATCAAGAGTTACAGTAATTAGCTCAAAACACGCCTAAAAGTTTTTTTGTAATAAGATGAGTGAGAAATGTAAAATGCCTTAATTTTATAGTATAGTGGTAAAGACAGACGACATGACAGCTCTCCAGAAGTGAGGCCATCTTAAGCCGGAGTTATTGTATAAGCCATTTAAAGGATGCTCTGCAAATTATATTTGAGAGTTATAAATGTAAATAATTTTCCTTTGAATCTGATGGAATAAAGCTTAAAAAGGAAATAATAACGTAATAATAATGTAATAATGTACTGTATATTCATTCTGCCTCAGCCAGTTTGGTCACTACTTAATACTTTGGTTTTTGACTTGATTTGTTGATATTGTTTGTCTTTATGATATGTAACACAAGCTATATGACACAATGATATATTCTATGAGCAAATACATGGAATGTGTCAGTTACTGACTAAAATCTGGAACAATGTTTATATGTCAGTCCATGTTCCACATTTGAATGTTGTTCTTGTACACAGTTAATCATATAACTCAGTAAATCTGCATTATGCATTAGGCCTGAGGTTAATTACTGATTTTACTTGCACTTTGAGTCTGCACCTTGAACTGCAGGTATAAATGAGTTTCAATTCAAACCAAAGCACATATACAAGTCCTCTAACTGGCTGGCGGCTCATGGTCTCTAGACATCATAGATGTCTATGTGAGCTCCAGATGTGTAGTTGTCTTCCAGCAGCAACTTCATCAGTTTGGCACAGGACTCTTCACAGGTGAGAAGCTGACCTTGAGCAAACATGTCTGAAAAAGATTTCCTGATACTGGGATCAGCTGTTTTGGATCTGGCCAACATCTGCATGTCCGTGTCCAGAGGCCCTGATTTAAACCAAATGACAGAGAACAATGTTCTTCTTTTCATTTCATCAAAAAAGACTGGAATGGACAGAACAAAGCAATTGTGTCTAGAGAGATGAGATAGCTAGTCCTTATTCCGCATTATGAGTGAATCGTTCTAACTTACCACCATATTTAAACCTGGTGACACAAATAAATGGATATACAGATACCAGAATTCCTATCTTTATTAAAACTTTCCCCACCTGGAGAATAGTTGAGCACCCGGATGTCTGGCTCCTCCTCTGCCAGCACCCTGAACATCATCTCTCGGGCAGCCTTGCCAGTGCAGTATAGCACCCAGGAGCGGAAAGGCTTCAGGGCGCACAGCGAGGAGACATTGATCACGGTGCGCCGCAGACCTGAACGCTGTGGAAAAGCCTGCAGGATTTTGGCAGTGAGGCAAAGGGAGGAGCTGACATTGAGAGACAAGTAGGAGTCTACCTCAGCCATGTTAGTGAAGCTTTTAGCATAGCGGCTCACATCACCCAGAGAAGCTATGAGGAGAGAGGGGAGATGTTTCATACATGAGTGTTATGCAAAAAGAGGCCATGAAATTACAAAATATTGGTTTCACTTCTATCCTCACAAGGCTGAGGCCTACTGAGAGTTTAACCACTGTGACAGCGCTTACACAACACACAGATAAGCAGAACATCACACTCAAATCATGGAAGCTGGATGACTGCTGTTTATTTTTATAGTTTATTTCTTAGGGTTGTGATGTTTATCTCTCTAAGATCTTTGCCACAAACGTAAACACATACACACACAGACACACTATTTCATGGAGGACAAGGGTCAGTATTACCACATGTACATGTACACAGCATACACAGCAACATGTGATACACTGTGTGCAGACGTAGTACAAGTACACACTCAATACTCATGTAAAAGTGCAAGTATTGGCCTAAAAATATCTTCACTTCAAGTAGAACTTTACATCTTTTACTCAAGTAAAAGTACTAAGCAGATTATCTACATTTTACGTGAAGTACAGAAGTAAAAATACTTAAAGATACTAGAAGATACTAAGAAAACTATGTATTTTAAACAATACTGATTATGGTAATTATCCCAAAACATGTAGAGTATTCAAGAAAAATAAGAGTCAAAGATCAGCTGATGCTAAGGTTAAGGCTGATTTTAACAATTTGAACAAATGAACAAATAATTTTTTTATAAAAACCATTTAGAAGTTTTATATTAAAACCACCACCTGGTATTTACGTCGTGGCTAATCGGTGTAACTACCACAGTGTAAAGTATAACTAGTGTTTAGGAATAAAAATGCATCACGTGACAGTCATACTGTTATGTGTCACCAGATTAATAATTAGTGAATGCTGTGTTGCCTTTTAAACAAACTTCATATGATTTGTACAATAAAAATAATTTAATAATGATTTAATTATACTGGCATATAGTAATTACCGAATGAAAAAGCACTTAAACATGTACTTAAATATATACCAAGGGAAGTAAAAGTGCAGTTTTAGAATAGATGGAATCCATGGAACGATCCCTAAAAGCAGACTGTGCAGAGACTTACCAGCGTTGTTGACAAGTATAACGTGATCGATTTGGTTGGAAAAAGCCTCTTCACACGTCGTCACTACGCTTTCCACTCCCTCCATGTCACTCAGATCCGCCACCACACACTCGACCACCAGGCCCGCTTTGCCTGCCTCCGACTGGCCCAGCTCCGCTTGGAGAGCCCGCAGCTCGTCCCCGGATCGAGCCACCAGGACGAACGCGGACCCCGGCTCCACCAGCCGAGCCACGTCTCTGGCTACAGTCCGTCCAAAGCCTCTGGAGGCGCCGGTGATGATGCAGAGCGCGCAGCCCAGGTCTGTGCGTCCTGCGGCCGCCATGGTGCTGTGTGTGCGCGTGTGTGTGCGTGTGTGAGAAAGAGATAATATACGGTGATGTGGAGGTAAGAGAGGCCGGGAGCAAAGTGGTTTCCATCCAGAAGCAGCCGCTCGCTCTTCTTCTGAGATTTTCTTGCCAGTGTAAATCCACTTGTTGCCTTATCGCCATCTCTCGGTTTCACACCACTTCACACGCATTAAACAGGATTTTCTGGGAAGAGCGCTGAGCGCAGGGAAAAGAAAGCTGAAAGCTTTCATAATTATGACGTCATAATGAGGCAGAGCCACGCTGGGACTAACTAATCAAAGCTTGCACACTTCCAAACTAAATGTGTTAATTAAGTTAATTTTCCTGAACCAGCACTTTTACTTTTCCCCATATTAAATATTAAAGCTAGACTTTAGTCGATTATTTAAGTTTATTTTAGTTTATTTGAGTCGAAATGATCCACAGTTTACAGTTATTCAGTTACATTTATTAAATGTATTATCATCTGTTGAGATGAAATACACCTGGAAATACAAACCATGACAAGCTGGAACTTTGAGCTTTTCCTAATGGGACCTGGCTGCAGACTGAGCCTCAGCCGGAAGTGATAAACGTTTCCGGAAGTTGTACACAAAGGCACCTAACGTCACAGAATCACATGACACTTTTGTAGCGCATTTGTTAGATGAGCACCTCAGTTCTTAGTCTTGTCTAAAGAGCTCACAGTACATTTCAGTACATACAAAGTCTATAAAAATGTATATTTTGTACTATGTTGAGGGTCCACAATGTGAAGCATTGAGTGCAACTCCAGAGTCAGGGGCTAAGATAAAGCAAAAAGAAAAAAAAGAGAAAGAGAAAACCAAGCAGAAAAAATACTTTGAAAGGTGCTTGATAGTAAGTTATATAGATCATAATATTCTGCTGGACACACTGAGGCACTGGGTGGGTATATCAGCCACAGCGTTAAACTGGTTTGCTTCATATTTATCTAATAGGAAATCTTGTGTCTCCATTGACAATTATATGTCATCCCCCTCCCCCTCTGAGGATGGTGTTTTCCAAGGATTGATGCTTGGTCCAATTCTTTTCTCAATCTAGATGCTTCCACTGGGTGATGTTATACGCAGACATAATATTTCATTTCACTGTTATGCTGATGACACTCAGCTGTATCTCCCTATTACTCCTATAGATCATAGTAGGTTGAGTTCTCTACAAGATTGTATGTTCGATATTAGAAACTGAATGTCCTTAAATTTTCTTAAATTACATTCAAATAAATCAGAAATTCTTATAATTTGACGTCAAAATATTTCCAGTAATATTCTCCCATCTTTAGGGCCTTTATTAAAATTTGTTAAGCCAGTTGTCAGAAATATTGGTGTTTTATTTGACTGCAACTTGTTACCGATCTTATTTCTGATCTTTTAATTCCATATGTGCCTTTACGAAACTTAAGATCGTCAGACAGTGGATTGTTGTCTGTTCCAATTTCCCGGTTAAAAACCAAAGGGGACGGAGCATTTTCCATCATGGCTACAAACTGTGGAATGTCCTGCCTGAGGAAATCAGGCTCTATGACTCAGTGTCATCCTGTCCTGTCTGAAAACGCATTTTTCGAATTGTCTCGAATTGCCTTTCCTGAGATGTGAGATCCTTGTTATAGTATAAATAGTATATTCTATCTATGTCACTTGATGTAGTTTTTACTTTATTTAACCTCATTTGATTTATTTATTTATCTTTATTTTCCTTTTAATGTACAGCACTTTGTACTTTGTTTGATAAGTGCTTTATAAATAAAGCTATTATTATTATTATTATTATTATTATTATTATTATTAAAAAAAACATTGAATTGCTAAACCTACTTAGAGCTTACTTGTAAAGATATCAGGTTTTACTAGTGATGCAGAAATTAATCTGAAGCTTTTGATTCATTTGAACCCAAAAGTGGTTCATCTGTTGAAGCTTCAGATGACAACAAAACACCTAGTGGTCAAAATAATTAATTACAGGTATTTGGGCACTTATGAGTATGGTTTATGAGTAAATAGACTGAGGTGAGACTCGTGCATCGGTGTGTGAGTGTGTGTGTGAATGGGAATCAACATTGTAAAGCACTTTGAATAAAAGGGCCATTTACCATTTTTCATTGACACTCACAAAACGAGGGAGAGCTGCAATGCCAACACTCACTAAGAGCAACTAAATTGGGGTTCAGTGTGTCTTGCTCAAGGACACTTCAACTTGTGACCGGAGGAGCTGGGGATCAAATCAACAACTTTAGGATTGGTGGACGACCGCTCTACCTCCTGTGCCAGTAAAGGCACCTCCTTCAATTTTCTGGTTTTCTGCATAAATTTATCATTAAATGTGATCCGATCTCCATCAAAGTCGTCCATGAAAACTAATTAGGAAGAGCTTCATCATGCAGCAGACCAAGCACTTGCTTTTGTATCCATACTTTTTGCTGTGACAGCAACACAACAATCATAGCGTGAGCAGCCTATCACCGCTGTGTGTATACACATGAGGCATTCAGGGACCTTCAGAGAGCTGAGCAGCTCAAATATCAGCTAACACAACACCGTCATGATCCTTTTATTGAATTTATTGGGGCAACTGTGGTGCATGAGTAACAGTGATAGAGAAAAGTGATATATAAGTGCAGAGCATTTACCATTTCACAAACAAGGTGCTGGTGGAAAAAGCTATGGCAGCAGTGTTTAAAAACTAGTCGAACCCATCACCATCGTGGAGAGGAAAACTGATTCCCAAGTTTACCAAGGTGACCTTCAGGATAATATCAGCATGATTGCTCACAAGCTGAAGCTCAGTAAAGCTCAGTGATGCACAAGGATAATTAACCTAAACAAAAATGTAAATCTTCTACAGAATGACTCTGGAGAAACAAACACTGCGTTATGAATTTGCCCAGTCAGAGCCCAGACCTAACCACAATACAGATGCTGTTAAATGACTTCAAGAGAACTGTGCAATTTTTCTCCTGAATGTTGTGCAGGTCTAATCCACAGCTTCAGGAAGAACTTACTTGAGATTATTGCCGCCAAAGATGGTTCAACCTGTGATTAAAACACTGCTGCCATTACGTTTTTTTACTATCACTTGTATGTTTAATGGATATGGCTGCTTGTTTTATCAGCTTAGAAATATTGTGTTTGTTGATAATTGTAACTTTGGTGACAATCAGATCACATTTCATGAGAAATTCTTACATTAAAAGAGAAAATTGTAAACAGTGCCATTAGTTTTTGCTGTAAATCATATTGACTAACGAGACCAAGATGAACCTCATCCAGACTGTGGCAGTTAGTGGAAACAGTGTTTAAGTGGGAACTGTCCAGTCTTTAAAAGGCTTCAGGTGTGTCTCTACTACTATTTGGACCTCTGCTTAACTGTGCAGTGAAATTATGAAGGTTTTACTGTATTTTTACTGTAGAAACAGTTTAGTACTGATTCAAAACTTTATTGTAATTCATTTATGCCACATTAAGAGAGAGAAAAAACAATACAATTTTAAATAACACTATACAAGAAATAGTAAATTGTCTGCTCTTATATAGCACTTTTCTACCTATTGGTACTCAAAGCACTTTACACTGCTTCTCATTCACACACACACAGATGGGGGAGCTGCCAACACTCAACGGGAGCAACTAAGGTGGGGTTCAGTGTCTTGCTCAAGGACATCTTGACACTTCGGGGCAGCTGGGGAAAGGAACCAGCAACTATGGCATTGGTGGATGACTGCTCTACCTCCTGCACAACAGTTGCCTTATGATGAGCAGGTGATGAGCCCCATATTGCACCTTCAAAATTGTATTGTAAAGATTGTGTTGTATTGCACAGAGACTACAAAAGGAAAACCATTATTGAGATTCTTGTTGAATTGTCTATACTGAGTTCAGGATTCTGAGTTCTGATTTGAGGAGACTGAGTTTGGCCTGGTAGCTCCATGGTAGAGCAGCAGGATGGGATGCAGAAGTCTGCCGGATCCGCCCAGCTTACCCACCAGATGTGTCCCTGGGTGAGGCACCCCCCTGTGGCTGCCCACTGCTCCCCCCAGGGGGGGGCACGAGACAGGCAACGAGGGCACGAGACAGGCAACATTTATGTCCTATCTCCTGGATCGAAGGAAGAGAATTCCAAATGATCTTCTCTGCTGTCCTTACCACTCTCTGGGGACACTTCCAGTCTGCCGCACCATACAGAGAGGCAGTTTGTCAAAGGGTACTTCTGTAAAAAAGTAGTACGTTTTGGAGAGGGGAGGTGTGCTCTCATCCTGTGGAGGAAGTGCAACTGCTGCTGTGCTCATTTCCCCAGAGATGCAGGGTTCTCAGTCCAGGTTAATCTGCCTGTGATGTGCACCCCCAGGAACTTGGTACCCACCACCTCCACTGCTGTGTTGTTAATTACAATCATTTTCTTTGTTTTGTCAACATTCAGGAAGAGGTTGTTTCTCTCACACCAGTCCACCAGCTGCTCTACCTCCTCTCTGTAGGTCCTGTCGTCAGCATTGTGAATGAGGCCCACTACTGTAGCATCATCAGCGTATTTAATTATATTGTTAGTAGTGTACCTGCTGACACAGTCGTGGGTCATCAGGGTAAAGAGCAGTGGGCTCAGAATGGGTCCGATGGATGAGGAAGTCTAACAGCCAGTTACACAGGGTGGTGTCAAAGCCTAGGGATGCCAGTTTGTTTACTGTGTGCTGGGGGGTAATCGTTGTTGAATACTGACCTAAAGTATTCACGTTGCTCGCGCTGAATGAAGGCCAGCTGCACAGCAGCTCTCTCATCGCTGTGTGACTCTGTATGATTGTGATTTCGAATGTAAAGTGTAAAGTAAAGTGCTTTCAGTACCAATAGGTAGAACAGTGCTTTATAAATGAAGACCATTTTCTGTCCATGTGTGTGCTTTGTTGTCCTGATGGCCTAGTTGAGATTGGTTCTGGCTGTTTGAAGAGCCAACGTGTTGCCAGATTTAAAAACCGTGTTTCATGCTGCACACTTCTGTGGTCAATCAGATGTATGTACTCTGACACAGACGTAGCATACTCATCCACATGGATGTGCTGATTGTATGTTGCTGCTGCTCTGATCATGAAAACAGTTGTGCAGTGTATCCATGGCTCCCTAAAGCTGAACCCTCACCTGCTTAACAGAGGGTATCTCCCTAATTAACAGGTGCCTGTATGCTGGAATGAACATAATGGAGAGATGATCCAAGGACCGTTTGTCATGAAATGAGTCACAGGGGAATGTATTTACTGATTGCTTGGCAGGTATGATCAATTGTGTTGTTTCAGGAGCTGATCGCTTGCAGCCACTTATCAGAAAGTTGAAATACCATTTCTCCCCGTTCAAAAAGGGGACTCTTCTGACTCTTATTTTGCTGGCCCCACCCTGAGCTCATTTTTCTTCCTGATTGCTTGTGGTTTCTGTGTGCTGGGAAGAGGGGGAGTCTCTATTTTGTGATGCGTCCTGCTTTCCCCTAGGCCAGGGTATAAAACATGACACACCCTCACCCCCCCTACCAGTGCAGGTCCTTGTTTTAAACTGCTGCAGGGGGTTGTGTTTGATGACAGTTGTGAGTGCTGTTTAACAGGTTTGACCTCATGGGAGGGTCAACAGCAGTTAATAATAATATAAGGTTTAGAACATATGTAAAAAACATTTTAAATGCTGCAACATTAACCACATTAGTTTTAAAATCAAAAATAGGTTATAAAAGATTTGCAAATCATTGCTGCAATGGTTGTCTTACACTCTATTTAATGTGAAATATAAAATGTCACTACACAGTTTGGGTACAAATTGATTCCAGTATATTAATTAATCCCACTGAAACTGACAGTTTGAATGAGTGACAAACAGGCAGGAATGTTTTTATTCTATTTATTTCACTGAAGTTATAATAAACAACTATATAATATCTGTCTTTTGCCTTCATAATGAAATCTGAGAATTTAGCATGTGACATGCCTAATACATATGCACTTGGCTCATATCTCCATTAAATGAGCAATGTTAGTAAAAAACTGGGAAAATATTGTTGATTTAATGAGTCCGAGTGATAAAATTCAGAACAAAGAACTTTTCCCCAAGTATCCATTTAAAAGTGTCAGCCTACTTTCCATTCTGCTCTGACATCATTTACTAAGTCCTGCATCCAGACAGCATTTTCATGTCAGCCTCTAAATGAGGGGAAAATACATTGATGTTACAAGTGTTAACTAAAGTAGCAAACACACAGACATGAAACTATCAGTCCTATTTAAACACAAGACAGAAACTTGTATTAAAGAAGCTTTGTCATTTTAGATTGAAGATGAATGTAAGAAATCCATTGTTTCTACCACATTAATTTTTTTTTTTATAAATCTCAACTGGGAAATAATAACTATAAAAACTAGGGTTAACAACAACAGGGCCAGTGTAAATGTAAATGAATTACATATTGGATTCAGTGTGAGCATGTCTGTCATTTTCAAAATCGCTGTCCTGGGAGATGAGCTTGTAAGGTTTCTTCTTCTCCTTCTCCTCCACTACCGAGTTTCCCATCTCCACATCTCTACTGCAGAGCTCGTGTCGAGATAAAAACTCAATAATGCCGGCACCGATTGAATCCCCCAAAACATTGGTGGTGGTACGTAGACGGTCCCTATGTCCCAGCAAAAAAAAAAACAATTTAGTTTTATGCATCGTATTGATAAGTCACAAAGCAAACACATTTGAATGGGTAACCCACCCTAAATACCTCACTGCAAAAGCACACAGAATGTATATGTATTTTTCACTAGGAAGGTACTGGTGTTCAAGCTTTGACTCAAATATGAAACTAAATGATTCCATTGGGAATTATGGTAGCAGAAGAAGAAGAAAGCTTGAACACTGACTACTTGCTTTCCAAACAAAGTAATGCAGCTGACGAAAGCTACTGTCAGGAAGAAGCGAGATAAATATTGGTCTTATTATTATTTATTGATAAATAATATTTTTTAATAATAAAATCTTAATTTTATTATAAATAATATTATTTGAAATTTCCGTGAGAGCGACTAATGTTATAAACCTCAACAAAAACCACTATATGGCTGAAAGTATACGAACAGGACGCAGTGTATTGGAGACCAACATAACATTTATGACTGTAATATACAGTACATCACTCCTGTCTGTTAGCTGAGTTTATGATTTTTAAAGGCATGTCCTGCATGACAATAATATTACGCATGCAAATGCTGTAAGGCTTTAAATTCAAGCAGCCAAATGGAAAGAAAAAAGGTTTGATTTACAAACTCTTACTTCCAGAAAATAAGGTTTGGTAAAGTGAACAACATTTTAAAATAAATTAGAAAGAAATGTACACAGTGTGTATAAATCCTTTCGTGTTCTCTGGGATCATTATTAGTTAGTTACATATTTAGTTTTGAGCATGACACAGAGCCTGAAATGTCTCATGCTAAAAGAGAGATGGCATTGTCTGACAGGTCATAAGAAACTTTACACACTGTTCAATGTGAGAAAGGCCTGTGTTCATGAGTTGAGGTTGTGTGGACAGTATTTGGTCCATCCTAGTTAAAGGAGATAAGGGTTTCTTTCTATTAACCCAGTTAGCTGAGTAATTTCTAATTGAAATGATTAATTTGGGAAACCTAATTATGTTTCTATGTAAAAGCTCATTGCAAAAAATATTGAGTATTAAGGGACAATGTGGAACAACACTCCTGGGAGACCAGAGAAGTGTGTCACTAGGTGGTAGTGGATAGAGAGCTGATTTTGACCTTAAAAAAGTGAGAAGTTTACATCGGGATGTGAGGTTGCTCTGTTTTCTGATATTGTGAACAGGCTGGTCTGTCTCAGCTGGCTCATTGGAAAGGTGGAGTAGGTCCTATAGTTTCAAAGGGTCTTAAATATTGGCTTACTGGCTTATAGCACCTTAGTAGATGTCTTTGACCTGAAACAGACACATGGAAAACAGACCCAAAAGAAATGAAAGCCCCAACCCAGGATACAAATTACAGTTGCCCGTTACTCTTGCATTTGGCTGTGAGGCCTTCGATATTTGTGGGACTCACAAGGCCACAAGGTCGTGGCCTCATAAGGTCTAACAGAGCTCAGAACAGATCACATCGGAACCAGATGAACTGGGTTACACTGGGTCCAAAGTCTGGTTAATCGATTAATTGCACTTAATCACAGTAAATTGTCACATTCCTAATTTAAATAGATGTTACACTGGATTACTGTTCATGGATTCACAATGCTGCAAGCTACTCACAAGAACCAATCAACTGCAATGATGAGAGTGATGTCATCAGTAGGAAGTCCAACAGAGGTCAGTACAATCACCATTGTGACCAAACCTGCCTGAGGGATCCCAGCAGCTCCGATACTGGCTGCAGTTGCTGTAATACTAATTTGAATAGAAACACACAGACAGATCAAACAATGCCTGTTTTTTTTTTTTCAGTTTCATTACATTTTCACCATTACTGTCTTCTTTCTTTTAATCTCACCTTATGGTGATGATCTGACCAAAGTTCATCTCCATGTTGTTGACCTGAGCAATGAAGATGGCTGCCAGTGCTTCATACAGAGCCGTTCCATCCATGTTGATGGTGGCACCCACAGGCAGCACAAATCTTGTGACTCTCTTATCAATTCGGTTGTTTTCCTCCAGACATTTAAACGTGACAGGAAGAGTGGCTGAGCTGGCAGGTGAAAGACCAAAAACAATTTTAATTTAGAATTGGAAACATCAGTGGTGGTTTTGAATAATGTTGCTTTAAGGGTTGGTGATGTTTACAAATTTACATACTATGATTTTGCAAAACCCTGTACATTCCCTGTACAGTATGTAGCAATACACAGGCTTACGTGTACTGTCTGTACAATGTACATACAAAAGTTTGCTCGTTATTCACTACGAACACACTAAAATGAGATGTATAATGACATTTAGCCTAACTTAGCATCTTAACACTGATCAACTTCTGGTGGTCTCGCTCTGAAATATGGAAGTTCTTCTACTCCCAAACAGCCTCAAACAGTGGAAAAATAAAACGAAAGATTTGTTACATAATGTAGCTCTTTTTTTTTAATGAATTTGTAGAAGTGGTATCAAAATGTATCATTCAGGAAATTATATTGAAGTCAGTGTATGGTATTAGTGCCACCACATTGAGCTCAATTCAACACAAGGCCCAAAAAAGCATCGTTTAAAGCTCAGCGGTAAAAACTCGAAGCAGCAGAGATTAAAATATGTCTAAAATGTATTTAGACAGTAATAAAAAAACTGTTGTAATATACCTGTTTGCCAACAGACCTGTTTAAATGAAACAATGTTTCTGTGCTGTCTGGCTCATGTTTAACTTAACACAGACTGGACACAGAAGCAGTAATTCCAGAGATTTTTGTTGTATGTGTCCATAGTGGGTGGTGATGTCATGATAAATCGATCTATATGTCAAAACCAATTCATTTCTTACAGATTTGACTCCATCTATACACAACTTCATTCTGCCTGAACCTGAGTCAACTGGCAGTCAAAAATTAAAGTCTAAAGTCTAAAGTCTAAAGATAGACTATCTTTGCCCTCCTGGGAGTCCAGTCACCAATGTGTGTCTGACTTGTCATTTTTGTTAAAAATGTAGTGATAGTGCTGAACTAACCCCGAACATAAGCTCGATTATATGTTTGCTGAGCAGAAGCTTCTGTAGGTTCCACGAGTCTACAAGACATGAAACATTTAAATGATTAATATAGTTAAAGGCCTTCACTGATTTTGAACTTGCTTCTTTTGGTTCTAGTTTGAGTAGTAGATGTAAATGAATGCCATTGAACTTCCCTTTGACTTCCATCTATTATCCATTATCTGTCACCGCTTATCCTATTTGGATCACGGGGTGGAGCCTATCCCAGCTATCCCCATTCTAACTCAGGGCAACAGAGAGACATACCCAGACAGAGAAATGTGTGGGGGCCAGCAATGTGAAGCATGACGCAGAGGTGAGCCCTGGTAAGATGGCATGTGGCCTCAAAAAGCACCGCTTTATCCAGTCCCTTAGCGTTATGTACTTCAACCTTTTGCGTCAGTCATCAGTCTGGGAACTTTCAGCGCAATACAATGGAAACCCACACGCTTCAATATTTGATGCCTGAAGCAATGACGTGCTATACGAAGTCTCATAAGGATGGTACAACAAGACACAGGACTTTTCCACTCTAGTGTGAGACATTGTGCAATTTAATGTTGATCGTACCACAATTTGGTGCATGTGGTTCCTATAGTAAGGAAGTGGTCATTGTTTGTACCATTTGCTTTTTATGTAATTTATCTTGTAACTTAACTAAAGTTTTGGTCCCTAACAATGTTGTCTGTTAATGTAACCTTACCCTGACCCCAACGCAGTTTTTGTGTATAGGCATCCTATACTGATGCCAAAGTGTACCTGTATTATCAAAATCAGAGGCCATTGTTCACAGGGCAATCAGAATAGTACATATGTCACACAGGGAGTAATGACAATTGATGATGATATTACACCCGAAACCACCTCTAATCAAACAATGTGCAGAATGTCTTAAAATCATTCACAGGCTTTAAGCAACTCTTAAATCTACTTTGGTACTTTGGACACAACCACCGCAATTGTGACATCGATAAGGTCTGTAATTAAACTAAATTTCATTAGCTTTTTTATTTTGACAGAGGTGAGATTATGCTTGACAGAGATAAGCACAGGCAGGTTCCACCTGCCTCCAGCCTATGTACTGAAAACTAGCTCCTACATTCGACCCTGGTAGATGCTCGTCTTTGTGCATTTGGCCACAAACACGTTTTTTTCTATAATTCCTGTAATACATTACTGAAGTGTGATAGTATCAAATATTTACCTGGAAGAGGTTCCCAGGGCTGTTACAAGAGCTTGCAGTAGCCCAGCAATAAAGATAAAGGGGTTCTGCCGAGTGATGACAAAATATAGAGTGGGCAGAATAAGAACACCGTGGATCAATAAGCCAATGATGACTGTGATAGTATACATGCCCAGCTGGCCACCCATTTGTGTCAAATCATCCATCTCCACAATCTTTCCTGCAATTAGGAACAGGATACCGATGGGAGCATACCTGAGAGGGGAAACAGTGAGTTATTGATTGTATACAGTAATGCTGGTAATATTTGTCAAACAGGAAGCATCTTTCCTGAAAGTGAAGCCTCACCACATGATGATGGCGACCAGACGCATAATGGCTTCATTGAGGCTGTCAAAGAAATCCCTCAGGATCTGGCCCTGCTCCTTCATGTTACCAATTATCAGACCAAAGCACATGGAGAAGACCACCAGCCCAAGGGCGTTGACCCCATTCACCTGACCTGGCACAGGGATCACTTCCTCCCGTGTGATGTCCAAGACCTCCTGGGTGCCATTGGTCATGTTGAAGAGGGTGTCGTTCACTGTCACTGTCACATGGACGACTCGCTTTCCATATTTGGTTTTGAACTGGAGAATAAAAGAATAAAAGAATCAAGGTTATACATTTACATTACATTTACATTTAGTCATTTAGCAGACGCTTTTATCCAAAGCGACTTACAAGTGAGGTACAAGGCAAGCAAAGGTTATACTAGTGGAGTTTGAGAAAGCTGAAAAAGACCACTACACTAAGCCCAACCTTCAGAATCAGGTTATAATACTTGTTAAATTAATCTTTCACGATTGTTCAAATGGGACAAAAGGGTACCAGCAGTTTAAGTGTAGAATGCTACTGATGAGCCTCAACTTTTTTCTAGTAGCACCAGCAGTAGTAGCACCACACCCAGTGACCCTGCTGTCACTGGGTGTGACACAGGTTATACTCTGCACCAGTTAACTCGCATGCCTTTACACACAGGTCTACCAAAACAAATCTATTTTCTTTTGCATGAAATTGGTTTTGGTTATTCCCCATAAATCCTGTTATTTGCCGTGGATATTCAGGGGATGGATCCTGAAGTGATCAATAATTAGTTTGTATTCGGTCATTTAGCAGACTTATTGACTTTTAGAATAGACAGGGATTGAACTGCCAACCCTGTTGGTGAGTGACCACAGGATCGTCTGTGTAGAGTTCTGGTGTTTTCAAAGGAGACTGAGACTGGATTTCTGAGTCCATGGTTATTCATGATAACAACATAGGCATGACTCCAAGAGATTACTAATGCTGTACTGTGTTTCCATTAGGAGCCAAATCTACTAAGATTTGCTAGTTATACTGTGATTAAGACTAAACTCCCAGTATAAAGTGTGTAGTGGATGTTTATACAGTGTCAACTTTGTCGAGAAATTTGCTTTGTAGAAGCTGTGGAGAGTTTTTAAGAGATAGTCTGAAAAAATGTAGCGAGCTGTGGGTCCTGCTGGGCTGGGGTCTGCTTAAATCATGTTGGATCAAGCCAGTACCAAGTTTCTAAACAGATGAAGCAACTTCTACCTGTGTCCTTTAACCTTCCTCACCATGTGATAAAAATTTCCACTGGAGCACAAGAGAAGTCTAATAGACAGTCTGAGCTCAGTAGGTTTTTAGACTGGTTATTCTGAATGAAGCCAGGAGGTTATGTTATCACTGCTCACCTGCTGAGTGCAAGCTTGGACCAAGTTTGGTGGAAACATGTTTCTGAAATGAGAAATCACAGTCATTAAAACGATGTTGGCTGTTTACTGTCAAACATCATGAATAACACTGCTCTATGCAGGCTACCTGATCAGGTCTAAGAAGGCATCAGCAGGACTGACTTGCTCTATCGTCTGCTGCTTTCCAAACTCATCTTTGGATCCTTTTCCTGGGTGGATGATGAGGACAATTAAGATCCCAATGAAAACTGCGATAAAGGTCGTGGTCATGTAGTAAATCACAGCTCGCATGCCCATTTTTCCTGAGGCTTTACTGTCCAAAGCTGCCATTCCTGTAGGACAGAGGATGGAAATATTGTTTCTGATTATTAAGACATGTACAAATATTCTTTATATACAAACAAGAAAGCCCCAATTCATGTTTCCTCTGACTAGTGTGTTTATTCCTAATCAGTAGAATATGAATAAAATATGTTACAGTGTGTTAGCTGGTTCTTTACCATATCCTGTCTTTAAGTCAACACTTTTGAATACATTATGCTGGCAAACTGGGGCACTGTGAACTCTACTGCATTGGAAAAGTGATGAACAAGAATGCAGGAAGGACACGAGCAGATGTGGAAAGTAAGTCCTGTACTTGCACTACTTAAGCTCCACCTCAGTTCATCATTTGTTGCTGTTCATGTATTTGACTTACTGTAAGTGAAAACCCTGCACAGAGGCTGGACAGGTAATACAGAACAGTGGAATGAGTTATTCTGAATGATCTGCACTTAAATTGTCTCCACCCATGTGGTAGTCTTCTACATTATCAGTATCCAAAACCCTTTATAGTGTTTCTGTAAACAGCTACTCTTTTACACATGAAACTAACTGTCAGGAAATTGGATTATCTAGACACGACTGTGAATGATTCACTATGGCTGAAGCATGTTTGAATTTTAGATAGTTACGTTAAGTCCATCGACATTTGAACTAATAATCCCAGTTACATTTCAACAAGATTTGTAAAAAAAACAAAAAAAAACAATCTGCATTCAGACAGTGGCAGATGACACTGCCTGCAAGTATGAGTGAGGTTATGCCACTGCAGCAAGCAATGAGAACAGACCAGTGCAGTAAGAGGCCACAAGAATGATACATCTTCTGTAATTAAACTAAAGTAAGCCTCCTCTGCACCGAATCAGTGGGAATCTCTTCATCACCAGGCTGGGGGAAAGGCTGATGTCCTCACTGATTACTGGCTTGTAAAGATGACCTCCCCGTGAACCACCTAAGCTGAGGTGGTTATGTCACAGAAACAAAGAAAACCCAATTTTTTATTTTTTATTACACATCTTTAAGACACAATTGATTTAGTCACAGTATGAAAAATGCAAAACTTTGTGTCTTTAAAATGTCACCGAATACCACAGTTCCAGTTTACCTCACATGGAGTTGTTACACTTGAATCATAGAGTTAAGTATCCAATTTTCCAAAAAATAGATGCGGAACCTTGAAAAACATAGATTGTTGTTTTACAACCTTTACGGCTCTTCTGAAGATATTTCTAGAATCCTCAAAGACTCTTCTAACTATCTGACAAAATATTACCTGTGTCGTGCAATAAAAAAAACTGAAGGTTCTAATCTGATGTGTGGTATCACTTCATAAATGTTGATCCATTGTTACTAGACAAAGATCTGTAGTTTGGGAATTTAGAGACTCCATCTTCCTTTTGTTAAAACAAATGTACCTATACGAGCAGCTATTATGAACCATAGTTACAATAGGTTGTTTTGTGTATTATAGAAGTTCCAGTATGATGGGAGCAAAGCAGGACATTGGGTGAGGTACTGATGAAGTGAGAAAGTCTGCACAGAGAGGAGGTTGGGGAGGATTTGATAGTTGTGGTTCTTACCATGACTTGGTTCTAACCAAATTCAACATATCGTTTAGGTTGAAGCGACTCTGTGTAAAGGATTTCCTGTGCAGATGAACCTAAATTAAAGGGCAATTTCACCAAATTCTAACTCGCTTTCTATGGCTTTACTTTAAATGGTCTGCATTTTTACATAGTATTCAAAGCGTTTTATTCTGCTTTTCATTTACCCATTCGCACTCACACACCGATGCTACACTCACCAGGAGCATCTAAGTTGTCGTTCAGTCTCTTGCTCAAGGACAATTCGACATGTGACCAGAAGAGCTGGGGATCGAACCAACGACTGTGAGATTGATAGCCGACTGCTCTACTTCCTGCGCCCTATAGTAAAATATTTCTCTGCTTCTAGCTGAAAGACTGCTCCAGATGACATTACCCAGAGGGGTAGTTCATCAATAGGAGTCTAGATGATGTAATCTGGAGGAGCTCTAAAAAAGCGGGTTGACCGTAAATACAAACACCACAGTGAGATGACAAAATCCGAACTGAAGGTTCCTCAAAGTGATGCCATCTGGAGGCATTTTTCAGGTTAAAATGTAGAAAGACATTCTCGGAAGGAAGTCAGAGGGAGGTTTAATGACATTTATTTACGTGAGATTTACATTTATATTTATCTCTGAACTGTAGTGGAGTAAAATGAAAAGCAACATAAAATATAAATATTCCACAATTGAAGTACCTCAGCATATTTAGTTACTGTCCATCTCTAAGGATCTAGTTCTAAATCCATTCTCGACTTTGAAAGGAAACTAGTGGGACCAAACATTTCTCAAATACTATTTCCAAGGTCAAGAATATTTTTATTTCAACATTGTTTCAGTACACTTGAAACTTGTAATGGTGTATGAAACCACAGAAGATGGCTTGTATCTACACAGCCTATACCTTGATTTACTTGAATATTTCATATCAAGCATATGATTGTCCATTTCAAGTTGTTCAGACAAGTATCAGATGGTGGTCTATATCAGATCTATTAAATAGTGCTAAATTAAGCATGGAAACGTTTGTGAGTAACTTAAGCCATAGACAGAACCACTTTTGCTTTTTAAACAGCAGACATGTGGAAAACCAGACCAACGCTGATGTTAAGAAGTCTTTTATCAACTGATAGATGAGGTGCATGTACAACCTCAATCCCAAAAATATTGGGACAATGTGGAAAACATAAATAAAAACAGAATGTAATGATTTGCAAGTATCTTCAAATTCTATATAAATATATGTATTTCACAATAGAACATTAACAACATATCAGATGTTGAAACTGAGAACTGTTATCATCTAATGCAAAATATCACCTCATTTTGAATTAGGCAGCAGCACATCAAAAAAAGTTGGAACAGGGTGATGTTTACCATTTTGTAGCATCCCCTCTCCTTTTAACAACTGTCTGTGAATGTCTGGGAAGTGAGGAGACCAGTTGCTGGAGTTTTTGGAGAGGAATGTTGTCCTATTCTTGGCTGATGCAGGATTCTAGCTGCTTAAGAGTCCGGGACCTTTGTTGCCAGATTTTTTGTTTTATGATGTTTTATGTTTTCTATAGGTGAAAGGTCTGGACTGCAGCATTTCTGGATCATGTTCACATTTGGCTTATTCTTTACATGATACACCTTTAACCTACATTTGTGGATCGCACAGCGTACTGTGTTCACAGACAGGGATTGCTGGAAGTGTTCCTGAGCCCATGCAGTGATGTCCAGTGGAGAATCATGCCTGTTTTAAATACAGTGCTGCCTGAGGGCCCATGTACATCAAGTTTTGACCTTAAGCCTTGTCCCTTGCACACAGAGATTCCTCCTGATTCTCTGAATCTGTTGATATTATATACTGAGATGGTGGAAAGAAACATTTTCATGAAATTGTTCCACAATTGTCACATATTGGCTAATCTCAGCTCATCTTTACATTAGAGAGACTCTGCCTCTCAGAAATGTTCCTTTTATACCCAGTCATGTTATTGACTTGTTGCCAATATTTTCCATGAAATGATAAAATATGTCCATTTCAACATCCGATATGTTGTTTATGTTCTATTGAGAATAAAATATGAGTTGATGAGATTTGCAAATCATTGCATTCTGTTTTTATTTACGCTTTACACATCGTCCCACAACTTTTTTGGAATTGGGGTCGTATTGTCTGATGGTGTTGTACCTGTTATTAGACTGGAGACCAGCAAGGGCAGAACAAGCATCTGAAGCATTCTCATCAGCAGCTCTCCTGGGAAGGAGAAGTACTTTACTTCTCGATAGGTCATCTTATAGGGACGAAGAGTAAATCCCAGAACAATACCTGCAGAAGAGAAGAACATGCTTTGTGTCCCCATTGCATTGACAAGACTCTGACTGAATGAAGTCAATTGGAGTTTAGCTTGCAGAGGCATACACACCTACAATAACTGCCCCGACTGTGAAGAGTACAAAGGCATTCTTTTTCAAAAAAGCTTGGACGTCCTCCTTGGAGATCTCCTCCACTTTCCTCTTGGCCTTCATGGTGCGTATGTGAATGCCTTCCCTGATACGCTGCATCCTGCTGTAAACCCACATACATGTATTACTGAAAATGGACGTTGCAAAGTAACTTCACTGCTGGATGATGAAGAAGTGTTTGGCAGTCACCTGGTTCTCAATGGAAATGTATCTAAGGATATTTGCTGCAAGTTAAACCTGTACTGTAAGTCCTGTACTGTAGCTGGGCTCCTTGTAAATCTGTTGCAGCCTTATGAGCCTTATGAAGTGTGAACAGCTCTTTACAACATGAGATAGAAGTGATAAAACCACCCCAGAGTCCTCATTCCGTGCAAGAACATTCTAAGGACAATGTTAAATGAGTAAATAAGCCCTCAGCAGTCTGCTCTGGACAAAGCCAAGGCAGTGTGTTCCAAAGTTAAACTTGTTCAGTCCAAAATTCCCCATTTGGTTTTGGTGAGTTTGCAGTGGGATAATTCTTGTTGGCAGAACCACTTTCCTATGAGCATGTGCTAAATGTGAAACTAATCTTTGCCTTTTCAGAGTGAAATTATTCCATCAAAAATTAAAGTATTAATGAGATGATGAATGTTGATGCAGAAAGTTCAACTGATCCACGAGTTTAAAAGTTTAACAGCCTGCAGCCTTTCCCACTTTGCTGTGGGTGTGAAAAGTATATTTTCTCTTCCAAGATGATTCCTCTGCCCCTGCCCTTATCTACTGAAAGAATCTTGTTTGGAATAAAAAGGGTTTGCACCAGAAAGTATTACCGACTCAGAGAAATCCTTCAGATGGAGGGTTCATTCTACCTAATTATTAACTTTAATTCTGGGCTTATACCTTTAGTTAATGCTTTAGTAACGCTTCTGTCTCTTGACATCATCTCGAGTTTAGCACTGAAGGAATGAAATTTACAATCACTCTGCGAAATAGAACAAAAATAGAACAGAACAAAAAGAGAGGTTTTTTTATCTCATACCTTTTTGGGCCAGTGTTTGCTCCTCAGTTAACAGTGCCGATGGTCCAGTGGACAGGGCTGTGAAGCAGCAACAGAGCAGGGTAAGAAGTGCAGGAGTTTTTCTCGAGCGTCTAGCAGGTCCTGGTTTAGCAGGACGGAGTGAATGGTAGATGAAGCTGTAAAGTCAAAGTCGATCTTCTGCACCTATTGGAATGGGAAGAGAAGGGAGGGAGAGACACCCACAAGAGAGAGAGAGAAGGGAGGAGGGGGGAGACAAATTAGAAACTGGTCCTACCATAATATCACTGTTAGCCCTGTGACACAGTTTCAGGTAAAACCCAGATGAATGAGAAACTTTGTTGAGGGCTGCTATGAAAATCAGTGTTTGCTTTGGGAATGATCTAAAATTAGACATTATTCTCTGATCTCATTAGCTCTTATTTTCCTGTTCTCTTGTCCCCGTTCATCCGTTCCTTTAAAATACTCTGTGCTTGTTTTAGTGAAGTCTTGTTGATACATATACAGAATTGTTTCACAGTGTAAGTGATACACATGCTCTCATTTGGGAAGTGTCATAGTTTAAGGTAATTCCACAGACTAAATGACACCACAATTAGCAGAAAAAAGTAGATCTTGTGCTGTAATAAGTGACCTCACTGTATGGAAAACTATTCCCATGTGAAGTTGAATGTAATTAGTGAAGAATACCCCTGAAATCAGGTCACACAGCTTTTTACAAACATTATTCCCAGGTCACTGTCACACTAATGAATGAAACATTTCTGTAGATGTTAGAGACTCAAACTCAGAAAAATGTTGATTTGTGTCACTGAATGTACAGTTTGTGGATTTTAGCGCAGCTGCAGTTTATTTCTCAGTCTGCCTCATTCAACCCAAAACTTGAAGATGAACTGTCTTGGAATGGTTAGTCGAGTTCCACTTATCTCATTCTTTATGTTCACATGTCCAACAAATAAATACGCTCTGTTTAGGGAAGACACTGCGTTTCACTCAAAACTGGACTATGTATTAAACTTTTCCAGTGTTTTTGCTGAGCAACTTCATTGTACTTCGTAAACACACTCAAAAATGCAGGAACCAAAGTTTAAAAATGATTCAGGAAACCAAGTTAGTACAATTTAAGTACAATTCAAACAATGGGACTTTAAAAGTTATTCACAAACATACAAACTATTGTTCACGACAAACAAATGAGAAACAATAATATAAATCAATGAGTAATATTAAACATGATGAGTGGGTTAACTGGGAACAGGTGAGGGAGTCTCAGTCCAGATGCTCAGTTTTTGGAAACAAAGCTCTGTGAGAGAATTATTATTACTATTAGTTAGTTCTAAAAGAATATTTCTCAATACAACATGCAAGAAGAGTGAATGTACCACCAATACAGACAGACATATGCTGCCATCAATGCAATGTCCTTTCCAAGGAAGATTGCATTGTTTTTCTTCCTTCTTTGCTGTGTTTCCTGTTGAAAGTCCAGTTACAATATCCTAACATTATTCTGATGAGTGTGACCTCTTCCTATCTTGTTCCACTAACAGTACTGTATGTTGTGTCAACTTTGTTGTTAAAGTTACAAAGGAATCTCTCTTGTTTCCGTGCTCCACTGCTCCTGACATTTCAGTTCTATTCTTTTGATTGCTGCTTTACTTAATGAGAGTGGGGAGGGTCTTGGTGAAGGTTGCATGATTGAAGTCACCGGTGATCATATAGACAATGTCAGGATGTCGGATCTGGAGTCTGGCTGTGACTGAGTGCATGAAGTCACATGCGCTGTCTGCAGAGGCAGAGGGAGGAATATAGATGGGGATCAATATGGCGTGTGAGAACTCTCTGGGTACTTATATAGTGCTTTTCTACCTATTGGCACTCAAAGCACTTTACACTGCTTCTAATTCACCCATTCACACTCACAATCACACACACTCACACACTGATGGGGGAGCTGCTATGCAGCTGGCCAACACTCACCGGGAGCAACTAAGTTGACACTTCAACATTTTTTACACTATGATGAAACTAACACTAAGTGTCATTTATGTTTGACAATATAAAATATCAGTGTTAATCAAAATTAACACCAATAGTATTTACTCCAAATGAGTGTTATACTTAATCATAACACAGTGTTTTATTTTTAATTACTACAGAATTCTTAATTTTCTACTTTACTCCATTTAATAAATGTTGCAGATTGGTCAAAACAACAACAACAATAACAACGTATTCATGTCTAAATAAAAATTTATTAAAAGTATAGAAATTTAAATATTTAATCTTTAGAGCTTTGTTTGTAAAAAGATATTCACTGTATGTATACAGTGTGAAATAAGTTCCCTTGACTTCTAAAAATCTAATATATCAATGATGTCTTTTATATAATAAATTCATGTCTATATTCTCTACTTTAATGCACCTCTTTATCAGTCTACACTAAAAAGCATGGCTGTCGACTAGTTCATGATTGCCTTAAAAATGTATATTAAGCTTAATTAGTATATGGTTCATTTTGTCAAATTAGTATCAGTGACAAAACAGTAACACTGCTGTTCTCCCACAGCTCAGTCTTGTCAAATTTGATGGTGTAAGACCACGAAGAATACTGCATTAATGATAATATCTACTAAGGTAGTTAAAACATTTATTGATCCCCTTCTTAGACTATAAATTTGGTTTCTCCTAGCACAGTGTGGGTTTGTGTCTGCATAGAGCTCAGCCTCATGTCATGTATCTCACCCAGCATCATGGAGCCTGTTTAACATTATTGTTTTATGCACCACCTTTTTCAGAAACTGTAGAAAACAACACTTTCACTAATGTTACTTAATCTGGGTCTGGGACAACCATGCCGAGAAAAATTGCTCACTTACCACCACACTAACAAAAAACTTTTATCGGACTGACCAAATATAAAAAGAATATTTGCACAACATATTAAGACAACTCTGACTTGTTTTCACCACTTTAGCATTACAACTTCTAATAATTAAGCCATTAATCATTGTAACTAGATAGAATTGCGCTGGCAAACAAGGATAATGTTACCCCTTTGTAACTCGTGACTAAAAGGTTACTGCTTATATACAGTACCATTCATGCTAGCAAACTCCCGACAGTCTTTTCTATTTCTTTCTGGGACATCTCAAATACAACACAATCACACCACAGTCACCAAATGTATGTCACACCTTTCAGGTAGCCACTGACTATGCCCTGTTAGCCCTTTGACTCAGTGACTCAGTGGTAGAGCATTGGGTTGGGATGCAGAAGACAGTAGGCTTGAATCCCACCGCACCAGGTGTGGCCCCACCCAGTCACCGAGCCTGGATAAGCTGGGAGGTTATCCAGGCTCCCAGCTCCGATGTAAAAACTCATGTTAAAGCAACCTGTGCGACATGTGTCGCTGTGGCGACACCTGAAGAGACAAGCTGAAAGCCATTGATCTGTTGTTGTACTACTACATGTCATTTACACTGAACTTTGTTTTTTATAATTATTGAAACCAGACCAATTGTAAGTGCCTTGTTATTTCATTTGTATTAGCTGAATTTGTTCATTTTTCTCAGTGATAGTTAGTTATCAGAATTTGCCATGACATTTAAAAAAATTTCTGCACATTTCATGTAGATTTAATTATTAAGTTATAGTCTCCACTGATATTAATAAAGAAAAAAAAGTCAAATTTTAAGTTGACAAACATGAGGTTTTGTGATTTTTTTTATGACAATTGTTTCCACCATGAAATTCACTTGCATTCACTTCAAGCAATCCTGTTACCAACTCTTTCATATAACAACTATTCATTGAAAGTGGTTGACAAACGTAAACATAATCATGTTTTTTATCAGAAAACCCGAGCTTCCGCGTTTCCTTGTATTTGTCAACAAGCCAGTCATGCCCGTTCCAATATGGCGGTGACGTTGATATACCGAGGCAGCGTGCTGAGGTGTCCAATGCAACGTTTACGTATATAGTCCATACGTTCATTGCATTACAACGCCTATGTTTAAATGTCTATGGGCTGGACCATCCCACCCCGCAAAAAACGTTTAAACAGCTGACCCCGCCTTCCCGCGGGCTGCAGCGAGAATCCTATGAAAACGGCAGCTAAACATGACGTCACCGGCTCTGCCCTTCGAACTAATAGCCGCGTATCCAATCAAATGTAACTCTACGTATCAGGCGTACAACACCAAATACGTGCGAGGTAGCATGGTACGTGCAGTGTAGCTAGGCTCTTGTTTTCGTTTAGTCTTTCCTGCACATGTGTTTTACTTCGTGTTTAAAATACTTTTGGCCTTGGACTCTGTGAAACAGCCTCTCTGCGGTGTGTGGTAAGGGTAACTCCAATCGAAATATGTGATATGCAGTACTAGTTGTTTACGCTTTGGGAGTAAGCTAAAAGCTACTTTTAGCCTTTTAAGCTCTTCTGGAAACGTTAACTTACGGCTAGCTGTTAACATTACCAAATGCGGCTAGTGCGAAAAGGTTAAGAAGGTAAATTGCTAGGCTGGGTAGCTGCTGTCTTTGCTGTTTAGTTATTTGCCAACTACGTTTGATGCTGATCACTCTTAAACCAGGAAAGGTTTTGCTGGACCATGTGACCTTCCTCGACAATTACTTCTACATCTGGCCCGAGGACTGAAATGACCCGGTACCTCAGCTACGTAGGAACAGTAACGTTAACGAACAGGATCCTTACTAAGTGCTTGTAATTCGAAATTTCAGTTCATGCTCGTGTGCTCGGTTGTAAGGATGACTCGCTGCTCAGTAGGGAACTTGGTAAGCTTTGGGGGTCGCGCTATCACCCTCCTATGTGGAAAATCACCCCACCCCCTCTACACTTCAGTTTGCAACAGTTCATCCCAGGCAAAAGCAGGATTCAAACCGGAAAGGGTGGCAGTGGTTACAAAGACTACCCGATATGAGTTTGAACAGCAGCGTTATCGCTATGCAGGGCTCTCTGAAGAGGATCTTAAACAACTGGTAACGTTTATTTTAAAGACTAATTGTGATGCCCCTACAAAACAGACTTTGAAATCTTTACTTACCCGTCTATGGATCTTCTGACTTTTGCTGTGTCCCTGTTTTGCAGCTTGCTATGAAGGGCTCCAGCTACAGCGGCCTACTGGAAAGACATCACATCCACAATAACAATGTGGAACATATTGTGAAAAGCCTGCAGTAAGATGCTCAGATACAAGATGCTCACAGACTGTGATGGGTTTGTTTTTTGCAACTGAGACACTTGTTTGTCAAATGACTAATTCAATCTTTGCAGGAGAGAAGGCATTGATGTACGAGTGGTGAAGCGAAGTGAATATAATGAAGAAATAGTACGATGGGCAGATGCCATTATCTCTGCAGGAGGTAAAATTTCACTTTGTTTCATAATTAGATTTTTCAGTTTTTCGAATCCTCAACTGACTCTGACATTGAATAATTAAGAATAGACACACTGTTTAAGTCCTAGGAAAGTCAGAATAAGTAAATTTACTGAATTAAAGAAACGTCCCTGCACACAACCTTTTGTGTCCAAGCACAACATATTCAGCTGAAGGGGGGGAAAGACACATGACCAAAAGCTTAAGACATATGTAAAGTTTGCTAACCAAAGTTTGTTTTGTTAGGTGATGGGACAATGCTCCTGGTTGCTAGTAAGGTTTTAAGCAAGGACAAACCTGTTGTTGGAGTTAACACTGACCCTGAAAGGTAAACACTCAACTGAACACTGGGTAAAACGCTGAAGCATCCCTTCAGAGCTTAAGTTACTTCTCAGAATATGATTAATAATATAAAATGGAGTATAATGATCCATATAATTATGATACTTTGACCTGCATTGTAAAATTCACAACCTCCCCAGCAGTATGTAAAGTGATTCAAATTATACAATTATTACAAATGATTAAAATGGCATATAAACTTGTTAAAATCATTGCCAGCTGCAACATTAAAGTGATGAACATATGCTTCATGGATAATGCATCAATCATTATAATCCAGTATTTTATTCTGGTGAAATGAGACACACTGCATAAAAAGTACTTTTACTTCCATTACTGCAAGTATTTTCTTTGCTAATACATTTGTAACTATTATTTGTAACAGAGTGATTTTACGCTGTGATATCTGCGCTATTAAAAAGTCATCGTATAATCAGCTATGTCCTTTTCATTTTGCTCTTGTCGACTGAAGGTCAGAGGGTCATCTCTGCCTGCCTGTACGGTACACTCGTGCCTTCCCAGAGGCACTCGAGAAACTCTGTCGTGGAGAGTTTAGGTGCGTGTTTTACCACAAATGATCTGAGAGCTTTCTTGCCTCCCTCTGATGAACATGCTGTGTGATCTCTCCAGTATACCCTAAAAGTACTCACTTGTTTACTTGTAAATTGGTTAACACGTAAGGGTGCTGCCCCACCCTTAGCTTAGAGGCCAAGAAAAGTGTAAAGCTGTTTTGTCTGGACAGTCACATGGTGTCTAAAACCCTACTGCTCTGTAGGGTAGCCTAAATCCAGTTAGTGTGTCCTGTAACGTGACCCAACTGCTATTGGAGGTCATTGTACATGAGGTTTACACTAAACCTGTTGCTCGGGGTGGTTCTAATGAAGTGTACTTCAGTAGGTGTAGGTGTTGCCAGCATTATTAGGGACTCAAAAGTCATTTAACACTCAGCTTCTGACCTGCAATTTGTTAATTGTTCTGGAGGTTTTTTGCCTTCAGTTGTCTGAAGTGTTATGGTGTTATTTTTAGATAGCCTAACACCTTACGTTATCAGTGAGCATCTTACCAAATAATGACAAATAGATTAAAGATGTAGAGGAAAAATGCCTTGCTATGGCAGCCTAACGTTGCATCAGATCTTGCCTCCTCACCTCATGTGTGCCGTGTTTAGGTGGCTTTGGCGTCAGAGGATCCGTCTGCATTTAGAGGGAACAGGAATTAACCCCACACCTTTGGACCTGCACGAACAGCAGCTGAGCCTGGAGCAGCACAGCCAAGCCCATCGCATCACTACAATGGACAGCCAGTGGAGTATGTCTCCACCGTCCAACATGTGTTCTTGTCTGCCCTCCTATGTGACTGAATCACTGTTGCTTTTGCACTAGTACAATTATGTGTGTTTGGACATATGAAGAATTGGATTTTTGCATGTCCGGAAGTTTATGTTAGTGTTCTCTAGGTGTTGTTCTACTAATTCATTGAGATTTCTCAGGGACAGGAACTCTACATGAACACTCAAAGCCCAGTCTCCTTCCTGTCAGAAGCCTAAATGAAATCTTCATCGGAGAGTCTCTGTCTTCCAGGTACCGAAGTTATTTAAACCGATGCATTTAACTCTATCTAAGCCTGTTTACCTACAATATTGCTTAAAAGTTTGTAAAACCTTTAGAATTGTCTCTGCTTCTTCAGAAATATGATCTAAAACATGATCAATGTGGAAAACGATCGAATATTTGATCAAATATTCGATAATTTTCCATATGCATTCATTAGGATTTTTGTCATGACCACATTATAACATCTCTTGTCCTTTAACCTTCTCCTAGTGTCCTAGTGCTTTTTTTACTTTTTGTTCAGTTTTTTTTTTTTAAAAAAACATATTAATACGTTGTCAGTTTCTTATGCTGGAATGCAGAGTTTGATCGTCACCACGTATAACTTCTCATTCCAGCCAAAGAGTTCAACTTTGGGCTCGTGTCCTTTGAACATTCTTCCAACAGCCTTCTGGTTTGTCCACATGTAGACAGGCAACAATGTTCTCTCCAATGTACATCACCACTGCTCATTGATATTAGCCTTTACTTTCTTACATGCTACGCTGGGGTTCCTCGTCACATCTTAAGCCCCTTTCAGACATGCACTGGAAATCAGACATTTTCCAGAATTTCTCTGGGGTTGGGTGTATGTGTGAACGCAAATGCCCAAGTCTGTTGGCCCTGACATTACTCGGATTCTAGCCTGCCACCTCCCTAGTGCAAAGTCCGGATATAGCACAGCATGAGATGCTGTGGTATACGACCAGATCACAAAGCAAAACAGTGTCACTTCTGCAGCTTTGTTTTTGCGTCATGTTCTGCCCCGTTGCCCAATTGCACGAGTATTTCTTCACTAGTCAGAACGCATCTCACACGGACTATCTCCCAATGTTGGCTACATGTCTGAAAGGGAAACTCCAGACAATCTCAGGACCTGATCTTCCTGACATTCTCTATAGTTCATGTCTGAAACAGGCTTTAGGCTCATCCACACTTTACTCCTGGTGTGAACTTTGTTGGTCTGTACACGGTGTGCCTGATAGTGGACTACAGTCCAAATTCTTTAGAAATTCCTTTGTGAGTGTTTCAGCCTTCTATGGAAGTCTTCAGAAATCTTCTTTTTTGAAGGCATGACATACTTCTGCAAACTTATAGAACTGATATTGAAAATAATTATATATATTTTTTATGTTTGGCTTCACTGGTTCTCTGGCTTTATATAGATTTAGGATTTAAGTGAAAATCTAATCATGTTTTAGTTAATATTTATGCATAGAGAAGTTTAAAAGGTTTAAAAACTTTCAAGCATGTCTATGTCTGTGTTAGTGATGTCCCGATACTACGTTTTCTTAAACTGAATACAAGTAGTTCGTAATTTGAGACCTTGCCAATACTAAGTGACGAGCACTAAACTTCTAAGCACAGATTTTGTCCCTGTCACTTATTGTAAAACACCTTCAAATCACATTGTTCCACCTTCGCTAATCTGCTCAACCATTGTGGGGTGGACACAATATCAGAAGTGTGAGCACTGTGTCATTATCGGGACATCTCTAGGTACATATGTTGTAACCCTCATTAATCCATAGCCGCTTTATCACCCACCCTGCTCACCTCTCCAGCACTCATCAGATGAATTTCTGTCCACCACAGGGTGAAGTTAAAATCCTTCAAACACCATGTTAACCTCTTGCTCCATAGGGCTTCCTACTATGAGATCTCTGTGGATGATGGGCCATGGGAAAAGCAGAAGAGTTCAGGACTCAGCATTTGTACAGGAACAGGATCCAAAGCCTGGTAAGTATAATGACCTTTTTAATTTTACTTGAGGTTGGAATGTGGTTAACATCAGAACCTGAGAGACAGCACTGTAGCTAATCTAACAGAGTCCCAGGCAGCTGTGCATACAGACTAGATTTGCACAGAATTATGGTTTTAGTTTTACATATATCTGAGTGGTATGAAATGTCCCCCCCGCCTTCTTTGTATTAAAATATCTCAAGTCATCTGAGGGAGGATTTTAGTTCAGATGATATGTAATAACCTTTTATAGGAAATTGTGTAGACTTTATAGTTCACCCATTCATTAGTTTATGGACTCTCCAAACTAAAAACATAGGAGTCTAGCTGAAAGCATTGATTTAAATATTGCTTAGTCATCAGACCTCAATCATGAATCAATCACTGGTAAACTAAAGCCACGAAAGTAAAATGTCAATGACACAATCACAAACTCTGCAGGAAATGGACTTTTTATCTTAACTAGGATAAAACACTGAGTTAGCAACCACATATTTATTTGAGTTTATCATTGTGTTCAAACTTAATCACCACAGTACTTTGTATTTAGACATCCCATGTTATTCCAACCTGGTGGTGTCTTTTTTGGTGTCCACAGGTCATATAACATCAACAAACTTGCTGAACAAGCTGTGGAGGAGGTTTTAAAAATTGGTATGTATGTGTGGAGGTTTTGATGCTATAAGCCCTGTGAAATATATCTTAAAATACAAATGTTTTTTTGGCTTTTTTTACGTTTCCCCAGGAAAATCCCTTACAGGTCTCGATATGCCACTTAATCGTGAATTTATTGAAAAGGGTAAGTTGATTAATGCTGCGTTAATGCTCGACTTCCATTTTTATTTCTCGCCACTGTTTAATGTCATTATGGCTTGTGTGTGTTCAGTCACTGATCAGTACAACGAGTCTCTAGTGTTCAGTCCAGAGGACGGACGCTTGTTCTACAGTGTCAGGGAGCCCATCGTCAACAGAGTGTTCTCCAACAGTCGGCAGAGAGGCTTCGCCAGCAAGTCAGTTAACATTCCTCCATCTCCCAATACACTGTACTGAAAAGATGTTGAATTTTTTTGTTTTATTTTTTCTCTTTCTGCTTTTCAGAGTGTGTGTCCGCTCGAGATGTTGGGACGCTTGCATGGTAGTTGACGGTGGAACTTCATTTGAGTTTAACGATGGTGCCATTGCCACAATCAGCATTAGTGAGGAGGACCAGCTTCGGACAGTGGTCCTAGAAACCTCATGAAACCAGAGTGCAGGACACCTATGGTCAAAGGCCTCTAACAAGTGTTGCATATTTTTATACCTTACTACGTATTACTTTTTATTATGAAATGTCTTCCAACTTCCTAATCAGTTATTTTAGAATCAAGTTGTTTTTCCTCTAGGTTTTTGTCTCCAACCCATAACCACAAGTCCTGACAAGACCTAATGAACCTGGCTGAAATCCATTTTATACTTGATTCTGTTTTTTTTATTTTATTAAATGAGCCTTTATTTGTTCTGGGTAATTTTATTGGGAGGAACACCCTGATTACACTCCCAGCACTCCCAGTTGTGGGTTAAAAAACCCTGCTCAGGGGCACAGTGGCTTTTTTTACCTGTCCCTCTCCGGATAATGCTGCTGGTCTTTGGGCTAATCTGACAGCCTTTCCTCAAACTTTAACCTATTATTAACTGGAGCGATGAATGAGAAGGTAGAAGGAGGGCGGATGGTAATAGAAAGCACATTGAGTGTTAGGTTTGCCTCTCATTCACAAGGCTTCTTCGGTGCTCAGATCAAAAGATGTGTTCTTGCATTTGCGTAACTGCTGATTAAGGACTTTGTTGTCTCAATATTTTTTTGGAATATAGTGCATTTTGTTTGTGCACTAGCTCTTTGCTTTAGGTCAGAGTCCTGTACCTCTTTCAAGACATGAACATTAAGTTTGGTAGTGCTCTTGAAGAAACAGTGTGTTTCTGGGGTGAACATGCTTAATATCTCCACAACACTTAACAGATTTTATCTGATGTACACTTTTTTACACAGCAAAGCCACTTTGCACCAAATGCATGACCAATGCTGTTCAGTGATTCAGAAAATTTAAAGATGATCCAGTTTGAAGAATAAATGTATAAAAACCAAAATCTCTTGTAATTGATTCCCTTTGAATCATT
This sequence comes from Channa maculata, assembly GCA_020496755.1. Classification (NCBI taxonomy): domain Eukaryota; kingdom Metazoa; phylum Chordata; class Actinopteri; order Anabantiformes; family Channidae; genus Channa; species Channa maculata. The sequence goes on along the minus strand of CM035615.1, from coordinate 1,441,749 downwards.
CTGAGCTTGACTTACTCTTGGGCTCATCATTATGCTGCAGTTAAAAATAAGCTTCAATTCAGACATGAGCTGACATTCTCCTTCAGTATATTCTCTGGTAGAGAGCAGAATTCATGTTTTGCAGACTTCACACAGTAAAGCATGGCGGCACCACATGTATAGGGACCCATGTCGTCTAAAGAGTTCAATTTTACCCATACATTTGAATATTCTAGATGAGGTTTGAGGCTCAAGTAGGCGTATGGAAGAATTCAGATGAGCCTGTGTTTGGATTAGCACCAATTTTCACCTCACCATTCCCATTTCTACCCAGTGTCTTAGTGTTGTCATGAAAACTGACCTTTGAGGTAAAAGAGATGGTGCAGCTACTTGACTTTGTCACTATGGACTTTAAGTTTTCCCAAATTTCCACAATTTGTCAATTATTCCAAGTCTTAACCATTTGTGGAAAGTGTCTGTCACTGCAGATCTAGAGTCCCAGAATCTTAGAAATTGCTTTGTAACACTAAGCAGACAGAGAATTCAGCCTGGTAGATTTTTTTTCTGGAAGATCTGATACGGTGGGGGAGTAAAGAACATTTGTCAAGCGTTTTTCAGCCAGAGACAGTTCTCAGTGGTTTACTTAAGACTTACAAGGTAAGCAAAGAGTAAACATATAAGTTAAAACATGTGTTTCATTAGAGTTAAGTCTGTACAATATTTCTAAATCAGTCTAATGTAAAGTATCAAGCATACAGTACATCACTGACATAATGAGATCTCCATAAAACCAGCTGCTGGATCAAAACTAAATTAATGATTACATGGTCAGTAAGATTTACACAGTTCAGCTTAGTTATCACAGCATCACACCATTAACAATGTGGTTCATCAGGACAATTTAAGCTACAATGCCATCATTTCTATTAAAATGTCTGATTAAAATCTGCTGTTCTTTCTTTGAATCTGAAAATAGCACCTCTACAATCATCATACTGTCAAAAACTTCCTGTATCTGATGGCATGTCAATTCAGACCATATTTCCCATAACACGTTTTATAACAAAAAGAACTGATTCAAAATTCCATGGTAAGTTACTGTGAATACATTTCAAGAACTGGATTCAACATCCAAAAAAGACTTTCCTGAATAAAAACGTTTCTCTAAAAGCTTGTTCCAGACTGAAGACACAGTACCAGACAGGACATTTAAACACTAATGGTAACTTCTGTAACGGAAACATTCAAACGTGGCCGGCTACTATACAAACGGCTTGACACAGTGGGTGTGTTGTAATGCTGCAAACACACACTCACAGAGGCATAGTGGTTACACATTGAACCTTAGTCTACACTTCCTGTTCCACATGATGTGCTCAACAGGGCATCCAATGAGCTGGGAAGCAGGCGTGGGCCGGGCGATGCTGGAGAAAGGCCTGGAGTTGATGCAGACATTAGGCATCTCCTTCTTCAGAGATTTGAGGTGACTGTCATTCACAAGGCCAAACACGTCCAGTAGACACAGCAAGGGAAATGTTTTAGCCAGGTCACTGTGGAGGTGTGACACCAGTTAGGTTTGGGTATCAACTTGGTAACTCAAAGCAAAAGGAGCAGGGGGAACTTACGTGAGAGCAGCGAGGTGAATGTGATAGCAGCGACTTAGAGAGAGATGCATCAGATGCTGAAGTTGTGCGAGAACAGGGAAGCTGTCAGCCATCAGCAGAGTGCTGTCACTGTAACAGAGCAGCCAGGGTGACATTGATATAGCAGATAATATCTAGCTACTGATTTTTGGCCAATGGGGGCAGAAGAACAATCAGAACAATGCTACCTTTAGACACTCGGGTGCAAAAGTTCCCCCCTCTTTAAATTCTGTTTGTGTGTAAAAACATTGTTGCTCACAGTGGTGATGATTTGAGCTTGTTTTGCAGCCACAGGAGCTGATCACCCCCTCAATGTCAGTCAGTAAATCTACATCAGCATGATGTGGCACGACCACATTGTGGTAGAGGAATTTTGTACGATGGCTGATGAATTTTAATTTTTGTAATGTTAATCTGAGCTTGTATTTGCCTAAACTAAAACCCACTATGATCAGATTATTTGTATTGTACGCACAGATTTATTTTTATTATTTTTTTTAATAAATGGAAAAGCATCTGAAACACAGAATGAAGTAACATTTACCTTAGATCAAGAGTTTGAATGTGAGGGCATCTTTCCACCAGTACTTTTACATCTGTCAAAACAAGTACAGGACAGTTAAGTCACAGCAGCAGTATAATAGTACTGACATTCTAAAGGTTAACATGCTGCTTTTACAGGGGCTGCAGTAACTATACATTATTCCGTGATGGGAGACCATCACCCCTAGGTGGGACTGTCTCGTTGCAGAGATATAAGTTCAGGGTTCCCACTTGTTCTTAATTATTGCTGAGTGGTATTTTTATGAACTTTGTTATTATGCTTGATGCATACATTTAATTTAAGACAGGGCAGTGGGAACTGTTCTGGTCTCACAGTCAATATAACAGCATCTTAAGTTTCCATATACACACACGTGGTCGACACTACATAAATACTAACATAATAATTTAGCAACTTAAAGATTAAGACTACAGATTCTCTATATTTCTGTTATTGCTGCTTTAGGGTGTCTGCTCACCCTAAAATAACTTTAAACCTAGTTCTAGATTTTGAAACTTCAGCGATTAGACAGATTAGATTAGTATCTGGGTGGTATTTCCTTTTAAGTAGTGATGGGTTCTGTTAGTCTGTTTGGATTCAGTCCCAAGATGGTAAAACACTTTGATTCACTTAAGCTCCTGCACCAAACAAATCACCTATGGAATCTTTCAATAACTGTATAGTACTATTCGGTCCCTCTGTGCTGTTGGCATTTAAGAAGAAAAGACTGATGATGTATACAAACATGACTTAATGCTATGCAGTTGAAGGCAAACACTGTGTGGAGCACCTTAAACATTATGATGTATAAGAGGGCCAACAAGAACTTGACCTATTGATGATAACTTAAGGAACAAGTGCTCAGCCTCAGCATTCCATTAGTGTAACAGTGTCCATATTTACCGTGGTAAATGTTTTTTTAATTAATTATCGGTGTAAACATTAGAAAGCAATTAATTTTTAAACTTCTATTTTATCTTTTGTTACAAGACAGTTTAAATTGTATACTACCGCACAGAGTAAAGTAAACAAGCCAAACATATGCAATATATTCAATAAAAATGAACAAATAGATTTGCTAATACAATGCTGGACCAATTCCTGCTTCAAGATATTAGAGCTGGAATTAAATTTAGACATTATGAAATGTTTTAATATCAATACTTGTTACTTACCATCTAGTGTGAGGGTCTCTCTGTAACCACTGAGGTTGAGGTGAGTAACACAGGAACTCAGATTATTGACAACACTCTTCACATGATCATTGTTGAATTCGCACCATGATATGTTCAAATGCTCTAATCTGCACAAGAAAAAAAAAAAAAAAACACTAAGTAAAGGACTGTGATGAGGGATAGTGTTGACAGATGAAGATGTCTGAGCAACTAACCTAGAGCAGGACTTTAGCAGGTCAGCCAGAGCAGGAGCAGAGAAGCCAGAGCAGCCACACAAGTTAAGCTGCTGCATGTTTGGGTTCATGGCCAGAGAACTAAGAGTCGAAGAGGGAGAACAAATCAACCAATATCACCAAAACCAATTTTCACACACAAGTACATAGGCACACCAAGCCACAGGTCATGAGTATCAACACTAAACTGAAAGCACAATTTAGCACATTTATACAATGTTTGCGGTAATCAGAATACATCAGTAAAGACTGAAATGGGATGGAGTGACTCGTGTCTGATGAGGATGAGCACGAAATGTTTGCTTATTCATCAGGGCCAGTGCTGAAAGCTTACCTGATGATTTTATCAGAGAGGCGCAGCCCCTCCACACTCAAATACTCCAACAGCCTACAGCAACTGATGATGCTCTCCAGGTCTGAGGTTAGGATGATGGAACTAGATAGGTCCATCTGAACTATCTGCAGAGGGCTGGAAAAGTGGCATAACGAGGTTTGTGATGCAGGTTAAATGTGTTAGGACATATTTAGTGCCGTCTTTGACAGCAGCAGCTTTGTCTTTTTAAAAAAAGAATCTTAACGCTTGAGTTTTACAAACCAGAATTAATAGTGAAATAAAGCAACTCTACCTGCTGTACTTACCCTGTACCTGTGAAGTGAAGCTCTTCCACAAAAGAGTGAGGGCAGCGCAATCTGCGGACCCCAGTTTTCAGCACCTGCTGCAGAGCTGGACCCATGTGGGTCAACCCTTCCAGATCCACACTGTGCCACAAAGACTCATCAAACCTGGGTCACAGACAGGGAGTTGACAGTCAGACTCTATAGCCCCTTTCATGCTACAGTGGTTTTAATGAATCTGATGGAACATGTGTCAAGTGTCATTTCTGAATGACAACCCGGGTCATTTTCACGTAAATGTTCCAACGGCAATCTTATTAGGTCAGACCTAATAACATTTTTTGGGTCAGTTTCAATGCAGGACAAGTGTAAACAGCATGACAAACGGACAGGCACCAGGCACACACACTAATCAATGAGATTACACACTAATGTATTAGTGCATGCAATAATTTAAATGAATTCACTGTAGCTGCAGCTCTGTCTGCTGTTATTTAAATACAGACTTGATGTAAAACAACTAATTATATTGTTGATGCACAAAGTGTTCTGACATAAATGGTTCAAATATTCAATAACTATCCTTTTACAGTTTGTTTAATAGAAGCCTTGCTCAACTGAAACAAACAACTTTGTTCATGATAAGGAAGTTTAGTGCTTGAATATTCACTTGTTTTGCAACACCACACTCATCCGTTTTATTCTTGGGGCTCTTTTTGTGGACTTGTGAAAATTGAGCTGTAAGGAACATTTACATAAAAGTGACAAATGTCTCAAAGACACAGAGATAAAAGGCAGGTAGGCAGTAAACTCACAGACTAAACGCTGCTCTGTTACTGCAAAGGGTTTTTTTTTTTTTGGTAAAGTAGGACGTTGCATCTGAAATCCTTTGAGCCTTTAGTTCTGCAGGATACTGATAGGACAGAACTGTTACACTGTGTTGTGCATCAAGATCAAGTAGATGAACCTGATCTTTGTCAGGACTAATGTAATTTAATTTCTTTGCAGGGTTATACTGTGTGCTCATTTACAATAGATTAGAGGTTTTAGCTCTACAGTAGTGAGTAAGTCATTATAGGAACTGTAAAATCATCAAGAATGAAACTGGAAAATCACCAGTGCAAATCATTGTTAGAACTCACGCTAAGCGGTGCCAGCGCTTGCAAACCTTGGACATCTTGAGAAGATCATGCAGAGGAAAGTAGAAGAGGATCCTGAGAAGTAGTTCATCTGGGAAGTGGTCCCATGAAATAGCTGCTAAGAGAAAAAAAAACATTACACTTTTATTGTCATTAAAACGGAAACATACCAAATGACCCACAGGCCAGTCATTTGGCCCACTGGTTGGGGAACACTGCTGTAGACCCCGTTGTCCAAAATATGTGGTGGAACAGTTTTTAACAAATGTTACCACAAATGCTGTGAATGAACATAACTTTATTCAGCGGTCTGAAGAAAGCCAGTCGAAGTCGGGTAATTAAGAGCCTTTAAAGGAATATTTAACAGTTGATCTTAGCCACTAACACTACCTGTATGATAAAAGTGGATTCCTACCTGAAGTGGACTCTTTCTTCCTCCTTGATCTCCTGGCGAGGACAAATTGGTTGTCATCGTTCTCTTTGCCCTTGCTGATGAGACACTGGTACTTGTGAGGGGGTGTCCACTGCTGGATAAGCTCGGTTGGGGTGCATTCAGTGTCCAGGCCCTCACTGAGGCAGCCTCTGGACTTGCGCTTGTTGACCCTCTTGGACTGGGACAACATGGAGCCTTGAACACTTAGGCAGGACAGATCCTGCAGAGGCAAACTGAGTGGAAGGAGAAAACTGATCAATTACCGATTCACAAATTGCTGATGATAACACGTTGTCCATCGTTTGATAATAAAAGCTCACTCGTTACCCAACTAGCCTCCCCCCCAAGCGACGAACCTCTTTGCCGCCATATTAATGCAGCTACCAGCGGTGCAACCGCGCAAATTCTTAATGCAAAAGAACATGTAAACGCCTCGTCACGTCGATTTCAGGTGATATAATCGTGTAGAGTAAAACGGACACGTTATTGTTTTATTTCGCAGTTAGTTCCCACTTTGTAACAGCAGAAGAGAAGCGCAGGCAGAAGTGAACGAAGGCCTGGCTGAGCTGAAAGCGCGGTATCGATTCTAAATAGCTTTGCTTTCATGTTAAAGTTCCTCATAAAGACGATATTAGCACACACACAATTACACATACTTGCTAATGACTTACACTCTGTTTTGAGAGTTTATATGCAGGTTGTGACTTGTAATAAGCCAGAAAACATTACCTAACTTGGCGATGTTTATCAATGCTGCTCCCTCATTTTCACAGGTCGTCATTGAAAGTTAATACACATAACCACTCAATAAAAAAACAGTGTAAACACCTTAGTGACTGACCTGTTTTCAGGCATCTCCCCGGTTCCAGATCGGAATGTGTAGCCTCTATCTGCAGCAGCGGTGTGTTTTCACTGTAACCCTCCAACCGAGGACTCTTTAAACTCAGCGCCAGCGGTGGAGCGCCCTCAATGCACCGCGTCACAGACGTCTTCTTCCGTCCTACCACACGTCTCACTGGCTGCATGTGGCGTTCCCGTGTGGCTCGTTTTTTTCATCCTCATCACACGTGCTAAAAGAAGTGTCTGTACTTTAACATCTAGATTCAGTGTTTATGAGTACGAGTGCTCGTGATTCTACGAAGAAGCCAACAATGTAAACAGAAACAAGAATAGAAAAGCATATGAAAACCACACGTTTCTTTTCCACAAGGAAATGTGTGGTTGCTCTCTTAAAGGTACAGTACACTGCATCACTAGTCCGCAGCCTAAAGTCACAGACAGATTTCAGGTGCTCCGCTGCATTAGTCTGCTGATCCAGTGCATTTTGCTGATCGAGTGGATCTACTGGAAAATACGTAAATTCAAAAGCACAAATTATTTTTGTGATTTCGAAACAGATCCCAAAATGACTTTGTTAGCAAGATATTTTTAGCTTTTATTTCATTAATTGTGATGGGGAACATAGTAAATTATAGGCAAACGTGACAAAATGTCACTGAACCCAACACAAGTCCCAGCTCTGAGGATTGCGAGGGCCTGGAGCACCAGTGTGTTTTGTGCATCAGATATGATGAATGCATCAGCTTGAATCCCATAATGCTTGAACTGCATGACCAAGCAAATCTGAAGTAGCAGCTGGAAGCAGCAATGCTAGAGGGTGCACTGGACAAATGTAAAACACAAACTCATTTCAACTGGAAATGATATGTGAGTGTTGTTTATTAACGTGAGGAATAGAAGAAAATATCCACAAGGTCATGCATATAAAATTTTGCAAAATGTTGGGGCGACTGTGGCGCAGGAAGGTAGAGCGGTTGTCCAACAATCCCCCAGTTGTTGGTTCCTCCGGTCACATGTCAAAGTGTCCTTGAGCAAGACACTAAACCCCAACTTAGTTGCTCCCGGTGAGTGTTGGCCAGCTGCATAGCAGCTCCCCCATCGGTGTGTGAGTGTGTGTGTGATTGTGAGTGTGAATGGGTGAATAAGAAGCAGTCTAAAGTGCTTTGAGTGCCAATAGGTAGAAAAGTGCTATATAAGTGCAGAACATTTACCATTTAAATTATTTGTGAATGGGAAATTATTGTTGGACAGCTGCATATATATGATGCTGCTCCTACAGCAAGTACAGTGTCTTATCCAAGGGACGACTTTGATATGTGGTCAGAAGAAACCGGGAATAGTACCACCATGGATGAAACACAAACTACACTATGCAGAGGCTACGGCCCCATGTATTTAAAATGATCAGCAAGATTTTAACATGAGTACCAGAACTAATAGTTTGGATTCTTGACAGCTCAGCAGTGCAAATGTAAAATGTGTGCATCACCTATCAACATAGTGTGAGGTGTCTGTTAGACAAAGGAATCTACTACAGTTAACCCTTAAAATGAGCATTAGCAGTTCAGCTTGAGCTCACAGGTCACCCTTAACATTATGGTATAGATTTTACTTATACTAGTCAATATTTTTTGATGAAAGCAACTGCTCCTGGTCCAGAAGATGCAAGCAGGTCCAAATCACAATACTGTCACCACCACAGATGAGATAAGGTTTCTTCCAACAGTCCTCTGGTTTGCCCACATGGACCTAAAAAAAAAAGGAAAGTAATGGCTTCTTCCTTGCAGCTTAGCCATGTGCATCATTATTGCTCACTGTTCTCCTGATGGTGGACTCAGGAACACTGATATTAGCCACAGCAAAAGAGGCCTTTAGCCTCCTAGGCGTTAGCCTGGGGTTCTATGTGACCTGCACTATTACACACCATTGCACTATTATTCCTTTCCAGCCTGGTGAGCGTCAACAGATCTTCTTATTAGGTCTCCAGAATCCTCTTTCGTTGAGCTATGACGAAGGGGCATGACAACCTCTACCGGTAAACCAGTAGAACATGCTCCTCTGCTAAAAAAATTACTAGATGCAGTGTTGCTACCTGAAATAATAGCAGTATGCAAATGTGCAGCGCACACAAGAGGCACAGACCCAGTAACAAAAGGCAATGCCTTTGCAGATAAAACTGCAAAAGAGGCAGCCACAGGACTGCATGGCACACACATACTGACACACACTGACAACACCACAGTGGAAGAACCTATCTCTACCGATGTTCTGAGAGACATGCAAAAACATTCACCCGACAAAAAGAAACAAATGTGGTTGAAACAAGGAGCTTCTATCCATAACGACACCTACTACATTAACAACAAACCCATCCTTCCGAAAAACTTTTTTAAAAAGGCAGCTATTTTGAGCCATGGGCCTTGCCATGTCTCAACAGGAGGGATGGTGAAGGTAGTAGAACAGCATTTCCATACACATGGATTCAATACTTACTCAAAACATTTTTGTAGAGTTTGTCTCACATGCTGTAAGCAAAATGCTCAGGGGAACGATAGACCTAAGAGAGGTGGGTAGAAATAGTACCAAGCAAAAATGCAGATGCACTAACAGTAGCTAAAGCCCTGTGCAAACTCATCATACCTGATCATGGCATTCCACTAAGACTGTACAGCGACAATGGTCCTCACTTTGTGAATGAAGTAGTCAAAAGAACAGCAGAAAACTTGGAATAGAATTAAAAAAACACTGTTCATACCATCCACAAAGTGCAGGGTTAGTGGAAAGAATGAATGGCACTGTAAAGCTAAGGTTAAGAAAAACTATGGAGCAGACAGGGAGAACGTGGCCTGAGTGTATTGATCTTGTCAAGCTGTATATGAGAATTACACCAACAGGAAATGGCTTAACTCCCTTTGAGATTATTTATGGTCGACCATTCACACTACCTGTGTTCATTGATGATGACACAAAAGCTGAGGAAGATCTGGTGTTGATCAAAGTCATCAAAAGGAAGTGCTGGTCCAACCCTCGTTGGGAGGGACCCTACAAAGTCATCCTGTCCACACCAACTGCTGTGAAAATTGAGGAGAGAGCCACCTGGATACACCGTGGCCATTGTAAAAGAGTGACTCCACTGGCCTGCACTGAGTAGCAGTGGAAGCCCGGCTACAAAGGGTGGGAGAATAAAACTCCTGGTCTCAAACCGGTGAAGAAATCAACTTATCTGCGCTCAACAACCATGGCCACGTGGTGGAAACTCATCCTGGCTATCGTCCTGGCAGGTACACTCTTACTCATCTTTCAACAGAAGGAGCCAAGAGGGAATTGGTCACGGAGATGGACACACCTGCACCTAGATGAATGAGACTGGACGGACGTGGACCCAAAACATCCATGAGAAACCAATACGTGGTATCGTTATGTAAAAACATTGTTATGTGTGTTCTGTAATGCCACATTTGTCAACCCACATGTCCCTTATTACATTGGCCATGAACTATACACAAGCTGTATGTTTTGCTAATTTGGCCAAGTGATAGCTTACCTGTAGAAGGATACTACAGGTGGATTGCCGAAGGACAAACTGATGCATGTACAGGTAAAAACATAACTGTAACTCAAAAAATGACACACAAAGATTCCCATTGTACTTTTCCCAGAAGACAGGTTCAGTACCAGTAGGTAATCTCGCAGGAAACCTATGCTGTTTAACATGAGGGTGGTCCAAATTGGGGTCCAGTACAATGGAATGGTTCATCTAACGGAACATTTTTAACTGAGAGAGGTTGGTGGATATGTGGCACCAACACATATGCCACTTTACCCGCTAATTGGACTGGAGTATGTGCCCCCCATAATGGTAACAGATCACACATTTTTTATTGAGGGAGAGACAGCGCCAACATTAACTGGAACGACAGGCCGGAAACACAGATCGCTTAGACCCAAATTTAAGCCTCATGATGCCGTCTGGGGAAGTGATGTGCCAAATGAATTTAAACACTGGTCTGAGGGAGGAAAGATTACTATAGCATTGTTTCCACATGTAGAGGTGGCAAAAAAAAACGCATAGAGGCTAGAAACTGTTGATTACCGATTTCAAGTGTTTGTGAATCAATCTATTAAAATATTAATTAAATTATTAAAACAGAGAAATAGATGCCTTAAGACTCATGACACTTCAGAAAAGGATGGTATTGGACCTCCTGACTTGCTCTGAAGGAGGATGCTGTGTAAAACTAGGAACAGCCTGCTGTGCATATATACCTGATGAAGTACACACAAACATTTCTGAAGCCACGAATGTGTTAAAAGATTTGCAAAAGGTGATGTCCCAGGACCATGCTGCCGCAGAACCGAATTGGCTGTCATGGTTCCTGTCTGGGTCCTGGTGGCTTAAGTTACTTAAACTGCTGACCCCATTTTTGATTATGCTGTTTGTATTTCTTTAAGATCCATGATATCCAAAATGTTAACTCAAACCTTTTCTAACTATGTTGCAAAGGATGGATGTTGAAGACCCGAACCTGGGTGAGTCGCAGAGTCCTGCAAAACATTAAAGGAAACTAACAATGGGTGCATGTATGATGATAATGTTATGTAAAATGAAACTGGTACTGAAAATAGGAAACTAAGTGGTACATATGTTAGGGTTTGTTAATTGTTTCCAACATTAAATGTAATGTTTGCCTGTGTGTGTAATGTAATTGTTTATGTAATGTATGTTTGTGATGTGTCTATGTACTGATGATGTCATTAGTGACATCATATAGCTTTGATAGTTTACCTTTAAGTTTGTTGACCAGTGGTCAAGGAAACAATGCACTGCTATATTATCATTATGTGATGAATTGCATTTCATATTGTTCTATGCTTATAAGGAGTTGTTTTTCTGCTGTGATCTCTGTTTCCAACAAATAGGGTGAACAAGGAAGAGCCCGGTGGAGTTGGCTGAGTTCGGGTGAAGTAAAACTGCAAAGTCGACTCTTGCGTGTTATTTCACTGCTGTTGAACTGTGTCTCCAGGTGTAATCAGCGCTGTTGTGGTTGTTTGAACCCAACAATATACTTATAATATACTATAAGCCTGTATAAAGATCACACGTTGAAAAAACTAGGATTTGAACGTGCAGCCTTCTGCTTCCCAACCCAATGCTTTACCACTGAGCAGGCAGCCTCGTAAGCTCATATTCCACCCACGTTGAAGGGAAAAATGCTATTTATATTAGAATTTGACTTTGGTTGAAAAACAGAAATTGGATTAGCTTTCCATTTCTTGTTTTATTTTTCTTTTGATGGAAATTGGTTTCCATAAGCCAGATCAGCCCTTTTAGATATTTCTAGCTCGCATTCTTTTTACTGGTTAAAACGCGTTGCACAGGTAACTACAACAACAGTCTTGAACCTTGCTGTTAATGTGTAATAACTGAATCGTAGACCCATCTTTTATTTTCCAGAAGCTAGACCGGAAGTGATCCTTATGCTGCTAATGTGTAATAACTGAATCGTAGACCCATCTTTTATTTTCCAGAAGCTAGACCGGAAGTGATCCTTATGCTGCTGTTGACGGAACCAAGGCGTGAGCGAGCGGAGGCCGGGGAGACGCAGACTGAACGTTGACCACCAGATTCTCTGCAGAAAATCAGGTTTGTGTTTTACTGTGTTTTTCTTCGGACACCTTCCTCATAGGAGATGCGAGCAGGAGATACGTGATAAAATGTGACGGGAATGTAACGGTGAAAAGGAAAACGCGTCCTCCATCCTTTTAAACGGCGCCCAGTACTTGATCCTGTCCGGCATGTCTGTCTGACAGTCGCGGTTTAAACTGAGCAGTGCGTCGCTCTAAAGCCTGGCTGCTACACCGGGGAGAGGACCGTGGTAACATGGTGTCCACTGATCTGCTCCTTCTTTATTCAGCAGAGGACACGACGAATCCGGCCTGTCGTTTGTTGCACAGCCGCTTTACGCTGGTAGCTTCCCTTCCTTTCCTACGCTAGTCAAGTCATGGCTGTGTGTGTGTGTGTGTGTGTGTGTGTGTGTGTGTGTGTGTGTAAAGCCTAAAATTTGATGTATCATTTGTCTCAGTATTTACCCGTTTTCCAGTAACGGTCAGTAACGTTAGGTGCCGGTGTGGCAGCGCCATGTCGTTCATCCTGCGGCTCTTGTCTGCCTGCTACTCCATTATGTGGAAATAAGTGATTCTGCTACAACACCGACAGCATTTGGAACAAAAAAGACCCGTTTTTGTTAAATGGTTGTGTAACATGACATAACAACAGGAAATCATCCCATACGTTCATTTTTAATGTATAGTCCCCAAAACTAATTGGACTGAAAAATGACTTTTAAATCCAACAACAGAGTCTAATTCCAAAATCAATTTTGCTGTTATTCATCACCCACTGAATACAGTGTTTCCCTCCATAGCTAAAGCTGTTCTATAGAAAAACCTACATTGTTTCTGGAAAGACAACATGGTGTTAGATATTTATATAGTTGTTACATCCTGTCTGCATAGCAACAACATGCATCAACTAATGCAGAATTATTATTTATAAATCATGTATATGTGAAAATACCTACATTATTATACTAACTAAAAGACCATCACAAATGTGTCATATGTCTTATTTTGAGCTGATGAGAAATTACTATAATTCTTTATTCACAAAAATTCGGTTTAACTATAGTTGACCTCTGATGCCTGAACTCCTAATGATGAAAAACCTCCGTTATGCAATCTGGAAGAAATTTTCTGCTAGAATTGGAGAAATATTTGAATATAGTTAAGTCAGAGGGAAGTTTAAAAGCATTGATGTACATTTACACCCTAAACTAAGGCCACAGAGGGAAAGTTGAAATGTGGTGAAGTTGCGCTTTAAATGAATAGGCGTTTTTAGGGGACACAGAAAGTTTTGATTAAGTGTTTTCTGGCTACTTTGCTGCTACTTCCTGCTGAGGTTGATAGCCTGCCATCTTTGTCTTTAACCAGATCCTCCTGTGCCTTTTTTTTTTTTTATGTAAAAACTCTGCCTCAGATGTCTTCTTTAATTTCAAAATTTTAATGGCCTTTTTTGTGTCTTATGCGTCATTAACATGTAAATAAAAGACTTACATCTTTACATCTGTCTTATTAATTATTTACAAAATGTTGGGATGCAGAAGGCCATGGGTTTGAATCCCACCCCACCAGGTGTGGCCCCACCCATCCACCGAGGACAACCTTGGTGCCGGTCCCAAAAAAATGAGAGAGTTGCGACAGGAAGGGCATCCGGTGTAAAAACATTCCAAATCAACGTTCGGAATATGTTTTGCTGTGGCAACCCTGAAGGGATAAAGCGCTGTTAATTTTAAAGGGGCTTTTAGAGTGGCCGTCTACTGACCATAGGGTCGGAGGTTCGCGCCCACACGTCGAAGTGTCCCTGAGTAAGACACTGAACCCCCAACGCCCATTTCCAATACCCAGCTGCTCAGTGCCAAATCAACATACGGACAATGATCCGCTGAGGCGACTCTGAACGTATGGGATAAGCTGAAAGGACAAAAATACATTTTTGCACAGCTGGGGATGGAAATGGGCTGTTATGGGTTCAGTGTCTTGCCCATAGACAACTTCGACATATACCCATGTTGTTGCCATATTGCAAATAACATGATCAGTAAAAAATTTTTTGTAAAACCACTTAACTGAACACAATATCATACTGTGTGACTTAGCAAATCTATAACTCTTAAAATAACAAATAGTAAAAAAGTATCAATACAATCAGTTTTTCATATTAAAAAGTATTGTTTTAAAAATATTATTCTTTGCATTTTAATAGATACCATTCTGACATGTTAATTATTGGTAAGAGTCAATAAAAAACATCTTAAATAAACTGTTTTGCCACTGGAATATTATAACTATTATTTAGACTTAGTGTTAGAAGTTGTGCTGCAACAACATCATTTTCTCATTAAATTTCTTTAGTATTCTAAAATTAACCTACAATATCATATTGACTTTATATTGGTAAGACCTTGAAAGTCATCACAGTATCCAACCTCTCGAAAGCAGCAATAATGTGATATATTATTCAATTTTCTTGAAGTTGTCATGATCCTGTCCCCTGGCTTCAGTTTGATTTGGTTTTCACCAGCTTCACTTCCTGTCCCGGACTTTTATTTTTTAGTACCTCAGCCCCACTTCTCGTTGGTCCTTTAGTCTTTTTGTTTCTTTACTCTCGTTAGTCATGATTAGTTTGACCTGTTCCCCTGTTTATTTAAACACAGCTCTCCTCACAGTCCCAGGTCAGTTTGTCTGCTTTGTTCACTTTGGTTATCTGTCATCACTCACCTGTTCAGTCTTCATGCTCCCGGACAGTGAACCCTCTAGTTTTGTTTCTGAGAGACTTTGTTCCTAAAGACTTGTTTGCCAGATATGTTTGTACCGATCTGCCCACCAGCCTCCCACTCGTTGGACTCTGGTTCTTCTTGTTTTGTTTTTTGATGTGAGGTTTCGTCCTTCATTTATCCATCTCTGTCTTAGTTAAACATTTGTTGTGTCCCTGTCAGTTTCTTTCTGTTTTAGACTCTGTTTGGTCTTTTGTTTATCTCTATCTGTTGACCCCAGTAGGAATGGGTTTTGTAAATAAAATGAATTATTATTATTATTATTAATGGGTTTTGTTCTATTGTACACTGGGTTTTTTCATCCCTGCATGTGTCTGGGTGTTTTTGTGCACACCCTTCTTGGTTAATTATTACTGCTTATTAATTATTTCTGTTTTCACTATTGGTTCTCTATCACAGTTTTGCCTGGTCTGTTTGTTTGCCCTCTGTTAGTGTGGGTTCACTTGTCCTCCCTGTTTGTTTGGCCCCCTCTTGTTTTGCATTTATTAATAAAACCCCTTTTACTATAACCCTTCCTCTGGCCATCACATCATTTGGGTCCTTAATAAAACACCAATCATCACAAAAGTTTCTTGTCTTTTATTATTATAAACCAGTTAGAAATGGTAGATGATCAAGCCTATGCTGGATACTGTCATGACAATGACTAGGCCATAGAAAACAACCAACTTAATTATTATTCCGCCAGCCATTCTGTCTTAATCTTTCTTATGCTTTTATTCATTTTCCCTTGTCCGTCTCCTACTCCCTCACCATCCCAAAAATAAACTTAGCTTGTGTTTAAAAGACTGGAAAGAACTTACCAAAGGCAAGGTCCCAGCTGACTGGTACCTATCTCTGGGGTCGTGTGAAGTCTGCAGGGACATCTCTGTTGTATTTAAATAACATGTTCTAACCACAGGTTAAACCACAGCTTTGCGGACGTGCATTTAAATCTTCATAGCAGTATTTTCATGTATTTCATAAGCAGTTTCTTCTTTCACACATTTACAGGGGAGATAAATAACGGTAACAGTCATTAAATATCTTGATTATCCAACTGCCCAAAACCCCAAGGATAGTTCAACCAGGAGAGACTCAAATGAAGGACAGGTTCTGGAAATTGATTTCTTTGTAATAGCCTGATAGGAAAAGTTAAATGCAGCGTCAATTGTAATCGTAATACAGTTACACTGATCAGGAAAGCATTATTGCCAAAATCTGGTGAATAAGGTGAAGGAGATTTGGTTCCCTCTGACACAAAAATAAGAGCTGCCAGCACAGAGAAAGAGAAGAATTTCACAAGAAATTTGATTATTAATTATTGAGATTGTTTCAGAATGAATATAGTTAAGAATGGCTTGGCCACTCGTTTTTTTGCATTGAGATTTTTAGTGAA
Organism: Channa maculata; assembly: GCA_020496755.1. Classification (NCBI taxonomy): domain Eukaryota; kingdom Metazoa; phylum Chordata; class Actinopteri; order Anabantiformes; family Channidae; genus Channa; species Channa maculata. The sequence continues at coordinate 1,425,377 of CM035615.1, read as the reverse complement.
ATGGTTTGTTTTTTTGCAGACTAGTTAACTAACACAAATGTTACTCAACTAATTGTTTTTCTCTTCCTCAGTCAGGACATGTCTGTAAGGATGGAAATGGAAATCAGTGGAGTGTCTAGGGCACACGTCTCCATTCTGCCTGCAGCTGAAATCAAAGCCACATTGAAGCCAGACACAGAGAGACCTCGCTGTGCCAGCACACCCTGTTCACCAATTAGAGGTACTGTTGCAGGGTACCAGATCCTCCACATGGACTCCAACTATCTGGTGGGCTTTACCACTGGTGAGGAGCTACTCAAACTGGCCCACAAGTGGTCAGAAGGCACTCCAGAGAAAGGTTCGGTGTCAGAGGCCGTGTCCAGCCCCATCCAGAGTCCTACCCCAAAGTCTGCGGACCTGGGCGTTCATCGCTCTTCACGCATCTTTAAAGGCAAAAGTCGCTATTACCAACCCTATGACATTCCTGCTGCTAATGGGCGGAGGCGGAGGCGTATGCCCAGCTCCAGTGACACCTCCCTCAGATCTCTGGGACACGGAGAATCTGGGAGAGGTCTGCACGATCCGCTGCCCCTATGTCTACTTAAAGGAAAGGGGGCCCAGTCTAAGTCTCTGGACTACCTTAATCTGGACAAAATAAGTATCCAAGAGTCATCAGACACTGAAGTGTTACAGTACCAACTGCAGCACCTCACCTTGAGAGGTGAGCGCATGTTTACCAGGAACAAGACATGAAGAATGGTGGACGGCCTTTTTTTAGGCATCTTTTCACCCTCTGGGGGATCTAGGTGCTATTTCCAGCTTGGTTTCTTTCTACTCGGATTATTAACAGCTCTTTAAGGAGACATTCTGATAATCTTGTTATATTATTAACCTGGTTTTCCTGTGTACTGTACACATAACATGAAGAAAATCTTTAAATTAGTCCTCACATTGTACTGAGGTTATTGAGGTTAAAAATGTGAATTATATTAACTTAGCAATAACTGGTCAACCTATTTATTGAAAGTGTTTTGCGTTTGTACTAGTCAGAGTCAGACACGCACTGATACATCAGCTTACAGCTGATAAATGCACATATCACATACTGTATCAGCTTTAAGATGCACCACTACTATAAGGCCAATAATAGGTTTATTGCTTATCTGTGAGAAGTTGTTTTAGTGGACATTTGTGAAATAATTTTGGATAATGGCACTGCATACAGTAACTGTGAAGTTCACAAGACCATACTTTTATGTTGCTAATCAATTCAGTTATTGCTTCTATATTGCTATCACTTAGCATCAATGTGTATTTAAACCTCTTGTTTACCATGAGATGGGCTTGGGAGGAAAATGTATTGATTCTCAATTCGAAGCCTCTTTACTGAAGTTTATCTTAATACATGCTCAAATGCCATATGTACATTTATCTTTTCCCATTTAAAACCATATTTGGGAATATGAGGTTTCTCTTTGTAGAAAAAGACAGAAGAGATGCAACAAAGACTTGAGACAGGACCTAAGCACCAGGAGGTTTCAAAAACAATCCCTTCCTATTGTGACTACACTTTACGTAATGTGGGTGAGAAAGTGGATTTGTCTTCCAGCCTTTAGAGTTAGTTGCAAAAAACTTCACAGCTAGTGTGACAAGATGATTGGTGACATCAACATTATTAGAGCGAATAAATCTGTCAATGTACATATGGCATATGTGTATTATATTAGGAGAACTTTGAAGAACAATTCTTACAGTCAGACAGTCAACCCATTGGATTATTTGTTGTTGTAGCTTGACTTCTTATAGAGAAAAGCAACTCTGGACATTTTGACCTCATGTTGATAACAGTAGTAACCTGATATAGTCACAGGTAATAAAACATCTATGGAAACTACTAAAGCTATGCCTGCTGCATCATCTACTACAGATTAAGAGTGAGCGAATTCAGCATATAGAAGAGGAGGTCCAAAAGTTTGTTCACCTTAAGAGAAATATGCAAGATAATCCCCAGTTCTTTCTCAGAAACCTTATTTCATTTCTGGTTGTTTTTTGTAGGATCCCTCGCCACCTGTGACCTTCCTGTATGAAGTTTGCATGTTCTGCACATTCTTGTGTGGGTTTCCTCCTACAGTCCAAAGACATGCATGTTAGCTTAATTGGTCACTCTAAATTGCCCGTATGGGTGAATGAATGTGTGTTTGAATGGTTGCCTGTCTGTTTATGTCTCTCTGTGTTGCCCCTGAGACATACTGGAGATAGACTGAAGCCCCCTGTGACCCTGAACAGAATAAGTGGTTACAGATAATGGATGGATGTTCTTTGTAGGCCTACATTGCAACATGAAATTAAGGAAGTAGAGATTTCTACTTTCTAAATTAAGAAAAAGGGAGTTATCATGGGTAACCATTTTCATTTCGGTTCATTTCATTGCGGTTTATTTCATTGGGGCAGAGAGCTTTAACGTGATAGAAGCTTATCTTGGTGACAAACCACAAACTCAGAGATCTGTCCAAAAGTTGTTTGCTTATTTGGGAACTGGTCATTTATGCACCAAAGATAATCCAAGAGAGGGACGCCTTAGGACATCAACATCTGATGCTTTTCAAAATGTGAAAAAACTGACCAACTGCTGCTACATAGCCGTAGTCTGGACCACAGCGTGACACACCATAAAGCAGACGGGCATGTAGTGCTGCACATTTTGCGCTTGCATGGAACCTGGAACCACGAGATCAAAGTAGTGTTGCTTAACATTTTTGGTCTCATTCACCACAGTAAATAACTACTTCTGATCGAGGATCTGCCTGATAACAAGTTACAAGTTGTACTGGCATTGTTATAACTGTGGTCTCTTCTCATTCACTAAACCTGAACAACCAGTCTCAGTGCTCTCTTTCAGTGATGATTCAACGCAGATTTAACACGTCAAATTTACCAAAAAGCCGCCAACAGGGGCCTGACAAGCACCATTGATGAAGATGATGCTGCAAAAACTAGACCGACGGACCTTCACTGACGTGCTACTATTGGCTGACAGTCAGCTTGTGTCATAAGCATTCGGTTCCTTCCTTCCTTCAAGAGCCAACAAGACCATCCACTTCATTGCTTCTGGGACCTGCCTTCCTGGATGACCTCAGTACCCTGAAGTACCCCCTCACCTTTTGATTTCGGGCTCTTGCCTAAAATCAAGGCTGACGTGTGGAAAAGGGTACAGGGATTGAGAAGCTGTGATGGATGAATAAAGAGGTCGCTAAGCAGACAAAAGAAGAGTTTGAAAAAGTCTCTGGAAAAAGATGTCCACAGATATCAAATGTTCACTGAGGTCTGAGAAAGGTCTCTTGAGAAGTAGAGATTAAATAAGGTTTCTGTGGATGAAAGTTTATTTTTTTAATTCTTGCAAAGCAAATGGACTTTGGGAACTCCCCTTGTACATTTTAATGAAATATCATTTAAATCTTTTTTTGAATCTGTTTATTGGTTATTGTTAGCTTCAGAGTTATGTTGGCTTTAGTTAACCATGTTAGTGCATTTGGTTTGTGTAGCTGGTTATGGGTGTACAACTGTCTGTAAAGGGATGTCTTCTAATGAGTCTCCATGTTCCCCTTACAACTAGCAATGGATGTGTTTCCAATGCCTCAACTGCAGAGAATCTTCTGCACTTTATTGCACTGTTGGACATCTACTACAAACTCTGGAAGTGTCAGTGCACCTTGATATTGTGGCACCACTGTGGCACCAACTAGGCTTTCACAGTAAGTGCTGCAATATTGTACATAAGCAAGCCACATGAACATGGAATGGAAAAATCTGTACACCCCTCGAATCTTGGAAGGAATTTGTGATCTTTGTCTCATCGTTTTTAAGTATTTTAACCCTAATACACACAAGTAGAGAGTTTGCTAGGACTTTACGCTACAGCTTTGTAATAACGAGGCAGAAGGAAGTGTGTTGTGCACCCGGAGTGATTTTCTCTCATGAGAGAAAATACGTGCTCATGCTCAATGGAATGGGCTAACGTCATTGTCAATACAAATGTAACAAAGTAACATCAATGTAATTACCAAAGTAATAACCAGGTAATAGCTTAGTATTACCAGCACATATACCAGTTTCTATTTAATAAACACAGGCTGTATATAAAGATGGACTACGTGATGGGTCCCTAGATATTCGGCCACTTTAAGACGAGGTTGTAGGAAAAATCATAAACCAAGCCCATTACCTAAACTAAAAATTGTAAGTGTTTCCAGTCAGTTGGTTCAGTGCTTTGATGAAAATAAGTAGAAACAGGTAATTTTGCATTTCCCCTTTATGTTTCATGAATATTACTACAAAGTACCAGGAGATGAAATAATGGAAAATCTCTGACTGGTCAGAAGCCTCATTCAGAAAGTGTTTGAAGTGAGCCTCACTGCACCTCCACTGGTACTTGCTGTGTCAGCCTGGATCCCAGGAGGCATCAGCACCACTTCCCATACTCCCCAACATACTTTTTTGGAACATACTTCAATTAAAAACCATCTTAAAAAACACATACTGTAACTTCAAATACTAATGCCCCAATACCTGGTTATTACTAAAAATTTCCATTAATTCTTGAAATTGAAATGCTTACAGTATCTGTATTGAATCTTTATGTGATAATAACATCTTTGAAATGTTCTGTTGTGGCAAATGAAACAATCTAAGCAAAATTGGTGCAGTTTATGTTAATTTAAACCCATTGAACTCCGTAGGTGGAGCGTGCATTACTGTCTGCATCGGTGTCTTTGTCTAATATATCTGCAAGCCACCAGTCAGAAATGCTACACATAAGGTCTTTAAATATAAATTATACATATATGTAATATATAGTGTGTTTTCATTTATAATTTACACTTTTTAAAAAATGTTCAAGCTCATAGAAACACAGGACATGTTCTTCATGTTTGAGTCAATGTGAAGAATTTTATTGTGTTATAGGATGATTTTAAAACAGTTCAATTTATCAAAATAAGAATTTCATCCACACATAAATTTGCATTAGGAACATTCTGTAAATGCATTTCCAGCCACCTGTTTTTATGCAACGTTAGCAAAGTTAAAAAATGTCAGTACAAGTAAATGCAACGAAGCAATGGGAACACATAGCAAACTGATCATGAAATGAAGCATTAAGCATTAGTTCTGATGGATAGTACAAAAATAGCAGCACACTTAACCATTATATTTCTGTGGAATGATATCCAGACCTTTTTTCGATGTAGTTTGCAGTCATTTACGCTTTGACTATAGTCAATATAGTCACAGCTTCCTAACTGGTTTAATGGTACAGACTGTAAAATTTGCTTCCCCAACTGTTTGCCATCATTTGCTAAAATGTTTGCATAAATGTAGAGGATGGAAATGCATGGTAATTCACATGCTGTGTTGATGGTGGTCTGGAAATGTGGTTCAAATATGCACTACGTTTGGATGGATCCTGCGTCTTACCCAACATTCACACTATCTCCAAATTCTTTGAATTTCCACACATTGTTCCACACATTGGTGAATAAAAAAAGACAGAATTGGAATTTTTAATGGAAGGCATTATGATGATGCCTCTCTGTAACTCAAACCTGAAAAGAAAATGAGCAGCAGAAGATGTGAAATGTTTCCCTGATATGTGTAAATGACAAGTTGAGGTAACTGGGATGTAGACTGTGTAGACATGTTTGGTGAAAATATTCTATTCTTTGACATTGTTGTACTTGCCTTATTTATTCTATTTATTTAATTTTTCAGTTAATAAATTAATTAAAGGTACTGCACTTGTCTATTTTAACTGCATCAGTCCGGGTCGACTGTGTCACATGTCACGGAACCCCACCTTAGTTGCTCCTGGTGAGTGTTGGCCAGGTGCTGTCCTGTTTGCCCAAGGGTTCAGATTTTTGGATCAGTTATACACAGGAATACTCTTCCTACCAGAGCCTTGATGACCACAAGTATTAGAAAGCAGAGTTGCAATCTATCTACTTAATGAATAACCCCTTTCTATAAAGTAACTGTAGAGGGTGATGAAAAGGTCAATGTAAGATGAAGGAACTTGATCAGCCACAATATCTATGTTCACATTGTTTACTAATATGATATGATAATATAAGTCTTCTCCGGCTCAGCTCTCCCTAAATATTCATCCATGGGAATGTTGTCTTTATCAATGAGGTCTGCAAAACAGCAACTTTGGGCTTCAGTATCTTACCTAAGGATACTGTCACAGAAGGAACCAGGAATCTAACCACGTACTGAGCCACAGAGGTAAAGTATTTATCACTTGGCATATTATTGAAACATACTATTTTAGTTTAAGGAAAGTTTGATTTTAAAATACTCTATAGGCAACAAGGAATAAGACCCCAAAGCATATTATCTCAATATGTTTCTGATGGTCTCCCACAAAAATATGAAGCGTCTTGTTAGAATTTCAGACAGTTGTGGTCATAGTCCAAAAGAAACCTTGGTTGTTGAATTTAAACACAGACATATTTGTTAAATAAAAACAAAATAGAAAAAATGTAAAAATCATCCTTTAAGTTTACATTTTTATTCAGTCAATGTATTTTTCTGTATGTTGTATGCTGAGTTATACACACGTATATATTAAAAGCAGTATCAAAAGCACACTTACATTCTAAAAGTTTAGAGTAATATAGATTTAAAATATACAGTATTTCACATCACAAACTGAACTGAAATGTTTAATTCTTGAAACGTGGCATTTTAAAATGACACTTGAGTGACTGCTATAATAAAGGGTTTCTAGATGTCGTTGACATAGAAGAATACAATCACAATGGTCAATTACCTTTAATTCAAAGAGTATTAGGTCAAAAATCGCTATTTAAAATAAGGAATGAAAAAGTGCTTTAAAAGACAAATTAATATAAAAATGTGATCTGATAATGTACAAAGAAACGGAACAAGATTTGTGAATTTCCTGTTGGGATGAACAAAGTATCTATATATCAACATGAAAACCTCTAACTGAAAGTTAACTGATCCTCCATAAAGAATCATCAGGATCATCCAGAGCGTCGTGGAGTTCGAGCTGTGTCTCACATTCTGGTCTCCTCCGGTACTCGATTCATGTAGTCCTGAAGGGCCTGATGTAAAGGCACCCACTTCTTTATAGAAGCTTTGATAGCTACAATCCATCTGTGAAGAACAGAAACATGGTCATGACACGATCCTTACTAACCTGGTTAGACTGCTTCCTACTCGCACAGTGACAGTGAGAAAACTGTCTACTATTACACAGACAGGTAACAAAATAACATCGGTACTGAGTTTTAAGTCTCTGAAACTGTAACGGAGGAATGGAACAACTTCAATCCATCAATTTTGTTCCGTTTTAGTCTGAGTCAGGTTCATTAAGGAAGTCCAGATGTCCATCTCCCAAGCCATGTTATCCAGCTCCTCCTTCGGGATCCCAAGATGTTGCCAAGCCAGATACATCACATAATCTATGCTGAGGGTTTTAGGTCTGGATGTGACTAGAAAACAAATCCATTTAGAGGCATCAGAAGTCAGAACTCTGCTGTCCACCTCTGAAGCTGAGCGTGTCCACCCTACAGAGTAAACTCATTTTCGCTGCTTTATATGTGATCCCATCACTACCCCAAGTAGTGGGGTAGAGTTTAATAGGACAACAGCCTTCAATGACAAATACATTTCCTGTCTCTCCTTCACAATAAAATTATCCAATAAATCTACACCAGTGTGGCTGTAGTAGTCAGAATACAGTGTAACAGCTCAGGTTTACCACAGATAATCACTGTGAAGAGAAAAATGTCAAATAAAAATAAGCCCATAAAAAACATTAGGAACCACAATGTTCCATAAGAAAAGACTTGCATCAAACCTCTTAAATGGAGCTACAGTGTAGTCCTTACCTTTTATTCTCATTAGGATTTTCAGCACAGAGGTAGAAAGTCTTGAACTCATCAGATGCAGGTTTCAGCTCAATGGTGGATTTCTTGGATCCATAGGGCTGCTCTCGCACCATGTACCCCTGAAGGTACATCCCACCTAAGGGCAGAGATGATGATGTCTGCTAATTAGTTTATAGCTATTACAGTTCTAGTATTTGCTTCACTTGTGCTGATTTTGGGGAAGCAGTGATACAAAGATTTAAGCAGAGTGAAATTTCCCCTCGTTAGTTTGTTAGTTTGATGCCATCTGACATCACATCAGATAATCATACAATTGAATCATCATGTTGCTCGAGAACATTGCCCAAAACGTTAATGTCCTTCTCTTCTTCTTGGTTCAGATGCAATGAAGAAAAGCTACTATGTTCATAGGGGAAGTCGAAACCTGACACATACCGTGTGCACGAGTTGCACGGATGCCACTGTACAAGTAGAGACAGCCGTCCTTCAGGATGCAGTAGTGCTGTACCCACATGTCCTTGTTTTTGTCGATCTTATGAAGCAATCCAAGACACTCTGGGTTCTTCACAGCCAGTGGGGGCAGATTAGCGTTATGCCTGGTGACATCCACCCACACGTGGTTCTAAAACAGGAGGGTTTATTGAGGAGAATAGTGTTGGTAAGAAAGCTGAATATTAGTGTGCTAATGAGCAATTGTAAGTCTGACACAGCCATTTTATTACATATTACAGGCACAGCACTATTCTTGGTTTTTAATAAACACAGACCCATTTGAGTTCTGACAGATTTAGATGATACCTGTGTGATAGGATGAATAGCTTTCTCCATAGCTTCCAGCCACCTGGGATCACAGAGACAAAGCTTCAACACACTGATCAATGCTGATGTTTAACACTCAGAAGTATCATTACTGGCCAGAATAATTACTTTATGAACGCGATTCTTTATTTTAACATTTACGCCACATCAGATGAGCATAAAAATGTTCAAAATGTACAGGTGATTACAGATTTGCAGTATTTCTATTCAGCTCATTGTCCCAAAAAACACAACAGATACATGTACTTATTTTAGGTTTTTGCATACTTAAAGGACTGGTCTGGGTTTTTTGAAGGTGGTCTTGTTGCAATATTGAGGTCCATGTATATTTGTCACAGCGGAATGTGACGGCTAACTCGGCTTGTCACAGCCTGAGTGAGCAGTCCCTCCATGAATGTAATGGACAAGGACTTTAGGAATCCAGTATTCCCTGTCCAAAATAGCTGGGTGCTTTGCTTTTAATGGCATGGCAGATCGGCTTAATCGACCCCCCTACTCGCAGCCCTCCATCTTGCAAATACGGATTTAACTTGGAGATGTGACTAAAATCACATGAATCTTTTCCTCTGTGGAATTCTATCTATTTGACAAAGATAATGTCTAGAAATGTTTAGAAATGTCTGTTCAGAAATGTCTTCAGTTGTGAGCACTGCTTGTATTTGGGCATCTTTTCTTCAAGAGAAGATTATGCTTTCGCTGAGCTGCTATCACACTGGTAAAACTTGCAGAAACGTCCTTATTTTCTGTTTCAGTCTTATCCTTTAGGCGCAGGAGCCAAGCTGTTGCTTTATTGAGTTTGTACCAGCTTGAGAATTGATTTACAAACCGAATCACTTGGTCTGTTTTTTCCATCAGTGTATGAATAAAACCTTGGCTGAGATTTTTAGCTCTGCTCCTTCTTCTGTTGAGTTATTGAATTGATCTGGTCGTATTGGCCATTCACATTCTGGTCTTAACAGGAATTCTGGTCCTTGTATCCAGTTTGTGCTCTGTAGCAGGTTCTCAGCACTTACTCCCCTTAAAGCTGTTGCAGCATTGTTTGCTGTGTTAACGTACACTGAGTAAAAAAGGTATTTGATCCCCTACCAACCAACAATAATTCTCGTTACCACAGACTGGGTATGTGCTCATGTGCTCACTGATTGGTCAATTTAAGAAGGTGCTCCTGATGACAACTCGTTATGTGTATAAAAGACACCTGTCCACAGAATCTCCATCTTCCATTCAAACCTCACCACCATGGGCAAGACCAAAGAGCTTTCAAACAAAGTCAGGGACAAGATTGTAGACCTGCACAAAGCTGGAATTGGCTACAAGACCATCAGCAAGACGCTTGGTGAGAAGGAGACAACTGTTGGAGCCATAATTCGCAAATAGAAGAAAAAAAAAGCAGCAACCGTCCTCAGTCTCATGGGGTAAGGATGATCATGGGAAAAGTGAGGGATCAGCCCAGAACTACATGGGAGGAGCTTCTGAATGGTCTGGAAAGGCAGTTGAGTCACCAAACAAACCATTGGTAACACAATAACATAATAATGATTCTCAATAATGATTGAAAATCTGCAATGCCCACAAGGTCCCTCTCCTCAAGACGGCACATCTACAGGCCCGTCTGAAGTTTGCCAGTGAACATCTAAATGATTCGGAGAAGGACTGGGAGAAAGTTCTGTGGTCAAATGAGACCAAAATTGAGCTCTTTGCCATCGGCTTGACTCGCCGTGTTTGGACCATACTACAAACCAAACCATACTCTCGCAGCACAGCGATCAAACTTTCTCTTTAGGTACTTTGGCAGAATATCCCTTCTCCAGCAGATCCTTTATAAATCCACTGTACTCACTGTGAAATTCTGGGTTCTTGTCAAGCTTCCTTTTGAGGCTCGTAAGATGCTGTTCTGCTACAGCTCTGTTGTCAGGGATTTTTTTGTCTTTGATTTTCAGAGGTAGCCCCATGCAGCAGTGACCTTCAGTCAGCCATTTTGATCTTCCTGTGACATCCTAACTTTATCATCATAACTCTTTTCATCCAACCCATATACTTCTATATCTGAAAGGACATGAGTGCTGACCCTTCTTTCTGTTCCCATTGTGGTTAGTAAGAGGTCTGCTTTCCTTTTTCTTACATTAAGCAGCTGCATAATCTCCTCTGGACAGAAGGTTGCTGTGCTTCCCTGATCTAAGAATGCATAGACCTGAATGACTTTGTCCCTGCTTTTGGACTTTATTTTCACTGGCACTATGGAAGGGATGGTTTCTCTATTGCCTGCCCCAGTTTCTCTCCTGCTTTCATGTTCTGTTCCCACAAAAGCACTAGTGACTCCAGTCTTTTGGATTTTAGAAATCTGATTCTGTCTTTGCAGCATTTGGCTGAATCTGAGCAGAGTATATAGTTTATATAAACTTCAGAATTCATCCTGCTAGTTTTATCACCATTCAGATTATTAACCTGAGCTGGTTCCACTGGTGGTGATACATGCTAGTGCCATAACACTGCCTCCAACAAGTTTGATAGATGATGGGATGATGCTTTGGATCATGAGCTGTTCCTTTACTTACCTATACTTTTTTCTGTGTAGTTAGTCTTGGATTCATCAGTCCAGGGAGTCCCAAAGAGTCTTATTCTAGAACCGAGCAGGCGTTTTAGGTGTTTTCGGGTCTAAGTCTAATCTGGACTTCTCTTCTTAAGCATTGGCTGTGGTTTGCACCTTGAGATTTTCATTTCAAATTCAAATTTATTTGAAATTTCATTTCAATGCCAAAGTCAAAAAGATGAATTATTGTTCTAATATACACTTACTGGCCACTTTATTAGATGCATACAGTATGTACATGCAATGCAATCCAATGCAGCAGCTCTGCCATTAATTCTACTTTTAAAATGTTATAATTTCTCAGTTTTTAATTGGAAACAGTTAGAAAGCTGCTAATTCTACTATGCGTTAGTTACTGAAGTCAAAGTGGGCAGTGGAGTTTTACTGGAGTGCATTAGATTGTACAGGTGTACCTAAAAAATGAATATTAAAAAGTCCCGCTTTAAAAAACCCAAACCATTCCTGAAAAGCAATATTAGTTATTTAGCTAATTATTTTCTTGACATAAGTTATAAACGTTAATTATTATCAGCTAATAATTGCAACTCTACTTACAACTATGTGCTTTAGAAATGTCCTATCCCTGCTGTACCTTTTCATCTCCTGGTTGGATGTGGCACACAAGTAGTACATTCTATTACCGGACTGAGGGTGGCACTTGAACACAAATGGTTTTCCCAGGGAACTGTCTTTTCCCACTTCGGCCCCTTCCAGCTTTACTGCTGACAAAGGTCTCCTCTTGCCTTCATCCTGGAAAAAAACAAAAAAAAAAAAACATGCTCGTTTCATATTTGTGTTTTTAGTAACCAGATGGCATAATGATGTCTGCTCCCTGCTCACCCTCCTGTGTCTGTAGTAGTAAAGGCAGCAGTCATGTTTGAGAACAAACCACCTTTTCCTCCAGCCTTTAATCAGACCAGACTGGGTGCGCTTGTGAAGGTAACCACGACATGCTGGGCGTGGGGTGTTAGGACCACGAGCGACGTCTGAACCAATGGTCAGTGTTAAAATATCTGGACCTAAAACATCGACGACATTGCATTAGAAAACCTCAATATTCAGTTTTAAAAACCAAACATTCTGGAGGTCTGACATAAAAAATTAGGCTGAAAGTAAACTACGTGTCAGGTCTGAAAGCAGCTTACCTTGCCTGGCCAAATTAGCAGCCTCAGAGTGAGGGATGCTGGTGACATCAGTTCCATTGACAGCTAGGACATAGTCCCCCACCAACAACCCGGCTTCCTCAGCAGCTCCATCTGAAACCACGCGTTGGAAAAAAAAATGCTCACAACGAATCGTAAAGCTCCTAAATGTAACACAATCTCAGCTGATTGCCTAATGCTTGGAACTTCCACCCTCCAACAATTAAGTCCAAAACCCAGTACTGCGCAGGGCCAGGGAAAGCGTTGTAAATTGTCTGTCCACATGCATCAGCCTTGCAACCTGACTCTTTCCTGAGACATGCTGGAACAGTCTTTACTACATTCTTTGGATAACAATCGTATGACCTGAACACTTACTCACTGCTAGAAAGGAATTTACTTACTTGTGTCGACCTCTGTGACCACAATGGGTTTGGAAAACTGTATTCGAAAGCCCCAAGGATACTCTCCTGTCCCTTTGCTTATCTTGACAGTCCTCTCACGAACTAGGACAGGAAGAGGCAGGTTAATTCAGTGTATTCCTTTCTTCTGTCTACAGTATTGTCAATGAATTGTGTTTAAACCACATCTTCAAGCAAGTCTTCATTCGTTCCATTAAAAAACGTCAAGTGAAATCAAATCGAAATCCATGGTCTCAGTGACCATTAATTTTATTTTTAAATCAAAAAAATCTCCATCTTACTTGAGACAACTCGAGTTCTGGCATTGAGGGTGGGCGTAACGGCCTCTGAGGCTGCATTATCTCCTTGAAAAATCCATGCTGAAGAGTGGAAACTCTCTGTGTAAAAGCCCCTGTCTTCCATGTCTTGGACTGTCATGTCCAAAGAGCAAGTGTCCTCTGATACTAAAAACCAAAGATAAAAGAGTAAATATGATCAATGGTATCTTGTCATAACTTTTTCAAATTATAAAACTTTGATTAAATGGATACACCCCTTTTGAGAGGTTAGAGATGTGTCCAGGCTCAGCCCGACAATTACCAGATTCTTCTGTGATGTCACTGGTCATCGAGCTTCCTCCTGCAGAGCTCCACTGCTTTGTCTCCTTGAAGAGCTTACGCCTTCTGGCCCAGTGGTCCGAGCCACTGCTGTCTGGCTCTTTATGGAGCGCAGGTTTCAGATGCTCTTTGGTCTCTAAGGAGGCTGGGAATTACAATGAATAGCCACAATAGGTGAGTTTTCTGTTCATGTTTACCACATTCATATACACTCATTGGCCACTTTATTAGGTACACCTATTTATGTACATTTTAATGCAAAAACTAATCAGCTAATCACATGGCAGGAAATGAAGGCACGGCCAAAACAATCTGCTGATGTTCAAACCAAGAATAGAGAAGAAAGATGATGTAAGCGACTTTGCATGTGACATATTTCTTATTGCCAGATGGGCTGTACTTCAGAAACTGCAGATTTTGTCCGATTTTCATGCACAATCGTCTCTAGGGTTCACAGAAAATGGTCTAAAAAAGGTGAAAAGTAGTAGTTCTCTAGGCAAATATGCCTTGTTGATGCTAGAGGTCAGAGGTTCAAGTTCAACAATACCTCAATTAACTACTGGTTACAACCAAGCAGGAGATGGACTAAAGCAGCAGAAAAAGTGATCACCAAAACTGGACAATCGAGGTTTAGAAAAATGTCATTTGGTCTGATGAATGTCAATATTGAATGATCAGGTGAGAATTTGGCATAAACAACATGAAAACATGGATCCATCCTGTCTTGTATTATTGGTTCAGGCTGGTGGAGGTGCTTTAATGTTGTGGGGGATATGTTCTCTGCAAATTCTGGGCCCCTTATTACCAACTGAGCATTGTTTAAATGCCACAGCCCACCTGAGTATTATTGCTGACCATCCCATCCGTCCCTTTATGATCAGTGTATCCATTTTCGGATGTCACAAAGCTAAAATCATCTTAAACTGCTTTCTGGAACATAGTGCGTGCACTGAACTCAAATGGCCTCAGATCTAAATCCAATGGCACACTGGAAAAAGGAGATTAAAATCATATATCTGCAATCAACAGCACAGCAACTGCTTGATGCTCTTATGTCAATATGGATCAAAATCTGTAAAGAATTTTTCCAGCATTTTGTTGAAACTATGCCATTAAGAATTAGGGCAGTTCTGAAGGCAAAAGAGGGTCCAGCCTGGTACTAGCAAGGTGTACCTAAAGCAGTGGATGTGAGTGTACACATTTGGAAGCATCTGACAGTACATCTACACTATGTAACTTACATCTTGGTACAATCTGTTTCTCTGCCTTGTCAGGTTTACTGAGCTTTATTGCATTGATTTCTGCATCTGTAGAACCTTTGGCTGAACATAATGTAGTGACTAGAGATTTAACTGAATCCCCTCTTGCCCTTCCTCCTGTGTCCAACTGCAGATGATTTCTCTCCTCAATATTCAGTGGCAGAGAAGAACTGGTATTTTCTGTTTCTTCACCATATTCTCTAGGTTCATTCTTCTCTAAAATCTCACTTGAGTATGATGGATGAACATCTACGTCCTGTGAAGGGGATATATCGGGGTCATCTGAAGCAGTCCCAATATGTTTTTCCATGCAACTACATGATGATCTCGAGTCCATCTGCATGAACCTTTCCTCGAGTACACCTACAGTTATTGTCCTGACTGAGGACTTCCTGTGCTTGGGTGAAACTGGGACTGAATCCATTTGGCTTGTATTGTTCTGGAATAATATTTCTGGGTGACTCTGAGGTATTTGTTCTTCTGAGCCACTGCAGGATGGAGGGATGACTTGTATAGCAAAGGCTCTATGGCTGAGCTCCTCTGTCAGGGGTTCGGGACTGCAATACTCTGCATCTCCTGTTTGGTCGAATCCACTGTCTGCTACTTCACTATGATAAACTTTATATTCACAGTCATCAGTATCCAAACTTTCCATGTCTTTAGAATCTCTCTGACTGAAGTCTTCATTCTGTTGACTCAGGTCTCTATGGCATACGATGTTAGTTCGTTGACATTGCTCACTGACCGCGAACTCGTCATCTTGATTATCGTTAGATCTGGTCATATAGAAGGGACTCAGGTATGACTGCTTTCCATCGTGGCTGTCTGGTACAGGTATAGAGATTCCCTTGGCTTTTGAAGGGTTACAATGTTCAATTCCACATGCAGGAGACTTTTCATTGCACTGCTTCTCAGTTTGGAGATGAAACGAGCACATGAACAAAGAGGATAAAGACTCACTATAGGGCATCAGAAAGTCCTCTTGCATTAGGCTTAGACCATCTGATATCCCGGGAAATGTTTGACGTCTTTTCTTGGGTACCATACATGCTCTGTGTTCTACAGTGGCAATACTGTTGTTTCTAATCCAGGACTTTCTCTTTTGACAGTTGACAAAATCTTTGGTAAAACTGGACCTGTTGGTAGACAAGGAAGGTCTCATGAACATGGGCTCATAGTTGTCAGATACCGATAGCTGATCAAAAGAAGGTGTCCTTTCTTTTTCTTCTTGTTTTTCAGCTGTACTACAAGTACCAATCCTGCAGGAAGCCAGGTCCAGTGTAAGGTCATCTAAGCTGTTACGTTTAACATCCGCAAATTCTTGGGGAGGTGGAATGTCCCATGACTGCTCGCTGCTAAGCCTTTTGTGGACATGTTTTCTCTTCACTTGAGGTTTTATATTTAACAGCACAGGTGGACTTGATGGATGGTTTGTCAATGTACAATCCATAGTTTTTTGTTGTTTGTGATCACTGCAGCACTGACAGTAGTTTGTTGGACTGGGTGATTTTGAATTACTTTGAGCCTCTGTTTGTTCATTCATACTCCCAAACATATACGTGTAATTGGTAGTTTGATCTCCATTGTCACTGGGCACTTTATGTGTTGGTTGCTCAAACTCAAAATCATTGCTTGGCATCCATGTCTTCTCACATTTGCTTTTCAAAAACGTCTCAGAACTGTCCCCCTTTTCATTCATTAAAACAATGATAGTCTTGATACCAGAATTATTAAGTTGCCGAATTTCTTGGATTTCAAGCTTGACATGCGACCCACTGCAGTTAATGTTCATGATGTTAGTAACCGGTGTTGATAATTGAGTTACATTTTCAGACAAGGGTTCATGCGACTGCTGAAAGGTGATCTTTGGGGAGCAATCTTCCAGGTCGCTGACAGACACTGACGTTACAATCTTCACTCCATTCTCTTTGTCCTCTGTCGTTTTGGCATAAATACTCTTTTGGTTTGGATATAAGTTTACATGATAATCCTGTTTAAATCTTTTTTCCTTTGGTGGAGAATCGTTGTATCTTTCCTCATCTTCAGATCCTGGCAGGACACTTTCCTTTCGAAGAGAATCCTGTTCTCCCTTTTCAACAAGATCATCTTTGTAGCTGACATTATTACTTTTGTTCTGCTTTTGAAATATGTATGTAGAGACACTCTCTGAAAATATATAAAAAGAACAAGCTTTATGTTAACATATTAAAACAATTATTCCAATTATACTCAAAGAATACTTTGGGATCACTATTGGCATACTGGTAACACAAAAATATGAGTATTAACTGAAGTATTAACTGAACTAGTAAGACTTGACCTGACAATTACAAATGATTAATTTGTAGTTCTTCAATAACTCTGAATCATGGACTATGTAGTAGATGATAAATTAGCAGAGGACTGTAGGGCAGATACTACATAAACTTTTAGGGAGTTACTGGGGCATCCTGAAAGTAGGGAATTACAGTAGTCCAACCTACAAGTAACAAATGCATGGACTTTGAGACAGGATGCTCCTAATTTTGGCAATGTTCCGTAGGTGGAAGAAGGCTGTTCTAGAGACAAATCCTGGCCAAAAATAACTCTAAGGTTCCTTGCAGTAGTACTGGAGGCCAGACTTATGCCATCTAGAGTAACGATACAGTTGGACATCAAATTTCTGATATTTATATGTCCAAATACAACCCCAATCCAAAGAAAGTTGGGACATGTAAAATGTAAATAAAAACAGAATGCATTGATTTCAACTCAATGATCAACTCATATTTTGTTCACAATAGCACATAAAGAACATCTCAGACATTGAAACTGAGACATTTCACCATCTTATGGAAAATATTAGCTCACTTTGAATTTGATGGCAGCTAACTAATCTCAAAAAAGTTGGAATAGGGGCAACAAAAGGCTGGAAAAGTAATTGCTGCAAGTAACAAAAACAAAGGAGCAACAGCTCAGTAACATGACTGGGTATAAAGGAGCATTTCAGAGAGGCAGAGTCTCTCAATGTAAAGATGGGCAGAGGTTCACCAATCTGTGAATCTAAAAATTTTTGAAAAATTTTCCTCAATGTAAAATTGTGAAGACTTTGAAGATCCAACCATCTATAGCATATCAAAAAAAGATTCAGAGAATGAGGAGGAATCTCTGTACGCATGGCAAGGCTGAAGGCCAAAACTGGATGTGCATGGTCTTGTGGTACTGCACTGCATTAAAATAATTCTCTACTGGACGTCACTGCATGGGCTTAGAAACTTCCAGAAATCAAAGTCTGTGAACACAGTTTGCTGTGCAATCCACAAATGTAAGTTAAAGCTGTATCATGCAATGAAGAAGCCATATGTGAACACGATCCAGAAATGCTGCCATGGTCTCTAGACCAAAGCTCTTTTAAAATGGTCTGAGGCAAAATGGAAAACTGATTTGTGGTCAGATGAATCCAAATTTGAAACTGTTTTTGGACACCATGGACGCTGTGTTTAGAGGACTAAAGAGGAAAGGGACCATCCAGCTTGTTATCAGCGCACAGTTCAAAGGCCTCCATCTTTGATGGTATGAGGGTGCATTAGTGCCTATGGCATGGGCAGCTTACACATCTGGAAAGGCTCCATCAATGCGGAAAAGTACTTAGAGGTTTTAAATAGTAAATGTTCTGCACTTATACAGCACTTTTCTACCTATTGGCACTCAAAGCACTTTACACTGCTTCTTATTCACACTCACCATCACACACCAAGCTGCTATGCAACACTCACTGGGAGCAACTAAGTTGGGGTTCAGTGTCTTGCTCAAGGACACTTTGAGATGTGACTGGAGGAGCCGGGGATTGAACCAAGAACTTTAAGATTGGTGGACAACCGCTCTACCTTCCTGCGCCACAGTTGCCCCTATTAGAGCAACCTATGCTCCCATCCAGATGTCTCTTTCAGGGAAGGCCTTGCATATTTCAGCAAGACAATGCTAAATCACATACTGCATCCATCAAAACCACATGACTTCACAGGAGAAGAGTTGGGGTGCTGAACTGGACTGCCTGCAGTCCAGACCTTTCACCAATAGAAAAACAATTAGGCATCATAAAATGGAAAATTCTACAACAAAGGCCCAGGACTGTTGAACAGCTAGAATCCTGCATCAGACAAGAATGGGACTATATTCCTCTTCTAAAAGTCCAGCAACTGGTCTCCTCACTTCCCAGATGTTTACAGACAGTTGTTAAAAGAAGAGGGGATTTTACATAACAGTAAACATCACCCTGTTCCAACTTTTTTGAGCTGTGTTGCTGCAATCAAATTCAAACTTAGATAATATTTTCCATGAAATACTAAAATGTCTCAGTTTCAACATCTGATATGTTGTTTATGTACTATTGTGAATAAAATATGGGTTGATGAGATTTGTAAATCATTACATTCTGATTTTGATTTATGTTTACACATCACAACCTTTTTGAATTGGGGCTGTACTATGACTTCACTTTTGTCTGAATTTAGAAGTAGGTAATTGTAGGACATCCAGGCCTGTATGTCTTTTAGACACATCTGAAGCACGATTCATTTATTTTTTTAACTGGTTCCATAGATAGATATAACTGGGTGTCATCACAATAGCAATGGAAATTTATGGAGTGTTTTCTAACAATGTTGCCTAAAGGAGACATAAATAAAGTAAAAAGTATTGGTCCTAACACAGAGCCTTGTGGAACTCCATAGCTAACCTTTGTGTGCATGGAAGAGAAAGTAGGTATGGATGAGTTCATAATTAATTGTGACACAGAATAACCATCCCTTTCTTTGTACTGTAAGTTGTCCCGAATGAAAAAGTCCTCCAACTTTAACACCTTTAAGTTTGTTAGGTTAGGAATTATACTTCTCCATCAATACATGTCGACGTCGACCTACATAGAGAAGGGAATTATAGGTAACCGTAGGATGCAGAGGCTTGTAGAGGCCCTGACATGCCCACCTTCCAAATCTCAACAACACATTTTGTGGAGATGTGCATCAAGCAAGCTGACTGGATAATGTCAGTGGCTGAAAACCTTTTGGACAGCAACATATTTCAAAAATGTTGGAATAAGTAACAAAAGACTGGAAAAGTTGTGTAGTAACATCTCACAACTAATGAGACCAACTGGCAACGTCAGTATCATGATGTCAGCATCCTAGAGAAGCTGAGGTTTTCAGAAGAAAGTAAGGGGTGAACTTTATATCTTTGTGCAAGGGAACATTTTAGTGGGTGTGATCTTTAAACTTTCAGGGACTACTGCATAAAAAAGTAATGATTCTGTAGTGGAAATCCTGGACTCAGCAACACCTTTGAAAATCACTATGAACACAGTTTGTCTCTGTACACACAAATGCAAGTTAAAA
The DNA here is from genome assembly GCA_020496755.1 of Channa maculata. Taxonomy (NCBI): domain Eukaryota; kingdom Metazoa; phylum Chordata; class Actinopteri; order Anabantiformes; family Channidae; genus Channa; species Channa maculata. The sequence continues at coordinate 1,405,285 of CM035615.1, read as the reverse complement.
CTCTGCCATGCAAAGAAACAACCACATATAAACCAGGTCCAGAAACACCACCACCTTCTCTAAAACCATTTAAAATGGACTGAGGCAAAGGGGCAAACTGTCCTGTGGTCTGACAGGTCAAAATTTGAAATCCTTTTTGGAAAACTGGCTTTAGAACAACATGGCTCAGTAGTAAAAGAGTCCGGGTGCTATACTGACCTGCCTGCAGTCCAGAAGTCCAAAGTAAATTTTGTCAAGGAGCCTCCAAAATGTTAAGAAGCTGAAATACTATGTTAAACAAATATGGCAAAAATTGGCCTCCTCAGTTCCCAAATGTAAACAGAGTTGATGAGGTGAAGCAACACAGACGTAAACATGCCCCTATCCCCACTTCTTTGGGACGTCTTGCTGGCATTAAATTTAAAATGAAAAAAATTCCTGTTTCAACTTCTGATTTATTGTCTTTTTACTATTTACAATCAAAACTAGATTTGAAATGGTTTGTAAATCATTGGATTCTTAATATATTCACACTTTACACAACAACATCTGGCAACTTGTCTGGAAATGAAGTTTGTAATTTCTCAAAGTCTTTTCTCTGATATCTCATTATCTCTTCTGTAGTCCTTTAGTTCATTCAGTCATTTTCGAGGTAAATCCGAATGTGTCCTTCCTCTTCCCTCAGTAAGTTTACTGTTACTGTTAAATTAGATACTGTAAACAGTGTGTGAGTTCAGGCAGGGAGTCGATAACTATTCCATGTGAATGTATGTGAGGCCTGACAGTAAACATCAGGATGCCACTGTGCAGTGAAAACAGCAAAATACATATATTTATTATATGATAAATATGTATTATATTCATTTATTTGTTAATTGTTGTTTATTAAAATCTACTGCAAAAAGTAATTAGTTTAAGTTTAAAATAAATAAAGTAAAATTTGTTCTTAAGCACAGTATTTAGTTACTTCCCACCTCTGCAGCTGTCAGTGTTTGCCAGTGGAGCCTGACAGGTCTTGTACTTATAAGGTGAAACTGACAAATGCTGACATCTTGGCAGCATGACCCTTTGGGGACACTGTGAGGACAGGCTGAAACTGATTGCCAGAGCACACACCCCGTGGACAGCAGTAGTAAGCCTAACACGTTTTCACACTCACAGTGCAGCATCACGAGTCATGCAGAGGCCTGAGGACACTGGCAGACCGTGTGCAGGTGTGTGAAAAATGTGACTCCGCTAAGCACATGATTAGCCTTGCTGCACCCTCCACGCCACCCAAAGCTCCAACTCACGTTTACTGCTGCTGGAGCTCTTCCTCCTGCTGTTTCGCCTCCTTCCCCTCTTGCTCATTCTTAAATTTACCACAGCCTCACATCAACTGCAAGACAGGCCAAAGTAAATGAACAAGAACTGGGACATTTGATAGTTTCAATTTAAAGCTCAGCACACATGGGAACGAAGGCGCCTCATTGTACAATATTCATACATCATTATTAAAAATGACTGAAATCTAATTTTTAAAGAACAGTTATTGTTCAAACTGTAAATATCTGAACATGACAGAGTTGACACGTTTGCTGCCAACAGATCCCAGATTAAGCAGCTGTTTAGAGGTCATTCATTCTGTCTGAATAAACACTGCTGTAATAGATGAATCTAAAAAGACAGAAATACTTTGCATAATTCCAAAAGACTTTCATATGAAAACATTGCACAGATTTATTTTTTAATGAAAACAAAAACTGTAAAGTCAGACTAGCAGACAGCTGGCAAGTTATGCAAGTTCAGAATCTGGACTCTCTGAGGTTATGAGATGTTAATCAGGCAGATATTTTGTCTACAGAAGCAGTGGACTTACCTTTTGGTGTCAAGTCCTAATGGGTCCTGTCAAAATGGGGTCTTTGAGATATAAAGAAGACACGCAGACAGTGTTTGAGGAGCTGCTGCTTCTCCACACAGTCCACATTGCCTGTGTGTCAGACTGCTCCACTTATTGTTTCTATTCTCACCGTAAAGCAGCTTATCACGTTTAATCTCATGAGTCTCTGGTGATGTCCGTTTGAAGCTCGTAATTGACCGGCCATTCTTTTCCATTGGCAAAGGAGGGGAGCTGAGATCAAATCTGAAGGGAGTGCAGCTGGATGTCTAAACAAGTTCCTACCATGGATGTCCTGATCTAGTTATGTTGGCCTCCATCCTGATTAGAGTATGTGGGTGGTGCTGAGCCCATTCAGTGCTTTTAACTACAGAACCATGTCTGTAATCATGTTGGTGTTGCCTGAAGATCATGGTAGGTGGTCGTGTCACTTGGATTCTCTTAATGTTTTGATATTATGAACCGTAGATGGTAAAACCCGGAATTCTTAGCAATTTTATGTGTTTGAGGTGTTGAACACACATTTTTTCAGAGTGATGAATCTTGCACCATCCTTACTCCTGACACACTCAGCTTCTCTAGGAAGCTCCTTTCATACCCAGTCATGATTCTGACCCATTGGTGTTTGTTCTCTTTTTTACCTGTTCTTGTTTCATTAATGGCATAAGATTTGGGAATGACAAACTACAAACAGCAGAAAATAAACACAAATCTATCTCCTATTATATGAAGATGAGTCCCAAGTATGTGGCCAAGGTTCAGCCCAGTGTTTTTAGGAGTTTCTTCTGCTCATTTGTCTCACTCACCTTTATGTTACCAGCTTTTCCGCCCTTTCAGTACCTTCTGTATACAGAAAAGGTAAATGGTCTGCTATTGGTACCCAAAGTGCTTTACACTGCTTCTCATTCAGCCATGCACACTCACAATCACACACACACACACACACACACACAAAAAGGTTCTCACTGTAAGGCAATTTTCTTTATTATCCCAGAATTGTCCCAGATCTTAAACAGATTCTGAATCTTTGTGTCCTGAGACCCTGGCTGTTTTAATTAGTTATGATTATGATACATTTGTGAATGATTAATTCAGAGGGTGATGCTAAGAAAACTAATTTGTTTTTCAGAGGTCCCATTCACAGCCAGCCATACAACCAAAACAACACATAGTAAAGTACAGTAAGTACTTTTAGTACAGTTTAGTAAAAATTACTAAAAATCAGTAGAACAGTCAAAGTGCTCCAGTGCTCCATAGAATAAAAGAGGATAAACAAACTAAACCAGTGAACAATTTAAGTAAGCAGGTAGAACTCCATAAAAAGAAAATGTACAGACGTTTCCATTTGTTCATCAGTGTAATAGCAGCAGGAACAAAGCTGTTCTTAAAACGTCCAGTTTTACTCCTTGGAACTAAAAACCTGTGTCCAGAGGGAACCAGCTGAAACTCCGAGTGCAAAGGATGCTTCCTGTCTTTAAAATACTGTGTGACATCCACTGCATCTGTCTGATGTACAGGGAGTCTGGGCTGGTCGGAGGCCGAGCAGTGAGTTTACTTACCCATTTCATCACTTGATTCAGGGAGTTCTTGTTTTTAACAGAAATACTCCTAAACCATGAGACCAAAGAATTACTATTTCCTCAGACAGTGTACGCGTTGGTTCCTGGAATCAATGAGGGTTACAAGGTATTTATATGACCGATTTAGGGACTGGGACGACAACAGCATCTTTGCAAACTTGTGAGACACGCTGTACTTGCATAGACAAAATGTAGTGAAATATCAAACTCAGCTGTTGTGCACAATGTTTAAGTAAAGTGAGTGAGTGTTGGCCAGCTGCATAGATGCTTCCCCATCGGTGTGTGTGAGAGATTGTGTGAATGGGTGAATGAGAAGCAGTGTAAAGCACTTTGAGCACCAATAGTTAGAGAAGCACTATATAAATGCAGACCATTTACCATTTAGATAGACCCCAAGTGACACACAACAGGAGGGTGTCTGGTATATAAAGGAGTTTATTCAAAAGCACAAGTTATCAGGAAAGATCAACTAAAATTCACTCCAGTAGGGAGGACATAACTATTATGAACAGAAAGAAAAAAAATGTCGGTGGTCTCCCATAAACTAGAAGGGCTAATCATAAGCAACAAAACAGAGCGGGTCAGGAACAGGTGTAATCAGGAAACCAACATGTGTACAGAGAGGCTCCAAACAGGTACAAAAAACAAACTAAGCGTGTGCATAGACAGAGCGGGAACAGATATTAACAAAGAACCAAAATGTGCACACATACAGAAGATCAATAAAACTAAATGTGCGTAGATAACAATGAACCAAACCTTAGATCAAAAAGAGATGTAGGCTGGGTGTTCAACTGGGGGAAAACAGCAAGGATCTGGCAGTGAGTGAATCTATAGCTGGAGGTTTACATAGACCGGGGGACACGTTTGGTGGTGTGTGCGCTTCTGAAGGGGGCGCAAAACATATTCTCACACAGGGCACCAAAATGGCTAGAGCCAGCTCTGAGTCAGATCATAGGAGTCTCTAAACACTTCCCAGCCAGTGGAGTCATATGGATTCCTCAGTCCAAGTCTTTATCTCTTTAAGTAGCACACAGAAGACCAACTTGCCCTTATAGTTTTCAGAGCCCTGATTCCAGGTGCCCAAAATCTGGCAGTTATCTCCAGCCTAGAAGGAGAGAACATCCAGTCCCCTGCCACTCCACACTAGGTGGGGGCCGTCACAGTGAACTGGCACTACATAAAAAAACCAAGCAAAACAAAAAAGACACCTTCATTTCACATTGACGTTGCAGCGAGTAGTGATGGAGCAGCACTTTGAATCCAATATCTCTGGTTGTCAGCTTAGTGAATTTTACACCGGAGTCTTATGACGCTGTATTTTGCATCATTTTTCTAAATCAGAAAATTAACTAGTAGTTCTCAAATAAATGTACTGGAATAAAAGTACAGTATAACTGTAGTGTCAAAGTAGGATGTGGTGGGAAACTGAACTGCTCAAGTAAGATAGAAATAACTTTAATTTACTTAGATACTTTCCACCACCGATCAGTCTTTTGTTGCCCATTCCAAAATGTTTGCGACACGTCAAATAATAAACAAGCTGAGAAAAAAAAAAAAGAAAAATCTGCGTGAATGTTTGATTTGTTGTCATTGTTGTGTTGGATATTACAGTTGATTTATGTTTCAAATGATTTGCTAATCATTGAATAGTTTTTTGAAGGAGGGTTGTGTGTGTGTTTAACCATGTTGGAAATATCAAACGCTGTCCTGTAAGGACACTTACAATTTCGTGACAAAAACGAACAGTTGTGAGTAAAAAAGAAGAGAAACAAGTTCAACCTCTGGCTCCCTTATGACCAGGGAGATGTGAAGTGGCTGTAAATGTACATGGCCAAATCTGTTGGGAGCTCTGAAGGCACTTCACAGGCCGTTGTTAAAAAAAAATAAAAATTATTATCCAAATAACTGGCTTAGGGGTCTGACTCCACAAACTCCACGACGCTGCCATGCTTTGCAGACACTTTATTACACAAATAACATAGTTACTGAAAATAGTACTCTTGCAGCAAAACCAGTGTCACAATAAATACAAATAGCCCACGTGTGACAGCAACATCAGAAAAGCAATTTCTATGGCATGCTGTTAAATAAATCATTCAAAAACCTTTATGACAAACTGTGTTCAGTGAAGGTCGGCGAATGGCGACTAATGCAAGGCTGTGCAAATGAAATGAAACCTGAGAGCACAGGATGAGACTGAATATTCGGAATGGACAAACAACACACTTGTCATCTTTGTGTTTCCTCTGTGTGTGTTTTTATGAGGTGTGTGCTGGAAATAAGCTGGTACTGATGGACACTATTGTAGGTGCTGGGGCGACTTGTGCAGATTATTTTTGCAACCAGATTTCACTGAATGACTTTGCTTTGATTAGCCTACAGTCTGTGCTGTGAGTGTCAATAAAAATAAGAGTAATTTCACATTCTTTTTTTCCATTCAGTCTAATTATACAATTAGTCAAATCAAACATCATCAACAATGTGTTGCTTTAATTTAAATTTCAAGCAATGCACTAAATAAAAGTATAAGTACATATTCTGGGACCTAAAAAAAAAAAGACAAAAAAAGATTTGTCCTACATACAGCTGCTAGTGCAGATCAATTAAAGTGCAGAACACACCTGTAAACAGTCTTTATGAAAACCTTTATGTAACCTGTCCTGTCCAAAGGATGCGGCTCACTCATGGCTGTATCACTGAACGCTTACTGGAAACGCTTTAGGAGTGAAGGGTCTGTCTTTCTGTAGCCACATGCTAACTCTAACTCTGTCGTAGCTCATCTTAGCCGATCGCACAGCACAAGTGCTTTTGTGTAGGGTGGCTACAAATGCATTGTTTTTAATAATCACAGGCTCAGCATTTTAAATGCCAGATCATCTTGTCTGTATTTTGAAGTGGGCTTGGGCAAGACACTCAAACCCACTACATTTACGACATTTTATCTAGTTATTTTGCATTCTAACTAAATCAGCAACTGTCTCTGGCAGCCAAGAAAGAGCCGGAACATGACACCTGCAGAGTACACCGGGGATCAGCTAGTCTGCTACACAATGATTCAATTTGTTACCATATAACAAATTTGCTCTGATTTCCCTGGACATAATGTATATGAGTAGATATGATTTGTAGGAGTTCAAAACAGAGTAATATCATTACTTTAAGGTTGTAAAAAGACTATAAATCAAGATGTTTGTGGTTTCTTTATATTGTCTGAAGTTAATGAGTTTCAATTCTGCAAGTATCAATTGTTACAATGCTTGACACTTGGTTGTTAATACAATGCGCACACACACACACACACACACACACACACACAGCAACTGGCCACAACATTGCCATTCGTGGTCTTAACAATCTCATGGAGGACAAGGATCAGCATGACCACTCTGATCAGTCTGCAGCTACACAGCCCCATACACAGCAACATGTGAGAGATTCTGTGCAGAGGTGTAAAAGTACACAAAGTCCATACTCAAGCAAAAGGGCAGGTGTTGGCCTAGGATATTCTCCACTACTTAGTACTACTTTAAATCTTTTACTCAACTACATCTACAAGCAAATTTCCAAAGTAAAAAGTACAAAATTAAAAGTACTCCAATAAAACACAATGTATTTTAAACAATATCGATTATGATAATCATGGTGAAGCATGTATAGCAATCATAAAATACAAAAAAATAGGATCAAAGGTAAAAGTGGAGCTGATTTTACCACTTTATGTCATGACGGATGGTTACTCAGCATCTTTTTAATAAAAAAAATAAAATACAATTCATGTTGTTGCTGATCGGCGCATGCACACATCAAAAACATTATGAACTAATAGATGTTGGTGTATCATTATATGTTAACCACCTGTCAGCACATAAAGTTGTTAAACTCAGCTTCACCTGTTACTTCTTACTTATCTGTCTTAAGTAATATATTTTAAGTAGTACTTGTAGTGATTTTTTTTTTTAAAACTTGCACTTTTACTAGTACTGAGTTGGTATTATAAGTGTGTGTGTGTGTGTATTTATACACACACACACACACACACACACACACACACACACACACAAGCTTGATTTGGAAGGGAAGATAAAAATCTGTAAAATAAAATCTAATCTACTAGCAGCAGCTGTTGTAATCCTGGAACGTTTTGTAATGGCAGGTGCTGCAGAAAGGCAGATACAGACATGAAAAGGCACAGTTACAAGTGAAAAGTTACAGAACAGAAACATGGCCCAACCTATACCTGTGTGTAACATTAGTACAATTATGCAATTTTCCATTAAATTTAAAATGTATATATAACTTTTTTTTTTTTTAAATCATCATCAGTAAGAAAACTGTCTGGTCCTGACTTAACGGTTAAAACACTGATCATTAAATGAAACCGATGAGTAGAAAGGTGACAGTTTTATCATTGGGGCCCTATTTCAACGAAACACAGTGACCAGCACATAGAGTTGGCAGGCACACAGACTGTGTGGCCTTCTGAGTTTGCAGCATAAAGTGCACAACAAAGCAGTCAGTCACAAGACAGCTCTCATTGCTCTGAAACAACTGAACCATTAGCCACGAAGCATGATATGATCAACATGTTAAAAATACTTGTCCCAGAAAAATCATACTATTTGGAAGGTGCAGAGCTGCACAGTGTGGACACACAGCACCACATATCTGCATCTGGTGAAGCCACTGACATGATATCAATTTCTGTCTTATTGTCCAAGGTCACATCATATAAAATATCATTCTGATTCTCAAGCACAAAAATGTCACAAACAGTGAGAATGTAGATGGGAACACGGCAAACGTAACTGACTCATGTATGTGGAGGTGTGAAGTTAAACGTGGCGATGAATGACGGCATTTCACGCTGTAGTTCCATACAAACACACGTTGAGGTGGCTACAGAGAATTCTCCAAACTTCACTTCACCAAAACTGCACCTGTCTTGTAGAAGTTTGGCTAAAAATCTGAAAATTCTGTCACTGTGCGGCTTGTGCTGGTCGTAGTGTCGCCATGAGAACAGCCCACTTTGAATGGGAAATACTTTCGCATTCCAGTCATAAGAATCCCCCCCATCTAAAAAAGTAATTCAGTGAAGTTTGGTTAATTTCTTAAGAGTTAAAATTATAATCCAGAGTTGGGCTGAAATTAGTTTGACCCTTTCCCAGTATAAAATAACTCACTTAAACATTTGAATACAATTGACTGGTTCCTGATACTCATTTTAAGAAAATCCCTGAAACAAGGGAAACTACACGAAGAGAAGATATGAGGATCAGTGCCCATTAGCAGGATTTGTCTCGATTTAAGGCGGAATCTGATGCCTGATAGTTTAAACACTTGTTCCGTGAATTGTGATAACAACTTTACTAATGTAGTCTGACTATGAGAAAAAGAATGTGTGAACAATGTCACCAAGGCTGTATTAAGACCACAGGGAAATTAAATAAAGCTTAAATTAACTGTCTAAATTCTGCCAAATTATTTGTATATACAGTTTATATTTAAATACATAAACAATAAAATTGGCAGCTAACACAACACACATGATGAAGAACGTACATCCTGGCAATGTTAGCCGGAAGTGGGTGGCTGGCCTGTTAGCATCTAGGAGGTGGACTGAGGAGGCGGCAGAGCAGAGTACTCTTCATTCTCAGAGTCGCTGCTGTCCTCGTCGTTCCTCTCTTGGTCGCTGCCTTCAGTGCTCAGCTGGTCAAAGCCCTGGCGGCTGTAACCCTTATGGGAAGCAAAGAAGTTCCCCAGGTTCAAACCACCAACTGCTTTACCTGGCCAGAGAGGAGAAAACACCAGTCACCGACAGGATATTATCTGCCATTTACATCTCAGGAACGATTTAGGCTGCAATACCAACTGGCCAAGCAGTCGTGCATCTGCGTTTAAAATTTATACCACGTGTGAAATCACGGTTGATGTAATAATAACTCAACTCTTTTATGTTTGTAAGGTTTTCTGCTTTGGGCAAACAATGTGAAGATGAGCTGCATTTCCACTGTCTGTCTGTTCTGTTGACATGTTGGGACATTAAAAGGGGGCAGTTTGCCTGCAGCCGAGCTCAGCACCATTTAAAGGGTTCATCAGTACCTGAGATGCTGCTGTGCCTTTAATGAGACAGACATAGTTGATGTTCCAAAGTTATATGGTTAAAAATATCAGCAGAGGCACACAAACAGCCTCAGTGAGCGAGTCATCTGGCTGCAGATGCTTTGCCTTCACGGTTTTAAGATCTGAGTCCAATTATCAATAGTTTTAAAGGATTGCACTTAATTTTTGAATGTTTGTTTTATTGTATGTTGAATGGGTTGCTGCCTCTCTTGGTAAAGCACATTCTTGAAAAAGAGGTTTGCCTGGTAAAATAAAAAAATAAACAGTGTTGGAAGAATTATTCTTAACTTCAACTGAGAAAAAGCAGAAACACCACACTGTAAATTACTTCATTATAATTAAAGGTCATTGCATTCAGAATTGTAATTCTAGCTACAATATGCAACTTAATATAAATGGAGAGACTAAGGTAAACTAAGAGTATGTATGTATAAGTAAATATGTCAGAGAAGTAGTTGAGAAAATGTAATTGGTTACTTTCCACCTCTGGTTGTCAGTGTTTAGATGCACTTTTCTTGATGGTTTTTCTACGTCTGCCCACATTTCACCCTATCAGAATAATGATCGGTACAACACCAGCATTATCTCCTTTAGCTTGAGATGAACTGGGCTACTTTGGTATAGAAAAACTCATTTTGCTTTGATGGTAATTTTAAGGTCCTTTCCAAGAGCATAGAATGACAAAGGACAATTAAATTATTTTTGCTGTACACAGAACACATCAGGTTTTTTGCTTCTTTTTTTTTTTCTATGGTTTCAATGAATTGAGGCACAAGTATGATGAAATAAAAGTTGAAATTCTGCAATGATATCAACTTTTAAGCTTAAATAAACTTAAATATTTTCAGAGCCTTGCCATTCCAGTACTTTTGGAAGGGGACTGTGTATTGCATAGCTTTGGCTTGTTTATTTTATTACCTTAATAAAGGTGTGGAATTAAAAGAAAATAAAAATAGTACAACTAGATTCTGCATAGCTCAAACAAGATAAGGTAGGTAAAACAATCACAACATAAAGATTTATGTTTTACCTCTTATTTTCCCAAAATTCCTCCTACGGAACTGGGCTCACTTTTCACCTCATACCGATCTGGAAAGATTCAACAGTACTTAGCTGAATAATGAGCAAACACAGGGGAGTATATAAGAAACAAGCACACAGAGCAGAGCAGTCAGGTTACGCATAGATTTGGACAGAAATATTCTTTTTTGCACTGCACAGTGATCATATACTGCTCCAATCAAAAAAAAATGTGTAAATGTAAAAAGTGCTTCACAGGAATTAAGCCACTGGTCTATTACTACTACTTTCAACAAATAAGATTCTCCATGATTTGACCTATAATGTTCTATCGAATTTTGGAACACTACTGAATCTTAATTAGATGTTATTAGTTATTTTGCTTAAATAGATACATACTGATCTATAGAAGTATTACACATAAATTATATTGATAAATGGATTGTTTTAGGGCTCGGTATGGGCAGGAGTAACAATTACAGTGATCAGTAACCCCATGCACTGCACATATGGAGTAACGTAAGACAGGGACCTATTCTCTAAACTGCCCATGGCCTTATTGTCATACATACTGTTTCTTTTCCAGCAGATGAAGAGTCCTAAAGTGATGACTATCAGCAGAGGGATGAGCAGTAGTGTAGTGATGATGATGACTGGAAGAACACCCGCCGCTCTCTCTGCCTTTGGGGCACTTTGCTTTCTCTCTTTTTCTTCTGCTTCTTCATGTGATTGAGGCTGTTGAGCCACAGTGTGCTTCTCTGGCTTGACTGCTGTCTTCGACACATTGACATCAGGCCTTAGCTTAGTCTGGAAAAATGTCTCCTTTTCTAAACAAAAACAGAAATATTACGATTTTGACTATAGACACTACATGATAAGATATGATATGATATGATATGATAAACTAAGACATTATATGATACTAACCTTCAAGTTCTTGAACCTCGATTCCAGCTTTCTTCACAGAGCGGTGAAATTCTAAATAATAAAGTGAGAAAATGTTAAAAGGTGTTTTTGAAAATACAGTGTTAAAAAGCTTGATAACACTGCACAGTTACATTTTGTGAAATCTTCTCTGGCCACTTTGTAGGTAAACCTTGCTATTACAGGGTTGTACTTGTTCTTGCCTTTAGAACTGCTGAAATAGTCCATGGCATAGATTATACGAGGTGTTGGAAACATTCCTTAGATTTTGGTCCACACTGACATGATCATCGTGCACATGATAGCACAGGTATTGCAGATTTGTTGGTTGCACGTCCATGATGCAAATCTCCCATGGCACCACATTCTGCACTGAGCTCGGGTGACTGAGGAGGTCATTTGACCTTTGGCATTTAAATGATGTTTAGCCATGTTTTACCACCAGCCTGAACCATTGTTACAAAACAGGATGGTTCCCGCTTTCATGTTGTTAATGTCAAATTCTGAACCTACCACCTAAATGTCGTCGCAGAAATTAAGACTCATCCGACCAGGAGACGTTTTCCAGATCTTCGGTTGTCAAATTTTGGTGATTTTGGTGGTTTTTCCTTGTGAATTGCAGCCTCAGTTTCCTGCTTTTAGCTGCCACGAGTGGCACCTGCTGTGGTCTCCTGCTGTGGTAGCCCATCTGTTTTATTTGGTGTTGTATATTTAGAGATGCTTTGCTACATACCCCAGTTGTAAAGCGTGGTTGACTTACTGTTGCCTTTCTATCAGCTTAGATCAGCAATTTCTGAAATACTCAAAACAGCCTGTCAGGCAACAACCGTGCCATGTTTAGAGTCACTTAAATGACCTTTCCTCCCTATTTTTGAGGCATGTCTACATGCATAATTGCACTGAGCTGCTGCCATATCATTGGCTCATTCGATATTTGCATTTTATAGTGTAGTTCTGTTTTCACCTGTATCTTGCTGCAGTGAATCAGAATTTTACATATTAGAGGCACAAAAGTAGATTCTGTGCATGAAAACATTTAACAGGTTGACTTTAATAAAACTGAACTTACTCTCAGTGGTGAACTTGAAGACTAAGTTACTGACTGCATCCCCGACAAAGACACTGCCATCGCTGCTTTCAATTATGTCGTGAGGCATTTTAAAATCCTGCAAATTAAGGAAAATACAATTTAATGTCTAAGTAACAAAAATTATACACCATCCCACAAGACGGATTTCTGATTGAAGGGTCTTGGTGCAGTACCCCTCTGGTAGGCAACAAAGTTAGACTGGAGAAGAACCCTGACTGAGGTACTGTACTGTACTGTAGCGCAAGTTTCACTTCTCTCCCTCCTCGGTACCAGGTTCTTCGTTTTCCATTGCAGCTACAGTATAGTGCTCTATAATTCGCAAGGTAGCTGGTCATCACAGTGATACTGAATGAATCCCCGGTGACATTATCTTCATCAGAGCACACAGGAACAATGAAGGATATCAAAGGACAGGTGTCACAGCAAGCAGACAAGGTTTGTTTCAGAAGAGGTTGAAGGCACAATGACCAACCAATGCTGAAAGAAATCAGAAGGGTTTGGGAACCTTGGAATCGCAATAAAAGGTGGTACCAAAAAAGTACCACAACTTTTACCTGATGGCAAACCAAAAACGTTTAGTAGAGTCTACTTAAAATTAGATTGTATGAATTCTGGAAAAACACCACAGGTAGGGTGCAGTAAGATAGTCTTGAGTGAGGGAGTTAGTGAGGATGACAGCACTTACCACATTAAAAGACCCTACTTTACATTAGGGTAGTGATCTACAAACTAAAAAACAGAAGAGCTGCTAGAATAAATTATTGTCCTGTTATGTACATTTATGAGAATAATTTACTCCTTAGAAACCCAGGCAGGATTCTGAGATACTTGCCCCACCACTGATCATATCACCTGACCTGATTACTGATTGTCTGTCATTTCTGTTGTCCTATGTGGAGTTTGGATGAGTTGTTTCTGCTTGTGCTGTTAATCTGTTTTTTTTGTCTTTGCTCTGTTTTCAAATGAAAATTGCATGCGCATGATTTTGATGAAAATTGTATATGTATGATGAGGTTATAATAGAATGTGTCTGAGACATATAGTGACTGTCTTTCTTTTATAAATATAGATGGACCAAGAGGAAATTGTTCTTTGCCTGAAACATTTCTATGTTGCTTGTATCTCTTGTGCCTACGGCCATAGGACGGTCCAAGAAGATCTGTGCCGCATCCAAACAAAAATACACACATCACGCATCCCTTATTCCCTCACCCCAGCCCACTGCAGTTTATATGTATATATTTTCAATGGTAACTCATTATTGTTTATAGTGCATCATGTTTTACTGCTTCATCTTTACCTGTCACTGTGTTGCTGTAACAAGTGGGATCAATAAAGTCTTATTGGAACAGTCTGAGTAAGATTTGAATAAACCCAGAAAGAATTTTGTTTAGTTTGTGAGTCATTGTTAGCAAATCTTGGCACCACACGTCTGGTTCACCAGTTTCCTCCTACAGACTGGTCTAAAAAGCAGATAATAAAACTGCACCATCTGTGGTTTATTTGTAAACCAGCTTTAGAAATAATCCATTAAAAAACAATAATTGGCTCAATATGTTGCTGGCTATCACGTAACGCTTACACCAATGTTTTGGTACAGTCAGAACTGAGTGAGAGCATTTGTGTGTGTGCATGCGTTGTGTGTTTACCTTTGTGCTCGGGCTGAAGGTATCCAAGATATCCTCAGTAGAATAATTTATGACGAAACCTCTGAGTGGAGCTGAGGCATACTGAGATTGTCCATTTACTGCAAAGATCAAGCCATCTTCATGCACACACACATCCACACACACACACACACACACACACACACACAATTATTAAATCTTTACAATCTTACATTCACAAATCTACACACTACAACCCTAAGCCCAAATTTCCCTTAATGCAATTCAGCCACATCTTTGTTAGATTTTCTAAGCCTGATGACATCACAATGATATTATCATCATCTTTTGAAATATGCATTGTGACTGAAATGGGATTGAAAATAAAAATAGATGTGTAATGGAAAAAAAATTGTAAAACACAAAGTTCTACAGCCAAATTAAAAAAGATGCAATGCGGCCAGCTTAGTCAATCAGCTTACCTCCACCAGGGCTGTAGGTGATGGCAAACACTTCCCCTCCAAACTCTGCTTTCTTGATTTCCTTGACAAACTCTCCAGTTTCAGCTATGAAGCACTGAATGCGTCCATTCTCCCTGTCAGCCACACAGACTTCCCGTCTGTCTGGAAGGAAAACCAGGCTGTGGGGGATCTTGAACGGTACGCGCCTCCTCCTGTCTGAAGAGCCTGTAGTCAGAAACATAAGAGCAGAGAGTTTAATATGCATAGCTTGTGTCGACTGGTGCTAATATTGTCTAAATCAGGGGTCACCAACCTTTTTGAAACTGAGAGCTACTCCTTGGGTACCGATTAATGTGAAGGGCTACCAGTTTAATACGCATTTAATACGAATTTACCTTTAATTATATGTTATTATTAATAATCAATTACATTAATGATATTCATCTATGTGAAGAACATATATATTATAATTTACAGAAGCAAAAGTATTTAGTTAAATTACAAAAACTTGCAAACCTGACTGTACTGTTTAATCTTCAACAATACAACCCATTTTATGGAGCCTGGGGTTTAGGGACTGGGGATGGAGATGGCGGGGAATCATACATAATGTGAATAATCCTAAGTTCAAAAGAGTAAGAGTACAGAGCACAAAAAGATAACAAACATAAATATTCCTACCTGCAAAAAAACCAGCCAAGTAATTGCCATCAGCAGAGAACTTCAATATCCTAGAGTTGCAGTAGCCATCAGACACAAAGATGTTGCCAGTCTCAGCGTCAACAGCCACATCAGTGGGCTGACAGAAGTGGTTATTGTCAGTTCCTGGTGTGAAAGCTTCTCCCAGTGCCAACAAGATTCTGTCTCTGCCATCACTGCTCACCTTTAACACCTGATGAATGCATAAAAACAATACTCTTCATTGGTGCAGTACAGTATTACTCACACTTCAGTCACAACATGTAATTGATTTGTGTACTATGCATGCTGCACTTTAAATACATTTTGTTTTTGTAAATTGCATATTTTTATTGGGTAAATAGTGTTAGGAAAGCTGTATGTCCCACGATCAATACACTCTCTTTCTTTGAAATAGCAAACTGAGTAAAACAAAGATTTTTTTCAATCAACATAATATTTAATGCGCGTTCAGCTAGTACCATGTGACCGACTTTCAGGTGATATTTTATCCCATTTTTCATGGCATAATTGTGCCAAGTATACCAGAGTGCTTTGTTATTTGCCATGTACTGCTTTAGTCAAATCTATCCACAGGTTTTAAATGATGCTGGGGATGAGGGAGGCCATGGTAAAACTTTTACTTTATTTTTTAAAACCATTCCTGAATTAATGTCCTTTGTGCTTTGATCAAAGTCTTTTTACAGAGTGACTGCTTCTTCATTTTTAGTTTTTTAATGAAAAGAAGCGTTTTATTGCTTCTGAAATTTGTATGCATTCAATCTTCCTTCCACTTTATGTAGCTTACCTGATGCAGACATACATCCTCAAAGCATTTGCAAGCACCCACCATGTTAGACTGTGGGAATGGTTTTCCTCTCCTGTGCAATAAATTCACGTGCTCCTTAGCAGACTCCAGTATCTTAGTGCTTTAAGTCTAAAAGCAAGCAATGTCTTCTGTTCTACCCAGTTGCAAACCCAATCAAACACACCTGGTGCCGCTCGTAAACACCTACATTTACATATTAACGTTAATCACCTTATCAAGGGGGGTGCAAAGGTTTTGCAATGATACAATTGTCATTACTTTATTATAACTTTCTTTTTAGATGCGTCTTAACAATTTTTGTTACTTCTGATGATGAAGAAACATTTTTACTAGCAAAATGTGCATATTGTGTTAGTGAACAAAAAAACAAAACTTTGTTTTACTCTTTTTGCCCTTCTTAGTGTAAGGGAATGCAAACTCATCTGTAAAACTAATAACTGTTATACTAAAGACAGAAACAAGATGAAACTACCTGATGAAGAGCCACATCTGTGACCCAGTAATTATTCTCTTTGTCTGTGGTTATTCCATGAGGTAAGTAAAACCTGCAATATTAGAGAAATGCATCATTATGAGACTGCTGTTTTTTTTACAGTCTGGCTGTAATGCAGAATGTAGAAGTACCCAGTAGTGTCTGTTCACACTCTAACATACATATTCCTGCCAGAGGCCTTTAGGATATTCCCTTTGGCTGGGTCCACAACCAAAATAGTGGACTGCTGGATGGGACCGAGGGACCTCGGCTGGTATCTGTACTGGATGCTAAAAGTGCTGTTAAGAAACACAGATGGGTGTTTTAATGGCAGTTTTACAGGGAGATTTTGTGATCACAATTATTTCACTTGATTAGTCATTGACTTTGGAAAATCATGCATTTACTGAACATTAAAATAATACTGGTGGATTTTCTGTAAAATCGAAAGTATTAAAAAACGACCACGTAAACCCTAGACTCCAGAGGGGTAATCATCCTAATCATTGAGATAAATCATAGACACTAACAGTCTGCACAGAATACCTCTTCTGTGGTGGTGACAGCAAGCATTACAGTTTAAACATTACACGTCAAGGTTTCTCGGTTTCAAAGATTGACAAAAGTCCTCGATCAACAGAAAATGGCGATATCATAAGTTAAAGGAACTTACTCTGCTTCCCAGCGGTGGTCACCTCTGTGAAAAATCACCAAGTTATAATCTGAATCAAGAGCAAGTCCTGACACTTGTCCCAGCTGGAGAGGATTCTGTGGCCATGCTGAGACTTGCTCCAAATGATAATCTACACCGCAAACAGATACACACAGACACAAGTCCAGACGTTAAGGCAAAACCTTGACCCATTCAGTAATTTAACAAAATAGGATAAACAGGCACTGTAGGGTTTTTTTCATGCTGATTACTTTATCTCTGGCTCACAAAAAAACAGTTGTGGTGACCATGGAAAAGCATACACACAAACACAATGTTGGAATGAGTTATTATGCACGTGACAAAAACATGTGGATTACTAAAAATCTGATTTCTTTATCTACTGGCTACACAGCCTCCCAAATGCCAACAGTCTATCTGTATTTGTTTTATTGCAGTTATCATAACAATTTGTACATAACAGGAACATTTATGTAAGGATAGTGTGGAAATGTCCCTTTATCAGGTACTTGTTCTTTAAGGCTATGACACACCAAACACCTGTTGTCCTAGTTTTCGAAGTGTGTCAGCACTAGTCAAACTCCCATTAGACTCTGTCTGTGACTATTCAGACAATTCAAAGTGTTGAATCGGACTGTTGAGGAGACTGATCAACTGTTCAGCTTGGTGAGTGACTGAATGAGAAGAGACCATGGTAATAACAAAGCCAGTACAATTCGTACAACATAATATCAGACACAATTACCAGCTGTTAAAAATGGTGAGCAAGAATAGTGTGAACATGGTAAGGCTGTTGTTTTGTACACTTCACACATACATTGTCTCAGGTCTTCTGCTTTGTTTTCCTGTCACACAAATGGAGACTTTCGGTGCGTTTCAGTGCTACTTGTTGGCCCAGACAAAAGGCAACATGAGCCAAAGCAGCAGTTGATGTTCATCACTGCTAGTTCTCTTAAGTGTCAGCTAAGTGTCCCGGCCCTTGTCTCATCTGACACTTTTTTCAATGTTGCACAATTGTCTTATCTCAGCAATTAACTTAATAGATACAAGATCAATACTAACATTACTATTAAAGTTAAAATGTGTTTCTAAATTGTAACAAACCAGAAAGAAACGTAAAGCCCCAAATCCTTTGTGAAATTTAGTTCCTCTACCTGTGGTTCCAGTGGGGGATTCAGGCCCAAAATTCTGTTTTGGGGTGGAAGTCTACCCCCAAAAGTCCCCAGACAGGGGCAGTATTGTCTGCACGTTTAGGAAAACTTGTTGGGGCCTGTAGTGTTGATAGTGACAGTTGGTCAGACACTAACTGCCCTATTGATTACAGCTGCAATAGTCATTTGAATATGATGCAGATAGCGTGAAGTGAATGAAGAAGTTTTCTCTGGGTACTACATTGCCTGTAGGTGTGAATGTGAGTGTAAATGGTTGTCTGTCTGTGTATGTCTCTCTGCGTTGGTCCTGAAATAGACTGGCGACCTGTCCAGGGTGAACCCTGCCTCTGGCCCAATGGAAGCTGTGATGACTGTCATGCTGTTTGACTGTGAAGAGGGTAAACCTGCCAATGAGGATCCAGAGGACAATGCGGGCTCTGACCTCCTTGACATGGGTAATATCGAGGAAAAGGATGACAACTCTAGTTTCCTAGTGTGGGGGAAGACAGTAAATTTAGTCATATGGTTAGATAATTGGCAAATAGTCCACCAAGATAGGCTTATTGAAGAGGTCACAAAGAGGACAAGAAGTCACAGCTTAA
The DNA here is from genome assembly GCA_020496755.1 of Channa maculata. NCBI lineage: Eukaryota > Metazoa > Chordata > Actinopteri > Anabantiformes > Channidae > Channa > Channa maculata. Next base: position 1,386,220 of record CM035615.1, on the reverse strand, counting down.
GATCACAGTAGGCACTTTGTTGTTACAAGGCCCAAAGCAATGTAGTAGATTGTGAGGCCTGGGGTCACAAGATCTACAAGAAGGTGCAATGACAGGGTTTTATTGCTTCTCAACTGCTATCTTCAGATAACCTAGAAAGGGACAAGAGTGATGATTTTTCCTCTCCATTGTTGCCTATGGCTTGCTCCAGGGGGAATTGTTGGGTTCTCTTTATACATCTTTATAATCTTGACTTTATTCTGTAAAGTGCCCTGAGATGACTTTGTTGTGAATTGGCGCTATATAAATAAAGTTGAATTGAATTGAATTGATGATTGTCAACTGCGTGCACCTGGTTTCCTCATTCATGTTTTGTGAGGGTGGTTCCTTTCTTGGGTTTGAGTATAAATAGAAAGGGTTTGAGAGCTACAAGTCAGAAGAAGACACCAACATCCATGTGTTCTTCTCCATGCCGGCATGTATTAAACTGAGATGGTTCATCATGCTGAGTTCTATAATAATTCTTCCAAGAAGGAAACTTTCTATCACACTAGCCCAGCAGTCCAGGCCTCCTAGCACTATTGACACCCTTCCTCTAGTGGAAAGTAACCAGAATTATCACCTACACCTCATCTACCAGGCAATGTCGAACTCCTCAAACATTCTTCTGCCCGGCAAGTTCAATCATCTAACTGCTTCCATGATTCAATGATGTACAACCATATGAACAAAGTGCTCCCAAAACAGTCACATTGCTGTCTGCTGACTCACGGTTTTCTAACCTTTAGGATGAAAGAGGTAGCAAAATTTTATAGAACAGTGGATCAAAAGTAACTTGTGTCACAGCTCTATAGCCAAAGAGACCCAACAGCTCTATGTGAGGTGCCACTGGGGTCAGTACTAATAAGAATCATTTATGTGCCTTTGTGCGATGCACGTGCAAAGTTAATCCGGGGGCACAGACCTGTCGCCCAGGAGAACCTGCTGTATGGGTACGGGAGACTTCACCCACAGGTTCTAAAATAGATTTGGCAGAGATTTGGCTACTGCAGGTCTATTTTCGTCATTGAAAATCCTTAGGCAGCTTCTACCTGGTCTCTCTACAGAATTTTTGACAAGAGCTGTGATTTACAGTAATTCTTTTGAGTGTTGTGCTTCCTGTAGGAGTTGTCAAAGTAAGGGAAGGCTTTTTCTACAATTAGAACTATTTGGCTGACATTTCAGCTTGTCGTGTGGGTTCTGGTGACCTATCACCTTAACAGCACCCTCTAATTTGTCAATTCATGAAGGCTGCTTGTTGCATGCTCCCAGTCTCTAGGCTCCTGGTCCCACTGTAGAATTTGACAGTAATGTTAGAAACCCTCTTTCTTTTGAACCCATTGATGCAGTTTTGAAATTTCTCTCTATCAAAACTGCACTGCTCCTAACCCTTAACATTGCTAAATGAGTAAGTGTTTTCCAAGCATTGGCCATTGGCCGTCCTGCTGTTTGCAGTGGGCCTCAGGGTCTACTAAGGTGTTTCTGTGGCCCAAACCAGCATTTCTGCCTAAAGTGGGTGGATCTAAAGTTGGCCCACTGTGGGGCTGTTGACCACTATGCTAGCAATGGCTGGACAACTGCCCAGCAGGATATGTAAGGAACATGATCAACACAGGCCACCTACAGCCAAATATAGTTTTAGATATAGTATCAAAACAGCCTATTAGAACAGAATAAGTAATATTCTTGAATAGCAAGTCAGGTTCCAAACTCAATCAGAATTGTTTAGTTATATTTACAGTGTTATGTTGCAATATACAACACAATTAATTTCAGTTCTCATTGGCTATTAGTTAACTTTAATACAGTGCAGAGGACTCACGTACAGAAGTCAAACAAATAAATACATTTAGGCAAAATCTAACACAGTTATGAAGGCAATCAAAATTGCCTGGTATCTAGGTCAAAATTCCACTATGTAGCCAATGTCTGATCTGATGATGAAGGAAAATTTGTAGTAGTTGAATGTGCATTAAATATTATGTTAATGAAAAAACCTTTGTTTTAATATTTTTGCCATTTCAAACTGAGGTGATTTTAAATTTTGCACTTTGCACTGTGTTTAGACGTGCATCTAGTAGTGGTCACAAAGGACATCTGTAAAAGTCCTCCCTAAGTATTAAGCCTGTTTGCCTTCCTGAGAAGTGTCCTCTGAGACCACTGGTGCACAGCTCTCTTCTGACAGTACTTTTGCTGATTGTGTTGTTCATTTAACACATTCTGTATCTGTAATGATAATTTTTATTTCAAAAATGTAAATGGCTTAATATGGACTTAGTCAGAAGGTCATCACGCAACTGATGTAACTGTTCTATCCTCCAGAACCTTCCACAATGACACCGTTGCTGCTTGCTTTTTAAGGACAGCATTTCTTTGTTATAAAGATCCGCTGTGTTTCTGGCCTGACTGTACAAGATCCTGTGTCTGCTACATTCTCCTTGGCCTCAAAGCCGGAGCTTTCCTTTTGCTATATGTGGAGAATTAATGCACATAGAAGTCCTCACAAAAGCTAATATTAGATGTCACAGTGTCAGGTGAGTTCATCAGGATCTGGCAGATTCAAAGACATTTTGATTTTGCTAGTTCTCTCAAACTTCTGATAAAATGTGTGCTACATTTGGATGGAAAGCCACTAAAGCACCACTGTCCATGCTGTTAAATATGTTTTCTTTCACCTCATTAACAAATATTAGAATACAGGCTTCATGCAAAAACTAAAGGTGTCCAAACAAATGTGTACTGCATATGTGATAAAGTTCAAGGATAGTGGACTACGCAAAGAAAAAAAGCTTAATGTTTGCAGCACCAGTGACAACAATAGAATCCAGGACCCACCTTGTCCTTCAGCTAGCAGCTTGCTTCTTGGTGGCTTGACCATAGCCTCAAGCTGATGGAATTTGTGGACTCTGTCCCTCATCAAAACAGGATCCTCCCTGGTTTGGAAGGCTAGTGCGCCTTTGGGAAAGCCCAGGCCTTTTTTTTGCATTAAACTATCAGTCTGAGTGACCAGCTTCTTGCTGGGGTTGTATTTATGAATTCGAACTATGTCTTTACTCTGGCCTAACAAATTGGACATAAGAGAATAGAGGTCACCTGCACAGACAGAGAAGGAAAGGAAAAGAGGAAATAAAGCAAAGACAAGGATACTGTAGGTTATAGGATAACTCTAGCTACACAGGGGGAGATGCAGTGATGATGTTAGAATGGCTGGTGAAATATTTAACTTGGAAAATGACATTGAAAACAAAAATACAAAAATCTGTCCACTAACTAGCCTAAAGCTAGGTATGTGGACGATACTACATAGCAGATAACTACATACAGTAACAAGTTACCTCTAAAAAAAGTAAAGTGATTAATCAGGAATAATGCTATGAAATGCTATTTAATGCATGTAATGTATATTTTGTAATATTTTCTATTATTTTCAGTTGAAGGGACACCAGTGGTTCTAAAAAGACAACTGTAGGAACAATGTCCAAGGAGGAAACTGTTTCTCACAAACTGGCATATACCTGTATATTCTACTGAAAGAATATAATGAATATGGGTAGAGTTAAAAGAAATAAGTCTATTATTAGATGTTATTTGGCATTCAATAAGTCATCTTGAGACGATGCAGAGCTCATTGGAATATCTGTATTTTTTTCTCCTTTTACAGTACAAGAAAACATCTCTGAAATTAAAAAATGTATAGAAGGTATACAGACGTTTTATCCCACTCTTGTGGATAAAACTAGTGAAGTTGCCTTTTAAGACTGTGTAACTAAGGCAGGTACCTTTAACAGCTTTAAGGTTTTGCTAGAATGATAAATTTTAATAAAAAGTACTTAAGTATTAGTTTCATTTGTTTATAAACCAATATTTGTGTTGGAACTTAAGGTACCTTTGTTAAATTATCAATTTAGTGTGATAGGGAATTTAGTTTAGTTTAATATTTGATATTTATTTTTCCTCTATTTGCCTAACCAATCCATTCAAACTAACTATTATTAAAATAATGGAGAGGAACCATATAACTTACTTTTTCTCTACTACGATACAGAGGAAAATACTTTACAAATACATTTACTATACTGCATTTACTGTAAGCGTTTAAAGTGTCCCTCACCTGAGAACCTCCCTCAGAACAAAATACAACCTTGTCATTCATCTTGATGGAGCCGGTCTAGGAATAGAGCAGGGCAACAATACCAAATCAGGATCAGCTTTTCAATGTTTCCCCTAGAACATTTTTCAGGTATGTAGCAATTTTGCACGCACACACAAAAGCTCTGGTTATTTCACTCAATAAATGAATAAATAATCAACAATTTTACTCGCATGTCATATCACATGTCATCCTGGGTAATGCTACCTGGATAAGGCAAGGACAAATGGCCGAGGTGGCCTTGCTACACCAGAGCAACATCCAAATATCCACTCTGTCTGTCCCTAATTTCTGCTCTTCTGAAAGTCTGGTAATCAAGTGTAAATATCAACTTTCCATAACAATAGTACTTATTTTTCACCCTTCAAAACCACAACCAACATTAATTTCTGAAATGCATGACTTCCTCACATCAATTTGCACAACATCCACAAATATTGTGGTATTAGGAGCATTTAACATCCACATAGACTCACTCTCTTGTCACCTTGTGGTGGAGTTTAGACGAGTCCTGGACTGCTGAACTTTCAGCAGATTGTTGATGTCCCTATGTATAACAGGGGACACTCACTGGACTTGGTTATTAATGACTCCCCTACAGTTACAGACCTCCAAGTTTACGACATGGGCATCTCGGACCACCAGACCCTTACTATGATGATATCACTGCCACCTCGTCTGTCCTACTCACAACGCCACATACGAAATGAAATATCAAGAATATTCATCCTGCCTCCCTCAGCCTGCATCTTCAGAATCACTCCCCCTGCACACATTCATCAGTCACTGAACGTATGGACTTTAACAACAGTAGCCTCTAATCCATTCTGGACTCCGACACAGCATACAAAACCTCAACAGTGACATTTACACACTCCGCCCCTTGGTTGGCAGAAGAAAAGAGCTGGTCGAGTCCTGGAGCAGGCTATTAAAGCCTCTAGCTTGACAATGCATAGGCCTACCGGGAACATCAAAAGGCATATTCAAAAGCACTTTCCAAGACCAGATCAGACTACTACTAGAAACTCATTGACAATATGTAGCTTCTGAAACTCTGAAAAACTTTTCTCTATCGTCAACTACCTTCTCAAACCACAACCTCCCCATATAATAGTTTCAAAGTAATTAACAGCAATGGTTTCACTGACTTCTTCACATCTAAAATAGACAATATCAGTCTACCTCTTTCATCCTCAAACATCCCCATTTCAATAAATGAAAGCCCTATTTATATGATATATGTGGGCGACTGTGGCGCAGGAAGGTAGAGCGGTTGGTTCAATCCCCACCTCCTCCAGTCACATGTCGAAGTGTCCTTGAGCAAGACACTAAACCCCAACTTAGTTGCTCCCGGTGAGTGTTGCCCAGCTGCATAGCAGCTCCCCCATCGGTGTGTGAGTGTGATTGTGAGTGTGAATGGGTGAATAAGAAGCAGTGTAAAGTGCTTTGAGTGCCAATAGGTAGAAAAGTGCTATATAAGTGCAGAACATTTACCATTTATTGAGGTCACCTCACAGTACCTGGATTAATTCCTTAGCTACCCCTAACCTCCCCCTGGTCAAAGCTCACAATCATTCCATTAGTCCTCTAATAACAAAAATCATAAATATATCTCTACAAACTTGACATTGTGATTTGTAGTGAGAGCAGGGAGCAGGTGGTAGAAAATCCAGAGAGGTGGAGGTCTGCTCTGGAAAACAGAGGAATGAAGCTTAGCCGCAGTAAGACAGAATACATGTGTGTCAATGAGAGGGACCCAGGGGGAACAGTGAGGTTACAGGGAGCAGAGGTGAAGAAGGTGCAGGACTTTAAGTAATTGGGTCAACAGTTCAGAGCAATGGAGAGTGTGGAAAAGAGGTGAAGAGACGAGTGCAGGCAGGTTAGAACGGGTGGAGAAAAGTGTCAGGTGTGTTGTGTGATAAAAGAGTATCAGCAAGAATGAAAGGAAAGATGTTTAAGACGGTGGTGAGACCAGAGATGTTGCTCGGCTTAGAGACAGTGGCACTGAAGAAAAGACAGGAGGCAGAGCTGGAGGTAGCAGAGCTTAAGATGTTGAGGTTCTCTTTGGGAGTGACGAGGATGGACAGGATCAGGAATGAGGACATCAGAGGGACAGCTCATGTTAGATGTGTTGGAGATAAAGTCAGAGAGGCCAGATTGAGGTGGTTTGGACATGTTCAGAGGAGAAACTGTGAATATATCAGTAGAAGGATGCTGAGGTTGGAGCTGCCAGGCAGGAGGTCTAGAGGAAGACCAAAGAGGAGATTTATGGATGTAGTGAGAGAGGACATGAAGTTAGTTGGTGTGAGAGAAGAGGATGCAGAGGACAGGGTTAGATGGAGGCACATGATTCGCTGTGGTGACCCCTGAAAGGGAACAGCCAAGGGGAAAAGAAGTACAGCCCTACAAACTTGTCACTTCCCATCTCCCTAAAAACAGAACTCATCAGGCCTCATCTCAAGAAACCCACTTTAGATCCTGAAGTCCTGTCAAATTACAGGCACATCTTACATATCTCCAGCCTCCCATTGCTTTCCCACTGCTTCCCCCAGGGGGGGTTGAGTCAAATGCAGAAATGGTCAATTTTATTTTATATGTATGTGTAGAGGTTTATAGGATTCTAGGATACTGCAGAGTGTGTAATGAACCAAACTTTCTGTCTAAATAAAAAATCCCCAGAGTACTGTACTAGAGATATGAATTATAGCTTTTCATTTGAGAATCAGGGGATTTTCTGGATTTGTCTGCGAAGCAATCACAAAGGTAAGATTTGTATCAGATTTAAACATAAACAACCCATTAATATGGGATTAGCTACGAGTGTGAATGACTGTATTTGTATGTCTGTTTGTTAGGTCAGATGCGACTCCAGTGGCCTCTACTTAATACCACATGTCAGGAAAGAAAGTAAAAGTAAACGGAGGAAAGGACGACTGAAAGCAAAAGTCTGCCTGTGAGTTGGGGAGAAGCCAATTAACCCTAAACCTACAACAACAATTTGACACTAACTGATGAAAAACATTTCTAATAGCTAACTGTGCATGTTTGGTTTACTCTTTTTGCCATTTAAAAATAAAGAGGTTCTAATATTTGCACAAGACTATACAGATCATGCTTGTGCTTGTGTTTTTGTTAGCAAAGCACCACTTTCTGGTGGTGAATTGCAAAAATCAAGCTTAAATTTGCATGGTTACTTTGGTATGTTGGCAGGTTGCTGAAAGCTGGCAAAGAATTAGCTGAGAACTGGCTGACAGCTTACTGAGCAGCAATTCAAGAATAGAAATGTTTTTACAATGTTAGTGTTTGCATTTGCTAAATAAAATACTTCAGCTTTAGTTATTATAATTAGGTTTTATAGCCTCTATTCAATGATGTAAAATTGCATGTTGTGTGTGGGGCTCAGTCAGGTCCATGGAAGGCTGTTGTTACAATCCCTTAGCTGCAAAAGTATACTTGAAGTGTAAAATAGTTTTTAGTAGTAGAAGGAAGATGTTGTTTTCTAAAGTGTTTTCATTTATAATTTCAGTCCATAATAGAATAAGGGTCTGAGGCTAATGAGAAAATTAGAGGAGAATGCTGTGGGAAGAAGATGGTTATTAGCTGGACTGATTCCTTAGCTACAGCCTAATTTTGTCCACGTTAGAGTGACAGAGAACTGGACTCCTGTGAGTTAAGGCCGGCACACAACTGTACAGCCCATAATGAATGTGATTCAGTTGTGGTGACAGCGATGTGACATCAGTGCCAGTCTGGCCTAGTCAGCGCTGACAGTCGGCAGAGACGATTGTTAAGTAGGTGCTGTCTGAAGATTACAGTGTTAAGTTTTGAGACTTGGTCTCTGCCAGCTGTTTACACAATGATTATTTTAAACATGTTTAATATTTGCGACTGGTAAGTTATCACAAATAAAGCAGACCTACAGTAACTACAGTTTTCCTATCCCCAGAACGTCCAGTCATTCCTGACCAGTTGTTAAGTGTGTTGCCCCCAGTTCATTCAGTTTTCAGGTGTATGCTACTTTAAGACTGTCTGAGACTAGAAATCTGTGATACTTGTTGGAAACAGTCTTGTGTGAACTGCCCTGTCTTTGATAATCTTTGCCAATCCTTAGGTCGAGCATGTCCCCAGCTTGAGCGTGTGCTGATTCGTATGTTCTCATACTTTGTAGCCTTAGAGCATACCCACACAAGGCAGTATTGCCCGTACTGTGCCCGAACATGATGGTTGCCCCCTTGCTGGCCTGCACTAACACTGGGCTATGGCAAACAATGCGCAAGAGCACTCATGTCTCTGCCAAGTGACCTTTTCAGAAAAAAGCGCTCCCCATAATCACAGCATCTGAGTTCCTTTCTCTGGCACATTTTGTGATCACACCAGATCCATAGGATTCACTGGTGAATAGACTATAGACTTGCTACACCTAGCTCACCGTTCTTGAACTCACCCTGATCCAGAACTGGCTCTGCTTTCTTTGAGTCCCCTGCCAATGTATTGCCTTGATGATCTTTGGGAAGAGGAAATAGTCAGTCACACGAGTTGTTTTAAAAATTTACATAGTAAATGTAAAACCAGACAAGAAGGTGCACATAGGTCAGTATGAAAAGGAAAAACCAACTCTTCATTAGTACATTGACATGGTACATTAAAAAGTACCATAAAATAATTACCACATGAAAGAACTTTGGGTTAGATGGGTCTTTGTACCTGGTGAGTGTCCCATATGCATCATAGCGTTCATTTGACCGGGGCTGACGGTGATGGGGATGTTGGCCTCAGCTGGAATATGCTGAAAGAGTTCCTTGGAGCCCGTTTCCATGCAGTTCATGTAGGGTACTGCATGTTTGCTGTCCATATAATACATTATGTAGAAGTTGCACATTTCATCGGCAGAGGTTCCACTACAAACAAAACAGTACATGGGGAAAATACAAAAAAAAGCAGATGATCTTTCCACATATTAAACATCATGCTCACAGAAATTATTCCTGTTTGCATTTGACAGCAAACACTGTAACACTGTATGAAAAGAAGGATTTTCATCAGTAACTGTAGCACTGTAAATGTCTGAGGAAGTTCAGGTTAATTGCTATTTCCAGGAATTTGTAGACAGTGCAGAATACTTCCCCAAATAATTCAAAAGATCAGAAATTAGGAAAAATTGTGCATTGCAGTTTAGCAATCAAGTCATTAATGTATAGAAAACAGCGGATGGACGACTGCGGTTAAAGATGACATTAGTGTTTTATTAAAATAATTTTGTTTTACTTGTCAAACTTCTACTATGCACATAACTGAGTGCAGATATCCAGTAATGTGTCCCATCAGCTGGGCTGCCTCCCTTGCCTGCAGTCCATAGGAGAAACCCTGCACCCCGCCAACGATACTTTTAAATCCACTAATCCAAAAAAATGCTGATTTCTACCCTGAGTCACTCGCACTAGTGCACCAGAATAAATGGTTACATTTATTGGCAATTTATCATAAATTTTCATACCATGATAAGGAGAAAAACAAAATTTATCGATTCACATTACTGTAGTTATATGTCACCAACCTTTTTGAAACTGAGAGCTACTTTTTGGTCCCGATTAATATGAACAGCTACCAGATTAATACGCACTTTTGAAATAACAACTTTGACAATTTACCGTTAATTATACGTTATTATTAATAATTAATTAAATTAATGATATTCATCTATGTGAAGACTCAGATCATCTTAATGATTTCTCACAATAACTATCAAATGTGATTTAAAAAAGAATAGCAACAAAAAAATTAGATGCAGCTCATTGGTAAGTGGTGCTACGGTGAGCTATTTTTAGAACAGGCCCGCGGGCTACTCATGTGGTCCTTGCGGGCAACCTGGTGCCCACGGGCACCATGTTTGTGACCCCTATCTTAGCATGTGCAAAGATACAGTGATGTCATCCATCTTTTTATCATCAATCAAATACATGCATACTCCTGATTTGTAACATACTTTGTAACATAATACAAATATAGTTGTCACTATGATAACTTTCCTCGGTTTCAAAGTCTTCAAATTGGCCTTCCTGAACCATATTTTATCACCTCACACTAACTGCAAAAAAACACCCCCAATACATAGACATATCTTTAAACACAGTGCTGTTTTTCAAACGATTGGCTAATTCTAGTTCTGTGCTATGAAACAGATCTTACCCAATGTAGGTTTTGGAAGTCCTGCCCTCACCAGTAAACACACATCTGGCAGCAATGGTGTCACCATACTTCACACTGACCTCTTTGTTAGCAGGATAAAAAGCCTGGAGAGAAATCATAATCACTGTTGAACTATAAGCAAAAAGCACTCAACATGAAATTGCTTTTGACTGATACAGACAAGAATTCAGATAAGTCAAAGTATGATTTACACGTGGAAAACATTAACTCCTTAAACAATTGGGAAAACATTGGAAAAGCGTACAGATATTCCATAATTATAGAAACTCTGAGTTGCCAACTACAAACTTAAATAGATGTGTGAGTGGTATCAATCATCATATCAAGCTGTCACCAAAAATTACATGGTGTTAAGGCCCTTTCATGGGTTCTGCTAGCGGCTAGCAGAACAGTTCACACAAATGTACTTCTATTGATACTAAACCTTTTTATGAGATAGAACAAAGGTCCCTGGCCAGAAATAAACCATGAATATAATACCCTATAAATATCAGACAGCTACCTTATACATATCTGTGTTCCTTTTGGTGTGATAACATACCTGTGGTAACTGAGGGGACTGTCTGCCAATCAGGGTCCACTTCCCATCTCTGATCCTGTAGCCACTGACCACTTTACCTATAACAGAAACCATCACTCAGACTACCACTGATGCTTACAGTAGTTACTGCGATAAGGACTGCTAAGTGATTTGCTATGACTCACCTAAGTGGTGTGTGTGGGTCCTGAAGGCAAACGGATAGATGGGATATGATGTGTAATCACAGGCAATGTCTGCATCTGTAACTAGAAATAAACAAAAAAGAAAGAAATGTGAAGACAGACTCAAACTGTGATCCTGTCCTTTCTGACCTGTTATGCATCCCAACACTAACATCTGAATGTGGACCACGTGGATGATTTGGGTGGATATTGACTTATACTCAAGTTGAGGATTTGCTACTTTTTGGATTAATAATCCAGTCCAAACTGTTTTAACTTACTCTTTCATAAAGCCAAATGTATCAGTGTTTAACGAACTCAACACTAACAGCTGGTAAAGAACCCTGACTAAGCACACTACATACTGACTATGTCACATAGTGTCGCAAAAATGTATTTTATTGGGATTTTATGTGATAGACCCACACAAAGTCACACATAATTCTGAAGTGAAAGAAAAATGGTTAGATGGTTTTAAACATTTTTTTAAATAAATCTGAAAAGTGTGCCATGCATTTGGTTGGTCTATTACATAAAGACCAATTCAAATATATTTACATTTATGTTTGTAATGTGACAAAATGGGGAAAATTTCAAGGGAATATTGAATACTTGAATACTTTGGCAAGGGACTGCATGTTTCCAGGAGGAAACAGGAAAAACACTTGGCAGTGTTTCCACTACACTGTATGTATTAAACAGTGGTGTAGCGCTACTGAAATTTAACATTGCTCATCAATGTTCATGACAAAACGTATAGTAACTTTAACTAACAAAGTCATTTTATATAGTACTGTTTGAACTGTTCAGTGTCACTCTGCTGCTGCTTTTTAGTTTACATTAAGTTGGCTTCACAATAACTCCATGACTCCTAACCTGTATCCACACTATATGTTGGAGTGCAGCTTGATGCATTTGAAATTATTCAATTTTAAATAAATCCTAATCTAAATATAACTCAAGTTAGGAACATGCTATGAAATAACTGATAGATAATTTTAAAATAATGGTAATATTTGCCCAGTTTGAATAGATATTGCTTTTGTTAAATTTAGCATGGATTTCCACCTTTTTAGATGCATGTATAAAATTGATATTGAAATTAATAAATATAAGTGAGAATGCTCAGGCCTGTGTTGCAGGGATGACTAGAATCATCCTACTCGTGAGACTCTACAGGGGAAGTTGAGAAAGGCTCAACTCCATGAAATGCTCTCGTGCAATTCAGCTACAGCCAGGCGCAAGTCAATCAGAAGCATCTTGATTCCAGCAAATTCACATGGCCTTGAGCATACTTGAGCAAACAAAAGCAGCAATCTTCTTTTGGAGAGCAGTGGCTTTGTCCTTGCAGTTCACTTGGGTGAATGTGTCTCAGCCATGACAAAAGTCTACAAGCCTGTTCTGTCAAGATCAAACTTCAATTTCTCTTCTTTAAACGTGGCAGGACCTCTGAGACTCTTAAATGAACTAAAAGATCTTGCAACACACAAATATATAAAGGTTGCATCTTTCTCCTTAGTAAACAAAGAAATGTCATATTTATGCAGAAATAAAGAAAAGTCTGAAGAGTTACAGGGATGACACATTTCTTTCAGACTGTTCAACTAATGTACAATAAATTGCTCATACTGCCTTTTGTTGCACATATGGTTAATGAAGATTACGGCTGACTACCTCTGCTGTGCTCCCATCTGTATTTTTGAGCAACTTAACCCTGCAGTTGCAACTAGCATGAAGAAACAATATGGATTGCATTGTTATTGCTTATGTGGCTTTATTTAGCCATTTAATCATTCCTATATCTCAGCCTTCCCTAGTGCACTGACGAGTTCTTACATGTATGTTCCAACTTTACTCAACACAGGGGTGTGAAATCCTTACTTATGGTTTGAGTTCATTGTGTGCAAATTAGGTGATTCCTAGTATGTTAGCCCACATTTGTTTGTCCTTGAGTGACATATTGTTATTCTGCCATGCATATTGTTTTCCGCATAAATGAGCTCTATGATTGCAGTGATACCAAAATCCCTCACTTTGAATTGTTTGAATTAGTTATTTGGAGTTTTCCTTACTCTGGGTTGTAGCAGACACATACTGTAGAGACAGATACCTTCAATGCCCTCTTGATGAACAAAACAAAGTTTTCCGTTCTTGCTTGCATCGGTGTCTCTGTACCTGTCTTGCAAATAGCTTTGGATAAAAGCATCTGCTAAATGTAAGGTAAGTTTAAATGTGACCAAGGCCACAACTGACCTGTCTACTAAAGGATGGAGGAATGGTTCCCTCCTTTCCAGGATCCTGGCTATGGAAAGCTTAACTGTAAGGCTCAACCTTTTCTAGGTGAAAGATTTTGTTTTCGTGTGTATGTATGAACATCCAGGATCAACAGCTTTATAGCTGTTCAGTATCAACAGTCCTCTTCAAGACAACCACAATCTTTATCAGATTTTACTAAGGTTAAACTCAAGAGACACTGACTTGGATGGTCAAATGTCTTCCCCCTTACCTTAATGCAAACCAGAGGCAGCTGTAAAACATCCATGTTGCTTTACCAACTGAAAGTGTCCCTTTTTTTCCAATTGCCGCAGAAACTAATGATAAAACTTTCATAAAGCCTGGTTAACAAATTTCCATGAGTGATTTTGCAACGTTTGACCCAAGTCTGGTTAGAATCCGGTTTCCATCACAAGAGGAAATAATTCTCATCATATCACTGTGTAAAATATAAAGTCTGCTTGATTAGTTTGACCTCCGGACTAATAACTGTAGGTTTTAATACTTTAAAATGTATTCTTAATACCATACAATATGATATCACATGACCTAAAGCATACCTTATTTGTACTCTTTGATACTTTGACTGGAAATCCCTTAAACACGCTTTTGACCACTAATAGTTTAATGGGCAGCTGTAGCTCAGTTGGTAAAGGCAGTTGTCCACAGACCACAAATTCCCTCCTTCATGTCGAAATGTGCCCGTGAAAGACACTAAATCCCAAGTTGGGTGATCACCTTGCATGGCAGCCACTGTCATCAGTGTGTACGTGAGTGTGTGTGTGTGTGTGTGTGTGTGTGAATGGGTGATTAAGAAGCAACATTGTAATGGCCTTTGAATAAAAGGGCTATATTAGCAGACTATTTTATGGTATCCTTGTCCATACTTAAACCTTTACAATAATCACATACATGGTGCTTATGTATAAATACACATGATTATGTGCTGCTTTAATGCCATTAGATGATTTCAGGTTCAGTCACATTTTGATGATCACTGATTTAATGTTCCTGATCATCTGGTGATAAGAATATCAACCTAATGCATATCCAAAACAGTAGGCAACTGTGCTGCAGGAAGTAGAGCGGTTGTCCACCAATCCCACAGTTGTTGGTTTGACCTCCGGCTCCTCCAGTCACATTTTAAAGTGTCCTTGAGCAAGACACTGAACCCCAACTTAGTTGCTTTCGGTGAGTGTTGGCCAGCTGCATGGCAGCTCCCCCATCTGTGTGTGTGTGTGTGTGTGTGTGTGTGTGTGTGTGTGTGTGTGTGAGAGATTGTGAGTGAGAATGGGTGAATGAGAAGCAATGTAAAGTGCTTTGAGAACCAATAGGTTGGAAACTGCTATATAAGCGCAGACCATTTACCATTTTCTCCCTCAGACAAAAAAAGTATGGATTTTTTTTTCGTAACCATGTAAAACGTAGGGACACCTTTGTCCTTTAATGATAGGAAACATTCTGAACTAAAGCAATTCGGGCTGGTCCTAACTCACCTTGTTGTTTTGTAATCTCTAACTTTCCTAGCATGCTATTTCATGATATTTTTCTATGCTCATTCCTTGTTGTCCTTATTAGCATTTTATTACAAACGAAGTTTCACTTTCTTTTTACATTTTTGTAACTACCTTAATAAAGCTTGCTGCCACAGTAGATCATGGCCAATTATTCTTTTGGCATGATGTCCAGATGAAACTGCAATCCAATTAAATGAGTCTCTAGCCTATTTCAGAGCTGCTAGACCTTTGCCTAGAACTCTTTGATGTCAGCAAGGTGAAAGCCTGCTTCTCCCTTTTGCTGAACCACCATTACGCGCTTTGGTTGCCAGGGCAACAAAAGATGCATTTTGGTGTGAAGGTCGTTTGGGCATGCTTGGCCTCTCCTTCTGGGCCTTCTGTTTCCTCAGAGAGTCTCACGTAGGTAAACTAAACTCCATGTTTAAGTTTTATGAAAGGCACATAGCTCTATTTGGATATCAAAATTATCCCAAATTTAACCCTTCAGTATTAGTAGTAGCATTAATCACATTCTTTCACCCTCAGGTCATATACCTTCCTGCAAATTTCCCTTTGCTGAACACCATTGTCCATTTTGAACTGTTTAATCTTTGAACTGTGTATTATTTCAATTACTATCTTCTAGTATTTATCTAGTTATTAATTATTAGATCAATAAATAATCACATGTAGATTTTGTTATGTTTTGTTTAATCTTTTGGAGATAGAGGACAGAGATGAATTAGGAATTTCTTGCTTTTGATATGTGACAGATTCATTAATTTGCTCCAATTTGCTTAATCAATGACTAACACGTATTAAAACGGAGAATATCTCTATAAATATTCTTTTGCACTACAACAACGATACATGATTGAATAATGTGCATGTTTGCTACAGGATACACATGCTGCCAAATTGTGTGTTTGCATGAGCAGTGCTAATCAGAACAGCACAGCAACTCAACAACCAAGTTTGGTTTTTGTTCTAGTGAAAACAAATTAAATGTAGCATTAAAATTAAATTAGAAATTAAAATAAAGCAACCAAACATACCTCTTTTTCCTGGAAGGATGACAGTGTCCACAGACATGAGCAAGTATATGCCAGCAATAAATGGCTGCCTTTATGGATGACACAAAGCGTCCTCTAATAAGACATATTATTTGGATATTAAACAAAGAAATTGATGCCTTCAAGTAAATACTTACGGCTTGGATGTCATTTGTAAGGTGAGTCCTGAGCAATCTTTATGATGGTCTGCAGAACAGAAAAATAATAATACAACAATACTTTATTTCCATTAACAGCCAAATGTAAAACCACAACAAATTAGATCCTTAAAGAAATTATGAGTTGAGGCAACACCTCTTTGATGCTCTGCGAGCAAACACTAAACAGTATGAGGTTCGTAATTGCAGGGCTGTTGAATTGGACTGCATTAGACCGCAAATGTTTTATAAATATTTACAGCCATATTCAAACAAATCTTTATGTGACTTTGTTTGAGCGGCTCACTAAGCAGTCTGTACAACAAAAAAAATTATCAATGTGATCAATTTCAGTTTTCACATAAAATTGAGGCAGTGCAATAATGATATGAATTAGTTAGACCTCATTTTTGTCTAGTCAATGGTTGCGGACTAAACTAAATCCAATAATATTATCGGAAATACAACACACCAAGTGAAACATCTTTCCAGAGCTTTACTGACTTTGATATACTTGATTACATAACTAAAACATACAGCAAATACTTGAACATCTATTTAGACTAACCTCTGAAAGCACTGACATCCCCATAATGGATCTGCAGCACAAAGTAGGACATTCCAGAATTTTTTCCAACTTTAAAACCAACATCTGATAAAAAACAGAGAGAAGAGTAGATGTTAAACAAAAATACACAAAACCACAGGGATGAAAACAAGCGAGGAACGAAAGACAGAAACATTGTGGTTTGGGGATGGGTGTTGTTTGGGATTTTTCTGATACCAGTAACAACCTGTCTTGCCTGCTTCAGTCTGTCAGAAGCAACATGCCTCATGTCTGAGCCATTTAGGGACGATAAGGGTACAAGAGGTATGCTGTTGCTACTTTAGTATTCAACAAGGTGCTTAAGTAGCGTGAATCCAAAAATAAAAAGAAAGGCATTCATGGACTGTACAACCCCACCTCAACAGAGAGTGTCTAAGCCCACTGAAAACTGGGGGGGGCTATATTTTCACAAAAGAAATAGTACACATAAAAAATGTAAGCAGTGAGATCTAGCTCATATGCCTCATTTATATAAGCACCATAAACTTAGGCGCTACCAGAGGTTGGTGAATAAATAAATAAATACATTGTGAACTAATTCTCAAGGTACCTTTGGGTAATTTAGTACGTGGTGCGTTCCGAGCCCAGGCATACATGATGGATGCTTCATCCTCACAAGTGCCCTGTACGCTGCCACAGTCCCTGGGGACAGAAAGAACACAATTAGTTCCCTTTTGTGTTTAAGATCACATGAAAACCGAGATTCACAATGGCCACGCAATCTAAACACCTGTCTCTGCTAGAGCATGCTGCGGTTACTTTTGGACACAAGGCACACGTCCAGGCACTTCCATAACAATGGACTGGCCCACAACCAAACAGGGAATACAATATAAAAACCACTGGCGGTAAGTACATTTAGTCAAGTACTGTACCTATAAGTAAAGTTTTCAGATACTTGTAGTTTTCTGGAGTAGTTACTTTGACTTTTACTCTACTACAAGTCAGAGGAAAATATAGAACTTTAACTTCACAATTTCAGTGTTATATCAGTATTAAATAGATGTTTAGCCGTCTTCAGGGAACCACAATAAGATTACCTAACTAAGCTGTTATGCTGAAAATGTCAGCAACCACTTGTCCATTTGCATAGTCAGTCAGTGAGAAACATCATGAGTCATTTGGAGTTGTGTCTGTGTACATCTGTCTTTTTAACTGTGCTTTGGCTCTTCTGAAGTAAATGTATGGCTTTTTAGGTGATAAATGCCGTGTCCTTCTGCTGTTTGTTGTCAGGATTCCAGCGTACATTGACAAAATGAGCAAATGTCTGCAGGTCACCGATACATTAGATTTTTTTTGTTTTTAGATAAAATAACAGCTGTGCCCTGATTCTATAACCTCAATGAGTTTCAAAACTGCAAAGGAAAAACGTAGGGGCCATGTATGGCTGCTGTTTCAGTCACTATTGACATAGATGTAGTGTCTGATACCTGCTATGGGATGTAGTAGAGATAGTCTTATGATTACTAATGAGGACAGAACAGTCTTCATACCCAACTTGCCTTATGAGGTCAAATAAAATGTTAATATTTTCATTCAATAAATGTTTTTTGTTTCATTTGGAAAACTAAATATAAAAACAGCATTAAAACTGAAAACATTTTTACTCTGCCAGTAAAAACATTTCACTTTGCACACTGTAAACACTGTGATTCAACTGGACGTTATACATTACCAGTAGCTGCTGGTGGAGACAGGAGTCTGGCAGCCAAACAGTATCATATGATGAACTGTGTCCATACTGGCATGAGGTATGAAGTCCACTGAGGAGAAAAAGGCACTGGGTTTAAATACATGAATGAAAGACAGTGAGCAGCTAATCATAATTGTCTCTGTTATTTTTGTAACAACTAACAACAAATTTTAACATCATAAACTCCCACTACAATTCTATCCTGTTCGATGACTCTTCACTCACCAGTTTATGTTATACTTACCAATATATGCATCTCGACTAGTTAGCACAGGAAATGCCTTGCACAGGTAAGTGTCCGACTGAAATAATAAAGTTCACTTTGATGAGTTCACTCAAGAATACCAGTGAAAAAGCCAGAAGTAGCTAAACTGTTTAGAAACATAAGTTAATGATGAATTCCTTTTAAAATTTTAGAGAAACAACAACACAGGTATGAACTAACAAATATTAATTTGCTAAAATGTAGGTGAGGTTGAAGCCTGTAACACAGTCTGATCTTTGAGCTAGGTTCATAAAACCCTGTAACAACACTATTTCTTTATGCAAATACCCACTTGTAAAATGCTGAATGTATTTAGATAGCGTAATGTAGGAGGACAAGCAGGTGCTAAGAGATAAAGTAGAAACCGGGTTTAGAAGTATTTTGAGATGAAACAGCAAATCTACAGAGGAAACAGATGGCATCTGTTTTCTAATACCACATTAGATAATGATAAGTGGTTCTGCAGTTACTAATAGTTAAATTTTGTGTCAACAAGTGTGCTGCATATTTTCTTAAGAGAGCAGCTTGTAAGATTTAATGTCATCTACTGATAAGGTTGCAAACTGCAACCTTCTGTAGACCCCCCACCCTTCCCCTTTCAAGTGTGAGAGAGGCTAAGGTGTCCGTCAGGTGCCATGTCATCATCTACAACCATATCAAGTAGCAATTTGATTTGTCAATTGGTGAGGGCAAACTTCATTTATTTAACAAAATGTTATTTAGATTTTGAGGAAAGGGTGGAGTGGCAGAGGTGGTGGAGCCAGGGCCAGGTGAGGGAGAAGAGCTACCAGAGCAACAGCCTCAAGAAAAGAAGAGGACAGATCGAAAGCATTTAGTTATATTGGCATGTGCAATATCTTCTTTTCCTTTCAGCTGCTCCCTTTCAGGAGTCGCCACAGCAACTCATCTGCCTCCATCTAACCCTGTCCTCTGCATCCTCTTCTCTCACACCAACTAACTTCATGTCCTCCCTCACTACATCCATAAATCTCCTCTTTGGTCTTCCTCTAGACCTCCTGCCTGGCAGCTCCAACCTCAGCATCCTTCTACCGATATATTCACAGTCTCTCCTCTGAACATGTCCAAACCACCTCAATCTGGCCTCTCTGACTTTATCTCAGAAACATCTAACATGAGCTGTCCCTCTGATGTCCTCATTCCTGATCCTAACAATAAAAATTGCATAGCAGGTCTGTACTTGACAGTAGCAATGTTACTATGTACAATGTTACTAAGGTAATCTCCTTACATGGCAGCTAACATCATGGGTGTGTGAGTGAGAATAGGTAAATGAGAAGCAGCATTGTAAGGACTTTGGATGAAAGCTCTATATAAGCAGACCATTTACCATTTTTGCACTATATTCTACTTAAATTCCCTCTCTAGTGCAAATATTCAACATGTTCATTCTGGGCCAGTATAGAAACATAGCAGCTTAACATGGTAGCCCCTGTGAAAGGGGACCTATGTTGATATATAGGACTCATTCTCTTTCAATGAAAACATAATATGAATACTAAATTCCATTTCTGCTAATAAAGGCATAGACCAATTATCAAGAAATAATGTATCTTCTCTAAAGGATTCATGGTGTCACTCCTACAGTTGAAGGATGCTTTACTTAGAGAACAGACTCACCCCAGTCGGGACAACACCAGGCATCCTAATGTCGACAGAGAAGTTGTTAGAGTTCATAAAGACTTGCTGCTCGGGCCTGGACTCACAGCTGCTACCATCCAATGAGCCATTTTCCTGAGAGCTTATAGGGGAACACAGAGACATTGTGGTTCATGATACGTGAAATGAACAATTAATCATGTTGAATGATAGAAACACAATTTTCACACCAAGAGGTTTTTTGACAGGGAACAAAATCTATGATAATCTGAAACATGAGACATCTGAGATGAAGGAACTGGGTTAGAGTGTTGAATTCAAAAAAAGTTCAAAACGCAAATAAATAGTAGTAGTAGAGTGTTTGTTACTATTCTACATATGAACACGATTTATAGAAGGAGACATGTCCCTTAACACCGTTAACAAGTGTTGGTGTTGAAGACCTTGGCGGAGATATTGAACAAGTGGTGTAACATATTCTCACACACATACTTCCCCCCAGACCGCAACACCAGAGCTGTACAGTGTGTAGTGAGTAAGATAGGGAAAGAAATCACATCGTTTCAGCCTTAAAAATTACCCTCACATATATATAGTAGAAGCAGAAGTATAAATTTCATACACGACAAGTCATATAAACAAAAATAAAGTTTAAAAAATGTTTTAAAAAACTAGATTTTCATCCCTGCTAAGCCTTCTTTCCTCAGACAGTGTGGGCGGCTGACAGTCCCCGACATTGACAGCAGTCTCAGTTGCTGTCTTAAAGCCCAAGCTGGGGCTTTCTGCATCTTTCTTATTGACAACAAACCCCTTGTAAAGACCATGAAAATTAAGCTTTAAAGCACAGAAGAATAAGATTAAAGGATAAGTTTGGGATTTTTCTCTTCCAGCTGGACTCGAACAGGAGAAAAAGCTGAAGAGACTGAGGTTTCACGCGTGTAACACAAATGTAATACAAAGACACAGTTGGACCATGTTGTAACAAATTGCTTTCAGACACAATTTGAGCAAAAAACAGACACAGCAAAAAACTGTGATTGCCAGAAAATATCTATTCAGAATAAAAAAAAATAGGAAAATTTGCCTTGCTAAACTTTATGTTGAAAAGCTACTGACTTGACTTAATTTAGTGGGACTGTAAAGTTTCACATGAGTCTGTGACTGTGCATTCTTACACAATAATCTAAGTTAAAAAGTTTCACAGCTATGAGTTTCAATAAGTTTCAATTTAACTTTGTTTTTATGCTAATTTACCACATAAATCATGTCAGGCACATTACATAAGGTCAAGAATATCGCAACCAAAACTTAATATGATGAAGATATGGGCATGTCAATGTTATTTTAGGATTAAAACAATCCCTAACCTATTCTGGCCTAGGTTGTTTTGGATTTTGAACAATAATCAAAATATTGAAAATACCCTAAACTATGTATATTTTTGAAGATGCATTCAGATTGTCGCAACTATCATTTAGAAAAAAAAACCCCACCCGCATTCATTTCATTCAGCCCATTGAGTTAGAACAGAAGGGAACAGCAGAGCACTCTAGCAAAGAGATGCAGGGTTTCCTGGCAAAATTTTGAACCTAGGTCATCTTTTGTATGCTATAGCTAATTTTTCGAGAATCTAGAGTGATCTGTAAAATTCCAGTCAATGATCCATTAATCACATTTTTGCAGCCATTTTTAAAATGTATTTATTTATTTTTTGTCCTTTCGGCTTATCCCGTGAGTTCAGGGTCGCCACAATATTTCTTTATTGACATTGTAGACACTTTTACTCCCTGCGTCATTTGATGTTTGAGGTTTTGTCAGTTTGAGTTATTTTTTTCACATCAGCTGACATCAAGTTCTGCTCTGTAGCCTCTTCGCCTGCTGTCTGCCCTATGTGTGGACGAACTGCATCAGACAGGTAGAAGATTCTACACCGCAAACTCCACAGCTAGAATTTGCAGCATACAGATCATACAAAAAATAATCACAAGCTCTACCAATGTACTATGGTTCATTTAGATGACAGCTCACACCAGTAATATGCTAACTGTTGTATTATCTACACAGCATTATATGGAATCGATGCAGGTTCCTTCAATGCCTCTATGGCACCAGCCAAATTGCTTTGATCCCATCTGCAACTTAAAATAAAAGCGTGGGAACATAAAAATTCGCTTCTCTGGCAGGTGTGAATCCTTCCAGCCATTTTTTGTAATCACTTGAAAAAAAACATGAGTGAGATTAACAGATCTGAAATATAGTTATGGTGATAATGATGCAGTCCGTCCTCTCTGTTTGAACAGCTGAGGGCGGAGCTGAGCTTAAGGGTGCTGCATGACAAGAAAAGGTGCACCACTGAGGTGAGCTGCAGGCGGAGAGACGGAGCCTAGCTGAAACACCCAGCTTCTGCTTGCACAAGAGGGGCTCCGGGACTTAATAAACCAATAAAAATATTTTTTTTAAACACCCATTAAACAAGCAGAAACATGGAGCAAAGTAATTATTTCACTTCTCCCCGCAGTCACTATGTGTTACTGTAGAAAGCTTGTTATAACACATGACATAACACAAGAACTGTAAGTACAATAACATTCATCTTAACATAGTATCCTAAAACTAATCAAGTTCTGTTTGAATGTGTGTCAAGAGAGGATGAAAATAAATTCTTTCAACATGTTTCTTTTCAAAACAATATGGCTAATGGCATGCACCATGCACAGTGCATGGTAGGTGCTGTGGTGCAGTGCACTTGGTGTGGCCAGTTAAAACAAGGCAACCAGCCATGGAAAGCCAAACAAATTAACAGCTGGTATTGTTTAAGTTTAAACATAGGTGGGGCTGTAGATCAATTGGTAAGGCAGTCGTCCACGGGATAGGCTCGAACCAGTGACCCTATCAATCCTCAGTCCTGGCTGTAGAACCCCTAACAGCCCATTCCCCTCCTCAGCTGTGCAGTGCCAGTCCAAGCCCACTAGATATTGGGGAAGGTTGTGTGAGGAAGGGAAAAACTCTGCCAAATCAACATGTGGACAAGGAACCACTGTGGCGACCCTGAACTCACAGGAAGGATGAAAGCCGAAAGGACCGAAAATAAATACAAATTACCCATTCATACACACTCACACACCGTAGCCATGAGGGACCAGGAATCTAACCACTGACCCTGTGGTTCCGTGGACGTCAGCATTACCAACTGAGCTGTAGCTGCCCTTTGTTTAAACCTGTGTTAGGTGTGTTATCTATTTCCCCTCATAACTCAACAAACCTATCAAAGTTTCTTAATTGGGTTAATGAATTATACATTTCAGAAACAATAGGAGAGAAAACTTATAACAAAATAGTGACTAGTTCTGCTAAAACTCTTCTATATAGATTATTAGCTAAAAGGTTTCTAGTTGGAGAATGCTGGAGAAAGTAGCAGCAGCACAGGTTCATGCCCATTTTAGTGACAATAAATTAGGTTTTGCAATACGTTTGATTGAATTTAGACTGGATCCAAAACTCAGTACTGATTAATGTCAATAATAATATGTTAACTGCTGTTGATGCTGCACTTTTAACGATTGTTGTCCTACTCAATTTGAGTGCATCATTCAACACTGTTTAACATAACAGACTATAGCTGTGCTTAGCTCCTAATTTGAATTTCTCTCACCAGGTTCACTTCATACTTCTCTGACTTTTAAAGCCCTTCATAACATTAGTCAACCATATCTTTCGGAGCGCTCATGGTTATATAACCCTTCCTGTACTCCCTTTTCTTTTACAATTACTCTTTATAAACCTTCTGCCCATTTGACTCCCATGAGCTCTACAGCATTTAGCTGCACTGCCCCCCCCCCCCCGGAAATCTCTCCTAGACAACATTCACAACACAGACTCATAATCACTATTTAAATCTCATCTACTTAAAAAAGTTTATTCTCCGATTTCTGATTTAGCTATGTAGACTTTTTTGGAGATCTTTGCCCTTTAGGTAGTTTGTTTTAATTATTGTTGTGCTCTGTTCATACTGTCTATTTATTGCTTTTTGTCTTTGGTGACATTGAGTAACCTGAAAGCCGCCTTTAAATAAAATGTGTTAGTAGCATCAGACTATGTCTGTTTCAAGGAAAACACTGCTCTTCCTCTTACCTTTTGGACCCGTACAGAGGGTTTTGTATTTGGAGGCTGAGGCTTTGACTGATGGATGCTAGAACCACAGCATACAACACAGGGACTCCCATTATGCCTGTGGTTCTCAAAGCGGGTTTTGCAACTGCTGCCTGGGCTGCAAATGTCAACAAGTGGTTGTTAGCACCTTTTTAAAGAAAATGACAAGGATAAACTGCACAGAATGTTTCTTTCAAACCTGTTTTCTGCTGCTCAGGTTCGTTCAGACGATGGGAGTCAAAAGAAGTGTAGTTCTCACTGTTTTAGCATGATGGATTACAATCCCTCCCAGCAGGTAAGATGGTTCAAATCTGGTGTTAACTGACGGTGATGTGACAAATCTAGAACAGACACATAACACAACAGGTTCTATTAATGCATTTTATTTATATTTTTCCAGTACCTCTTTTTGTGAACCTTTAAGAATTTTCTATTGCTGCATAAATTTGACCTGAAACATGATAATTTTTTTACACCTGTCCTAAAACTACATGAAGGGAAGCTAGTTAAACAAATGAAAAAATGAGACCAAAAATTCACTTATTCATTCACCAAGGAACTGCTTCTCCTGTTAAGTCACAGACACAGAACCCAGTGACATCGAATGATCTTGGTTGTGGAGCAGCAATGCTAACCCCTCCACCACCGCGCTGCCTGTAACGTAACCCAATTTGTATTTTTTGCGATGCAAAAGTATATGAACTTCTAGAATTAGCAGTTAATTTGAAGGAGGAACAAGAGTGACTTTAATAGACTGGGTAGCACAATCATAACATGTTTGTCTAACACTTAGAGGGACCAGGTTACAGTTGGCTGTCTCAGAAAAGCTCATTTCTTTAGTGTCGATCACCAACTGCATGTGTTTGTAACAAAAGGCTGCAGCCAGTAACATGCAGCTGAGTGAAAGGCTGATTGAAGCGAAAGATTATTAATGGGCAATGACTCTCTTTTTTTTTTCTAAAGTCAGACAGAAAATGTAACTAACACAAAGTGACTCGT
Source organism: Channa maculata (assembly GCA_020496755.1). Taxonomy (NCBI): domain Eukaryota; kingdom Metazoa; phylum Chordata; class Actinopteri; order Anabantiformes; family Channidae; genus Channa; species Channa maculata. The sequence continues at coordinate 1,360,833 of CM035615.1, read as the reverse complement.
AGGAGTCTAAATAAATGTTACACTACGCATAACCAGTGGGCTAACCCTGTTATTTTCAATGAGCTCATCTCAATAAACAAAAACCTAGATTTCTCATCAAGCTATTGACTTTTGAAAATCTGCATGTTCAAACTATGAAGCACAGCGCAAGTTTTCCTGTTTGGATACACTGAGAATGAACTGAGTGTGACAACAAGGATGAAGACACACCTCTCTGTCGTACTGATAGTAACTAGCCTTGGATTGAATGGATGTTTTTGCACAGAGGCTAGGTGAGTCAACATCACCGAATGTCACGTATGACACCATCTGTACCTTCATATTTATGGCAGGTCGGCTGTTATAATCAATGATCACCAAATATCAGAGCCTGTGTAACATTACAACATGATACAGTGTGCAACTAGTAGCTGTGACTTATTTTAATATGTTATAAGGAAATATGAAATAAGGCAATAATTATTTCTGCATATAACAATATTGGCAATATTTACATGTATACAGTGTCATAGCAGAGAAAACAAACAGTTACAAACACTCATTATTGATAGATTAGATACCTTGTAATGTGAATGCCATATTTTTGCCGTTTAACTTTGCTACAATAAGTTATGCTCGATTGTTACTGTTCAATAAATACAGTGCCTTGAATAGGTATTTATACTCTTGAACATTTATACATTTTGTCATGTTACATCCACAAACGTAAATTAATTTATTAGGATTGTATTTGAAAGACCAGCACAAAGTGGCACAGAATTGTGAAGTGAAAGTAAAATGATAAATGGTTTTAAAAATGTTTTACAAATTAATATCTGAAAAGTGTGGCGTGCATTTGTATTCAGCCCCCTTTACTCTGATACCCCTAACCGTGGAACCAATTGCCTTCAGAAGTCACCTAATTAGTAAAGAGAGTTCACCCCTGTCTAATTTAATCTTAGTATAAATACAGCTGTTCTGTGAAGCCCTTTGAGGATTGGTCGATAACATTAGTAAAACAAACAGCATGATGAAGTCCAAGTCCAGACAGGTCAGGGAAGTCGTGGAGTAGTTTAAAGCAGGGTTTAGTTATAAAAAAAGGAGCTGCAAAAATCCACAGCTATGGTGGAGAGAATCTATTAGCCATGCACTCTACAAATCTGGCCTTTATGGAAGAGTTGCAAGAAGAAGGCCATTGTTGAAAGAAAGCCCTAAGAAGTCCCATTTGCAGCTTGGCAAAAACCACGTGGGGGACACAGCAAACATGTGGAAGAAGGTGCTCTGGTCAGATGAGACCAAAATTGAACTTTCTTGCCTAAATGCAAAATGCTACATGTGGTGGTAGCCTAACACTGCACATCACCCTGAAGACAGCAGCATCATGTTGTGGGGATTCTTTTCTTCCGCAGGGGCAGAGAAGCTGGTCAGAATTGATGGGACAATGAATGGAGCCCAAGTACAGGGTAATCTTAGTACAAAATTAGAGTCTGCAAAAGACTTGGGACTGGAGAGGAGGTTCACCTTCCAGCAGGACAATGACCCTAAACATACAGCCAGAGCTACGATGGAATAGTTTAGATCAAAGCATATTCATGTATTAGAATGGCCCAGTCAAAGTCCTTAATCCAACTGAGAATCTGTGCCAAGACTTGCTGTTCACAGATGCTCTCCGTCCAATCTGACTGAGCTTGAGCTAGTTTGCAAAGAAAAATAGGCAAAAATTTCATTCGCTAAATGTGCAAAGATAGTAGAGACATACCACAAATTACCGTTTTCCTTTCACTTCACAATTATGTGCCACTTTGTTAGTCTATCAAATAAATAAAATACAATAAAATATGTTTACATTTGAGGTTGTAACATGACAAAATGTGGAAAGTTTCAAGGGGTATGAATACTTTTGCAAGGCACTGTATTTAATTTAACTTATTTGTGGTTGTTGTCATTCTTGATTTGACCTAGGTACACGTTATTTTAGTATTTTTAACACAGACTGTTGTTGAAATGTGACCAGTGCATTTCAAATTTCTTTAGTAAAATTTATTATTTCCAGACACTGGACTGGCAAGATGAATTCAACCAAAACAAGACTTTTTTTCCCCAGGTGATTACACACTGCTGAAAACCAATTATAAATCCTGTATTTGATTTCTGTTAATAGATTCTTCTGAATCGTACACACTGAAGCTTTAAGTAAATTATGGAGGTCAACATCCACATTCCCCCCCTCAGGGCAAAAATGCATTAAATGGTTTATCTGAAAATAAAATAATAAACCTCAATTGGTTTTCATGTGGGCACCTGACCTGACACTTGAAAGATTTGTGTCCATGCATTATTACAGGCTTATAATGATAAACTCCCAGTCTCTTCTTTTTCAATTGTACTACAGTTTCTTAAATAAATCTAACAGGTCGGATTTTAAACGATAAACAATCAAAATAAAGCTCACACAGGGAGAATGTAAATGACAGTGGTATTGATGTTTTCATGTCAAAACTGTCTATCCCCTGACAATCCAGCCGGATAATCTGATACTGATATACAGTAGCCTAATCTTGTGACTTTTCTGGAAAATAAATCAATAAACATATGGACAACATAAACACAAGGAACTGTTATTATCTAATTCAACAAATGAAATTGCTGGTAAATCAAGGTCCTGCATCACGTTGTTGGTAAAAGTGTTTGTAAAGGTCTATTACAGCCATAAAATGTAACATTTGCTCTACCTTGAAACGCAGGAGATAATAGGCAGGAAAAAAGCACTGAGCTGTTAAGCTTGCTGGGTGACTCATCGCTGTTAACAGAGCAAGGTGGGAACGACAGAGAGGACTGTGGAGGGGCAGTGCTGTGCTTACATCACAGCCCACTGAGGAGATAGAAACTATGGAAACAGAGCTCATCCCACACACGGACCACAGCACGTATTCCACCAGGCTTTAGGATTCCACATTTACCAATCTAGATCCCAATTCCCATGTGTAACTGATGAGGTAAATATCTGGGTTGGGTTTTATTTACCTATTAACAACCACCCATCACCAGTAATAGCAATGAAGGGTTAAGTTAGAATGGCACATCTGCATAGAGTTGGGTGGAAATGAAAGGACAAAACTGATTTATTGTATCGGTGAAAAAGGAATTGTTGGTTTTGTTTTTCATAAGACGAAGACTCCATTACCAAAAAACAAATGTCACGCCTCAACTACACAGGAAGCCACCAAATAAAAGCGGCGTCTGTCCGTCACAAACGGTGCGTAGAAACATAAACGATGCTTATATGCAAGCAAACGAAAAGATACAAACAACTTGACTTTAGCTATAACTTCGGCACTTAACTGTCATTACATGAGCTCGATTAGCTATGTGGGACTTTGTTTTGACAGGTTAAACATGGCATCGATTCTGCTACCACTTTCTATAAAGGTGAGTAAATTGTAGCTCACGTTCAACTGCGACTTAGGCAAAGAGAAAATCTTAAAATAGATTTTGAAGAGACGGTAACGCTACCTCTTGGATGCAGCTGCTCGTCTTTGAGTCGCCTGTGTTGTGGCGAAAACCTTTTCCCTTCTCACAATTAGTAACGGCCACACTTCTTCTTCTTCCTCCTCGGGTTGGCAGAGCAGATGCAGCTCGTGTGCAAGTGCTGCCGCCCTCAGACTGGAACTGAATTGTTGAGCCACCTGGTCTCTGCCCATAAATTCAGACCGGAAGCATGAAGGACGTCGAACAGTTTTTTTTTTTTCTTACCATCCACTAAGCTAAGTAGGCTAGTCACCAGAGGTTACAGCAATCCATGTACAGATGATTCTAATGAATAGTAGAATCTACCCTTTTCTATTATTATCCCATGTTTTTCTGCCAGATTTAAGCATTACTTAGCATTAGGAGCATTACTTCTATATAAAAGAAGATAGGGGATGTAGTAATGGCTAAAGTTCTTTGAGATGGAAGATTATTGTTGAAATGCAAACGTGAACAAGAGAGGAACAAGGGTATGCAAATAGGAAATGTTTGAAAGAACGTGATAAGTGACAAAAAAAGTATTGAGTGACAATAGATTAAAAAGGGGAGTGACAACAGGCTACTAATGAGCATTTGGATAAACCTAAATGGGAAGGAGGAAATTAAAATGTCACATATGAAAACTGTGATGATACTGTGCAGGTTAGGTCAGCACAATGTGAAGTCAGGAAGCAGGCAGAAAAGATTCAGCAAATGAAAACATTGACTAATGTAAGCTATGCAGAAGCACTAGAAAAGGGACAAGGTAAAGAAAAATGGAAGAGGTAGTGAAAACCAGTAAGAAAACAAGATTTAACAAAGAGAATTCAACAAAACGTGCAAAATACCGTAACAATAAGTGCTGACAAGCTGGTATGTTATAAACTGTACAGATCAAGTTAGGCACAAAACAGAGCACATCGGTAACCAGTTAAGAAACGTCTTAAGCTGGTTGGAAAACTGGGGAATCTGTGTGAAAAAGCAATGATCCAATGGTTAATGTTCACTGCAACGCAAGAAGAGTTAGGGTTTATTAAAGACTTAAGAAAGAAACCACATGTAATTTGCATTCAGGAAACTTAGTTATAACCAACAGTAGATTTTGTAATCAAATGTTACGAAAGCATTTGTAGAGATAGAGAAGAGGGGGATGGGGCGAGGCTGCATAATGTCTTTAAAACAAATTACTTGTGAGACGTTGTTAGGAAATCAACAATGAGAAGTGGCCACTATGCCATTAGAACAGAAGAAGGTATAAGATTAGGATGGAGTATTGGCTGGCTGGGAAAATATGAGGAAAATAGTGATCAGGAAAGGAAAGAGTGAATGTTAGCCAAGATGCAGATGAACTGAATAAATTTAGTCGTGAAGTTATTCTAAGTGCTGCAAAGGGATCCATCCCAAGTAAGAGAGATAAACTTAAAAAGAACATAGTACCAAGGTGGACAAAGAAATGTAAGTCTGTAATCAAATTTAAAAGTAAAGCTTTTAAAGCTCTAAAAAAAATCCAGAGAGTTTTGAGAATATAAACGGCTACAAACTACAACAAGGAAAACATTCAAAAATGCAAAAAGGGGGAAGAGAGACAAAAATTGATAACGTATTCGGAATGATAAGAAGAAAGAATAGAAGCAACAGGTGTATGGATACTATAATTGGCTAAAGGAAATAATATAGCTGTAACACATGACGAGAAAGCTGAGATGTTTGCACAAACATTTGTAAATAGATCAAGAAATAGTGTATAAGGGAGGACGGGCAACGAGGGTTGGGGTTAGAGAAGTAACAACAATTAGAAAATGAAGAAACACTTTTGCAAAATGAAAAGATAAGAGACTTATTAGATATGCTGTTCTCAAAAGCGGAACTAAATTGTGCACTTTTCACCGACATACAACGTTTGCAGCAGAAAAGGACCAAATTTCTTATATGATGATAAACACCTTAATATTTTACTGGAACTATATAATAAAGTGTGGGAGGAAGGAAAGTTACCAAAAATTGGAAATAGGCTATAATAATAATAATAATAATAATAATAATAATAATAATAATAATAATAATGTCTATTGCTTCATGACTTAAACTAATGTAGAAAATGTTAAGTTATAATTTAATAAATGGAAAAGATTGGTCATATAAGGTAAGAATACTATAGACCCAGCTTTACAGCATATTAGGACCATGAAATAAGAAAAGAATAAATAAATGAGAAAAGTGTGGTATCTGAACAAAAAAAATTACATTAAACTATATAATCAACACTTTGAAACAGTGAAGCACAACATTGTTAGGTTCATAGTTTGAAAAGAGACTCACTTTTCATATTCAGAAAATGTTTTTAATGTCATAAGGTGCCTTGTTGGAAATGATTGAGTAGCTGAGAGAACTGCACCAAAGGCCATTTTTACTAGATTATGAGATTAGTATTAGATTATGGGTGTCTGGCATTTTACAAGGTGCATTTAGCAACTCCAACATCAGCTCTTTAGGTAGAAATGGGAGAAATGCCACTGAATATTAAAATGCCACTCAAGCTTAGATTACCCTGCAAAACTATTCATACCCCCCAAGAATTTCTACATTTTGTCACATTATAACAACAAATTTAAATGTATTGTATTGGGATTTTATGTGATAGACAAACACAAAGTGGTCCATAAATGTGAAGTGGAAGAAAAATGGTAAATGGTTTTCAAACAAATATCTGAAAAGAGTGGCTGCATTTGTATTCAGCAACCTGAGTCAATACTTTGCTGCAATTACAGCTACAAGCCTTTTGGGGTAAGTCTCTACCAGCTTTGCACAACTTTTGCCCAGGGATTGCCCTGTACTTTGCTCCATCCATATTCCCATTAATTCGGACCAGCTATCCTATCCCCTCACATGGTTTCCACTACACATAGCGTTTTGGATTTAGGCCAGAACGTTGCTGTCTCCCCACAGGACAATAGTTGTCCAATCAATTGTCCAACCTGAGCTCCTCCAGATTTACCATGGGCCTCTGATTAATGCTCTCCGTGTCCGGCCATGTCTCGGTAGGTTTGCAGTTCTACCACACTCTTTCCTTTTTCAAATGATAGATTGTTCATTGCTTTGTGAGATGTTCAAAGCTTGGAATATTTTTTTTTAACCTAACACTGATAATTTAACAGTATTTCCTCATAATGCTCTTTTGTGTGGCCATTTTCTAATAACATTTGAATTTACAATAATGGACTATACAGCATTTATAAAAAAATTCCACTACAGCAGGTGCTTAAGTGAAAATGATTCTAATGATTTTCCATGGTACAATTCACAAAGTTAAAGCAGACAACATGAAAGTTAGAAAGAAAATGCTATAACACTCATTTAGAAGAATCCCATTTAGTCTTGAAAAACAGTTTAATAATGCATAAAAAAGCCCTCCATAATGCCAGACCAGCATACTATTCATCCCTAATAGAGGACAATAAGAGCAACCCCCAGGTTCTTTTTAGCAATGTAGGCTAAGAGCCATAGTTCTGATGAATCTAGTATTCCCTTAACTCTGAGCAGCAATGACTTCATTACATTCTTAATTGTAGCTATTAGAGAAAAAAATCACAAGATCCTCCCCCCAAATATTACAGATAGATCTTCATGTACAACAGTGCTAGAATCATCAATAAGGCCCCAATCCCTGTTAGACTGCTTTTTACCCATAGATCTCTCTGAGCTAACTTCAATTATTACCTCATCTAAACCAACAACCTGTCTGCTAGACCCTATTCCAACTAAGCTGCTCAAGGAAGCTTTACCCTTAATAGATATGTTCATATTAGATATCATCAATCTATCTTTAGAAACAGGATATGTACCATGCAACCACTTGTACAGGAATAATTTGTTTGAAGACTTCAATCAGGATTTAGAGTTCATCATAGTACAGAAACAGCACTGGTAAAAATCACCAACAATCTTCTCTTGGCCTCAGATAATGGACTCGTCTCTATACATGTTTAGTTAGATCTTAGTGCCGCATTCGATACCACTGATGACAACATTTTATTACAGAGACTGGCACGTGAGATTGGGATTACTGGGATTAATGAAACTGGACTAGGTTAGTTTAAATCTTATTTATGAGATAGATTCCCATTTGTAAATTTATATGATCAATCTTTCACATGCACAGTTAGTTGTGGAGTTCCACAAGGCTCTGTAAAAAGACCAATACTTTTTTACTATATATACATATGTCTTCTTTAATTTAAAATTATTAGCTCTAATTATCAGATCCCAGTTCTGATTCGGGAAGCAGACACCCTCTCTACTTTTAATTCTAGGCTTAAAACCTCTTTGCTAAAGCTTATAGTTAATTATAGTTATGCTGCTATAGACGTAGACTGCTGGGGGACCCACCCCCGGATTCACCAAGTTCTTTTCCTCCTCTCCTCTGTCTCCTCTCACCCCACATTTATTTGTCACCACTGTATGACATTAACTATGTGTCTTCTTTCTCCCGTAGTTGTCTTTCTCCTTCTCTGTCCCCCTCTCTCTGTCCCTTTCTGCAGGTGTCCCCGGCTTTGGAGCTGTGTGTCTTCCAGCGTGCAGCTACTGGTCCTACCAACCTGCCCGATGTTTTGTTGTTGCTTTTTGTTGGTTTTTCTTTTCTCTCTTCACTTTCCACTCACCCCAACCGGTCAAGGCAGATGGCCGTCCACCCTGAGCCTGGTTTTGCTGGAGGTTTCTTCCGTTAAAGGGAGTTTTTCCGCTCCACTGTTGCCTACGGCCAGTGAATTGGCGCTATATAAATAGTTGAATGGAAAAATAAAGTTGAATTGAATATTAGAATAATTAAATTTTTGCTGAATCACTGGGTTAATTTACAGGGACAAAATCAATGCCATGTCATATTAAAACCTAGCTGGGAAAAAGAGAATAAAGAACTAAAAAGCTTTTTTGATGAATAGCTAAACAGAGAGCAATAGAATTAAAAATAGCTGTGAAAAATAGTAATAGGATATTACCCAAAGCAATAATAAACTTGACTTTAGAGGAAATTTTTTTTGCAAAAAAATTGCAATTTGCAAATTGCTTGGGTCTAAGAGAGTCATTACTACAGCTATATTCAGATTTATACAGATGCCTTAAGAAGTTCAGACAGTAAAATAGAATTTGCAATATTTGTGCCTGAGTTCAGAGTCATTCATTTGAAAGAAAGGGTGGTCAAAACATTAGAACCACCTCCAGTACCACTCTACCACCCACTATGACTTCAATAATAAACACATGGTAGAATTATCATCTGCCATGACTTCTGCTTGGCATATCATAAACTTTCTCCACATCAAAGAACATTTCAACCACTCCTTTATCAGCTTGGGCTTTTCAAATTTCTAGTTCAAGGAAGAAGAAAAAAAGAGGATGAAAACATCATATCTATTCCTAAACTATTCCCACGTTGGTAAGTTTAGAATAGAAAATAAAAATACATAAATGAATAAATATATTTTAAAAAGAGAAGCGCTTGAATCTCTAGGAAGTGACGTTCAACCTTCCACTTTTCCAGAACAAGAGCACGATCGACTGGTCGATCGTTCATGGGTCCCTGGTTAAATAAGTATATTCTGGAAGGTGTATGATAAAGCTATAAGATTACATAAATTCGAAATGAATTGATACAGACGGGCTGAGTTTCGTAAATATGACGCCTTTATAGTGTAAATCTCACGGGAAGTTGTTATTTCCCAATCCGGTAACGTTGCTGCGGGTCATGCGTAGAAATGTCTTGTTTTAGGATGTTTTAGTCAATAAGTGTCGAATCCTAACACAATGTGAACCTGTGTGGTAGCAGGTATGTCATAGTAAATGTTGCTAAACAGCGTGTTTGGACGTTTAGTGTCGTTTCTCTTGTGTTGTTGCTGTAATTGCATTGGCTGAACGTTAGCTTGCTGTCTTTAGCTCTTTTGGTTTGTGTATGAGTTTATTATTTAATTAAATTGCAACGCAACCGGACGTATAGAGACATTCGTGAATGCAAAGGGAGTTAAAAGCTACTAACAAACACAAAATACTAACATTACAACAATAACAACGTAAGTTAGCTCAGTCTGTCATGACTTAAGCGTAACGTTATGTTTAGCGTTAAACGACTGGCAACTACAGGAGCTAATTGTTCTAATGTTAGTTACCTCCCTTCTATTTGCAGTAGTTACATTGTCTATTTCTGCTAATGTGGTGCCAGCAGCATATGCAGGATATTAAGTTATGTGTAGATCAGTGAATGAACTGGATGCAGTTACAGTATAACTGACTAGCTGCTTCGTCAGGTACAGTTTAATACAGCAGCTCTTCATGAATTCTACTTTTACAAGGCTACAAGTTTTCATTTTAAATCAAGTTTAAACTGTTGGCGGGGTAATATTTCTACTACGGTTTAGAGCCACCTCTTAATATATGTACCTCATAGCTACTTCATTACTACAACCACATACTGGTACCTTTTTTGAACAAAAGAAAATTAAACCTATTAAACCTTGAAAAGCTTCTGCTTCAAATATCTTTTCCCCTGAATGTTGTATTAGTACGTTTGCATTGAACGCATGCATTTTAACCCATAAATGTTTCTTAGGAGTCTTGCTGAGAATATACAGCTAATTGATGGGTTTCACAAAGTTACATTACACAGCCACCATCTTCAAAGTTATTGGTATATTCACAGGTGGAAAAATGTTTGTGAATATGCTACATTTTGCTCACAGAGGCAATATTTTGCAATAGTAACTCAAACGCATAGCTCAGCTTAGCTCATGTCACCTTGCTACATTGATGTACAGGCTTCATGCCCTTGATATCACTCTTTGGTGTGGTTGCAGTTACACAAGCACATTTTTGGCTGCGCTTATCGGTGAAGCTGGGTCTGGTCAACAATGAAACAAGCTTAAAACATTTAGCTCTTCTGAGCTGCATCTTGCTGAGCTGCATAAAAAAATGTTATTCTCTAATAACCTTACTTTCCATTTCAGAGAGCAAGTACCATGGGTCGGAGCAGCAGCAGTCCCATCTCCCAAAGTTTTCCAGTGGTGGTGGTGTGCCTTGCTGCTTTGCTCCTAGGAAATGTCATGATCTACCTATATCTGGACTCTGTGTATCAGACTGATGAGCACCATGCGTCCTCTCACAGAGGCTGTGAGCCTCAACACTTTAAAATGACAACCATGAAAAACTGCACCCCCTGGCTACAGTGTTCACAGATAAATGCAGAAGTACGTAAATTAAAGCTGATCGGCCAGGGAGCTGTTAAGAAGGTAAATAGTTTTTTCACTGTATATTACCTTATCATCCAAATGTAATTCAGATCAAATTTACAGTAAAGAACTATTAATGTTATAGTCATTGGAACTAGGGGTAGGTTCATATAGGGAATTTAATTGGAAGTGGGAAAAAAGCACTATTCCCCTAACAATCTACACTCAATGACAAAAATATGTTTTTAGAAATGTTGAATGAAACGAATAATAAAGAAACGGTATTCTCATTTTGAAAAGTAGTAAAGAGTGCAAAAACTGCACACTTCTGACTTGATCATATATTCAGAGTGCTGTTAGTGTTAGTTGTTGGATCAAAAAATCAAGCTGATATGATCAGTTTCTTTTGAGCACATGGCTGTAAACTCTGGACTTAATCACCTCAACATGTACTTGTCTGTCTGCAGGTCTATCTGTCTGAGTGGAGAGGTCAGAAGGTGGCTCTGTCCAAACTTGCATCCCAAGAGTACTTGGAGGATTTTCTCCATGGATTGTCCATGTTACAGGCCTTGCAAGACCCACAGGTAGTGCAGTTGGTTGGGTTTTGCCTTGAAGACCAGGTCCTGGTCACAGAGCACCATCCACTTGGCTCATTACTTAACTTAGATAGTGTCCTTGCACAAGAGCAACACCAGAAACATAACACGTGGCAGGTACGACTAAGGCTGGCTATGGATTACGTTTCCATCCTGCATTACCTCCATAACAGCCCAGCTGGGCGACGGGTTATGTGTGATTCTAACAGCCTGGAGAAAACTCTGTCCCAGTTTCTGCTGACTACTGATTTTCACCTGGTAGTGAACGATCTGGATGCTCTGCCTGAGGTGGACCCCTCAAAGCGCTCGTTGGTGAAATGTGGCCACAGGGAGCTCACTGGGGACTTTGTGGCCCCAGAGCAGCTGTGGCCATTCAGAGATGAGAAGAAGCAATTTTTAGATGATCTCATGTCTGGGTATGATGAGAAGACAGATATTTGGAAGATCCCAGATGTAACAAGGTTCCTGATGGGAAGGGTACCTGGAGGAGATTTAGTCCATTTCCATCTTTTTCAGATCCACGAGCAGTGCAAAAAAGAAGACCCAAAGCTCAGACCATCAGCTCTGGATGTTTTGCAGGTGTACAAGTCAGTCCGCAGCAACATGGTGCAAGATATTAAAGACATGCTGTAGAAAAACGACTCACCAAAAAGACTGTGAACATACAACATAAACCACCAATGCAGTTTAATAGATGCTAAATGGTTTGGAACCAATTCTATACAGCTGCAAGAAACAACATTGGGACTGTTTGCAAGTCGCTGATACATTGTTCCTGAAATGTTATCCTCACCAAAGTCACAAATATTAGCAACACAATATTTCTAAGCTGATTAAAACACAAATAGTCATGATCTTTAATGTCTTTAATAAACATACCCATTAAATATACAAAGTGATGGTAAAAAAGTAATGACAACACTAGACCACTAAACTTAAACTGAAGTTAAGTGTTAGCAAAGCTGGAGTATCAACAGAGAATGGAGGTGTGTTTAGAATTACCTTTGTAGTTGATTTACATGTAGCTGGAATAGGTTACAGAATAGTAAGACCATCAGTTCACAGTCAGACATATTGTGTGACAGAATTAAATTATCATCTATAGATAGATGATTTAATACTGTGTCTGCTCTTTCTTTTTACTCTCGTTGGTAAAATTCGCTAGTATATTAAAGTATCCTACAGCATAATGTCAGCGTGGGTGTCTGCAACCTGAAGCTCAGAAGAAGCTGGATGTGTACAAGTACATGTATACATGTATACATGCACATGCGAATGTGGCGGAGGAAGATTGTTGTCCACCAATCTCGCAGGTGTTGGTTCGATCCCCATCTCCTCCGGTCACATGTTGAAGTGTCCTTGAGCAAGACACTGAACCCAAACTTAGTTGCTCCTGGTGAGTGTTGGTCAGCTGCATAGCAGCTTCCCCATCAGTGTGTGAGTGTGTGTGTGAATGGATGAATAAGAAGCAGTGTAAAGCAGTGCTGCTAAAGGTTGTTGTTATTACCTTGTTATTACCTTTTCCATCATCACTTTGTATATTTATTGTGTTGAATAAAGAAACTAAAGATCATTACTGTTTGTGTTTTATCAGCATAGCATGTTTAGTTTGTTGATATTTGTGCTTGTCGTGAAGATCAGATCACATTTTGTGACTAATTTCTGCAGAAAACAAGGAAATTGTTTTGTTACTTGATTTACTATTTACTGTTTAATGGCATCTCCTCTGATCAATCTGTTATTTTCTATGTCCAGTGCGTATCTCTTGTTGGCTCAGTGTGCTATTGTCGTATACCTACAGTGACTGAAGGTTGGGCACCGGCAGTGACCAGCATCAGTGGTGACTTTAGCTCCCTGTCATAATAACCATGGCCACTAAAGGTCATTTGATTATTACCAAGTTGATTTTATGACCTTGTAGCTGTTGGAAGGTACAGCACTGCTTTGGTTGTGTTATGTTTCTGCATTTTACTGCTGTTCTTCTCTTGTACATGATGACGTCTCCACACATTAATCACTGTTGATTTAAGCCAGTGAATGATATTGGGGGGGTTTCTAACAGACATGCCAGAGACTTGTGACTCACTAACTGTATTAAACAGTGTTCAACAGTAATTACATTTTCCTGTTGAATAAAATGAAATGAAACAGCATAGATGTATATGTAAAAGCCCCTGTTTTTCATCTTCAGACTTAATTTTTCAGGCAATAGTTTGTTACAAAGACACAAACCTCCCTTATTATAGCTACATATGATGGAAAAAAGTTTATTGTATTGGAGGCCATTTTATACCGGTTATTTATTGATATTTTGAGTCAAGTGATCCTTTGAATGAACAAACGCACAATGCACTGTGAAGTCGTCCCAAATAAAAAAGCCTGTATAAGAAGGGGTGAAAATGTTTTTCTCTGTGTTAAGATAAGCATATCCTTGGGCTGGGAAACTGCAATCATTTATTGGCTGAGTACATCAAACAGTGTTCTTATTAACTTTTTATGTTTCATGTTTGCAGTAATGCAGCTACTAAAAATATTTGTGCATTTACAAAACAAAACAGACGCCCACCCACACCCGTAACAATCCATTTAAAATGCCAGAAAAAATATTTCCACTTCCACTTCCAATTATCAGAAAATCATTGAGGTTAAAAAATGTGCCTTACAACAGAAGATATGGATATGTCACGAAGTTGCCACTGCTGTGCTACTTGTGGAACTTTCAAAAGAGTTCATCACTAATGTTGAAGTCACACACTCCTGTCACATGTGGAAGTGTCCTTGAGCAAGACACTGAACCCCAACTTAGTTGCTCCCGGTGAGTGTTGGCCAGCTGCATAGCAGCTCCCCCATCAGTGTGTGAGTGTGTGTGTGTGGGTGAATAAGAAGCAGTGTAAAGCGCTTTGAGTGCCAATGGATAGGAAAGCGCTATATAAGTGCAGACCATTTGCAAAATTTGGTTGTATTTTATATCATGTTCACACATGGGTCAGACAATACAGATTTCAGAGTTGACTGAACTGTGTGGACCCTGCAAACCCTTACAACCCCATTGTGAGAATAAGGGCCAGGTGCCACAAAGGACTCAGTTTTGGACCATCAGCTCACAAGGTAAACTCACAAACTTTTATTCTACTTATATAAAATATACCTATATAAAATTATTTTGAGTTAACAAAATTAAATGCTAGTTAAATTAGATGTTAACAATTGAACAATTGAACACAGTGTTATCAGGGTTGTAAATGTCTTGCTAGTCTTGCGGTATATAAACAGTTACAGTTTTCCACATGGGCCTGTTGAGAGAGTATCCCAGACCATCTACCACCATCTACCAAAAGACATTTTGTTAATTGAGAAAATAAGTAGTTATCTTTTAACTAATTTCTGTGAGAAAGAACGATTTTACCAAAGTAACAACGTTGATAGGTAAATGAATCCCACTTTATGATTTCATGCTGCTGGATAAGGAAAAGTATTATTATCATGTCTGAATAAAGGAGTGTGGGTGGCTGCACTTTGAAGATAATGATGACAGTTTTTCTCATTTGCTTAGACAATTGTGTTCACCCTGAGTGAACACACAGGCTGAAGCAGAAGCTCATGCTCAGAATGATACATTCTGTTTGCAGAATGCGCTCAAACTTAATAAAAAGTGTAAAATTAAAGAACAAGATACAAAGTAAATCTGTTATTTTACTGAAAACAATAAACAATGCAGCTGTACTTTTTTGACAGAGCCTGAAAAGAGATTTTCCTAAGAAAGTTTTCTTGATTCAATACTGTGTGCAGGTCTTTCTGCATTCAACTGTCTGTGACAGGACCTACAGTGACTATCTACACTGGACCAATTCAGACACTCAATCTGGAACAGCATTTGGACTGTACTTTATCTGAAAAGAAAAAAATGTAATTTTCACCTATAAGCAGAAATTCCTTTTTTTTAACTACTGCATAAGAGTTCATCATTGGTCCATATTGTTCAAACACTGAACAGCTGAACACTGTAAAAACGTAGGTGGAAATACACAAAATTCAAAGAATTCAAATTAAAACTATGGGTGGAAACATCCAAACATTGAAGACATGAAATACTCTGAATTTACATTTAATCCATTCCCACTTCTCTGCAAACAGCAGCACAAAGGAGAATCTGTTATGATGGATAAGTACTGATCACTGATTGAAGAAGTTTGTACTGGGGGTTACACACATATACATTATGTACATTACTATTGTGCAAGGAACTTCTATCAGCTGGGAACATTTGTTTGCATTTTGATTGACACAGTTGATACAGCAACGTCTTGGCTCACTCAATAACGTGTATTAACTGCTTTGAAAAAACATGTAAACGTGTAAAAATGGAAAAATGTGAAAACATTTGCAAGAGAAGATTCCTCCTGTGCTAAGAAGGTGATGAAGATCAAGTGGATCCTAGTTTCATTAAACACATCTTAGCAACTGGAGAAAACTGGAGACAAACTGGATGTATGGCAGTTTTATTTCTCTTTTTACCTCACAATCCTTCCACTGAAAATGGACACTGGAGCATCTTTAGACCAGGTAGAAAAGCGCTCTATAGGTGCAGACCATTTACGATTTTCCTAGAAGTAGCTTTAAAAAGAGCCTGATAAGCACCAATATGGCACGTTTAAAATAAAAAATAAAAAAACAGCAAAATAAAGTAGCTGCAGAACTAATAAGATTTTTAACATGCTGTTAAACAACTGCTGTATGAGTAAACCATAAAAAATACTTAATGCTGTCAACTGAACTATAGTGACACTACTTTCCATAATTAAGCAAAGTTCAACTGTAGGAAAAAAGACCACAGAAACTTTGAATGGAGTTTTTAAACAATAAATGTATTACAAGCAAGCTAACAATTCGTTTGTACCTGAAGATCAGGCTCTTTTTTTTAATATACAATACTCTATAGTATTACAATACTCTATACACTGAACTGAATAGTTTAACTGTGCAGATTGTTGTTGTTCTTCTGGGAAAACATTTACAATTTATCTAATACCTTTAAAAAGAGAAAAAAAGTTGTACAACTTATATATAAAGTTTTTACGGGATCTATTCTGCGAGCAGCAAGATAACAAAATCTGAACTTAAAGTTCCTCCGAGTGTAGGGAACTCAAAGGAAAGTATAATGGCATTTATGGACATGTACAACTCAAACTAGAACTGAAAGAAGCAGGTTCAATATCCGTCCTTTAAACGTAACAACACAAATCCAAAACAAGTGGTGACTTAATAAATCCAGGATTAAAACACAATCATTGTAATTATTGCATTTTGAACTCAACAGGATGTTTTTACTGCAGAAATCTTTCCTAATCTATTAGTTATCCTAGCTATTTGTCTATAAAACATTAGTTTCTTTACTAAATGAGAAGTTGAGTAAAGCAAAATATAGAACATTTTAAAAAGATCCTGTCTGACATGTCAATGCACAACTAATTTGGCACAATGCTCAGGAGTTGTTGCAGTTCACTGATCTGGGACTTCTGGACCAGAACTTTCAAGATTCTTTCAGTTCTGACCTTGACAGCATTTATGTTGTTGCACCCACTGAAACACAGATTTTTGGTGGACATGTTGTACTGTAAATCTAATTCTAGATGAAACATTTATCTATTTTCATAAGCTATTTTCCTTTATGCTGGATAGCGGTGCTGACATTTTCTCTCTGTGTATATGAGGTGGCTTCGATAGAGGTGTGCTTGCCGCTGGCACAGTCCCATCCGGCTCAGCAACATCAGGATGTCTCTGTGAAATGCTTTGGTCAAAATAGCATAAAAAAATGGGTGTGCACAGGAGTTGAAGGGATAAAAAAACACCAGTAGCACCTGCGGAGGAAAGCATCAATCAGCTTTTCTTTTTCTTTTTTTTTTTTTTACACACAAAAACATTTGGGTTAAAGCTTTAGAAGTCAAGTCAAACCTTGGAGTCTGTGAAAGTCATCAGTGGTTGGTGGAGAGCTGCAGACAAGCCGTAGAAGCAAATGGGACCCAGACACAGAAAGTTGCTGAAAATGAGAACTGCCATGCGTTTGGCCATGCTGGTATCACATCTGCTGGACTGGTGCTGTGGATTATGCACCATGCAGTAGATGTGGAGGTAACATAAACAAACCACCATAAAAGCAATGACGTTAACCATGAGGACAGAGACCACATAGGCCTGAGCGGCAGAACTCTGAATATCCATGGGTAAGCAGATGCTCACTTTCTGGTAGCTGCTCACACCAAACAGGGGTAGCAGTGCTAGGATTACACACAGCAGCCAGCCAACGAGCATCAGCACGGCTGCATGGCGTAACTTCATCTTTCTGTCTGGCCTCATTGCATAGAAGATTGCATGCCAGCGTTGTAAGCTGATTAAAGTTAATGTGTACACAGAGAGTTCACTGGCAAACACTGATAATGTCCCTGCAACGTTGCAGCCACTTCCTGTTTGCCAGGCAATAGCATAGTGGTAATAATGGGAGCGTGTGTAGAGGTCAACAGAGGCAATGAGCAGTAAGTACATCCCCATACAGAAGTCTGCAAATGCCAGGTGACCAATGAGGAAACGGGTGACGGACAACTTCTGCTGGCTGGTCAGCAGAATGAACATTACCAACAGGTTGGCTGAAATGGCTAAGAGACTGACCACCCAGACCAGCACCCTCAGGAAGTCTCGACTCATCACATCTTCACAGGGGTTCAGGGCATCCGGCAGCGGAGTGCACAGAAGCTCACGATTGTCTGTGTGAAGATCATTACACAATGCAAAGTCAAACCCTTCATTAAGATGCTCTGCAGGTAACTCGACATAAAACAGTTCTTCAATCTGAAACTGTTCAGTGGGATAAATGTGGCTGTTGAAGTAATGACTGTGAGTTGTGGTGCTGGCAGTTGGGAGACCAAAGCTGTCCTTCAGATGTTGATGAATTTTGGTTCCCAGATATCTCCGGGAGAAAGCTTCAGAGGATTCCTGCAGCTTCCCCAAAGCAGTCTGGGTCAGGTTGCAAATAACTGCTTCAAGGTGTCTGAAACACAGATGATATAGATTATCAAACAGAGAACAGCACATTTTAGGTGCATGCAAGTGTTCATGATTTTATAGTTCACATGCTTAAAAACATCTCCAGACACTGGTGATCATTTGTAATTAATTTACCATCTCAGCCCTTATACCAGAAAAAAACAAGTCAGAATACATAAGCATGCTACATTTACACATATCAAAAGGTAAACTAGACATTCAGATGAAAGAATAAATCATTATGTGAGAGACAGTGTATAAAATATAGACTGTAGTGTGTTGATGAGGGTTGTTTGAACACTGGGCGGGAGGCTCATACAGTAAGTGTGCAGAATTAGACACCTTCAACCATTCAGCATAAATGCTTTGCTTCAGATTTCTTGCTGTGTGGTGCAGGGATCATCAGGTGCCATTTCTTGATAAAGCACAGTGAACTAGGGGAATTGTAGAGCTGGAGGTGGGTGTTCAGACAGGGTCTTTTGGTCTTTTGAGTTGACCACTCTGTAGGTGAGTTTCAACGTTTGGAACCTTGATGCACCAGCCACTGGATGCTGGTGCACAGTGGTGAGACATTGTAGTAGGTAAGACAAGAGATCACAAAAAGCTGGCAAGCATATTCTGCAAGGTAGGGTCTGGGCTTTCTGATGGTGTAGAGGTCAAATCCGCTGCTTAAGTCGGGAAGTGTGTGTGGATGTTGTGGTATAGTCTGTTGTTTGTCTGGGAGAGACTGAGTTAATGATGTTTATCTTTCATCCAAGTGGAGAATATAGAGACCCGAAAATGTGTGCAGACAGGAAGACACTCGGTGGAAAGGACGGGAACAGCTGGAACAGTTGGGAGTCGCAGGCCTAACAAAGGCAAGTGAGATGTGTTATAAATGAAGAAGGAGGCTGGAAACAGAGCCATGGGACTCTTAAAACTTTACAGCAAAGGTCCCAATGATAGTTTGTTTTAAAGTATCTAAATCTGACAGTAATATGCAAAGTGGATTTTGAAAAACATACTGCCACACAATGGTTTCACAATATTTAACAATCAGAGATCACAAAAATACAAAAACATACATCTTTTGTCATTTGGAAGATTTCTATTTAAATCTTTTAACTAGTGTTTGATTTATGTTTTTACATTTTACATTGGTCCGGCTATTTGTGAATTTGTTTGTGAATGGATTTGATGGAGGTACAGTATCAGGACTAAAACACTGTTGAAAAAGTGGCTTCAAGTAATCAACAGTCCGAGGGATTTTTTCTTTCATTCACAGAAATCACTTAGGACCAGCTTCTCTTTTGTGAGAAGCTTAGTACACAAAGGATAAATACACAAGCAAAAGAAGCAAAACTGCTTCTATTCTCTTACTTACCCTCTCCACCTTCTCAACATTTTTAGACCACAGCAGTGGCTTGGGAAGGTCAGTTCAGCACTTTGTAAATGGAGAAAGGCTCTAAAGGGGGGTAGTGCTTTAAGGGACCAAGTGTTTTTCGCTTGGAGCTTTTCAATGGTCTCCATTCCTACTGAGGGCAAAGAACTTATTCTGGTTTCTGAAAGGTCTCTGAAAACAAAGAAAGAGTTGAGATTAATTCATGTGGACACAAAGCTGTCCCTGTCTCCATCCTCAGCATTTGCTACACTTGGAAAATAGAGATTGTTCCATGCAAGAATATTATTTTCATCAACATAATAATCACAGTATAATTAGTTAGTAAATATTCATATCATTTTGAGTTAATTTATCAAGAGATATTCAAACTTTTGCAGCAATGTAATGTTATTTATTTTACTGTAACTTCCATACACTTGCTGACTTGAAGATAAAAGAACATATGTTAGGTTTAGGGCTAAGTTTGCATTCCTCTCCACTGAAAAAGACATAAAAGGTGATGCAAACTTTTATGTAACTTAATTGATTTCAAAAGTGAAGACTGCCCAGAACGTCCTCAATTTTCAGCCAGTCACATCCTTGCTAATTGTCTGTGTTGTCATTACACATTTTCTCCTGTTTGCTGTAGTTAGGGAGCTAAGTGAATGAAGCCATTAAAGTTTGCTTATAGTTTTGCTTGTTACCTTGCCCATCCTGAAGTCATGGCCTGTGTCGTGTAACCTTTAATTTACAACACTGTAATTGACACATGACACTTGCAGTTGCAACTCTACATCTGACTTGGTTGCTTAAGAACTGAGGTAGTTCAGTTTTTATTTATGTTACATTGCAGCCGCCCCTAGATGGTGCGTAAGAGATAATATGATGAAATCCTGTACATAAATTACTTTTTAATTTTATGTTGTGAAACATTATTCTTAAGGTGTTGAACATGCTTTTTTTACAGGTCCTTCCCTTGTTGCCAATTAACGTGAGCATTATTCAACTTCATTTTATTTGTTTGTTGTCATAACTAACATTCCATTTTCATTTTCATTTTACAGTGTCCCAACATTTTTTGAAAATGTAGTCAGAATTTGATGTAAGAAAACAAAGGAGTTACTCTATTTTCTAGAAGAACACTAACTCCTCGTCTGTGAGATGCTGCACATACTGTATGAGTCACTCACATGTGAGTGGGGCCATCGATCACACCATAAAACGCCAGTTCATCTATGTGCTCCAAATCCATGTTCCTGTGAAGGTACCTGAAGGATGAAGTATAGATGAAGGATGAAAGAATGCGGCTAAACTTGATCTTTTATTGCTGATAATTCTCCACTGTAGTTACATTTTTCATTAAATTTACCCTGTTGTTGATAAAGACCGAATAGAAACAGGTTCAATTTAATTCACAGCAATATTTAATGTTTTTTAAATGGCATACACTTCTTCCAGTCGGCTCCCGTTGAAGGCGTAGGGTCGGATGTCTTTCACACCATTGCTATTGAGCATGCTAAAAGAGGGGGAATTTATAATTAATTTATCGTTTCATTATTTATTTCCATGATTTGAATGAACAAACACATTATCTTACATGGCCCTGAGTCATGTTGACAAAACATGTAAACTAGATTTAAAATCTTGACATGGACGCGGAGTCTTTCTGGGTATCAAACCTTCGAGTCCATTTTTATGCAAGGCTTAAAAATGGATCCAGCATTTTGGTCCGGTCGGAAATATTTCACCAACTACTTGACAAACTGCCATCATACATTCACAGTCTGCAGGTGATAAGTTCTGGAGATGGCGATGAAGTTCTGCAGACTGAAGCACTACATTCATAAAGTAAGTTTAGGGTGAAGTGGGTCATGGTTTATCCATGATCTGTACGGATTCAGGCTACAAAGCTACAAATTTAATGTCACAGCGTGCAATATGTTTCATCATTTTTTTAAATTGTGGAGATGTGTGGTGGAAGCCTCCCATGACACAGGCTCACTGAACAGCACTGGCAGCAGTCCAGAGATATTAACTTACAATAGCATTTTGGCCAAGGCTCATCCTACTGACCAATCAGAGAAGAACAGACATTTCTGCTTGATTAGTCTTTTTAGTATCCCATTGTTTTATAATGTGATAACTACATCCACCTGAAGGGCCAGTGTAACAAGTAAAGCAAAGCTACTTCATTGAATCTACACTACTTCCTACTAAAAATCCCACAATGCAATACTCCTTGTTTTAGAGATGAGAAAGGCTCAAACAGCTGTTGAATCCTACTTACATGGTCAGAGCAGTCTCAGATATTCCAGAGAAAGAATTAGCACGTATGACTTCTATGAAGACATTCTCCACTATCTCCCTGTTATTAAAAGGTATAAACATTTAATATTTACACTAATTAAAAACAACATAATTTGGCAAAAAAAAAAAAAAAAGATAATGCAGTTAGACATCCACAGATCAGCCACAACATTAGTATAACCTGGTGGGACTAATACTGTGGTGGACAGGTGTGAGCATGAACACACTGACACATCTGCAGCTACACAGCTGCACACACAGCAGGTTGTGCACTGTGCTTTCTGTCCACCACAACATTAAAACTACCGGGTAGCTGATGGGTTTATATGAATGTTACATACAAAATAAAACCCTCTTGGCTGGACTGAATATGCTGTAGCACAGGAAAAGTGGTAAGGCCTGTGTTGGTGATCCCTCTGTATTGAAACAAATCAAACAAGTCAGAAATCAGGTAATGTTTGACACGAAACAAACTTCCATCAGAAAGATCCACAACTATTACTGCTCCAAAGCACTAACACTATATGTAAGCAAATGAAACTTTACTTACAGATACTTCAAATTAGGCAGATCCTTAAATGCCTCTGGGTCAATGTATGACAGTGATTTGAGACCAGTTAGTTGTCTTTTGGACACACATACACACACAAACACACAAACCATTTACTCATCCTCATTTCACAAAGTCACAAATCTGAAATCAGACCAGTATTTTTGGGGTAATGTGCATAATGATTCGTGTATTCTTTTTCAGGTCCTTGGTGAAAAAGCAAAAAACTGCTTAACTCACGATAGTTTGGCCTCTAAGTATATTATTCAACTACTATATCGCTGAATTTATTAGTGAATCAGGCAGTGCAATATGACTATAAACTGGGCTTTTATGGTGGCACATCATCATTGAATTGCAGCACTCAAAGGTTACTTACATGTGGGTGACCCTAGACAGGTTGTGGAAAGAATGTCTTTCAAGATATTTTAAAGTATCATCATCAGAGATGTATCTGAAAAAAAAACAAAAAAAAAAACAACACACACAAACTGGCAGCAAATACAATTTAAGAATACTGTTTTTCAGTGGTTTGTGCTTCCAGACTTTCATACAAAAAAAAACAACATTTTCTCAAATTCTAAAGCGTCAAATTTAAATAGATTAGGAAATGCTAGAAATGTTTCTCATATGTACTGTTCACTAATTGCCAGCCGACTTACTGTTCTCCTTCCTCTACAGTTTCCTGTCAGAATTAAAATCCCTAAACTGAAATATGTGTCGTTGATAATAGTCACTCGTTTACTGAGAGCTTTTCAGATTTCAGTGCCATGAGTATTTTGGTACTATGGCATGGGTTGTGATAACATTAATAATAATATATAATAAATAAATATTTTTTATAATAAATGTAAAATATTTAGATGCTTACTTGTTTATGTACGGTTAGTATTTATCACATAATTCCTGTACATTGTTTCATTAGAATAACAAATAGTGAATGAATCCTAGTCAAAGAGTCAAAGAGCAACAAGATGAAGATGTCACAGAGAAAAAGAGAGCAGCAGGCTATTAACAGAGTCTGCCACTCCGAGTCTGTCTAAGAGAGTCTGTTCTCGAAAACACTGAGGTTGGGTGGGTACATGAGACGTACATAGATGAAAACTGTTACAAAGGAACCCTGGTTGCCACAACACAGTCTTTCTGATCAGGCCGTAACAGAATTCAGTGAAAGACATTACTATTCTGACAAGAAACTGTTGGGGGTGACTAATGCAGAAATGTCAGAAGCAGTGTTAAAATGACTTGCCAATACCTTTTTGGTACTTTTTTTCTTCTCCTTTTGGAGAAGTGGAGAACGGGATGGCAGGTTTTAATGACAATAGAATAAATCATGGCCTTCAGTACAGGCTTTGTGCAGTGTGGAATTTTTTTTTCTCCTAACCTATTAGCCTATTTTCACAGTGCAGACAGGAAAAAACAACTCAATGTGTCAGAACAAATTCATCCACAAGCATAGCAGCTTTGGACAGAGTCCAGTTTCTATCCATTAAGAGAAATTTGAATTTTATCTGGAGGACATGTTTAAAATTCTTCCTGCGACATTAACTCATGAAGTTGCTTAAATCTTTTCACTTTGCTGGCTGTGCACCACTTATCAAACAAAACAGAATTCTGTTTTGTTCAGCCTGTGCAAACTCAACATAGGTTGGGTTAGCAGGTTTTTCACAGGCTTTACATTTTTGCCGATATGCCATAGCAACAAGCTCATAGGCAACTCAAAACCCTGCCCTTAACATCCTCATATTTTAAGAGGTCTTCAACAGAGGCCTTTGTGTGTTTTTACCACCAATTTGCACATTAGAAGAAAACCCCAGACATCATTAGGCCAGTTTGGCCTCCTGAAGTGAGGAACTAAGAAAATATGCCTACTGATATCAAATTGGCTAAAGGACACAGCAGGGGAGGTGCTCACTTATGGGAGCAGACAGTTTGGGCCTTAGATAACACTTAAAAGTTTGTGAACTATACCATGGAGATCACCTTTTCTGGTTTACTGCTTTCTTTTTCAGATAGGCAACAGAGTAAAGTATTTTGTGTAGTGAGGCTGCAGAATTATCAACAAGATGATCAATTTGTACAGGAGTAAAGTTAAGGTGGCTACTCTCCGTTGTATTGGCACCTGGTGAAGCGCATGACAAACATGATGAAATTTGTTCACAGCATTTTCATATAACCACATACTTTAGTGGAATTATTTCCTAACTGCTGGATAGTCCATTATTGTAAATTCAAATGTTATTAGAAAATGGTCAGACAGAAAAGAATTATGAGGAACTACTGTTAAATGATCAGTTTAAATGCTGCAAGGTCTAGGATGTGACTAAAACAGTGAGTGGGTTTATTTACATTTTGGGAAAAACCAATTAAATCTAATAATGAATTAAACGCAGTGCTGAGACAGTTACTGTCAGCATCTACATGAATGTTAAAGTCACCCACTATAATGACTTTATCTGTACTAAGCACTAAATCAGATCAGAAAATCAGAAAATTCAATCAAAAACTCTGAATAAGGGACTGGAGGACGGTACACGATAACAAATAATAGTGGTTTTTGAGTGTTTGGATGTGAAAGGCTAAGAGTAAGACTCTCAAATGAGTTATAACTATATTTAGGTCTAGAGTTTATTGATAAGCTAGAATGGAAGATTGCTGCTACTCCTCCACCTCTGTCTGTGCTTCTAGGAACATGATAATTAATATGACTCATTTAAACTGACATATTCTTCCTGCTGCAACCAAGTTTCAGTGAGACAAAATAAATCGAATTGATGATCATTTATTAAGTCATTTACTAACAGCTTAGCTATGGAGTTCCACAAGGCTCTGTGTTAGGACCAGTACTTTTTACTTTATATGTCTCCTTTAGGCAACATTATCAGAAAACACTAATTTCAAATTTCCATTGCTATGCTGATGATACCCAGCTATATCTATCTATGGAACCAGATGAAAAAAATCTGTTATGTCACACAATTTTCTACTTCTAAACTCAGACAAAACTGAAGTCATAGTATTTTGGCCGAAAAATCTCTGTTATTTTAGATGGTATAAGTCTGGCCTCCATTACTACTGGAAGGAACCTTGGAGTTATTTTTGACCAGGATTTGTCCTTTACCGCACATATAAAACAAATCTCTAGAACAGCCTTCTTCCACCTACGGAACATTGCCAAAATTAGGAGCATCCTGTCTCAAAGTGATGCTGAAAAACTGGTCCATGCATTTGTTACCTCTAGGTTGGACTACTGTAATTCCCTACTTTCAGGATGCCCCAGTAACTCCCTAAAGAGCCTGCAATTAATCCAAAATGCTGCAGCAAGAGTGCTGACTGGAACTAGCAAGAGAGATCATATTTCACCTTCACTAGCTTCTCTATAGGCTTAGACTGCTGGGGGACCCACCCCCTGATGCACTGAGCTCCTTTCCTCCTCTTGTCCTCTCTCTCTCCTCTCACCCCACAATTTTCATCACTGTATGACATTAACTTTGTGTCTTTTTTTCCCCGTAGTTGTCTTTCTCCTTCTCTGTCTCCCTCTCTCTGTCCCTTTCTGCAGGTGTCCCCGGCTTTGGAGCTGTGTCTTCCAGTGTGCAGCTACTGGTCCTACCAACCTGCCCGATGTTTAGTTGTTGCTTTTTGTTGTTCAGTTCTTTTCTCTCTCCACTTTCCACTCACCCCAACCGGTCAAGGCAGATGGAAAGTTTAGCAGTAACAGCACTGATGTTTTCATTCATGTAGACATATAAGCTTATCCAAATGATACAGGAGGCGTTTTGTCTGTGTACAGTAATTGTTATTTTCTGCAGTCTGTCATAACTATGGATTAACATGCATAAATATGTTATTTTTATAATACAATGAATATATTAGATTGTAAAATGTTAAACCTTAACATTTTTGTTGTAATATTTTATAGTTTTATTTTTTGGCATTTATTGTTTTATGCTGGGTTGAAAGAACGGGTAAACACTTGAGAAGAAAAAAAAAGAGTCTTACATGTGAGAAATGTTGCTCAAGTAGGCAAAGGCATTCTGAGGAATAGAGGAAAGTTTTGTCCCCTCAAGCCACCTGAAACGAAAATAATCTTGGGACTCTCTCCGATTTTGAAACATAGTACTCACAATCTTAGATCAGTTGAAAGAATGTGGTTACTTACAGCTCCTGTGTACTTGAATGGAAAACAGGCATAACCTCAGCTCCAAAACATGTCACATGGTTGATGTCCCAGTTACACTGGCAAAGAGTTGGACAATATTCCAGAGGAAATGTGACCTTGAGAGTAATTAAACTGAAAAAAAGGAGGTTTAAATCAGACTTCATTGTATCAGGAGTAATCATACAGTAGCACAGACTCCCAGGTTACACTGCTCAGTGAGAGCTGTGCTTGGGTTGTCCTGGATTTTGGCCAGTAGTGGAAGTCTACTAAATAAAAAGCAGGAGCTGAATAGTCCTTAAGTAGTTCAAATGTATTTACTGTGGCTGTTACCAAATCCAATGGGCACTGGAGGACCAAGCTCCCTTGTATTTAGTTCTACAATCAGGGGATCTAAGACAATCTGTCTGTTTTTGTGGACTTGTTTCGGATTATTATCTACTAGTGGCAGTGTTGGTGGTAACACTTTACCAAAGTGGCTTTGGTAACATAATGTTTTGGTAATTAATACTTTATGTAATATACTGTATATTACTTTTCAGTTAGCGCTGCCACCACAGCGGTTGCAGGTTCACTCCAAAGACCCCCCCTCCACGACCCAAATAGTGTAAGCGGTTACAGATAATGGATGACTGTAGGGATATTACTTTTCATAGTAAAGCAGTAATATAATGCATTACCTCATAGATTTAGTAATAGTATTAATAAGTACATTTTACTGTTACGAGCTGGGTCATTATTTGTGTTATTACTGTTATGTTGTCTGTCTGTCTCTCCTCCTCCTCATGTGTTTTGTGTGGGTGTGTCTGAGGGGGGTGAGCCACAGGTGGTGTTCACAGATTGGGCCGTTTCAATTGATTGTCTCCACCTGACTGGACAGGATGCAGCGTCTTTCTCCATATACCCTGGATGTCAGCAGCCCTCTATCTCCACCATTGCCACTACCAAACAACCCAGCATCCTGTTTGGACTCGGATTTTATGTAGAATTTTGTGTACACATATCTTATTATTAAATCTTGAGCACCAGGCAGCCACAGTGGGAGTGAGAAGCCCTTTTATTTTACTCATTTTCCCCCTGTTTTGGGTTAGGAGTTCAGGTCCTGTAATTTATTTGTATATTTGCTTGGTTTGAGTAGGTAAGGTAGGATTTGTTCTACAGTTTTTGTTTGTTGTTTTAGGTACTGCTCACATCTGAGGCAAATAAATTGCTACCACACTTGGTCTGGTTTTTGCTTGGGAATGGAACGAGTGGTGGAGCACATCGTGTTATGTCTAGGTTCCCCTAGACCAGGGGTGTAACAATACCTATTATGCATAGTCAGGAGGTGACAATGCATTAAAAAAACTAATAAAAAAAAACACTTTTTGGTTGGCAGTCACATGTCAGATTGCAGAAACAATGCTGTCTCCTTACAGCAGGAAGGTGCAAAGCAGTAAAAGTTGGGCTTCAGATATACTTGCTTTCAACTATACATACGCTTACACAAAATGATGCTCTCGCATAGCCTCATAAATTACCGATATGCATACGTAAGATGCAATTCCAGCGGGTCAGTATATAAATAATTTCAGCAGCAGCTTTAAATCACAATGATAATAGCAACAAGTTTTGGAAAAAAACAACATAATGAGCCTGTCCACATCTACCTGTGACTGTGGCGCAGGAAGGTAGAGTGGTTGTCCACCAATCTCACAGTTGTTGGTTCAATCCCTGGCTCCTCCAGTCACATGTCAAAGTGCCCTTGAGCAAGACACTGAACTCCAACTTAGTTGCTCCCGGTGAGTGTTGGCCAGCTGCATAGCAGCTCCCCCATCGGTGTGTGTGAATGGGTGAATGAGAAGCAGTGTAAAGTGCTTTGAGTGCCAATGACTTTTGTTTCTTTAAAGTGAACAATGATGCTGATGGCACTGCCATCATCTACGCATAAACTAAATTATCTGAACCCTTGGAGCTGAAGCCCTGTCATTATTAAAACACTGGAATTAATCATTGTTAGTATTCTATTATGTCTCTTTAGAGACAACAAACACCTGCTGCACCTATAGAGGAATAGGCATCTTTTAAAATAGCACCCTATTGGCAGGTGACACACAAACCTTTGTCACCAAGGAAAGATAAAAAGTCATTACCTTTGGTTACACTGAAGTAACAAACAACATGGTTAGATTTAGTGAGAAGATTGTGGTTTGACTTAAATCTACAGTAAGTACTTAATATGTTTTAGCAGTAATATGCTCCATAACTTCATATGCTGTCAAGCTGTTTAGTTGTTGTGTGTTGTGCAGCATTTACAGGAGGCAGGACATAACACAAACACAGATGTAGTACCTGGAAGAACATGCAACACGAAAGTTAGAAAGGATTAGTTTTCCACTCATTTGGGTAAAAAGCAGTCTAAGAGGAATTGGGGCCTTATTGACGATTCTAGCACTGTTGTACAGCGTATTTTATTTGTAAAGAAAGTCAGACTGTTCTAGAGATTTGTTAAACTGTTTTTCCAGGCCAAGCGCAAATCTTCTAAATTTGTGGAACATAACTTCCTTTCTAACTTCTGTGTTGACTGTTTTAGGTTGCGAGTTTGTGAACTATACTATGGAGATCGCTCTTCGGGTTTATTGCTTTCTTTTCACATAGTGAGGCTGCAGAATTATCAATCTCCATTAATCTCCATTGTATTGACACATAGTGAAGCACATGACAAAAGAATCATTTCCTTAAATTTGTTCAGAGAAATTTCAGATAAGCACCTACTTTAGTGGAATTACTAAACTATACTGCTGTATAGTCCATTATTGTAAATTCAAATGTTATTAGAAAATGGTCAGACAAAAGAGAATTATGAGGAAATACTGTTAAATGATCAGTTTCAATTCCATATGTAAGGACAAGGTCTAGGATGTGACTAAAACTGTGAGTGGGTTTATTTACATTTTGGGAAAAACACATTGAATCTAATAATGAATTAAATTCAGTGCTCAGGCAGTTACTGTCAGCATCTACATGAATGTTAAAGTCACCCACTATAATGACTTTATCTGTACTAAGCACTAAATCTGATAGAAAATGTGAAAATTCAATCAAAAAATCTGTCAGGGACTGAAGGGCGGAACACAAAAACAAATAATAGTGGTTTTTGAGTTTTCCAGTTTAGGTGTGAAAGGCTAAGAGTAAGGCTCTCAAATGAGTTATAACTATGTTTAGGTCCGGGGTTTATTGATAAGCTAGAATGGAAGATTGCTGCTACTCGGCCTGTGCTTCTAGGAACATGATCATTAATATGACTCATTTAAACTGACATATTCTTCCTGCTGCAACCAAGTTTCAGTAAGACAAAATAAATCGAATTGATGATCAGTTATTAAGTCATTTACTAACAGCTTAGCTATGGAGTTCCACAAGGCTCTGTGTTAGGACCAGTACTTTTTACTTTATATGTCTCCTTTAGGCAACATTATTAGAAAACACTCCATAAATTCCCTGTGCTATGCTGATGATATCCAGCTATATCTATCTATGGAACCAGATGAAAAAATCAGTTAATCAAGCTTCAAGCCTACAAGACATAAAGGCCTGGATGTCCCACAATTTGCTGCAGTTACAACTGCAGCAATTTTCATTTTAGCCACAACTCCCAAGTCCACTAACATCCTACCTTCCTAAGTTAAGCCTACTACCCTGAGCAAACTTGTTCCTGCCCACATGCTTCCACCAGTAAGTCTACCTTTGGATATTAGTACTCTTGCCGGTCTTGCCTG
Source organism: Channa maculata (assembly GCA_020496755.1). Lineage (NCBI taxonomy): Eukaryota > Metazoa > Chordata > Actinopteri > Anabantiformes > Channidae > Channa > Channa maculata. The sequence continues at coordinate 1,330,368 of CM035615.1, read as the reverse complement.
TGTTTGGATTGTGGATTTCTTATATATATTGTGGACTGTGTACATGCTCTGGATTTTGTAAATTGTTTTTGATTTTGGATTTATAAATAAAGGACCTCACAACTCCACTCCAAGCAGCAGGCTCTCACGGTCTATATTAATCATCTTGGCACTTACCCACCTGTACCTCTCCTGTCCAGTGGTCAATTGACACCCAGTAATGCTCCATCGCTCTGCCACCTACCTGTCTACCTGTCTCAGGAACGCAAGGCTCCCACTCATCATCAACTCACTCGCCTCATCTTTACACCTATCTTCTGATCTTCATTTAACTGTTTAATGACTCCTTTACATCTGAGTCTTTTCCTGGGTCCTCTAAACAACTGTGGAACTGGTGGACGACCACTGTGCCTCCTGCTCTACCTCCTGCCCCACAGTCATCATAAAGTACTGGGTTTTGACCTGATCCCTTGCATTTCAAAGAATGCATAGATTACATTACCTAGATTATGAAATTCCAAAATGATTTTCAAATAAAACATTATTATTCTCAAAGAATGATTAACTTCGCCCCATCCTTACTTCTAAAAGCCTCTAAAGCCTCTCACGAGAGCCTGTCTTCTTATACCCAGTCATAAAACTGACCTGTTGCCAACTAAAATTACCAGCTGTCAATGTTACAGGTGTATTACACATGCATTAGAAAACTTTTCTAGTGTTGCTGCCCCTTGCTCAACTTTTCTTAAATGAGTTGCTGGCTTCAAATGCAAAATTAGCAAAATTAGCAAAATTAGCAAATATTTCTTAGTAAACAACCAAAATTCTTAGTTTCAACATTTAATGTGTTCCCTTTGTATATTTACATTAAAAATTGGTTTTACATGAGTTGCAAATCTTTACATTCTGTTTTTGTTTACATTTTAAACAACATGGCAAATTCTTTGCAAATAGGTTTTGTATTTTTGTTTACTTTAAAATACTGTGGGGCTTTTATTTGTTAATATGTTAAAAGCCAAATTCATTGTTTACGTTTTACACATTTTTACACAAATGGTTAAATGTGAAATTTATGTGAAATTTATGTTTTAATGTGAACTTATCTTTAAACATTAAAGTTGCACAAAATTAATTTCATTGTATGAATCAGTGGTAGATCAGAATCAGGCAGTGGGAGGGATAAAACTGATTTAATAATTAAAGAGAACCAACAGCGCTGCAGGTTTTCATGGTGTATGCATCATTTGAAGACACTCCTAGAACTAATAATGATGCATGTGAAATGTGAAATGTTAATCATCTGAGTGACAAAGTATGCATGTAGTTATTTTCTATTTAGTACTGCTATTCATGTATATTTTCATTTTTTAAAATGCTTGCTAAAATATAAATGTATATTTTCACAGGAATTAAAGCTTGCTATTAGAACAAATTGGCAAATGAATAATAAACAATGCAAATATAAAATATAAATGTAATATAAAGTATGGTCACAAATAAAACTCATTATTGGCAGCACATCTCTGTTGTCATTCACATAGGCTGACTGCTGGTTCTGCATAGAGACGTCTTACGGAACTATGGTTGATTACAGAGACCAAAATGGTTATTTTGAACTACTTTTCATAAATCTGTTTATTCTAGAGTCTAGAGTTGTTGACAGTCTTTGGCAGATTTTCAGAAACTATATTAATGTTAGCAGACATTGTCAAAACATTTTTTTAAATCACACATACAATGAGGCTGCACACGTGAACACAAACAATGGTAATTAAGATAAATACAAAGGAAATGCAACACAATGAATTTGGAGGAACAATATATGTCCATCATAACAGACAAAAAACAGTAGTTTACTGATATTTGTATATAAAGCAATTTAACCTCCAAAATGCATCAATGCTACCTGTGACAGAATGAGCCATATGTTTAGTCTTTCATTCACTGCACACTTGTACATATTCTTCCATTTAAAGATGCAATCAGTAATATTCTGGTTCTCTTGAAGTTCTCTTGAAGAAATAGAGAATTGCTGGTCTTCATGATAAACTTTAATACTACACCAGTGCAGTACTCCTTTAACATTGAAACAATCTACCCGAAAATCAACTTCAAACCTCACAAATAATTCTGCTAACAATCTATGGGATTATTTTAAGCATATAAGAGTCAGTATTAGTAACACTACAGAGCCTGCCGTTACTGACTGCACCTTTATCTAACAGCTGCAATATTCATTAACCAGCATTCATTATCAAATTAGACATCAGTCATCTATAGTGCTGTCCAGTGATGACTAAAAACATGAGGGTATCTCACATCTCTATCATCTCGCAAATGCAGGTTGTGAGCAGATGAATCTTTTAATTCACACACATCAGTCCAGGTGTTGAAGTTCAGTATTGTCTTTCTGAAAAGTCCCAATGAACTATCCCATAACCAGTACAAAGGACATCAGAGACTTGACCACACGGGTCAAATTGCTAAAGAGGAAACCACCGAATCTGCTGACAATTCCATCACAGCATTTAAGGACACAGCATGCACCTTGAACACACCGTAGTGTCAGTGGGCACTTCCTACTGCAGGACAAAGCAGCCACCAGGTTATTTTGGATTATTAACTGGAAGATTAAGATGGTGGATATATGGCCCAGTATGCAATGCTGCAGTTCTTTTAAGCAAACAGAAAGGCACCATTGATAGTTTTCTGCACTGACATATACTGTGAGCCATTGCTACTTACTAGTGTATGGCACTTTACCTACAAGACATGAACACACTTGCGCTTTTTTTTAAATACAAAACTCCTTGTTCACTACATCTCTAAAATAAAAGTTTTATTCATCTTTAAAACTCTTTACACAGCAAATAATTTATAGAAAATAAAGGTTTAATAGTGATTATTCTTTTTTTTCCTGAACATAAAGCACTCTTACACTTTACACAGCAACTGGATCTTGTTTGATGGTTGAATTAGATGACTTGACTTTGACGTCACCGTTTGGTGATGCTGGGTTAGTCCTTCTGCTGTCCTGGAGCATCAAGGCTATAGTGCGGTCTGTGGCAATGAAGGGCATGTGTTCCTCCTGAGGCTCCTGTTTTTCACTCACTAATATACCGTCTACACTGGACTCTCCATTAAGCAGCACATGACCATTGGTGACTCCTGCTGTTTTGATGCTACAGTCGTTGATGTTGTTGTTTGTCTTCGTTCGCCTCTCAGGTGATGCTGTGACTGTATGGGTGGCAGCTTTGCTGTCATGCTCACCTGTGGTTTGGTAGTTAGCATTCTCCATAGTAAACAGTGGGCTGGGTGGTAAGCTATGTGCCACATGACCATGGTTGTAGTGAGCAGACCTCCTCTTCTGTTCATCTCTGCTTGAGGACTTGTTGGACAGCAACAGAGGGCGCTCCTCCTCACCAGAGGGACTCAAAGCCACTGAGGGGACAGAGATGGCCAGGCTAGACAGGGGGGCTGACATCTCTGATGGTGGGGACCCCGGAGTTGCGGGAGAAGTCTGGGATACTGGTGAAGGCTGTGGTGGGCATGTCACATCATCTACAAACCTACAACACAAACACAGTTACACAAGAAAAACGTTTATACATGTCGCAAAAATGTTTACTGGGAACAAAAAAAGCACGTTTTTCAATGCATGTAAAAATTGTAATGATCACCTGATGCCTACTTTAAATGTGTGTTTTTGCCTCAGTACTCAGTACAAGCCAACAGTGTAATATCCCATAAAGGATGTATTGAGGCAGCTACTGTACTGGTTTTTCCTCATCCTAAAAAACATTTGAATAAATGCGCTATTTTAGAACTTCTTTCTAGCTGCCACAGCAGAGTTGGATCACTTACTCAGCGTAATGGTTTCTTCATAATAATGATGAATGCAGACTCCTGCACGTTTGACTTTTACTGACTTTTACTAACCTTTGCTAGCATTTATTGGCTATGGTGAGTGATATGGAGTCTAGTCCTAAAATACAGCTAAAGCCACTTTGCAGTTTTTCCAACAACATCCGTGTCGTCCTCCCTGAGGCTCCAGTCAACATAGACTAATGCCATGTAGAGCAGTGCAAAACTCAACAACTGGTAGCTCTATTCATCTTTCACACACAGAAACACATTGACAACAGACCTGTCTGTGAACTGTCATTGTCAGTGCTGCTGATCGCACACATAACTCTTTAAGTTATTAACGCCAAGCACATAAAGAGCCTGGTTAGTAAAGGTAGCTATAGCTCCCTTAAGCTAAACGTTCTACTAAATGTTAAAAAACTTACGATATATAAATATGTTAAAAAGTAGCGCTTCACTCTCTCCTGGTGCAGAATTGGTGCATGTAGACTATAATTTTGTTGCACGTGTACGATGATAATTTTCTACAAAGTAGTTTGAATTACATTTTCTAGATTTCTCCCTAGATTTGCTTTAGTTCAGCTTCATCCAATGGGAAGAAATCTTTTCCTCCCCAGCATTGCACACTGCCTATGCGTGATGCTTTAGTGCATGCTGTGTTTTTTGTTTCCCCACTTCTTTTATTTTTGCACTCCAAAACTCAAACGATTCAGTGCTAGTGAGTTCCGGTTGAATGTGGTTTTTCCCTCATTTTGAAAACAGTTCAGTCAACAACTCTTTTCAGAGTGTTAACAAAACAGCACTGTTCATAGTGTAGCACACACAAGGCTGCAGAGAAACCAACTGACCTTTGACCTTTTCTCATGAGGACTCAGAAAAGATCTCCTCCTTTTCCAGAACCATGGCTATTGGTACTTATCTTTATCACTCAACCATCTCCAGGAGAAAGTAGACTTTGTTTTTCCTTGACATATATTTACATGTAGATCCAGGATCCATGACTTTATCACTGATACTTATTAACAGTCTTTCCTAAAAGACCACTCTATGATTACTCAACAGATTTAACCCAGGTTGAACTCATCTGCTCTGCACATGGAGACTGACTCTACAGGCCTGTGGCTCAATGGGTTGAGCAAGACACTTAGTTACAGCTCCTCAGGTGCTGTCTGTGGCTGTCCAATGCTCCACCCAGAAGTATTGGAGAGTTCAAAGAGCACAAATTTCACTTTAACATAATGTACATATGTACTGAGGATTATATTTTTGTAGCATCTGCCACCTTAAACCAGTCAATCCTTGCCGTTACGTTGTAGGCTGGACATCAGGACTGCTTAATACACATCCAGTGCTCCTCACCCTGACGGAGGGGTGGGAGCATCAATGCATGCTGTAATTCCACCAGACACTGAAAGAGGCTTTGGAAATGTTTTTTGCTTCTTATTTACACTTATTCTTATAATGTGTTTCCCATTTATATTTTTTTATTATGAGTTTGACTCTAATTACTGCTTTCTCCATCTCCCAGCACAAGCACTGCAAGCGAGGTTACAGGGAAACGGGAGGAAACTGGCAAATATACTGTGCATTGACTTTGAAGGACCATTAGGTGACTGTTTCTTAATGTAACCAACACTCATATCACATGATGATTTAAGAAGAAAACCTTGTGAAGGGTTTTCATTTCATTGCAACTTAAGGTACACACCTTTTGTTAACACGTCCAAATATTTGTTATAATTACATAACATCATAATAATTATTATTATAGTTATTCAATCATTTGTCATTATGATTGGGCCACAGTACAGTAGTGCTCCGGTGGACAATGGCATCGCGAATGATTAAAGGATAATTTCAGTCTTTTGCTAATGTAATCCGATTTTCAACAATAGCCACACAGGCAGTAAAACCAACAGTGAACTGTCTCCACAAATGTTTAGTGTCCAGCAGCAAAGTTGAATTGATTTGATTTGTCTGTGCCAAAGATTTTTAGGCCAATTACAAAAGAACATGAGTCAAACACATCGTTCCAGTGGGTAATGTGACTTCATTCCAAACCAATGTTTTTATTCCAAAAAAACGGTTAAAATATTGTGTTATTCTTTAGTTTATTAACAAACTCTTGCTGAAAGAGTGTTTTCTTTCATTTGTGCTTCTTGGTTCTTTGCTTGTGATGCAAAACTAATATTAGTCAGTCGATTACCTTGTACTTTAAGTCCCTGTTGGAGTTTAATGTGTCTCAGCACATCTTTGAATGAGCACTTAAGTCTGTGGTGCGATCAGTGGCATTCAGACGGCCCCGGCCGCCCTGTGTGGCACGCTGGCTCTGCTCCGTCAATGACATCACCGAGACAGACTCGGTGTCAGACAGAACACTGTTGCTCCAGTCATTACTCCAGCTGCAGAGACAGGGAGGTGGTCATTTACTCGGTGACAGGTCTAAAACAGGCCTCTAAACCGTGATGACATAAAAATATTACCAAATTTGTGAAACTGAGCCAGTTTGCTCATAGTTTGCATGGATTCAAATATCGACTTAATGTAATGTTTTAAATAAGCCATTTAATTGCTAACTGACAAAGTGTAGGAAAGTGGACCTAGCAAAAATGTCTGTTTTCTGTTGTCTTCATTGCTCTATAAGACAGTATGATAATCTTGGTACATCCTAGAAATAAAGGATGACTTGGTGCAGGAGGCACAGTCTGTTTTCAGCAAACGTCTCATTTGAGTTTTGCTGTGACAGAACAATGACCCACAATTCTCCGACCATGGGTCTGAGGATTATCACCTGCTGATTAGAAAGCAAGTGATGAGGAAAAAAGTGGCAAAACAGATATTTATGGCAGATTAATATTTTTTATGTGCAAGAACATATTTGTAAGATATGAAACAATGTTACTTATTGATTTCCTACATTATATTGTTCAGTGCTCTGTGTGTTCTCTGTAACATCCACACAGATAAGGATGTGCTGACATTTACATCAGAGCAATTTGATTGTTTCACATCAGCACAGGTCATTGCTGATGCTATAGAAAATAAATAGTTGTCTATTTCATTTATACCATGTGATGTAAAAATTATCCTGGTTTTTAAAAATGTGTTTTAGAGACCGAGGCTTTCACATGAATGAAATTACAAACAGAGCACTAGGCAACACTGGGGCTAGACTCTTCACAAGGTGAAGACGTACTGTAAGTGGGCTTTGTCCTCAGGGAATTCTTGGTTGGATGTGTCCAGATATCCAGGTGACTTATGTGTTGAGTCCTATTTTATTGACATATCAACAAGTGCAAAGTGCCGCGTGTTTTTATGGGTGATGGGCTTAATGTGCAGCAGCAGACAGTGCAAAAAGGGCTTGGTGATGGTGAATATAAATCAGAGATTTATACCCACTTCCAGTCATATCACTGATCTCATACACTGCTACAGCTAAACCCATCACAATGAGGCACTCAACCAAGGCAGAATCAGCTATTTCAGGGTCATAGTGTAGTCTAGACGGTGCTCAGCAACACGACCACAAATCTGCAGCCTGAGGCAGGTGGTGTGTGTGTGTGTGTGTGTGTTTATCAGATTCAGTGTAATTCTATGGTACATCTCATTGGAAATAGTGTCATCATTTCTTAGAAGGTGATCGAGTTTGTGTATGTAAATGAATTCTAACAACTTCAGCTGGGGGACAGCCACCCTCCTTTTTGAAACCTTTCAGCCTTTGTTTCATCAGCCCACAAAGCTGCTGGACAGCAGCAGTTTCCTCTGTGGCATCCTGTGATGGACATCAGTGCTCCATCAACTCATGAACAGACACAGCTTTGGTGAACACAGCAACATACGGGCAAATGCATATGGTTCCAGTGATGATTCTGCACATTGTTTCCATGATATTACTACTTTATCCTTTTCAGCTCACATATGATATTTTCCTATTTTCCAACTTTAACAACTTCCCCTTAAATCATACTCTCTAGTTTTTTAAGACCAGCATCTCTCCTACCTACTGGTTAACTGACTCACATACATTTCAAATCACAACTTGTACACGCTCCATATGTGTGAACGATTGTTGTAAATTGCAAAAGCGGGAATGTTACACAAGAGCCCTGTAATTAGTGAAGCCTTTAGCACATTCTTCTCAAGCCTTTACATGCTTGTCAACAGCACAAGTTCAGGAGACTAAGCTCACATATTCACTTAACAATAGCAGAAGTTTTCAAGAATTGACACAATTCTCAAGTGACCATCTAATGTCAATAATAGGTAACAAATGAAAATAATGAAATCAGGAATCCATAGTCTAATTTCTTATACACTGTGATGAAACTGTATGTATTAAAGTCCCTCATGCCTTCCATAATGTCTTTAGATGCAGAAAAGACATTAGATTTATATTATTTTCCGCCACTTAACTAACATCTCAGTTTTGCATCATACTTAAAAACTGGATCAATTATGTAATGCACTCACCATCTCTGTGATAACTGATGTGAAACAAAACATGCCCATTATCTGTGATTAGATTTACATTATTCACTGGTTGACTTGCTAGATGTACATTGGTATTGGCGCTCTATAAAAAAAATTTGAATTGAACATAAAAGAACGAAACGGGCACCAGAATGAATGAGAAGAGAGAACAGTGATGCTACCTAATTTTTAAATCATTACACCAAAGTCCGACTAAAACTGAAACTAACACAAAGTTGCCTCTATAGGTCCAAATAAGTTCATTCCGACCACATTTGTCCTTCCACTGTCATCACTTGGAGACACATGACACACACAAAAACAAGTTGCGTTTTGTGACTATACAGCTACAATCTGCACAATTGAACGATGCTTGTAAAACACTGAATTATAATATGTAATATCTCTACTGAGGTAACATCAAACACACTTTTCCACAAATCACCAGTTCCCCTGAGCTACAGTAGACCAGCTTCTGTCTGATCCAAACCAGTCCAAATGTACCAGGCTGATATACAAATTTAAACTCTTTTCTTACCTTTGGCTGGAAATGTGGGTGAGTGCAGTGGGTTCATGCTCAGATAAGGCATATTTGCTTGTAGATATGGTGGTTTGTGTCTCCTCGGCTGCATGCTGTACAGTCCCCCCATTACATTGCTACAAAAAGGGAAGTAGAAAACACTTGATGCGTATGGTGACTGTAAAGCTTTTCATACATTGTATTTGACAGTTAGTAACAACATACATTGATAAGCTGCAAGTCTTGAAGAGGCAAGTTAGAAATCTGACGTCCTCTGGCTGAGTTGGGGCTAATACCAGTGTTGGTATTCTTTCTTTTATTTCTCAGGCTCTGCCTCAGGCGGTCATGGAGCTTCTTCCTCTGCTTCCTGTTAGTGAAAAAACACACTAGGTTGTGAGTCAGTCCATTGAAACTGGACCACGAGTCTGAGTGGAGAGTATAAATATCCAAGGTGATACGTTTACCCCATATTGCTGTTATGCCTTTGACTATAGAAATTGATATTTGAAAGTATTGAGATTAGTGTAAAATACAACCCATGATCTTGTTATAAATTTCAGCAACATCACAAAATCCCCAAATGCCTCTCAGCTCAGTTCTTTAGCCTGTCTAGCCCTTTCATCATTTCTATGGAGCTTATGCCCAATGTCCTCTATGCTGTGTTTCTGTGTACCTGCCCTGGTAATTGATTAAAGTGACAAGCTAATAGCATACATGGATACATCGACTACACCATTAAGCTAATTAATGCTTTTTTCATGCCAATCAGAGGTAGTGGAACATGTAAAAATATACTATATGTGGGGCAGCAAGTGAAGCAACTAAGCATAACAACAACAAAAAAGAGCATAAAACAAAATCAGAAGTTGTTAAAGTTTGTATGATGAACATGAAATAGGGTATTTTATTGTCAATGTCTTTGACACAACAACTCATCATCAATCCTAAATTGAAAATACAGCTGAAGTTTGGAAAGCCAATAGTAACTGAACAGACATTTACCGAAAACTCTTTTTGTGCCACTTGCCATTACATTAATTACATGCTGTTTAGCACATCTGAATAAGATGGTGTCTGCTTATAAATGTTATTATGCAAACCCTGAATACAAATCTTGCAAAGTGGATTACTTTAAAAGTGAGTGACACTTTAGGATATGTAGATTATGCAACTAGCCTGTGCATATGGGTTAAAGTATATTGAGCTGATGGTAACAGCTCCATTCAACTAACAAGTTTTCCGAGTGTGAACATGTGAAATTAGATTTATGAAGAGCTCTGAACTGGCAAATAAATACTAATATATGAATACACTCACTGGTCACTTTATGAAGTGTGCCTGTACAATCTAATGCAATCCAATACAGCATCTCTGCCATAAATTGTACTTTACAAAGTTATCATTTTAAAGTTTTTAAGATGAAGCTGTCAGAAAGTTGATAATTATACTCTCTGTTTATTATCTGCTACAACCACCATCTGTTTGCTCACATATCATAACATTTATAGAAATGCTCTATTTTTCACTAACACTCCAAAACCAAGATGACAATGCCAGAAACGCTTACAAGCCAGAATATTAGTCTGGAGGAAGAGCTAGAATGTTGAAATAAACATTTATGAATTTAGCTGCAAAGCCTCACTTTACTCCACATTATTTACATTTTTTGAAATAGTTTAACCATCTATTTTATGTTGCTTCCTTCTGAGCTGAGGTTAATGGATAAAAACTTTCAATACACTTTCTGATTTGACTACTTCACACAAGAAGTGAAGTTCCTAGATATCTAACACCCCTTTGAAAGCTAAATCATGAAAGTCTTTGCCTCAGTCAAACACTTAAAGTGTTACTGTACATCAGTTACCCCTGGTTGCTATCTCAAATGTGGTTTGCAGAAACCTCTGGGTAGTCTTTTCATTATTGCCACACCACCACATTTATTTTTTCAAAAGTTTCTCTCATCTTGAGCACTGTAACTTCCTGTGAATTTTATTGTGAAAAAGAATTGAAAGTTGGTATAAAGTTCAGGCTTTGAGAGATTTGGAGATTTTAGAGCACTAGTCAATGCAATAACAAAATCAGTGAGTGTACCTTAAGTTAATAAATTAAACGGAAAAATGTGACATAAATTACTTTGTTTTGCAGTAGGCAACCACACACATGATCCCAACGACTAGGAGTGCAATGCAGATCCCTGTTATTGTTAAAATACGTTTCTGATACAGCTCCTCAGCTTCTGAAAAAGAGGACAGTCCACTCTTAAAACTTTGTCTACAACACACAGAGAAACACACAAACATATACATGAAAATCAGAAAACTCAAATAATTAGAAGAAGCTCAGAATCTATCCTAGTGCTGCTGATACGACATGAAGTCTAAATAACTAAACTCCGTGCACTGTACTGTAGATATGACTAAATCTTTCCTTTTAAATGTACTGAACAAAATTTGAGAAAAAAGTGGCACTAGAGCGATTTACACTATTATTGCACTTCTATAAAGTTGGTGGACTTGTGAGTGGCAGTTTCATCAAAAACAGTCAATTGAAGCAGCTGAGATCCACTGAGACATCGTGACTCTGTTCCATAGTAGATCAGACTCCAAAAACACACACACTTCCCAATAATCTCCTGACATTAGACTCAAAAAACATAACTACTAACAACTTCAAAATTAGTGGATGTTCCCCAAATAACCCCATCATAAGATCAGACAAATGTTTACAGTACATGTTCTAGTTTCATCGTTTTGTGCTTCATTTGTGTGAGAGTACAACTATCACTAGAGAAATATAAAATATGTTACACGACTTTAGAAGTGTTGTTACTAGAAGTATTTAAAATATACTTCCATCCTAATTAAGTCTCACAGATCCTGTAGCTGCAGAACTTTAGTTACCAATTCCAGAGAAATGGCTCTAACATCCAGCAAACTAAATCCTCAAAGTAAGTTTTCTATCGATACGTAACCAAGCGTCTTTGCATATTAGATACCAAATTGAATCATTTAAAACATTCAGTAAGTTAACGTACAATATCAGTCTACTTAAAATTCTTATGATAGAGGAACAGATTCGGCTCAAACTGCACCATGCAGACCAGTTCTTCTCTATACCCCTTTTGCATTAGGTCGATAGTATACATTTCTACTTTTTTATGCATTTTAGCAGAAAGGAAGTGACCCCATGTTTGATGAAAAGAGAGAGAAACTACAGAGCTTCTACGGGGAAGACAGGACATAAGGAACAGTGGGAAACACATAGAACATCTGGTGGAGGTGGAAACAGGAAGGCAGATGGCAGGAGGAGATGGCTGGAGGAGGACAGTGGTGCTGCTCTGCTATTTCATGCTGAGCACTGGTTGCAACAGAAAATGCAGGAAGGGAGAGCTGAAGGGATGTGAACATACAGCATCAGGAATGTGCAGCCTGTCTGGCTTTCAAAGTGCACTCAAATCAGCAGCATTGCACTGCTTTGTTGAATTGAGGTGTGACATTTGACATTCAAACTATTATAGTAATAATAATCACAATAATATGTTGGTGGTATTTTTGATTTCTAAAACATGAAGAATGGGGTGTAATATTTGTCGTAATGGTCAAGGCTGTATGATCCCTTCATCAGGCATGAGAAAACTAGCTTTAGTAGAGGGTTTTAGCTTACAGTCTTACATCTGCAAACTAGGAGGAAGGAACAATCCATACCCATAAATTCAATTCCAAGATGTTCTGTCAGTGCAGAAAGGTGGCAAAAACAAAAAAAGGAAATTGGGTTTTTCAGATAAGGTAATATACGATTTTCACACATGTGTTTTAAGGTAAAAAGAGTTAATCAAGTGTTTTCTTACACTATACCACAAGTTATTTTACAGAAAAGCCTAAAACTGCACCTCCTCACTACACATCGAGTATCTTGCATCTATCGTAAAGGTACAGGAAACACGCCGCACCTGAATAAAGTTTTCTCAAAGATTTCCAGACACCAAGTGCTGCATGAATTTGCATTAGAGGCAAATCAAATTTAGGAACAAAGTCACATGGTATAAGTTGCTATGGCAATACACAAACATGACATACGTTGTAACAGCAACACTGGAATCTTGCATAAACTGTGTTTTAGTCATTATATGCTGGATATCAGCAACCAAATTAGTTTCCCTTTCATTGGGTTGAATGTTGTTTCCGGACTGGAACATTGACATTGGACTCAAAATGCTAAACCCAACATTACATTTGATAATGTCCTAAACATCCAGTGCCAGCAGTTTTGGAGTTCATGCTTCCTACTGCATCGGATGTCGAATTGCAGGCCTGGAGGTGCATGTGACAGGACACAAACTCTGGACTCTTGTGTGATAGGCAGACATTTTGAAAAAAATGGTGTAAAATGGGTGAATCTACTGCTTCTATTTAAATTTGAATGGACTCACTCATTGTCAAGCTTCACAACAATAACTGAGGCTTTGGGAGCATAGACTTTAAGCTCAGTTCATTTTTTATCCATCACACACAGTCTTTTCTCAGTAAGGTTGAAAAAGCTCTTTATAGTAAATAATTTTAAAGTCAGAAATATGTGTATCAGTCCTTCACTGTGGCACATCAGAGATGTAGGGAATACGGGTAAAATCAAGGTTCCTTTTTTAGGCTTTGGTTATGTGTGGGACAAAACACTGACAACCTGTTCTGGATTTGAATCAAAAATGTATCCACATTTATGGTACACAAAGAATCATAAACTGTGGAAACTGTAACAAGTTCCCTGTACCTTTAAAATATTGTTGAATCCTTTGTCTCCAAAAATGATGTTTCTATACAACTGGAAAACACCAATTTATTTTTGTGGGGAACATAATTATAACTCAGTTATGATTTTTTGAGCTTATGTTGACATTTAATGTAAATAGAAAAGTTCTAGTGAAGTTTATACTGGGCATATCACTAACTTGTTCCCAGACAGCATATATATGTCCAATAAAACATACAATCTTGCAGCATAACATCCAGTTTGTCTGACTAAAGTGTTAGATATTTATAGTTGTGTTTAGATTGTCACAGCACTTGGTTAAGGTTAAGGAAAGATGGTTTAATAGAGATCACTTGGAACAAACACGTGTTTATTAATTTTAAAAGAAAACCTCGACGTTTCTCTAACCATAACCAAAGTGCTTCTGTTGTCTAAACTTTACCTCAAACAGGACTCAAACTGGGGTTTGTCATGTGACACTGTGCTGTATAAAAGCTCGATCCGTCCCATGTGCCTGGTTTCTTTTAGCAAATTCAGCTCTTTATTCATTCAGAAATTACTTTGTATCAGAACACAATCATCCTGTGATCACACTCCCACAAAAAAAAAAAAAAAAACTAATCACATTTGCAGTTTAGTTGCATAGGAACATAATTTTTGGGAAACAGCTGAAAAGGACATATTTCATTCCTGATACTAATCCTGTTTTTCACAAATGTTGTGCTGTAATGAAATTAATGTCATCTGAATATAATATCATAGGACATTTTATAGCACTACTACACTGATGTGACTTGATCCATGCACTTCCATCATTATGCTTGGGATGGGAAACACTCAGCAGTCAACACTCTAAATTTAGCATGCTGTGATGATCATGCACCATTCCCAACACATTAGCGTTTATCGTCTGAAAAACAATTCTAAATTTAGAGTAAAATGTCATTACAACTTTTACAGAATGTCTAGAAATTAAGGGGCATTTCAGGACTGTGTCCAGGACTCTGTAGGTGTTTTACATTATATCCTATACAAGGGCCTGGTACAGATCCTCGCATCGCTTTTGCATTGAGCCATTCATCAAAATTGGGAAACATGCTCACATTTACCTATTTTAACATTCATTTTTGTTGTCGCTCTAATCAATAAGCGAATGATATTAAAAGATATTGGACTCTCTTGACCCCACTCAGGCAGTACAGAGACCCACACATCAACACGGACACACTCTGGATTTGGTCAGCTCGTATGTTTCTCTCTGTTTCTCTTTTAACTCTACCTGAACTCCGTTGCCCCTTTAAGGCGACAAATCTTTGAAAGGCACGTTAATCCTACGCATTGTCCTATGGATATTGTTCCAGCTAATGTTTTAAAATAGGTTTTGAATATTGTAGTATTAGTTCAGGAGTTGTAGCAGATGTTTTAAAGCATGGTGGTTATGCCACTCCTTAAAAAGCCTCACCTTGATAACTCAGTTTTAGACCTGTGACTCATCTTCCCTTTCTCTCAAAAGTTCTAAAAAAATGCTGTTTTTAATCAATTGGAGTCTTTTCTGAAAAACTGCACTGTTCTTAGATGGTTTCAGTGGCAAAATGTAAGCTATTCTTATCTGAAAGAGAGCTTGAAAAGGCCTTTATGGGGCTTGAATTGCACACATAACATAACCTGTTCTTTACTCACTCCAGTGCCCTTCAGTTCATTTTACAATTGATTTTAAGCTGTTGCTGTTTGTTTTTAAAGCTCTTGATGGCCTAGACCTGCTCTACTTAAGTGAATTAATAGTTCTTCACAAACATGACAGAGTACCTCAGACATCTGGTCAACTTCTTTTAGAAGTTCCAAAATCCAGGTGTGAAGGTGGGACAAATGTGTGTTAGCTGTTGCTGCTCCAAAACTTTGGAACTCCTCACCCCCTGACATCTGCTGCATTACAGATGTGGCATGTTTTAATATTTAATCTATCTATTTAAATACTTAAAATTTTATAAAATTATAATTTTAATCATATTGTTTTTATGACTTTATCATTGTTTTTATCTTCCTTTTTATTTATTCAATTAATGTAAATTGCTTGCTTAGATATTCTGTTTATTTGTTGCAAAACAATTTGGTCAACTCCTGGTTGTTTTTCAAATCGTTATATAAATAGGGATTGATTGATTGATTGATTGATTGATTGATTGATTGATTGATTGATTGATTGATTGATTGATTGATTGATTGATTGATTGATTGATTGTGATTGATTGATTTACTGTAAGTGATTGTAGTAGGTGACTGTGGCGCAGGAAGGTAGAGTGGTTGCATAGCAGCTCCCCCATCAGTGTATGAGTGTGTGTGTGTGAATGGGTAAATAAGAAGCAGTGTAAAGTGCTTTGTGTGCCAATAGGTAGAAAAGCGCTATATAAGTGCAGAACATTTACCATTTACCATTTTTAACAACAATAACATTACATGTGCAACAGTGAAATCATACTCAAAAACTGCCTGGTGAGAGTATTTATTCAGTCTGAACCTCATTTCTCTTTTTACCTTCACCGTCTCTGCTGTAGATCTTCTATCTTTTTATTTTTACTGGACTGGGTGATGCAGACACTGACTGAGGACCAGCGCACAGATGTGATATGCTGATCCAGATATCAGACATGATTTAGGTCCAGCACCACATATAAAAATGGTCCAGATATGATTTAAAGAAATTAAATTGGGTTTGTCAGATTGAAGTCACTTGAGAAAAAAAGATCAGTTTTAACATGAATGTAGTTTGGAGGACTTGTACAGTCAGTGTCAAACAATGAAAAACTGAGAGACTGCTGGTGCTGATCAAACAACCCATCATTCAAACAAACGTATATGATCAGATCCTTTCAGTCTGTGCCCTGGTGTTTTTTACCACTGCACAGCCTTATCTTAGAAATTGCATGTTGCTTGTAACTGTAACATTGCATTTACAGAAGATATACTGTACGTTTAGTATCTGTGACATCATCTCTGATCTGAACTAAATACATGTTTGTAGAAAATGCTGTGCACTTATATAGTGCTTTTCTACCTATTGGTACTCAAAGCGCTGTACACTGCCTCTTATTCACTTATTAACACACACTCACACACACGGGGGAGATGACAAACACTCACAGAGAGCAACTAAGCCGGGGTTCAGTGTCTTTCTCAAGGACACTTCAACATGTGAAACCCGATGAGTGTTTCCCATCATCTCTCTCTGAATTGTGGAACAGTAAAAGCTTGTCAAATTTGGTCCAAATGAGATGCTAATGAGTGCATGCAATCTCCACAGGAACAAAAGCGAGTCCCCCCTGACTTAACAATCATAATAATGCATGTGTCCAAAAAAATCAACAGGCACCAAAAGAAGGATCCCAGTTGAAGACCCTTAAGGTACAGTAGGTACAGCAATCCTGTAATTGTATTGAAAGCCACAGTGGGCAACATGAACCAAATGTACATGAGTAAGACATCTACTTTAATCTACAGTATGTAGATTGTACTTGCTGAACACTTGCTAATGACCTGACATGCATGTGGAGCAACCTACTGCACCTTAGATATGGTGCTGATAGCAGTAGATCATGGCCATTGTAGAATGTGATAACATCCAAAGTAGTTGTGTAAAACACACTGTATGCAGCCGGATCACTGCTCAGCTTCTTTCCCATGTATTTATCAGAACACATTTATGCTTAAAACTGTTTTGTACTGTGTTGTAGTAAAAAAAAAAAGTCAGTAATGAGGTATTTTGGTTAGTGATAACATAAATTCCCAGAACATGGATCACCTTCTATGAAGACATACCCTACTGATACTTTCTTAACACTGTACACAAAATCAAGATGCACTTCCACAAAGAAAGAAGGAAGTAGTTGATTCTTTGGATCAGAATACGTGGGTGTCAGATGTCTGCTAGTATAGTTAAGACTGCTGGCTTCCTGTCTTTGCTGTTCATTTAAGGTTATTTTACAATTTTTTTAATATTTTCTCCCTTTACCGCCACCAGAGATTTTGACACCAAAGACTCAACTGTCTGTGTTCACACATGCACCCAAGTGAACATTCGCCATGGGGGACCAGTGGTTGTTGTTGCTTGTTCTTGAAACGACCAGTTCCACCAACAATTCAACTGTTCCTGACCCAGCCAATGTCTTTTCTGTTCCTGAGATTTCCAGATCTACTGACAAGCTGCCTGTTCGCGAGTTAGTCAGTGCTGCCAACACCTAGTTGACTCAAAATGGCTGTCTGTAGCAGTACCTCTCTGGTTCCTGTGATGGATACTTGTGTCAAATCCCTGGCGTTCCAGCACCTGCTTTTAGGCCAACCTGATGTGCCTCCTGCTCCAGTATCTATTCTTAGGTCCAACTTCCACAGTTGACACATACAGTACAGTGCATTTAGCAATTTTTCAGACCCCCTTCACTAACTAATTATGTTATGTTGAATTTTTGAAATGTCTGTAAATTAGAGAACAAACAAAAACAAAACTGAAATATTACATTGGCCTGAGTATTCAAACACTTTGCAACAACACATGAAATTTGCCTCCCATTTCTCTTAATTGTTACTGAGTTGCTGAATGTTTCTACACCTTCACTGGAGCGAAACTTAGCAATTAGAGGAGAAGGGCCTCAGTAAGAGAGGTGACCAAGAACCCGATGGCTACTCTGACTGAGCTCCAGAGATGCTGTGTGGAGATGCGACAAAGTTCCAGAAGGACAACCATCACTGCAGCCCTCCACCATTCTAGGCTTTATGGCAGAGTGGCTAGACCGAAGCCTTTTCTCAGTCCAAATACATGAAAACCCACTTTGCCCAGTTTGCAAAAAAGCAGTTGAAGGACTTTCATGCTCTAAGGAACAAGATTTTCTGGTCTGACAAAACCAACTTTGTATTAAACACTGACCAGATTTGGAAAGGAGAAATTTCCATTATAATCCTGATTACCAGCGTCTAGAGGTTCTCGCTCCCCTGTATTTGTTTACCCACGCACCTGATTTCACTTTGCCAAATAAGCCAGTCTCTCCCAACCTCTTGTTTCCAATTTACCAGTATCACGTTCCCTCATTTCTGTTCCCATTTTCCCAAAGCGTATCCTACCCACAGTGTCCCAGTCATTCTGTCTCATTTCCATGTGTTTTTCTGTTTGCTTTCTTACCTATGTGAATGTTACCTGACTGATTGCTTGGGTAGTTTTGATTCAGATTTTGCCCTAACTTCTGCAGGCTCTATTTGTCTGCCTGGTTTCACAGCCAATATGATTATGTGGTCCAACCTGCCTCCTGTTTTCCATATAAAAACAAAAAAAAAACATGTAACTCCTACAGCACCACATGCAGCTTGAACATATAAAACAATACAGAGAAACTTGAACATGCAATAGGTATTGGACACTACCAATGAAAGATCTTAGGGGTAACATAACAAACCACACAAGAACTGTTAATTGAACATGCTCAAGTCCAAGAACACACTGAAGAGGAAACAGACATACTGTAAAAGCTGGCCATTACATAGTTTTGGCAGCGATCACCAGTAAATTCATTGGGACACCTGAATAGGAAACAGAAGAAACAGACAAGAAAAGAGAGGGTTAGTTTATCCAAGAACTGTGCTAAACCCACAACAGTCATCACTGGTGTTGGCAGGAGGGGCCAGCTAGATCAGCCAGCTTTATTCTGTGAGCCTGAATACTTATAACCACCTCAGGCCTTCATCCTAAACACAAGCACTTAATTGTGATCTCCAGTTTTTCACCATATGAGAAACAGTTTTGCACAGAACTCCATCAAACTCTTTTTACTGTCTTAATAGCAGACTGAAATTTGCATGTACAAACACAAACACTCAAGATAAGCATAGAAGGGGTGTCGTGACCCCACCCGAAAAGCAACATAGGCCCCAATTCATGGCAGTCATACAGCATGACAGAGGAAGACTCGGTTAGTTCAGATGTAGCAAAAGCTCAACTAATGATTCCCTTGGTCCATTTTGTAACCCCTCAATCGGACATGAAACACTGAAAGCACGGTGGTTTTACCAGACATGCTTTTGTCAGTTTAGTTCTGGACCACAGAGAAAAGGTTCAGATATAAGGAAAATGGATTGGAAGAGTTACATGATGGGATGGGGCTGAGGCTGAAAGAGCAGTACACAGTACAGTATGTCTTAACTACCGATGAGACACACAGTACTTCAAGCTGAGATGGAGGCATTAGTTACACTGCTCTGAAGAGAATGGATGGGATGTGATGGGATGAGAAGTAATGTACATGCAAATTCCAGTGCTCTACTCTGCAGAGAAGAACGCGCTTAAGCCTGCATCCCACATAGAGGGCGCTGAGCTTGAGTTCACTGAAATAAGAGTGTGAGCAGGACCAATGCTCATCTTATCGCCAGATATTAATTACTGAATATAAGAGAAACATGGAATTCTCCACCATGTCTTGGAGAACACATGAGAGGGGTGAATCACCAGTGATGACATGTGGGACTGAATACAGTTGTGATCACATACGTTTTGGGTCTGAGACTTTCTTAAGCACAGCTTGTTCACATCGGTGCCCAGTGAATCCCTCCAAGCACCTGGTTGATAGGTAGAAAGGAAAAGAGATCAACAGTACTGACATGTTACACACAAGACACACACATGGACACAAAGACATCCAGTGTACAGTCACAGAACATGACAGGATCCAGCACACAAACACAAATAATGACACAGATACATAAAGATTCATGGATTTACTTTTTTTATGTTACAGTGTTCGCTGCCCACCTTAGCAAACCTGTCTCTAAAACTTATTTGCCAACTAAACTGCAAACACAAATTCTGTTTTTACAACAATGTGACAGAAGTTTGTCTGTCACACAACATAAAGTAGGAGCTCAGTAATTATATTGGGTTTTGGCAACAAAAGCAGCATAGTCCCAGTCAGGGAAAGAAAGCGGTTCTGTATAATGGTTATTAAGCACATTATGCGTGAAGCTCACATTCATTCACTGACTTTGATCAACTGCTGTGACAGTCTCAGCACAACCATCAAAACGTAGTAGTATAACGACGGGCTGCTTGAGTTCAGGTGACATCAGCCTGTCACTTTGTGACTACATTAAGATGTGGAGTTCAGATCACCCTTAAATAGCTGTGCATACAAGCGGAAAAACAGCTCTAATATTAGCTAAACCAGGGAGCAAACGGACATCTTGTCTTTCACTTGTGGTGACAACGAGAGAGAATTACTGTACATCAGCTGTAACTAATTACCATTTATGCATTGGAACTGGAGCTGGTGTCTCTACCTGGCAGTGTGTTTCTCATTAGCGACAGCATCTTAAATTCATCATAAAATTGATTAATTTAATCTGAGGCTCAAGAACTTTGAGCAAGTAGCCAGTGAAATATAAGATTTACACTCACCGGCCACTTTATTAGGAACACCTGTACAATCTAATGCAATCTAACAAAGAAGGAGTGCCATCAATTCTACTTTTACAAAGTTATAATTTCTCAGTTTTTAAGTTGAAACTGTCAGAAAGGTGATAAATCTACTGTGTGTTTATTGAGGTCTAAGTGGGTGGTGGAGTCATACTGGAGTGCAATATAACAAGAGGTGGTTCTAGTGTTGAAGGTGGTTCTAGTATTTTAAAATATAATATTGTAAAAGTAGAATTCATGGCAGAGCTGCTGTATTGATTGCATTAGATTGTACAGGTGTACCTAATAAAGTGGCCAGTGAGTGTTGATTGTTGTCAGTTATATTTACTGCACCTTTGCCCAGTTTTCAGGTTATAATCATTAGACTTTCCCGACCCATCAGTTCACAATTTCTTTTTCTTGTTCTTTTTGGGTTATACACTCTAATAAGTTTGAGCCTTGCACTGTTTGGATCATTTTACTTTGCTACAACAAAGTACAAAGCACAAAGTGGCCTTGTGACCTTCTACAACTCAAGTTTCATTGTGTTGTATTCATATTATTTAAGTACGTTGTATTTTTTCTGCTTTTCCTTCCCCTTTTTCAAAACTACAGTATTGTTTCCATCAAATTATTGATGTCAGTATTTCATGAGTTCTGTTTTTCTGATGATGTAGCTTCAGTCTTATAAGTTCATTATGTTTTGTGTGAATGCTATTTTAGTTTCAAATGATAGTAGCTCAGTTAAAGGTAGTTTGCTAATCCAGTTACAGTAAATCACAACAGTGACTGTAATATTACCCTGATGCAAATTTCAGTCAAAGCCAGTGTAATGACCTACAGTTGACAGCGTACCTGCAGAGAAACTTTGTGCTGCCTGGCACAATTTCAAGGGTGAAGCACTCTCCTCCATTAACGCAGTAGTTCTTCTGGCTGTCACTGCAACGCGTCACATGACTGGAGGTCTTGGCTGTAGTGGTGGTGCTGGTGGCAGCTGCAGAGGACATTCACAGTTAGTGTACCAAGAAAATGACGCAAACACATACAGTAGGTCACAGTTGGTTTGCAAAGTGAAAGGAAACTGAGTTTAAACCGTTCTGGTTTCACTGAGTTCTGAGTTCACTGAAATAAGAGTGTAAACATTACCAATGCTTATCATATCGCCAGATATTTATTACTGAATATAAGAGAAACATGGAATTCTCCACATGAGAGGGGTGAATCACCAGTGATGACATGTGGGACTGAATGCAGTTGTGATCACATACATTTTAGGTCTGAGACTTTCATAAACACAGCTAGTTCACATTGGTGCCCAGTGAATAATCCAGAAAACCCCTATGTCTTAGTTTTGTATTTGTAGTTATAAACCATTGCTTCAATATAACACTTTCTATTCAAATTTTGAATTTGAAGTGGGTAGAACACTTTGATAAGGATTTTCTTTTTTGTGAGATGTGTTGAGTCTGAATATAATAGCAGATGACAAGGATGTTTAATTCTAACAATTGTAGATTATCATTTTGTGCTGAATACTTCTACATCAGAAAGCTGAGGCAGTGTGTAAGTAGCATGACAGTCTCATTATTTTGGACATGTATCATTATGGGTTCATCCCATGTTAGCCCTTAATGATACATCAGCATTTATTAGTTCGTAATATTTGTATAAAAACATAATATCTTAATATTGAAACCACCAGGTCATGTCAATGTTGAGGCTGATCGATGTACTGAAAAAAATACTTAAGAAAGAAGCTCCACTCAGACCTCTTGCAAGTAGCATCAACTCATTAACTCATTTACTTACATCGCAAAACATCTGGCCACCAAGCTAGATCCACACTGGCTGGCTATGCCATTCACCATATGAACAACTCACAGGACTTTGTCAACAAGGTTCAAGAACTCTGGACTTAAAGGAGATCATGGTTTTGACTTAGGCAATAGAAACACATATGAACAGCTGAGACACATCAATGTTCATACCTGTACACTGTCTCCAAGGTGTCCAGCAGACCACTTGGGTTCAAATTTCATACCACTGAATCACTTACGCTAGGATTCACCCAACAGTTAGATCTTTTGTAAGGGGAGGGTAAGCGGTTCGATGGGCTCTCAAAACAATGCATCAGGATGCAGTAGTGTTTACACTGCAACAGATATGTGGTCTGATGCATCACAGACCTCATTAAGTGACTGGAATGATTGGATCGCAGTCCACATTGGTGATTGGTGTTTGGAGCACTGTCCACTTGTGATTTGATCCCCTGAAACAGGGTCACATCCAAACAACCATTGACCTTCACATTCTTTGCAAACCCACAGAAGTGGACTGTCAAAGGACATGTCCAATAGACAGTCAGCTCACTGAGATGTGACATCAGATGTCAGTAACAGCTACACATCTATCACTTAACTGTATCATGTAAATGATGGTGCCCAAAATTTGATTTGTCTCCCTTATATATAAAATATGATCTGATTCTTATCCTCTTGTGTGCTCATTTTCATGAATGCAGACATACAGCACGATCTATTCTCAAGCTGAATGGAGTCAGTCTTAAATGATTCAATAGTGTGAGTATAACACTGTATAAATCTAGAGGCATGATATCAGTATTACACAGCACATTCAAACTCTGCAGCAAACAGCAACATATCACTAGATTATACGCAACTTAGTGAAAGTTCAATCAGAACCTTCACTTGATGTATGTCTTCGGTGAACACAAACTCTTAATGACTGTGGTTCAATTTATGGTAGAACTTCCATAAATAAGTAAAGATGTGAATGGGGTTCAGAGGTAGGGCTCTATCGTAGAAGAAAATCTATAATATTCAGAGTCCAATTATGTATTTGTGATCTTCTAAAGTCATTACTCCAGAAGCCATAACTAATAATGATTTACTTTGAAAACAGTAATCAATAATCAGTAGGTGTTTTCAGAGTGCAGAGAAATTTGACATTTTTACTGCCTATTCTTGAAACATTAGACATCGTGCTAAGGAGGAGCGAACAGGCCTCTTCACTTCTTTGCTGTTCAGGCTCTTGGGGCAGAGCATGGCTTGTATTTGCAGAGAAATCAGTGTGCAGCAGAGGATAGTGTTCCTGTCGAGCGTTGTCAAGGACAAACCGTGATGCAGTGCACCAGCAAAAAATGTCTCTCTGCATAATTAACTGAAATCACAGCAGTCATATCTGTTAAAGTGACAATGACATGGCATAAATTGATCATGAAATGGGATCTGATCTTTACCAAAGTCACAAATATTAACGCACACAACATTTCTAAGTTGATAAAACACAAACAGTTATAATCTTTCATTTCTTTATTGAACACATTAAAAAATATACAAAGTGATGGTGGAAACAATAATGGCAACACCAGGTATCTAATGTCACTCGACGTCAACCGGGACCAGGTGTGAGCAAATCTGGAGTCCAATCAGGAGATCTACATTCAAGAGTTGTTGATTTGCATGTAGTTGGAAAGTGTTAAAGAGTAACTTTAACTTTAGACATTCATCAGTCCACAGTACGACATGATTTGGGACTGTGGCTACTCTTTATGTGAGTGTCTTAAAGATCACTTTAAGGGCACAACATAGAATCATCAATGAGGTAAAGAAGAACCTTAGAGTACTGGGTTCATTGGAGTTGGTTAACATCTCTGTTCATGTTCAGTCAACCATATGCAAAACGTTAAACAGGTATAGCATCCATGGCAGGACACCAAAAATAAAACTAGCATGCTCGAAGTTTATCAAAGACCACCTTAAAAGTCCACAACACTGCTTGGAAATTTCTTTTTTGGAAATGATTTTGGAAAGAACACACAGCACTTTGTGTGGCCAAAAGAGAACCGTGCACCAACATGAAAACATTATCCCAACAGTTTAGTTTGATGGAGGGACCATCAAGATTTGGAGCTGCTTTGCTGCCTCTGGACCTGAACTGCTTGCTATTGTGGAGGGGAAACTGTTCCTAAGTTTATCAAGGCCTCCTAGAGGATAACCTGGAGCTCAGAAGAAGCTGGATGAGGCTGCAGAATAATAACCGTAAGCAAAGTAAATCTACTACAGAATGACTTTGGAGACACAAATCCCGCCTTTATTAATAATAGTGGTACAACATGTCAACATATTAAGTCACTGTCACCTTTACTTTTTTATTACAGAAACTTCATCTGAATGAATTGGGAGTTTAAATGTAACACAGAAATGAATCTTCTGTTCACCATGACTCAGTGGTTTTATTTTAGTTTCATTTCTGTAGTAACGATTCTCTCCCTCCTCTGGTTTGTGACCACAGTTTCTCACTGCCTATGGGTTTTAATGCAGGTCACTATCCTGTATTATTTTCTGTTCGAACAGCTGAAAGTGTAACATCTCCTACTTAATATATTCTGAAGTCTAATATCTCAGTGAGTCTTGTTGTTTTGTGCTATATCATATAACTGTTATCTAATAGTTTTAGTCTTCTACTTCGGTGAGCTCTATTAAACTGGTTTGTTTTAGATAATTTCTAACAGCAGACTTGAAGCTCTGCTGTATGAAAATCTTTTTACTCTCATATGATATTTTTGAATCAAAATTTACCACAAACAAAGTGAATCAAGCAGCTTTATATGGAACATTTAGTTTGTTGCGTATGTTGATGATCAAATCTCATGTGAAAGCAGCTGCAGGTGTCACACCCAGTTCAGATTCGGAAGCAGACACCCTCTCTACTTTTAAGTTTAGGTTTAAAACCTTCCTCTTTGATAAAGCTTATAGTTAGTTATAGTTATGCTGCCATAGGCTTAGACTGCTGGGGGACCCACCCCCCGATGCACTGAGCTACTTTCCTCCTCTTGACCATCTCTCCTCTCCTCTCACCCCGCAATTGTCACCACTGTATGACATTAACTCTGTGTGTTCTCTCCTGTAGTTGTCTTTGTCCTACTCTGTCCCCCTCTCTCTGTCCCTTTCTGCAGGTGTCCCCGGCTTTGAAGCTGTGTGTCTTCCAGTGTGCAGCTACTGGTCCAACCAACCTGCCCGATGTTTTGTTGTTGCTTTTTGTTGCTGTTCTTTTCTCTCTTCACTTTCCACTCACCCCAACCGGTCAAGGTCGATGGTCGTCCACCCTGAGCCTGGTTCTGCTGGAGGTTTCTTCAGTTAAAGGGACTTTTTCCTCTCCACTGTTGCTCATAGGGGGAATTGATGGGTTTTCTCTATACATCTTTATAGTCTTGACTTTATTCTGTAAAGTGCCCTGAGATGACTTTGGTCTGAATTGGTTAACATAATGACACTTTACCCAATGGCACAGTTTTATTTCGACACTACTCATATTTAAAAATCACAAAAGTACCATCCTACATCAGTATTTGTACTGATTTCAAGGCATTTCAAGAATGAAGCTTCACTGAGGAAAAGTCAAGAAAGCTGGAAATTCAGTCAGGGCGCACAGATTTAATGAGCCACAGAAATCACATAACAAGGAGAAAACATGTCTAGTAGCATTATTTTGTCTCTTACACCTGATTTATTTCTGGGTAAACACAGTGGATTGTTGTGCATAATCCCACTGTGCACCAGCAGCACTGCTTTATGCGATCTCTTTCTCTCTGGGGTTTTTTTTGTGCAGATTTCAGAAAGCAAATTTAACTGCATGAAGTACTGGCAAAATGTGAAAAGTACCTTACGGAAGACAAAGGCCTGATATGCCAAAGAGTATAATGTAAAAGTCCCAGAACTGTGTACTGTTACTGGTGTGTACAGACCCAATCCAACAACTGGTCATCTGATTTCTAGTGAGGGTGTGGTCAATATACAGTGTGGGCCTCTAGGCATTGCCCTAATGCTACGTGCCTACCTTGCTGCTAATGAGAGTTTAAAACACAAGAGTCACACCAGCTCAGATGCCTCCCAGGTCAACGATGTAAAAATGTCGAGTGTTGGGGAACCATGGCAACCAGATGAAAAGTGGGCTAAAGGAAAAAGAACATTCATGGACGAGCTGAGATGGAGAACTATTGGAATGCCACAAGTAATGACATCCTACAGGAAAATGTCAGGGTGGCAGCACCATGACACATATAGGGAAACAGTTTCTTGTAGACGTCAGTGCAATATAGAACAAACATAAATATGACAAAGACTACAAAGAAATAAGTGTAAAAATAAAATGATTGTACAATGGAAGTAAAAATTGACATGTTAGTCGATGTTCAGTAAAAGTTTCTGTTTTTGTTTTTGTTTTTTTTATTTGGTGGTCAAACTATTGAGAATTCTCACAGGGTAAGAAAGCTTCTGTACAGCCTGGCTGAGGAAGTCTACATATTTTTGTACCTCTGTCAAGGGTCATTTGTGAAGTTGAGGAGATCTGTTGTATAGAAACAAGTCAGTGGTAAGGACAGGCAAGCATCTTCAAGGAATGAGTTGAAAATAATCTCTCGTCTTTATAATTTTATGATGTGGGATGCTAAAGTAATGTCAATGAATAAAATCCTGCCATAAATGCAGTGATACAGAAGTACATTTTTAATGTATCTGTATCTTATTTTAATCATTTACTTCACCATTAAATTCCCTGTGCTAAACACCATTATTCATTCTGAACATTATTCAGGTGTAGCTGGGCCACTCTAGGACATTCAAAGAGTTGTCCCTAAGCCACTCCTGTGTTGTCTTGGCTGTGTGGTTAGAATTGTTGTCATGTTGGAAGGTGAACCTTCAGCCCAGTGTGAGGTCCTGAGCACTGTGAAACCTGTTTTCATTGAGTCCCTGCTGCTGAAAAACACACCCACAACATGATGCTGCCACCACCATGCTCCACTGTAGGGATGGTATTGGGCAGGTGATGAGCGGTGCCTGGTGCCTTTGTTTTCCAGTGCACCGCAAGCTACTGGTCCTATCACCCTGCCCAATGTTTTATTGTTGCTTCTTTCCACTCATCCCAAACAGTCAAGTCAGATGGCCGCCCACCCTGAGCCTGGTTCTGCTGGAGGTTTCTTCTGTTAAAGGGAGTTTTTCCTCTCCTCTGTTGACTATGGCTTGCTCCAGGGGGACTTGTTGGGTTTTTCTCTACTGTATGTTATTTTTGTCTTTGTGCAAATATCAGCCAGTTTCACCCAGTTGCTGTTTGATCATCTACTCTCTTGTTTTGGGGATTCTGGTCATAGTGTTTGGCCACAGCTTGGACTGATCTTACCTTACGTTATCTAAATTGTAGAAAGCTACTATTACATGCCTATCTCTCTGTTTATAAAACAAATTACTACTAAAATTTAAAGTTCATTTTCAATTAAGAAGACAGAGAACATCTTCCAGTTCACACACAATTTTCTAGATAGCACAGAAGTATTTATTTAGGCATTATTATAACTTCACTAATTAAACCAATATATCAATCAATTATGACCCTTTGTGGTAAAAAAAAAAATAAATTGTAGAAGTTTTAAAGAAATGGAGCTCAATGTCTATTTCTATGAAAGGAAGTATCAATATTGGTTTGATGTGTTTGAGTCAGTTCAGTCTACCTGCCTTCTGTTTTTGTACTTAATAAAAGGCTCACTTGTTTTATTTGGAAGCAACTACATTGCATCCCTTAATTTACCTACAATAAAATCACAAAAGGCTTTGACTTCCTGGAATGAAACTTTATTACTGGGCAGCTTTCCTTCAAGGTGCCATGTACTATTCATTCACTACAGATTTTCTGACTTCAACTGATATAGAAAACTATAGCTGAAGAACACAAAAATACTTACAAAACATGTACATTATTACTTCTTGTGAAGCCAAGTGTTAGTCTGGGTGGAGTTTTAAACCAAGAAGGCAAAAGTGGAATTCATGAAAAAATGAACTCACAAATACTGTGAACTCACAGTACACACACTTTCTGCCCATGAGAGGTCAACTGTGCATGTTTTATAGTATACTCCAAAAATCTTCCTTCTTTGTCTGTCTGCATGGACAGACATACAGCCTACTGTCTGTCTGTCTGTCTGATTAGACAAGGATAGTGCCAACACTATGCAACTAAAGCAGCCTGTATACAGTCTTACAGCAAGTTGATATTGTTGTAAATAGGGAGAACAGGATGATGATGGATTGTATAACTCTACAGTACATAATGATTAATTGAATAGATACTTTTCACTTTTTCAAGCATGTTGTGTTATTGCTGAGGAGAGTGATGGTTCTGATTTCCATAAAAAAACAGTACCAAGGCTTTAAAAAATGCTGACTTGGTTTAGAAATATCTTTTGGCTTTCCCGGTGTCCATTCCCTCGGCTCTGCAGCCCTAACAGTTCTGCTGGCCCAGTCAGTATTTGTATGTTGGAACTGGGTGAATCAGCAGCTCATGTTATATATCAGTCTTGTTCTATTTAGTGCTGATGCAGGAAGCAGTGTGCTCTTTAAGCAGAGTTGAGAAAATGGACCATGTGGAAGTGAAAAGGCTTGTGGCACATTTGACTGTGATATTTGCATCATCTAAACTACACTGTGTCTCCAACATTAAAGGTGCATTGCATTTGCATTTTGTTTAACAATCGGTGTTTCTCATCATCTGTCTTTGGGGTCTAACAAATCTGCAAATACTGAAAAGAAGACTTGAAATCCTTAATAATTCTGTATTTTTCATTTACTTAACAGTCTTCTACTTTTTGCAGCATTTTTTGTCACTTTGCTGCCACCAGCTGTCACCTATTTTCACCATCAGCCTCCCCAACAAAAATCGCTGACCACCATGCATGTTCAGTCTCGTGAACATGCACAATACAAATGAGGAGCTGACCTGCTAATAAAACTGATAAGAATAATAAAACTTTAAGAACTTAACTGGTTAAAAAGAAAGTGCACTCAGCTACTCAGTTCAGTACCAAAGATAATTTGAGCTGTTCAGTGTTATATAAAATACAAAACTTGTCTAACAATGTTAGTTAAAATAAAATAAAAGTTTGATCAATGTGAAGTGTGATTTAAGGACAAATCTACGGGCAGCAAATAACTAAACCTTCACATGTACTTTAGCACATTGGACATTTTAAAACAGTACTGTATAATTAATTTAAGGACTTGTCTTATCTCCATCTTCAGAGAGAGGTTTGCTAAACAAATTAGGTGAAGGAAAGATTGGATATGGAATTTGTTGGGTCAAAGAGGTCAACAAATCTCAATATTGCACCAAATTGGAACCAGATCTGAAATTGAACCGGCCATCAGAACCAATCCCTGCTATTGTTGAAAAACTTCACAGGGTACTTTAACCAAGTGTTTAAGGGCCGACACAAACAGAGCTGATGTCAAAGAAGATTTATTATCACCTCACATCGCCTTCATCTGGGACAACAAAAGGCACTTGAACACACCGTGTAGACTAATGCATGTATACACTGTGCCAGTGTGAGATGAAGGTCTGGGACTGGGTATAGAGACCTTAAACTAAGTTTTGTTGTCTTACCACTTTCACTCCCCAGAGAAAGTTTATAGCTTGATCTGATTAAGAAAATATCTGATAAGAAGTTGTAAATGATACTAAAGGATGTTGTTGCACTGATCCACTAAGCTGAACAGCCAATCAACTGAAAATCTGCTAACCGGGGTCCAACTAGCACCAACAGTGTGGGACACCCTGCCATAACTAGGCTGATGAACGTTCACCAATGGTCCAACATAGGCCGACAGCTGACTGTCAGCTTGGTGTGTCACAGCAGGTGCCTAAATGTAAACAAACCTTAACCAATCGACCAGGTTTATCCAGGATTAACCAAGTCATGGTCACGTGTGTACAACATCATCAAACGTCAAACAAGAACCACTCATATGAAAAGATTTGTTCTTCAGTACGTTCAAGTGACTTAAGACAGGATAAGAACACTGGTTTGAGCTTGATTTATTAGAATTAATATTTTAGAATGCTTCACTTTATGTAAGTTTCTGTCCAGGATCATCCTCTCATGGCCCGTGACAGTCAATCTTCACCTGCTGTAGGCTTCAGTAATCCCTTAACTTAAACATCTTCATAACAATCACACAATGCCTCACATATTAGTCATGAACCACATTGCTTCAGATGTTTCAGCATCTGATGTCATGTCAGACCTTAGTACAGCAGTGCTTTGATTATGCGTCACCATCACCTGTGTTATTAACATTTTTTACCTATTTGTTGTCTGTCTGCCAAATTTCTGGCTGACGTTTGATTCTTTTATTGTGAATTA
Source organism: Channa maculata (assembly GCA_020496755.1). Lineage (NCBI taxonomy): Eukaryota > Metazoa > Chordata > Actinopteri > Anabantiformes > Channidae > Channa > Channa maculata. The sequence continues at coordinate 1,299,153 of CM035615.1, read as the reverse complement.
AACTTGAATTAAACAAGCAGCCTTTTGGAACATTTTAGGAAACATGACAATAATAAAATCTCAACTCCTCATGAACTTGATTATTATGAGGCTGAAACTTGAGTTGGAGTTTGTGCCGTTAGAACAGTTTGGTGAAATTCACTTGAAAACACAGCAGTAGAACAATATGAAAATGCTCCAACCTTAGCTCTACTGATGCGTCACTGGCCTTCCACGTGAAAACAGGACCACTACTAATTGTTGGAATGCAAAGTCAGGTGCTGCTGCAGGAAATTTAGTGTTAGTTACAGGCAATTAACTAAACAAGGATTGTCTATGATTAAGTGAAACTAACCTTTCACTGAAAGCACTGGTTGGAACCTGACCACCCTGTCCCCCGCCCCGCCCCACCTCATTCCTCCCTTCCCACCCACCTTCTATTAGCCAGATAGAGTATAGTCAATCAAACATGGATGTGACTACAACAGAAACGTCATGGTGGCGAGCCACTGGCAGACAGACGTGATTAGTGGGTGGTTTTTTTCTGCTGCAGAGGGATGGAGAGGGCATCAATTAGCCTCTAGCAGGCTCTGACCTTGAAATGGAGCGGAGTCACAAAACAGGAAGTCTCCCTGTACCACAGCCTGGAGTTTCAGTTTGTGGCATGCATCATTTATTGATTTTCACTTTTTCATGTAACTGGAAATGTGAAGCCACACGTTTCAGGGATCCTCCATATTGTATGTTGTCTACAAGTTAATTCATTCAAACCAGAGGACAATCCATAGTGGTCCATCCATTGTAGTATGCCTAAATCATTGGGCTATAATTTAGAGGATCATTAATACTTAAAGAGGACAGAGGGAATGTTAGGAATAATACATCCACTTGCTGTAGGGGTGAAGCAGGTTTGAAAAAAGCTGTTGTTGCCTGCACATCTATCTTTGTACCAATATTTCGGAGGCTTAGTCATGGGGCTGTGTGCTACGCTCTGCAAGTCACAACGTGTCTGCTTGCACACAAAGTCTTGAAAGCAGCCACTGACAGTCATAGCTGACAACTTGCAGCTTTTAGGTAATCAGTGATAGAAAAAAAAAATCAGTTTAATCGATTTATTAAACAACACCCATCGTTTGGGGTTTAGAGGTCGGTTAATGAACAACAGACATTATATCTGAAAATAAAAAATGAATCCCAATGATTCCAGTGAGCAAGTGTTAGTTACTTACAGATAGTTGGGATGATGATGTCATTGGATTCCTGTGTTGTCTGAGCTTGGGGAGTCTGCTTTGGGATGGTGGGACGTTGAGCGTTGTATTTCAGTGTAACAGAGGGATCAGACTGAGTCACTCCTGAAGAGCCAGGCACATCCGGCCCTTGCGTAGATGTTTTTTCCACTAAAATGTCAGGATGTCCTGGGGTAATGGCGATGGCGGTAGTCAGGGAGACAGTAGACTGAGATGAATGATGAATCGACACAGTTAGTCCTAGCGTGGGGTCAACTGATATAATAATTGGGTTCTGTCCGATGCGTTTGGGATCTAAGTGTGTGGGTGGTTCATACTCAAAGATCTTATCCACAAAGACCCATTTAAGTCCAGCTGTGCAGAGGGCAAGGCTAAGCAAACAGGCCAGGATGGGCAGAATGCAGATTTTCTCAGAGTGCAGGCAATTGTTAATCTGTTCCATCTCTATGCACACGCAGCAGGTCCCTGGCAAGGCCACAATTCCCAAAGCCCCCAAATGCTCCCCATCACCACCACCACCACCTCCCTCTGCAGTTTCCTCTGCACCCTCCTCCCCACTCTCACCAGCTGCCTCTGTCTCCTCTGGTTTCTCCTCAGGGGCTTGTCCAGTATCAACAGTAGAGCTGGTGGGGGAGGCCCATCCAGGAGGGGTTGCTGGCCCCGCAGAGAAGTCCTCCATTCCCTCAGTCATTCTGTATGAATGAAGGGTCTCTGAACACCTCTACTATTAACTTAGAGCATCACAGAGCGGCTGTCTGCCACCAGTCTCTGCAAGTATGTTTTCCGTCATGAGGCTGTAGATTCAGAGCTGGGATTTCAGAGAAAGGTAAAAATGCTCTTCAGAGGGAGTCAAACCTTGTTAACAGTCTGGAAGGTATGCAGACTGCGCATGAGGGAAATGAGTTCTTTACTCATGCTGTCCAACAAGAAATGCAATAATAAGTCTATAAATAAATCTGCTACAGAAAAACACAAAAAGTATCGCCAGAGAGTCTTTAAACGTTCTGAAATGTCCAGCAGTGAGCAATGGTGGAATAGTAGTGCTCACTCACCTGAGCACTTGGGCAGAAGAGGCGGTGTCGACGTGACGGGCCGGCTGCAGCTGCAGTAGCTGTAGTGCAGAGGACAGGACGGCCAGGCACTGCAGTGGCAGGAGGGACATGCTTTCTTATTCGTGGAGCTGCAACTAACTGAAAGGCTGAATCATCGGGGAGCGGCAGGCAGGTGCCCTTCCTTCTCAGTGCAGCCACAGAAAGAGATGAGTAAGGGAAAGGAGGGCGAAAAAGAATCATACAGAGTAGGAGGGGGAGGGGGGCTGCAGTAGCACAGACAGGCACAGAAGATTGGATACTCCCCTTTTTCTTAGCTCCCCTCCTCTCTCAGTCTTTCCTATCCCAGTGGTGAGCAAGGCAGCCTCTGGCCTCCTCCCTCTTGGTCTCTCTTCCTGTCTGCTGGTGTGTCAGTGCTGTCTTTGCGGGCAGCTCCCAATCCCAGCACATGTATCCACCTAAGCAAGTTCCTACTTGATCCAATTAGAGGACATGTCAGCGAATCGCAGGCAGGCAAACTGCTGTAGCCTCTCCCTCCAGCACCACTCCCCATTGATTATGCTGATACTAAAGGGTGTGTTTTTTGTCAAGGGGAAGGAGCCAGGGAAGCAGACATATGATCCTTCCCAAGAGGATGCAGCCATTGTGTTCTACTCTTCTCAAGTATCTGCATTCATTAGTGTAATAACATAATAACACAAATGATTGTGCACACAGGATAACACCTATTGAAACATTTTATAACTTAATAAATATCATTGTGACGCTCAATCGCTTATAAACTTAATGCAAACCTTTGGTTTTATGTTAAATACATGTCAGAATAAAACATATTCCGCTTTAAATTAATGATCTATGTTGTATCTACTACAAATCTTTCTGCTATCATTTCACTGCTGTTATAAATGTTTGCCAATACACCAAAAACTTTTATATAACTTACTATAAACATGTGCATATATATATATATATATATATATATATATATATATATATATATATATATAGAAATTGGCTTTAAAGATTTTTTAAAATAACAATTGTATAAGAATAAAGACTATTAATTGGTAAAACAAACAAAGGAATATATGCCAAATATAATATTTCCCCATTAACTATCCACTGAAAACATTGAGGAAAGTGCAGGAGAAAATAATAAAAGCAATGACATCTGAATTTCATTTAGTTGCTTCAGTTTCAATGTCCTAATGCGATGCCCTGAAAATACAGACTAAACTGAGCGTATTGATCACAAAATTCACACTGTCTCTGCGAGTGTGACAGAAAGCCCCCAGACCGCCAATTAAACTTTTACGTGCCCAACCCCCCAAGCACACCAGCTAATAGGCTAAAAGGACATTTCAAAGTCTTCTGGAGGAATCAGGGCTTAAACAAGATGAAGACAGTCACAGAGGTCAGGTCAGCACCGCACTGACACTGCTGTGACCCTTTCCAACCCTCAGACAAAATTAATACCATTAATGGTATCTGTGGGAGAGCACTTCCTGCCAGGGCTCTGAATTAGGGAGCTACATATTGATTAACTTCTCAACATTTTCACGCTCTTTAGATAGGAGCTAAGAAGTAACAGGAAATAATAAGCATTTAATACATAGAAATGTAATACTGCTGCCTTCACATCCTCTAGTAGACTTTCAGAAGATACCTCCCTTATTCTTGGTAACCGGCCACAGAGGTTCCAGGTGTCCATCTTAGCCATGGTCTTCAATTTCAGGTTAGCTGCTCTTGAATTAAGCTCATCTGATGATGATGATGATGATGATGATATCAAGAAAAGCTTAGCTAGAGGAGTAAACATAAATGAAATAAAAACAATACTATTTGTCCATTTTGACTATTTAGTTCCCCCCCTTTACAGAAGGGGGATGAGTTGAACAGTGTAATGGCCACTGGGAGAAAGGATCTCCTGCAGCATTCTGTTGAGCACTCGTCTGTGATCAGCCTCTGGCTGAAAATGCTCCTCTGTGCAGCCAGCACACAGTGGAGTGGGTGGGAGAGATTCCCAGGATTGAGAAGAGCTTGGAGAACATTCTCCTCTCAGCCACAACATGGCAGAGGGTCCAGCTTCTCCCTCCTTATTAGTTTGTCCAGTCTGTTACTGTCGGCCACCTTTATGTTGCTGCCCCAGCAAACAGCATAGAAGATGGAGCTGGCTACCACAGACTCGTAGAACATCTGCATGAATAGAAAGGAAAGGAATAGAGCTGCCCCAAAAAGAAGGGGCAAGAGGTAGTTTTTACCCCAAAAAGCATAGGATTAAAAGAAGAGATACTTAATTTTGAACATGACTGTAAACCCGTCTGTCACATATATTTAAGCTGCTTTTTTAAAATTTTAAATCCATCCATCTATCATCTTCAATCAATCCTCTGCAGTGTCTCAGTGTTCAATCTTGCTCTCTTTATTTATTTTTAGATGTGCAGCAGCCTCCTGTCACTCATAAGGTTAATAAAGCTACACATTAAAATAACCTACTGCTTCTGCATGAAACTATGCACCTCTTGATTCTGTTAGTAAATGATGACTAGATCCGTTAGTGTGAGACAGTCTGAAAGCTATGGTGCTATTTTACAAAACGAATAACATGTTTTGTTCTGCCATTGGTATTAGGAAACCCAGACATGTCCTGATATGCTCTGCCACGCTTCCCAATCCCAAGTAAAAGAATTCAAAACCAAAAGGTAAAAATTGATTACCTTCAGAGGTAAGCAAAGCCTAAAACAGCAAAGCTCTAAACCAAAAGACCAAACCCAAAATCACTCCAACACTAACCTAACAGGCTGCATAACCTAAGCTCCCAAGCAAAAACAGGTGAAAAAGATGCTTAAGAAAAAGGGCTGCAGGATGATGTTATTATGTATCAAGCTTTCAAAGCAAATGTTTTAAAGCCTTGCTTCACCACTTGAAAACAAAATCGCATGACGTCCCTAAATGAAACTCATTACATCACCCTGACAAGTGTCACGCTGGTTTTGAAAACCAAACATACTTCTCATTCTGCTTGTTCATAGAGTCTATTTCAAAGTGATCCGATTTTATAATACAGACTTTACTGAACCAAACAACAATTAATGGCAGCATATGAATAGGTTGTTTTCAAATCAGCTTTTTTTATCATTTAAGTTGCCCATAACACAAAGCATTTAGCCAGCAGATGTCACCATTTTTAACTGTGGCAAATGCTTTAAAACCCTGAATCATTTTCAACACAATAGTTTCATACAGATTCAGTGCTTCAGAAAGCTTCAGTTACTCCACCACCACATTAAACTATTCACAAATATCTCAAAGAGAGAGAAAGAGATAGAGAGAGAGAGTCCCGGTGGAGTTCTGGTGTCAGCAGCACGTCAAACTGACCTGGTGGAAAAAGGCATGACCTCTGCACGAAGCATGTAATCATGGCAGCACTGCCTGTTTGGAGGCTTTGCTACTTCACCACCCACACCCCTGTGCTTGATAACCAGGTGAGTTGAGTCAGTCCCCTGCATGACAGGCTGCACAACGAACATGTGGACATCACCAACATGTTCAGAAATCATCTTGCACCAGATAGAGACGGTCCAACAGCACTGGATCTTGTCTTTACAACCACCAAGAAGAACAAGCTCCTCCCCAGCACACAGGTTGGAGACTCAGCCCTGACAAACAAAGAGACTGGATCTTAAACCTTTCCCTCATGGAGGCCGGCTCCTCTTTGCTCTTATTTCTTCTTACAAGTGGGAGAGGAGCCTCTGTTGCCTCATGCAGCCCAACAATGAGGCCCACAGCCTGGACTACAGGCTGGTCAGAGCCCTGGAATCCCACTGCTTCCAAAATTGGACTTAGGGGTGGAGGGATAAGAAAGCAGTGAGACTGGTGGAAGATGCAGAGACACTGTTGGAGTTTGGCAGAGGAAGGTACCTGGGGTGGATCTCTCAGGCTGTGAAAGAGTGCAAAGGAGATAAAGATACTAGATGATCTAAAGTCTCAGGTAAAAGCTCTAGTGGCTGATTTGTGACAGGCTCAGCAGGAGAAGACTTAAATGCATAACCACTGACTGACAGGTTAAAATGTTATCGGTTACAAAATGACAGTGGTAATTATATGGTTATGAAGTATAAACAGAGGCCTGCACAGACGAATAACACCATCTGCTCCTCTGACATTGAAAACCTTTCTGGTGTTGCTTGGACTTCATGATACTGTTTGTTTATTAATGTTCTCTAACAAACCTCTGAGGGCTTCACACAACAGGTGTATTTATACTGACATTAAATTACACACAGGTGGATTCTATTTACTAGTTAGGTGGCTTCTGAAAGCATTTGGTTCCACTGGATTTTAGTCACTGGTATCAGAGTGAAGGGGGCTGAATACAAATGCATGGTACTCTTTTGAGATATTTATCTGGAAAACATTTTGAAATGTATCATTTTCCTTTCAATTCACAGTTATGTGAATTGTCTATCACATAAAATCCCAATAAAATACATTGATGTTTGTGGTTGTAATGTGACCAAATGTGCAAATTTTCAAGGGGTTTTAATACTTTTTCAAGGCACTGTCTCAGTGCATGTCAGAGCACTAACCAGGGCATGTCCAAGGAATTGTCTGTAGACCTCCGAGACAGGATTGTGTCGAGGCACAGATCTGGGGAAGGGTGCAGAAAAATGTCTGCAGCATAGAAGCACAGTGGCCTCCATCATCCTTAAATGGAAGAAGTTTGGAACCACCAGGACTTTTCCTAGAGCGAGCCGGCTGGCCAAACTGAGCGATCTGAGAGAAGTGACCAAGAATCTGATGGTCACTCTGAAAGAGCTCCAGCTTTTCTCTGTGGAGAGAGGAGAACCTTCCAGAAGAACGACCATCTCATCAGGACTCCACTAATCACGCCTGTATGGTGGAGTGGCCAGACAGAAACCACTCCTCAGTAAAAGGCACATGACAGCCCATCTGAAGGATTCTCAGACCATGAGAAACAAAATTCTCTGATCTGATGAAACAAAGATTGAACTCTTTGGCCTGAATGCCAAGTGTTATGTCTGGAGGAAACCAGGCACCGCTCACCACCTGGCCAATACCATCGCTGCAGTACAGCATGGTGGTGGCAGCATCATGGGGATGTTTTTCAGCAGGCAGGAACTGACTAGTCAGGATTACGGGAAAGATGAATGCAGCAATGTACAGAGACGTCCTTGATGAAAACCTGTTCCAGAGCTCTGAACCTCAGACTGGGGCGATGGTTCATCTTTCAACAGGACAACCACCCTAAGCACACAGCTACATAGCTACCGGACAACTCTGTGAGTTTCCTTGAGTAGCTCAGCCAGAGCTCAGACTTGAACCTGATCTCTGGAGAGAGCTGAGAATTATCAACCTGATAGAGCTTGAGAGGTACTTCAAAGAAGAACGGGAGAAACTGGTCAAAAATTGGTGTGTCAAGCTTGTAACATCATACTCAAGACTTGGGGCTGTAATTGGTGATAAAGGCGCTTCAACAAAGTATTAGGCAAAGGTGGTGAATACTTATGTATATGTTTAGAATTCTGGGAAAATAATGAATTTGATCCATTTTGGAATAAGGCTCCAACATAACAAAATGTGGAAAGAGTTAAGCACTGGGAATATTTTCTGGATCCACTGTATGTAATTATACACAACAATCAGGCAATGTAAAGATCATTAGAGCACCAAGATGTTTACCCTTTAACAGCTGACACAAAAAGTGGAAAATCTCTCCATCGTCCTCTATGAATAAAGGCACACAAAGGCCGGAAAATGTTTTGTTTTTAAAATAGGTTGGAAAAATGTGACAAAGAAACGATGAATGGGATACTTGTTACCATTGTTCAACTGATAAAAACCATGGAAAATTTTAAAGTGGTGACTAAGAAAAAACACTACGATAAACTTTTAATGGAAATTCACATTGAGCTAATTATTATTTTGAAACAAAACAGATTCGAAATAATTCAGCCATTTAAGGCATTTCGGCTTGGAAACCTAATATCCTCCCATCCGTGATGGTGGCATTGAGAGTGGGACCCTTGAACCTTGCCTTGATTCTGTTTCTCAACTAAACAGTTTGTTTTGTCAGAAAATGCAGATCCCATGTTTGTTCTGTTATATGGAGTTTTTCCTCATTTATTTACATGTATTGCCTTAACTTATGTTTATTTATTACAGAAACTGCCTTGAGATGGTGTTTTTTTTGTTGTTGTTGTTGTTTTCAGTGTTCTACTGTTTATTAATTAAACAAAATTAATAAATGATTATTGGAAAAGAATGTGTGACCAAGAAATGTTTAGATCATATTTAGCTGTTTTCACATACGCATTGTAACCTGAATTTCTCGAGACCGGAGCAGTATGTGGGAACACAAATGTCCGACAGCCTGGACATCACGTACATTTTGTCCTGTAAACACCCAGTACACAGTCTGGGTAAAGCCTGTGTGAATACAGCAGCAAACTGTGCAAAGAATAAACTGCAAACAAGTTTTATGTGTTGACCCTCTAGTCTTGTTTCCATCTCAGCTTGCTAGTCTTTTATAATATGTGCAAACGTTTCACAGCTCGCACATATTGAGATGGTGTTTTTATATTTCCAACAGTTCTACCAGACTGGTAGTTCCTAAAGCTACGATACACGACTTTCGGGTATCAGGTTACTTTAGCTTTAGCCTTCATAACACCGCATGGAAACAGGGTTATCCCTCATCACTGATCCTGTTTGTGATTTTCATTGTGGACTTCCTCCTGTATGTCATCACTGCATGACATTCTTTTTATGTCTTTTTTCTCCTCTAGTTGTCCTTCCCCCTCTCTGTCCCCCTCTCTCTGTACCTTTCTGCATGTATCATTGGCTTTGGAGCTGTGTGTTTTCAATGTGCAGTTGCTGTTTGTACTGAAACTTCTTTGAAGATTTCCTGTCAGGGTTTGACATAAAAAACTCAAATGCTACTAGTTGGAGTTGGACAAAAGTGTTGCATTAAGCATTCAGGAATTAGAGCCATTTTCAGTCAATGACTGCCTGGAGTCTGGAACCCATGGACATGACTAAATGCTGAGTTTCCTCCCTTGAGATGCTTTGCCTTTACTTCTGCTCCTTCAGCTGCTGCTTGTTTGTGGGTCTTTCTGCCTTCAGCAAGTGGAAAACTGCTCTTTTGGGTTGAGATCAGGTGACTGAGAGAGGCTCTGAAAAATATGTAACTTCTTTACCTTCAGGAATTCTTGGGTAGCTTTCATTATACCTTATGGGTCCTTAAGCTACTTTTATAAGCAATGACATCATCAATCAACAACACTGACCTGGTTCCATAGGCAGCCATACATATGCCCATGTCATAACACTCCCTCCACCATCACTGACAGATGATGTGATAATGCGTTTCATCATGAGCTTTCTTTTCTAAAATCTTTTTCCGCATCTTTTTTCTAAGATTCTTTTTCTGGCAAAGCCTAATCTGGCCCCTTCTTGCACATTTACAAGTTTGTTGTGAATTTTATGCATAAAGCTGTCTCTTCACTGTAAACTTTGACAATGACACACCTGCATCCTCAAGTCTTCTTGACTTGTCTAGATGTTGTAAATAGTCTTTTGTGGTCTTCTGGGCCTTTGGATGCTGCTGAGCTGCAAGTTAATTCCTTCTTTTTAAGAATGTTTCATACTGTTTTTTTAGCCAGTGTTTTTGATTGCACGCTGGTGTTTATTATGTTTGTTTATGATCTTTCTCACCAAAAACAATGGGTCTATAAAAATGGGTGTAATTCCTCCATGATTAATGCCACAGAATGGCACATGCAGACCAGATTAAAAAATGGGAGGGTCATGGCAGGAGGGGCATCTGGCATAAAAACTCATGCCAAATCAACATGTAGAACATGTTCTGCTGTGGCGACCCCTAAAGGGACAAACTGAAAGCTGTTTATATGTCTCTCTTAGGCTGCATTATTAGGAAATGCTCCATAAATCTCCATTGCTATGCAGATGACACGCAGTTATATCTATGAAACATCAATTATACAAAGACAAAGGCCTGGATGTCCTTTAATTTCCTACTTCTCAATTCAGATAAAAGTGAAGTTTTTGTATTTGGGCCCAAAAATTTAATCATGTAGTTTCTTCTGATGTCACAGGTTTGGCCAGCAGTACTACTGCCAGTACGTGACCTTTATTTATTTATTTATTTATTTTAAATCAGGATTTGTCCTTTCCATCACACATAAAACAAAGGTCTATAACAAATGTGCATATTCCAATTGTGTCATTACGGGTTGTTGCATGTTGACTAGAAATTAAACTAAAACTATAATAAGTTGAATGGCCCCTAGTTAGTGATGATAGGACTAATGGATAATATTACTCATAATATAAATGTGACAAAACTTCCATACCGGATCGGTCGGGGCCCGGGTTAACAACGACCTACAGGGTACCGGTGGAAATTGGACTACTGTTGGTCGAAGACGAAGAAGAAGAGGAGGAAGGTGTGTTCGTAGGCAGAGAGAGAAGAGGAAAGCTAAGAATGTAGGACTGACAGTAGGGACTTTAAATGTTGGTACTATGACAGGGAAGGCTAGGGAGTTGATCGACATGATGCAGAGAAGGAAGGTGGACATACTGTGTGTCCAGGAGACCAGGTGGAAAGGTAGCAAGGCTAGAAGCTTAGGAGCAGGGTTTAAGTTGTTTTACCATGGGTCAGATAGGAAGAGAAATGGAGTAGGAGTTATATTGAAAGAGGATTTTGTGAGGAATGTTCTAGAGGTGAAAAGAGTATCAGACAGGTTGATGAGTCTGAAGCTGGAAGTTGAAGGGGTGATGTTCAATGTTGTGAGTGGTTATGCCCCACAGGTAGGATGTGAGTTAGAAGAGAAGGAGAAATTCTGGAGTGAGTTAGATGAAGTGATGCAGAACATCCCCAGAGGTGAGAGAGTTGTCATTGGTGCAGATTTCAATGGGCATGTAGGTGAAGGGAACAGAGGTGATGAGACTGTTATGGGCAGGTTTGGTGTTCAGGACAGGAACACAGAAGGACAGATGGTGGTTGACTTTGCAAAGAGGATGGAAATGGCTGTAGTAAACACTTTCTTCCAGAAGAGGCAGGAACATAGGGTGACATACAAGAGCGGAGGGAGAAGCACTCAGGTGGACGACATCTTGTGTAGACGTTGTAATCTGAAAGAGATCAGTGACTGTAAAGCATTGGTAGGGGAGAGTGTAGCCAAACAACACAGGATGGTGGTGTGTAAAATGATACTGGTGGTGAGGAAGATAAGGAGGACTAAGGCAGAGCAGAGGACAAAGTGGTGGAAGTTGAAAAAGGAAGAATGTCGTTTAGTTTTCAGAGAGGAGCTGAGACAGACTCTGGGTGGTTTGGAGGTGCTTCCAGATGACTGGACTACTACAGCTAATTTGATCAGGGAGACAGGTAGGAGGGTACTCGGTGTGTCATCTGGAAAGAGGAAAGCGGACAAGGACACTTGGTGGTGGAACGAGGAAGTTCAGGAGTGTATACAGAGAAAGAGGTTAGCTAAGAAGAAGTGGGACACTGAGAGGACTCAAGAGAGTAGACAGGAGTACAGGGAGATGCAGCGTAAGGTGAAGATAGAGGTGGCAAAGGCCAAACAAAGAGCATATGAGGACTTGTATGCTAGGTTGGACACTAAAGAGGAGAGGTGGATTTGTACAGGTTGGCCAGACAAAGAGATAGAGATGGAAAGGATGTGCAGCAGGTTAGTGTGATTAAAGATAAGGATGGAAATGTATTGACAGGTGCCAGAAGTGTGATGGGAAGATGGAAGGAGAACTTTGAAGAGTTGATGAATGAGGAAAATGAAAGGGAACGAAGAGTAGAAGAGGTGACTGGTGTGGAGCAGGAAGTAGCAAAGATTAGTAAGAGTGAAGTGAGGAGGGCATTGAAGAGGATGAAGAGCGGAAAGGCAGTTGGTCCTGATGACATACCTGTGGAGGTATGGAAGTGTCTAGGAGAGGTGGCAGTAGAGTTTTTGACTAGTTTGTTTAACAAGATCTTGGAGAGTGAGAGGATGCTGAGGACTGGAGGAAAAGTGTACTGGTACCAATTTTTAAGAACAAGGGAGATGTGCAGAGCTGTGGCAACTACAGAGGAATAAAGCTGATGAGTCACACAATGAAGTTGTGGGAAAGAGTAGTGGAAGCTCGGCTAAGGGCAGAGGTGAACATTTGTGAGCAGCAATATGGTTTCATGCCTAGAAAGAGTCCAAAAGATGCAGTATTTGCTTTGAGGATGCTGATGGAGAAGTACAGAGAAGGTCATAGGGAGTTGCATTGTGTCTTTGTAGATTTAGAGAAAGCGTATGACAGGGTGCCGAGAGAGGAGCTGTAGTATGTATGTATATTGTATGAGGACGTCTGGAGTGGCAGAGAAGTATGTTAGAGTGGTGCAGGACATGTATGAGAGCTGTAAGACAGTGGTGAGGTGTGCTGTAGGTGTGACAGAGGAGTTCAAGGTGGAGGTAGGTCTGCATCAAGGATCGGCTTTGAGCCCCTTCTTGTTTGCTCTAGTGATGGACAGACTGACAGATGAGGTTAGACAAGAATCTCCCTGGACTATGATGTTTGCAGATGACATTGTTATTTGTAGTGAGAGCAGGGAGCAGGTGGAGGAAAATCTAGAGAGGTGGAGGTCTGCTCTGGAAAACAGAGGAATGAAGATTAGCTGCAGTAAGACAGAATACATGTGTGTCAATGAGAGGGACCCAGGTGGAACGGTGAGGTTACAGGGAGCAGAGGTGAAGAAGGTGCAGGACTTTAAGTACTTAGGGTCAACGGTTCAGAGCAACGGTGAGTGTGGAAAAGAGGTGAAGAGGCGAGTGCAGGCAGGTTGGAACAGGTGGAGAAAAGTGTCAGGTGTGTTGTGTGATAAAAGAGTATCAGCAAGAATGAAAGGAAAGATGTTCAAGACGGTGGTGAGACCAGAGATGTTGTTCGGCTTAGAGACAGTGGCACTGAAGAAAAGACAGGAGGCAGAGCTGGAGGTAGCAGAGCTTAAGATGTTGAGGTTCTCTTTGGGAGTATTGAGGATGGACAGGATCAGGAATGAGGACATCAGAGGGACAGCTCATGTTAGATGTTTTGGAGATAAAGTCAGAGAGGCCAGATTGAGGTGGTTTGGACACGTTCAGAGGAGAAACTGTGAATATATCGGTAGAAGGATGCTGAGGTTGGAGCTGCCAGGCAGGAGGTCTAGAGGAAGATCAAAGAGGAGATTTATGGATGTAGTGAGGGAGGAAATGAAGTTAGTTGGTGTGAGTGAAGAGGATGCAGAGGATAGAGTTAGATGGAGGCACATGATTCGCTGTGGCGACCCCTGAAAGGGAGCAGCCAAAAGGAAAAGAAGATTACTCATAATATAAATATAAAATAAATGTTATATCTATCTATCTTAATAATATAACAAACCAGAGCTACAAACTGATGTTTCAATTTTTACATATATGTGTATATTTACACACACACACACACACACACACATATATAGAGACAAGTGAGAAATAACAAATAAATTTTTTTTAATTTCCACACTAATATTCCCTTTGTCCATCCTATCATTAGTAAAATACAACACAGTGGTTAAAGCATCCAGAAAATACATATAATGTATGGTGTCAAACATATACTTTAAATCAACCCTGCACATACAAATTGAAAGGTTGACCTAAATCTTTAAAATATACTATCTCTCAAAATGTCCCAGAAAAATCTCAAAACAATTAACATAATCACAGTTAATAATATGATTTCCTGGTGTTAGCAAAACACATGTGTCCATCATCGCATTATTACAGCTTTGAAACCAACAATAATAACTTTTCCTTTGTGGGCAGCGACAAGCCGTAAACAGAGCACTGACATTTTGGCTCAATATGTGGAACTCATTATTATCCACTGTTGTAAAGAAAAAAAATCATTAATGTGACACTTGGAGAAGACACTACACTGATTGTATTATATCTTCAAATGTGAGCCCATACACCAAACAATCATCTATTTCCCTATCTGCTGTCACACTGCTCCACATGTTATTAAAGGTTACGATTAAGGTTGCAAATTAGCCCAGGATTTACTTCTAGAAAATGGTAAATGAGCAGTTAACTGCTCTACCTCTTGCACCCCAGTCGCCCCCAAAATCTGTGATGTCATAAATTGTGCACGTCTTCCAAGTTTTGAGGTGCACTCAGAGGAATTTTGTGTGTAAACATTCAAACAACACAATCTCAGAAAAAAAAATCATTTTTTTGGAGTTTCAACACAGTTGAAAGTGTGTCTGTATGACAATGGTGGGCAGGTCTGGGACTAGTCTAGACAGCATCAATCCACAACACAGTGCAGGAAATCTGATCAGAGAAATAGCACTGGCTGGATAATTGATCAAACCAAGACCAGGGGTTTGTTTTAGTTCCCTGAAGAAGAAACCTTTACAGAGCACAACAATCAATTTTACTTGATTAAGTGACGCTTAATTTTATCTAACTGTTGAAGACATTAAATTGGACTGGCTAGAGACTGTTACAGCTTATGTTGGCATTATTTTGCCTTGACATAACTGAGGCAATACACATTGTGCAGTTATATATTTTTTCACTCTTCCCTTTTCATTACTCCTCATTTCTATCTGAAACCTCCACAACATCTTTTCATCTTGACTCACAATGGCTGAGATTGTCTATCTGCCATTACAGTTCTACATAAGAAACTGAGCTATCAGGTTGACTAATCCCAGCAGAATCAGGAAACTGTGGAATAGGGCTGATGGCCAGCGCAGTGCCCCCTGCTGTTTTAGGGAGATCATGTGTACTAAAGCAGGAAAGATGAACACTAGAGCCAAGCCACATGTTGCTCCGGAGAACCTGCAAAGGGAAACAGTGTTAACGTCAGGATAGAACATTTACGTAGAAGTGCATCAGGACGAGTCAACTTGTAAATGATAACTTTAGGTGTATTCTCAGGAGAAGACTAGAAATGTGTAAAGAAAAATGTATAATAAAGAACTAAAATTTTGTTTAACAAGGACAATGGCGAAACACTTGAAACACTGGTCTGGATTCTTTTGTTACCATCTAGATTTTATGGTTGCATCAACAGTGAACAAATCAGTTTTGTAAGCAGAAGAAAAAAGACAATACATCAGAAATACAAGTTGCGAGCTTGCCTTTGTAGCAAAGAGTTGCTAAATGTGAAAATGGTTTAGGGCACAAAGTGTTGTTATATGGAATGAATGGAAAGGCCAACATTGACACTGACATATGATATTTCAAGTAAAAAAGAAAACAAAAACAAGAAATAACTATTCCAAGAAACTGAAAAATGTCCCCCTTGACAATGACAACTGACTTGGAATGATAGAAAAATGTCTATTTTGTCTTTATTAGTGACAATAGACAGGGTGAAATTTATGCCACGTTGTGTCTGAGTCTTGTTTTCATGTATCATCTTGTGAGATATCCCCTGCATTTCTGTTAGTAAAACATAAATTAAGCATTTCAGCCACATTCCTTGTTGTCCAGACCATCTTAGGCATGTGATGAAACCGAACCTTTATGCAAGGTTCATGTTTTACTTACACTAGAGGAAATAACTGAAGTGTATCTATTTTTACAAGCACATTTTCCTGTACAGCACTTTGCAGAAATAACTGTGTATTGTGGTCTGAACACTTGCAAAATGCAGGTGATCTACAGCTTGTAGTGAACATGTCCTGTGCAGACACAGACAGAGCACCTGCTGCCCCTCAGTGTCATCAATTAGACCATATTGTTATGTCGTGTTTAGTGCAGCCAAAGTTTGCCTCTGCTGAACAGTAAATAAAAAGCTCATAAAACAGCACTAGAAGACTTATTGTCATAATAAAATATACATGAGTGAACAGGGCAACAATTTCTAACATACCGTATAATAGATCCGATATTGGGATAGAACTTCGCCGTCAGGACGCCAGCAGCAACGATTATGACATTCAGGGCCAGAATGTGAAAGAAACTGAGGATAGACAAAGTGAAAATGCTGAATGGCTGTAATATTATTACAAAATCTAATATTCCTTCTACTTTAGTGCTGGCTTTGGTCTCCACCACCTCTTGAGCAATCTCTCACTCTAAATGCTCCACTACCATGGCCACCTAGTCTCTAACTGTATCCGACTGTTTGTGTTCAAAAGCTAGTGATAATTTTAAAAATTTAAATCATAACAAAATATATAAATCCACTTCCTTGGTGGCTGACAAATGCAACATAAAACTGACATCATTAGACATTAATCGGTATCAAAATCATTGCTCATCAAATATGAGGTGACTAAGACTGATTTACATTTGAG
Organism: Channa maculata; assembly: GCA_020496755.1. Classification (NCBI taxonomy): domain Eukaryota; kingdom Metazoa; phylum Chordata; class Actinopteri; order Anabantiformes; family Channidae; genus Channa; species Channa maculata. Next base: position 1,282,522 of record CM035615.1, on the reverse strand, counting down.
CATATTATAACTAATAGTTTAAATATGGATTTTTTTCAAGGAGAAAAGTTGTATGTACTATAAAGCTCAGTGATTTTTTGCAATTAGTTTGGTCTTTTGCAATTACTTAATAAACCTCCCAGGGTCACAACCACTACTCATATAATTATTAGTCCGTCCAGGAGTTTTGCAATGTCATGATCCCATTTTTAATTACACCAGCCCCTAAAGAATTCTGTGTGACCTTGCAATATAGAAGATCATAACAACATGCAAAATGCATCACAGATGTTTTTGTAAAAGCTGTTGTGAATCAGGCATCGTATATACACAATACACATTTATGTAAAAATAGGTCCTGGAGGGACTGAATTATTGATGTGTCTAATAGAAATAAAATTTCCAATAATGGTGTAATTTAAAGTGATGGTAGTGCTTAATTGTTTTACCATTTGTAACCATGAAAACGGTAAGAAACATCTTGGCCTGATAGCTTAATGGGTAGAGCAGCAGGATGGGATGCAGAAGTTGCATGATCAAATCCCAGCCCACCACCAGGTGCATCCCTGACCGAGACACTCGGCACTAGCTCCACGGGCACTGCCCCATGGCTGCCCACTGCTCCCCCCAGGGAGATGGGTTAAATGCAAAGAAAGAAGTCATTGTAATATAGATATGTGTTCTTCAAATAAGTCCTAATACAGTTAACATTAGATCTGTTAAAAAGCTACGTTAAAGCTGCTCGTGTTGAGTGCATGAGAAGAGTAACTGGTCAATTGCTAGGTCACAGAATGATACAGTAAAGAATATCATTTTTGGGTGTTGTAAATAGGCCAGCTTCTTATAATTCCATTAGTATAAAAGAGAGGACGTAGCCCTGGGTCCATGATGATATAAAGTAAGGCAATTAAATTTAGGGATTAAAGTGGGGGCCTGGTGGCTCAGTGGTAGAGTATTGGGTTGAAATGCAGAAGAGCGGGTTCAAATCCCCCACCCAGCCACCCCAGCCCTAACCCTGAAGGGACAAGCCAAAAACTGTTGATCAATTAATCTGAAGAATTTCATTTATGATCATTATAAGAAAACAAGAAATGAGAGTAATTCTGAGAATATGAGCGATTACATACCGGCTCCAAAGCTCATTTCATATGTGATTTAGCCAAACATGTCATTTCCCTTCAAAGTGAATGCAATTACAGTTATGAAAAGACTTCCTGGGTGTCTGTAATTCAAATATTTAAAATAATGTACCAGTTGGAACCTGTCCAGGCTTTATCGTGCCCATCACCCAATGACACGTGCGATAGGCTTCAACACCACAGCAACTCTAAACAGGATAGGGTGTAAATACAATGTGGAACTGTGAAAGGTATCAGGAGTAGTGATGACCCTAAATAGAATTACAAGCCTAATGTGCAGTGATCTTCAGCTTTACAGAGCATCATACTGAGAATCAGTTCATCGTTTACTGGGGGACCACAGCGATCCTGCTTAGGTTAACTCTAACTTCTGTTGTTTTTGGAGACAGCACAAAGCAACTGCTTTCACAGAAAAGGCTATGAAAAGCATTAACTGCAGAAAATTAAGGCAAAAATGAAATACAAGTACATAAGTAATGTAAATAAATACAAGTATAATTCAACATTTAACAACGTAACTTGAATCTGTCTGGAGTCCTTTATTATTTATACTTTATATATTCAGCCAAACATTGACACACAACTTATGACAGAATGAATAATGTCATAAGTTCAACCTAGTGATATTTTACATAATGGTAAGATTTGTAAAAATGATGACTTATCATTATCTGTCTGCCTTGCTAATGTACTTCCAGGGAAATAATAGCTAAAAATATTTATAGTATCCTTCTTGATTACCTTGGGTAATGATTACCAAAGATCTGGCCCATCGTCTGGACCCGCACCAAGTATCCAAGCAGGGGATAGACTGTGATCATCTGGAATAACAGCAAGGTCCGAGCCACAAACACCATCACATCACTGCTGGGGAAGTTATCTAAGAAGTTCTGAAGGAGAGAAAACAACGGTGATTATACTACGTGAAGTTCATCTACGGTTAGAGCCGATCATGTGAATGTAATCTGTAACTGTAACTGCTAGTATGATGCACGGGTTCCTAAATCTGAATTTTCATGATGCATTTTCTAATGTTTGCTTTTGACACACACACACACACACACACACACACACACACACACACACACACACACTCTGTAGATGAAGATCACTAGTCACAAAATGTAACTTACTGGTTCAATGCAGTCTTTGGAAAGAGGGGGTGAAGGAAAGGCAGCAAAGATTAACACTCCCACATACAGATAGGTCAGGCCTACAAGAATATAAGCCACCGACAGGTCCCGCACCTGAAAAAACCAAAACACATTTACTCTAAACACAGTGCCACTCCACGTATTGTGTTTACTGAGATCAATAAACTGGAATGTGTTCAACTTTTCTTTGTTGTTTTAACTGTTAAATTTACAGGAAGGTGTATTTTGTTGCTTTTGAGGGTCTAAATATTGTGTGTGTGTTTGTGTATGCACTCACTGGCTTTTAAAAAGTCAGAGCATTCTAATTACAAAGCCATGTGAGAATAGAAAAGAAGCAGTCTTGGCTTTTTTCTGCAACCTACTGCTTTTATTTGGTATTTGTTTGCATTATTTAACATCCCATTGTGCCACTTTCACACACCTACGTCATGACCCTTAAGCCGGTTTATGACAAAAAGTGGGACTGTCCAGGCAGAAAGTAAAGCAAACTTCTTTTTGGCTCAAAGATTTTTAACACGTGAGCTTGAATAAAGATTTTATATCCATCAACTCCCACAAGAACACAGCTCCTAACATCAATTGAGAGGTGAGTAAAAGAGTGTAACGCAGTTTGTGAAGCTGTACGGGAGCAAACGTGAATAAGTCTCACATTTTTATCTTGGTTCTTGTTGCTCCGCATTAATGTGATGATGCAGTTGTGAATGAAGAAAGCCAGAGTGAGGACACCAGTCAGCTGAGGGAAGTATACTCTGAACTCTGAAAGAACAAGACAGAAATGATACATTTTCCACTGTACTGAAACAAATAAAAATGTAAAAAAGAAAATACAAAAATGCCCTAAAAAGGTGCAGGGGGTTTACCTGGAACATATAACTCGGTTGTATCAAACCAGTGGAACTCCAGGTGGAAGCCAAGTTGCACAGCTTTAACAGTGACCATCACAATCAGGTAGATCACAGATATTGTGCCTGGAAAGTACAACGATGAAGTGGTGGGTGGAGGAATGATGCAGCACATTCTGAACTTTATCCTGACATGACAAAACCTAAAATCAAAAACTACGGCTAACTGCTATATTAATGGCGGCACCTCCATATTGATCCAGCAGAGCTAGAAATATTAGTGTGTGTATAAGAACAATTCACATTTATATCACAACCTGAGCTGTAGACAATTACAAAACATGTTGGCACCGTTTAGTTTTATTTAAAATAGTTACTCATTGTTTACCAGACTGATAATCCAACACAATGATATGAATATTTAGAGTAACTGTGTTTAAATGCACTTAAGTAACCAGGTTACTCAGAAAAATATTTTCAGGTAATCCTGATTCATTTTTGCCAGTCAATTTAATTCATCAAATATGTTGGCGTGTGACAGCTGATTTGTCCTGCTTCTTAACTGGCAATGACAACGTTGAGCACCAGCTAAAAGCTCGAGACTCTGGCAGACTCCAAACAGCGTGGCTTCTCTATCTAACATCCATTTCTGTTTGTCCAGGTTGTTCAGTTATATTCTGGTAGCATATTTAGTTTTAAGTTATTTTTTTAAGATCACCAGTATCTGTGTTCTGACTTGATCCTAACACAGTTGCCTACTCTTCATTCATTGTTCTGTTGTCCTGTTCTGTCTTACCCAAGAAGGTGAACCTGGCGAAGAAGGAGGCTGAGCGGAAGCAGAGCAGTGGCAGCAGCAGGATAATAAGGTAGAGCGGGATGGTGTTGGTTTTGCTCCACCAGTGTTCAAAAGTCTCAGAGGTTTCATTTCCAACGTTACTGAAATAATTCCGGCTGATGCTGTCATTTCTTCCAGGTTCAGTGTTGGGATACGGACAGATGACTGGTGGAAACAAACAAAAGGTCGCTATTCAACCATTCACAGTGGCCTTATCCAAAACTTCAATAACATTTCACAGTGTTGGGCATGTAACGTCACATACTTTCTTATTCTTAGTGAATAATGGAATTCAAGGTTAGTCATTGTCTGCCCACAAAAGCAGGACAGATTACAAGCCCTTCTACACTGAGTACCTTACCTTTATCTGAGCCATTGGTTCCAAACTCGGAATCAGACATGTTAATATGATGGGCATAGCCTGCAAGTGGGAGGAAACCATCAGTCATATTTGTACATTTTAGAGTTATACCCAGTAATAGTACATCTGTGTACTATAAAGATAGTGTAACCCAGTTTTGTGATTCGTTATCCGAATAGTATTGTTATTTTATCAACAGACAGAGACACTAACTGTAGGCTGCCTTACATGTTTACATCAAGTCAGAAAATGCAATTCATTTATCTAACACAGTTAAATTGTATCTCGATTAAATGTTGGTTATTGTTTAAACTATTGTCGTAGTTTGGCTGCTTTAGATTTGTTGGTTTATTGAACAACTAACCTAAAAGTCTGTTTTAAGTCACAGATTACTTATGTGTAGCTCCATTATATTTGCAAAACAGATAAATAACCCATGCTGTGGTAAAAATTGCCACATAAATCTGCTAGCTAATAATTAATTGATTTGACATTAAACAAGGACAAACTAATGAAACTTTAAATAAGAGTTATGATAACATTAAAAAACCTGCACCTAATCAAGTGAATAATTTAGCAACATTTAGCAGGACTGTACGTTCAAATTCAGCCTCAGCTCGCTCTAAGGGAATGTGATCAAATGAGTGATATTTTTGAGAACACATCCTTTCTCATATTGGTAAGAGCACGGCAACTTACTGTAGATGAACTGTCCGGTGTTGTAGAGGAAGTTGGACATGAGGACCCAGTAAACCACCATGGCTCCAATAAGTGACACCATTGAGAAGAATAAGCTGAGCCACTGGCCAACCTTGCCAAAGTAGTACCTACAAACATCAGGGAATTCCCAGTCGGATGTGTCCACCAAGGCTGGCCAGAACACAGAGAAGGCATAAATGAGCGAGTGTCTGGTTCTTTCCACACAAAGTTAAGGTGGCGGACATATATTTTCCATTTCACAGTAATTAATATTATTATTATTATTATCATTATCATCATCATCTTCATCATCATCATTTTGAGATCCTTCTATCATACATTTTTGGCGGCACCAAAACTTTAAGCTATTTTAGCAAAAACAATTCGACTTTTTTCAGCTTTATTTGGAAAATCCTTTCAGCGCCAAAGCATTAGCACAGTGCATTTTCTTTTTGGAAATGCTTTTTCTAGTTTGATATAATTGTATTAAAAGTAAAATGCATTAACTTTTAGCTAAATTTTAATGTTAATGTTTATCTAATGCTGGGTATTGATCTATTTGTTTCAGATGAATTAGCACAAATTGTTCAAAGTTTTGCATTTAACTAGTTTTAACTAATTTAACTAGTATGTAAATGTCTGTCAGTCAGTCAGTCAGTGTCTGTCTGTCTGTCAGTCAGTCTGTCAGTCAGTCTGTCCGTCTGTCTGTCAGTCTGTCCTCCAATGGAAGGTTCCCAGGTGGCATCCTGAAACTAAACTAACTTGCACTAAGCTGCTCCTATTCTGAGTTCTCTCTAGATTTTCTGATCTTCTCCTACAAAATATAAGACAAAGAAAATCGCAAATAGGTGCTTGGACACCTATAAATAAATAAGTTCAGCAGAGGACAGGACAGAGGGCTAATAATATTCCCAGATGTTCTGTGCAGCTGACAACAGCTGCATTTAAGAAGCTCAAGCAAAGGTCAAATCTCACTAATTCCATATGGTCCTACTGGACACATAATCGCCCTCCAAATACACTATTTTGCTAATGGGTGGGTTAATTCCAATGCTTTCCAGAAGACTGAAGACTAAGATTGTAGTATACAATGGTATAAAATTATTATAGAAATGATTATGTATAGAAAATAATACAACCAAGTTACAGTCTTTAAGGAGTAATTCTAGTTTGTTACCCTCTTCAAAGTAATGACGACAAATTTCAATAATTAACAATATAATAAATTCTAAACAAAAATGCTGCTGGACTTACGTATTGCATTTCGTGATTTTAGGACGATGTAACAACAGTAGAGCATCAGCAAACCTATAAAGATGAGTATGAGGATCCCCAAGGTGAAACCAGCCTAAAGGGACAAACATAACACTTTATGTGTATATACACTTTAAATCATAGTTTACACATACAGCAGTAACCATCTTAAACTGCTGGCTTGCTTGTGCCAGGTCCCCATCAGGGACCCGCTTTGACAATGGTTGGTATGTGATCCCTGCAAGGACATATTAATAACACCTGAACACTGGATTCCAGGAGAAAATGTGGTTTGTTTAGTAACTGCAGGTAGAAACTAACTGTAGTTTACAACTGGAGCAAGTCCAGAACACCAGGGGGTCCAAAAACAGTTAGGGGCCACTTGACCTGCTGAATAGAGGAGGGTGCCCCTGGTCAAAAGCTTACCCACAGTGCACAACTAAACTGAGTGGACCTCAGATCAAAATCCCTAAGATGTAATTACTCTTGAGATTTTGAACTCTTGTGTTTGTCATGAGGCTTTCTCATGGACAGCATTCATACACACTGTATATAGGGGAACTTCATAATGTCCTCTCCACATTTTCGGATCAATCACTAAAATACCAGTTGGAAACATCTTTGGAGTGCTCCAGACTCTCCAGTGGTCTTTGAGACTCCATCAATTATCTGTCTTTCAAAAACTGAAGGCAACACAAAAATGAGACAAGCAAAAAAAAAAAAAAAAAAACAAATCACCTGCTTTATACCCCAAGGTATGCTGAGTATGGAGGTGCCCATCATTGTGTTCCATATAGCAAATCTGTGAGAAATGAATAGCAAGGTAATAATAAAACACTTAGAACCCATTCACTTCTAATAAGAATGAAAAGAAGACTGACTGATGCTGACTGGACTTACATAGTGACGATACTGGGGTTTTTAGAGACCTGTTCACTGCCTCCCACCTTAAAAGCTGTCCCCAGTGGGCTGTAGATGTAGATCTCCTCTGGCTGGGGGATCACATGGTTTGGAGGGCTCTGAAGGAAAACAGACAGATTCTCACAGGTACTGAAACAGCAGACTTTAGGAAAAACATGTATGTTATTACAGTTGTAAAACACGTTACATGCAAAAAAAGTAAGAGCACTGTTTGCAGTTTCCTGGTATTCTGCAAAAATTGGTCATGAAATCAGGTCTGGTCTTCATCAAAGTCCCAACAATAAACAAACAATATTTCTGGCCAACTTTCTTACAGAACTGCTTCAGGTCAGCCATGTTTTTAGGACATCTGATGTAAACAGCTCTTGAGGTCATTCCACAGCGTATCCTTATTCATTCATCCATTTCCTCATTCATTATTAGACCACATTCCTCTGGAAACGTTTAGAACGCCAAGAATTTAACACACTTGATAAACAAGAGACATTCAACTATTGTGTCACACACATCTCACAGAACTGATATGCTCCTTATTTCATTAGTTACATAATTACACAGCATGTACTGTAGCCGGAAGTGTATTTTTATGCTTGAAGTCAAATTTCTTCTGTTAACACCTGTAACCACAGAGACTGTGTTCTGAGCTGGGACCATTTCCTAAACACAGGTGAATTAGCCACACTAATGCCTCCTGTATAGACACAGATGGGGCACTGGAGCCCACCAATACAACAGTAATAATATCCATACCCATAAGAGCCTATTCAGATACAAATAACAAAAACATCCTACTTTGCATCAAACACTGTTAAATGGTCCAAACAAGTCCAGTAAAGTCATTCCACTGTCACATCATAGCTTTCACTATATAAACCAAATGACTGTCACAGTACATCAGTAGAGAATTGCAGCCTTACAAAGTATGTAGGAAGTAACCCACTGTAACCACCACAGCTGACTCAGCGCAGAGCTCACAACTAGTGCTCCCATCCCCCAACACTTAATACCACATCTAATCCTTATTTTAAAATGATTTACTCTATTTACATTTACATCTAGTCATTTAGTAGATGCTTTCATCCAAAGAGACAATCAATGAGTCAATGAGAAAACTCTTTACATTTCATGAGATGCAAGAGATTTAAGTGCATAGGAAGATGCGGAAGAGTTCTGTTTTCAGCAGTCTGCTGAGCGTGCAGAGTTTGGTAGCTCGTTCCACCATCGTGGGATCATTGTGCTGAAGAGATTTGCTTGGGGTCTTCTGTGCGGTGCTGGGACCACCAGACATCATTCGTTGGCAGATCACAGGGGACGGAAAGGATTGTAGATTTGAATGAGGGAGTTGAGGTAGGCAAGAGCTGTTGAGTTGATAAACGCCGTAGGCAAGAGACAGAGCTTAGAACCTGATGCAACCTGATGCTTTGAATCAACTGCCTCCATCATACTGCCGTGCAATATGGTAGGATGCCAACTGTTTTCAGAAAACACTTGTCAATGATGCTGTTCCATTTTGCTGCCAGTGTCCATCTGTTCATGCCATTAAGATCAGTGATGTCGGCACATGTGCACAGCACTGTGTGCTAAATCACTAAGCTTTAAACAAAAGTGACAGGAAGGAATTAAAATTAGAAAAAGGGGAGCGTGAGTATGCAGCTTTTTGTTTAGTTTTTACATTTTATACGTTAAAAATATTGACTAAATGCCCATATGAAAGTAATAAAATTAAAATAATTTGTCAAAATTCTTTATTTTTGCTTCAAGCTCTTGTCCTCTACCAGAGGCCTTGGAGCCTAGAGGTCTGCACAGTATTTTAGCTGTTCCTAGGACTGCAGTCATCTGGATCCCAGAGGTCTGCACTTATATAGTGCTTTTCTACCTATTGGTACCCAATGTCTTGCTCAAGGACACTTTAGCAAGCAGATGTGATCAGAGGAGCCAGAGATCAAACCAACAGCTGTGGGATTGGTGGATGATTGCTATTACTCCTGTGCCACAGTCAACCACTGTTCCTGATGTTGTTCCTGGAATCTGCTGGAGCCATAGTCTTGCTGTAGGTCTCCTCAAGATCTGTTGTGTTGCCTTCTGGTAGTACAGTGCCCTCAGTTCTGACTACCTTTACTCTTGTTGCTACTATCTAAACTGTACTTATTAAGTCCGAATGACTTTCCAGTGCCCTGGCTGTAGATCTAAGTGGTGTTGATCAGTGACTCAGTGTCTAATTCACTTCTGGCATACAGTTTGGTAAATGCTGCAGTTAAGTGTAATGATGACTGGTGCAACTGGCTTAGAGTTGGCCTCAACGGTTGTTTTCTACAAACTAACTGAGTTCTTATGATGGACATCTGGAACCTCCATAGCAGATTACCATGACTAAGTAAAGTACCTTCTGTATGTCTATTAGAAGATGAACAATCCATACTACAGCCATAACTGAGACCAACAAGCTGATATACACCACAGAAACCATGATCCTTGAAATCTGTGAGTTAAACATGAGATATAAGGAGTGGTATCCTCCATGAAGGAGGTTAACCAGCTATCAGAATTGCAGAAGGCATGATGAGGAGAGGCTTACTCAAGTACAACACAGTGTCCGTACCCAAGACCTTGGAGACTGCCAGGCAAAGACTCGGACATGACAAATTGGTAGTGGCTAACGAACCAGACATAAAATTGGTGTACAAACAGAAACCAATGCTGTACTGATAAATGCAGCAAGTGATAGCAACATCTGGAAGAAGAAAATGAAAAGCTTGACAATTACCAAGGGCTGAAAGAAGAGAACATCAATAATCAAATACATTTGGTAAACACAGACTTTGGGGTGTCTGTTCTGGACTAGAGAGAGAAAGGGGGGTCATTTGCTCTGCTGTGTAGTGTTTACGGTTGCATCTTCAGTGGCAAATAAAATTGCTATTTTATACAGTGTGTAGGTAAAGGTCCTTAGCAAATGTGTGTCCAGGGGCCACATATCCACAACATTCATAGCTAGAATATCTCTGTAGAAATGAACCTACCAGCAGTCTGTCAGAAGAGCCTGTCAGCTTGCTGTAGTAATGGACTCTGCTGTTGAGGATGGCAGCCTCAGCAGATATTCTCTCCTGCGGGTCATCACCTACGATGATCCTGGGCTCTACGTGGAAAGGCCTAGAAAAAGCAGACAAAAATATTGTATGTATAGAAAAATGTTAATGTACCAAGTTTAGGTTACCCAAATGTGTCAAAACTTTTATTTTCAGCTTCTCCAACATGACAACATATAGCTTCTGCTGTTTATTTTCTGGCATTTTAAAGGCATGCAAGTGATCAAATAATTAGTTAAAATATTCTAAAAATGTCTTATGAATTACAGAGACAAGCATGTGCCTTGCAGGAAGCTTCTGGTCCTAGAAAGCTAGACAGTCACTGTGAAATACCTAACTTGATTAAAATTCACACATGCTACTTATGCAGTTAGGAATGATGCTAAGATAGTGCCAAAGACAGATACACACACACACACACACACACACACACACACACACACACATCTGTTTGTCAAGCAAGTTCCAGGAAGACTAACTTGTTTATTATCTAGCAAACACTGTTACTGAAAAGAGAAACATACACTGCAGAATTGAGAATGCATTAAAATAACATGTTGTTGTTTTGAGTGTTTCTCTAAAGCAGCATGATGCATGATAAGATTTTCACATTTAAATTTTGCAAAACTCCCAGTTCTCTATATGAAAGCTTATGGACATAGACTGCCTTAAATATACAATCACTGGTCACTTCATTAGGTACAGGTTATAATTTCTCAGTATTTAAATTGAAGCAGAAGGTGTTGATTGTACTATGCATTTATTACTGAGGTCAGAGTGGGTGGTGAAGTCGTACTGCAGTGCATTATATTAAGAAGTGGTTCTAAGGTTTTGGCCCCTCAGTCATTTTGAATAGGGTGAGCGTAAATATTAAAACTGGTTCTTAATGTAATGCATTTAAACATTGCTTTTGAAACTACAGTTACTGAAGCATCTCTGAACTTCTGGACAAAGAAACAAAAGTAGAGTGCATGTTATGTTTTTATGTCCATGTGTGGACGTTCACATATCTAAAACCCAATTATAAAATAAACTAAATTAAGGAAGTAAACATATAAAAGACATGGTGTTTCCTACTATAGCTCTGTAAATCACACCAGTGGATGTGAAATAAAACAATCAGAATGTCCTTCAAGTAAAGACAGCTCTAATTTATTGGTTTTAGCAAAAATACCTTATTAAACCTGCTCAAATTCCGGTTTGAGAAGCTTGTAGAACGTATTCAAGAAGATTGTGAGCAGTAATTATTGCCAAAAGGGCATCTACAGAGTAGTAAATTAAGGGGCTGAATACTTTCAGTCTTTGATTTTTAATTAACAATATTAAAAATATTTCACTTTGTCATTATTGGTTATTGTGTATAGATTGATTTTGAAAAATTGCAATTTTACATTTCAAAAGAGTAAAAAAAAGCAGAAGGGCTTTAAATACTTTGTCATGAATGTATGTTCCTGTGCTGTACTTTATTTTGACTACATTACAGGAGAGATTATTCTGTGTCATGTGGACACAGAGGCAGTGCTGGTAAGTACTGTATATTGATTGGTGTAGTGTTTCAGCGTATCCCACCTTTTAGCCTTGAAGTCTAGAGAGTCTGTGGAGCTTCTATGTGAGTAGGAATCTCCAGTCTGCCCAGAGCTCAGCAGAGGCCTGCAGTCATCCTCCATGATCTCTTCAGCTACAGCCTCTCAACTCTCATCACCTGACTGGGAGGACATGTGTGTTGTAAAATCTAATCAGAGGCTATAAAACCAAAACCATAAAACATTGTGTGTGTGTGTGTGTGTGTGTGTGTGTGTGTGTAAAACAGCTGTTTATTGCAATCATATGAAGCTGGCATTACAAGCACGTATTTTCCAAACTTCCCTTATCGTTTCTGATTTGTGAAGGTGTTACAGTTGCCACTCACATCCGATTGCTTGACTTAAGACTTGAAAACTGGGTGATCCATAAAAATGAATACTGGACCATTTGACCCAATCTAGTTTCAAATCTCTCAAAGATTTCACAGAATATAAATAGAATTGGACATATTAACGTGCATGTTATGCCAAAGGCAAATATGTGCTGCAGAGCCATGATTAACACCCATAGCTCAACAGATTAAAACTGAGCCCAAGGTCGAATCAGTTTAGGATTATGTACCAGTGTACAATCAATATCAGCTGAAATAGTAACAAAGACCCAATAAGCAGCCAATAAAGATCAGAAAATAAGTATGGACCTTTAGGCCCTCATCATTCCACTAAGCCTAAATGGTATGTATTCCCCAATAATGTGCCTATCAAAATGTAATTAGTCTTTTTAAATAAAAAAATATATAAAAAAAGTCTTTCATGTCAAAGTAAAGGCAGATCTCGACAAAGTAATCCATATCAATAAAAATGAAAATAAAATGATTGTGTAACTACACAACCCCTTTAAAAGTGAGCCACATCAATCATTAGTTAAGTGAAGATCACCGGAGTGTAGTTTAAAAAAAAATCCAAGGTGGGGGGGAAGACTTAGTACAGGCACTGCACAATTAATTGGTTTACCACAACCCAATTGCCAGGCAGTGGACCTGACAATTCTGGGGGTCCCTTAGGGTCTGGGATCTATGGAGCTCCTGGGAGCTTTAGTAAATCTATTGTCCAAAAGCATCACCACCACCTTAGAATGAAAGAGAGTCTTAAACACTGAAATTGTTTTTAGCTGTGATGTAAAATACACAACTGAATTTGAACTGTGATATTTATTATATACATCATTATTAAAAGAAAACAGTATGTATTCAAACATATAACTTTAAGTAATAATGATATGATAAAGTTACACATTAAACAGTATTGGTAAGAACGTAAGAAAAACACACACACACACACACTTTGTTCAGGGCTACAAAAACAGAATTCTTGCAGTACATACACTGACTAATCTAGTTATTCTTTTTGACTTGGAGCCATCATCACTGTCATCACAGTGACAGTTACAGTCACTCCTGCATTTATCTCTTCCAAACCACAGTAAAGGAGATAAATGCTCTTTATCCTGGTATCAGCAGATGAAACCTTCAAATGCTCCAGTTAATACAGAACACTGGCCGTTAAATATGTTTAAAGAAAAGCAGACACATCACACTAGTCCTCGTTGTGTTCACTTGGATCGATTTGGATATTTGACTGCTTGTTTTTAAAGTCTTGAAATGGCCAGACTCCTGTTCATATCTGTGATATGCTGACTCCATATGAGCCTCACCACTGCTTTGGTCAATAGTCAGCTTGTTGACCAATGTTGAAATTCCTCCTTTGTCCTGTTGAATGTTAACTAAAACTACAGATATGTATATTAAAGGACGCCTTCACTGATTTTGAACTTGCTTCTTTTGTTTTTAGTTTGGGTATTACATGTACATAATGCCATTAAACCTCCCTATATCCAAGTATCTCTCTACGTCTAGCAGAAAAATGCTATCTAGGGCTTTGAACTAAAGCCCTAGATAGCAAGTTGAAAATTGGTGTAGTCGCCCTTTAATTTTAGCGGTTCCAATACTTTTAGTGGTGACTATATGTCCCTGCCAAGAAATGTTGTGAAGCACTTTGCAAATGTAAGAATGAATGAAAGTAATTATACAACAACCAGGAGGATCAAGGAATTAAATTCAGCTATACATACTGTGCCACACCGTATATAATTTTAGAATTACTTTTGGTCCCATACTATTTTCCCGATGCCAGCATATTGTACATGTTTATTCTGATGTACTTGCTATATTAAACTTGCATGTGTAAAGAAACACGTCCACACAGGTCAAAGCTTAGGATCATAAAGTGAACATAATCCAGCTGCTAGAAACTTAGTGTTTCTACTTAGTGTTTCGATTTTTATCCGATCAACACGGTTTTGTCACCTGCTGCACAGTGAAGCATGTCTGTTATAAGCTCACACACAGATCAAATAAAACGAGTAAAAAGAGGAACAAACCCTGTTACCGTCACTGACATGGTCCAAGGTGTTGACCGTCATTTAGCGGTTAAGAAATCCTTTAAGTGTTGGTGACGGTTTAAATAAATCTGGTCAGCTTTACGTGAAATAACAGTCAAGAATTAGCAATATGAAGTGCTGAGTCTGCAGAGATTTAGCAAACCTAAGCAAAAAAACAGAATCTATACTTTGCCTAGTTCCCTGTTTTACTTTAAAGTTGATGAGTGGCGACTGATACACTTTAACATCCCAAACAGACTAATGTTCAGTTGGAGGCATTTGTGCCAGTGTGAAAGTTGAACGTTCTACCTTAATGTGTCGTGCTGTCGTGAAGCTGTTTCCCGGCGTCTTCAGCTCATTTCACGCTGTCTCCGTATTGGAAAACGTTACAGTCAGCTAGTTGGACAACAAGCCTGACCTCAGCAAAACTTTACTATTCCAGCGACAAACATTTACGGCAAGCTAGTAGTTTGCAGGGAACACCCAGGAAACCTGCACAGCCTACGTCGCTTCGGAGACTTCCGGGAAGAGGGTTGAACGTGAGCATACGTGCCCCCTGGAACGTAAATCAAGGTCGTCGCCATATTGGACCGGGCAAGACTGACTTGTAAATACATTCAATTGCTATTTTTGGGGTGGTCAGTTATTGGTGAGCACTTATCACTTATCACAAATCACTGATCATAGAGTGTCTACATAGAGTCTGTCATCATTTGATTTGGGAATTTATCGAATCCCCCCTTCATCTTTTAATTAATTCATGACACATGGCACGGAAAAAAGGTGTGATTTTTGAAATAAAGGATTTCTAAAATCATTACCTGCTGACTTGTTTTGTTTTTTATTTAATTATATTTATTTTATTCATCTATTTCAGGTAGGATGATCTCTTCTTCACACAGTCATTTAACGTCTTTGTATTTACTGAAACATTCTTTAAAAAAGTAACGTCATTAGATTTCAAAAACGGTGACGAAGTTCTGATAGAAACAAGTCACATATTGTCAAATTATTTTGTCGTTCTCTGTTAAAACACCATCAACAATTAGTTTACTGATTAGTTAACAATTCAACCGTTTTCTCTTTTCTAACCCAAAAAAGAATTTTGTAAAAAAATTCAGCAGGCTAGTTAATTAGATCCACTGCAAAACAACCAGAAATCAATAGAGGATCTAGAGCGTGATCCTTATTACACTGTATATATTTTGTTCAACAGTTTTCTTTTTCCATCTAAAATGCCTTTTCAAATATTTAGTACAGCATTTGTACTACTGTTTTTTTTTTTGGTGGGTGTCAAAATCAGGAATAAAATCTCCTCCCCAAACCACTCCATGCAAAGATGACAAACTTCAAATTCACTTTGTTGAAATAGGGTGGTGTTTGGCATAAATATTAATCAATAAAGTGGCTGTGATTATCCATCATCCCGACATTTTCACTGTGTAGTGCCTGTGTTTTTAACGTATCCTTTAAAAGGGCGACCTCTGCTGATGAATTATCTCCACTGGAAAACCACATCTCACCAACCCACTGTTTATCTGTCCGGCATCCACAAGTTTCTTAAATTAACTGAAAATCAGCACCTTTACTTCTGCACTACAAAAATAGTGTTTAAATAGAATGAGCCTGTCTTTTCCATAGAACAGCTGTGTGGAGCATCTGTTTCTGAAGATGGCGGCTCAGTTTTTATCACAGAGACTGACCTGGCTCCAATTATTTTCTGCTTTGCACCTGACTGATGATAGACAAGAGATTTGAGAATAATTGCTTTAACCAGAGAACATTAATTCCCTTTAGGTTTTTTTTTTTCAATTACAGTATCTGAACATGGAAATTCTCTGATGCATGAAGTAAATAATAATAATATTACTGTTGAGGTAACGTGTATATTTCTGCGTTGCTTCCCCCAACACTTACTTATTGATATATTACCCTTTGTAGAGTAGAGTGGCCACAAACCAACCACAGGGTCAGAAGTTCGTGCCCCGCTCTTCCTTACCACATGTCAAAGTGTCTCTGGACACTGAACCCCCAATGGCCCATCCCCAGCTGCACAGTGCTGGTCCCAACCTGGTAGAAATTAG
The DNA here is from genome assembly GCA_020496755.1 of Channa maculata. Classification (NCBI taxonomy): domain Eukaryota; kingdom Metazoa; phylum Chordata; class Actinopteri; order Anabantiformes; family Channidae; genus Channa; species Channa maculata. Next base: position 1,266,208 of record CM035615.1, on the reverse strand, counting down.
GGAGGGTTGTGTCAGTAAGGGCATCCAGCGTAAAAACTGTGGCAAACCAACATGCGGACTAATGATCCACTGTAGCGAGTCTGAATTTATGGGATAAGGTGAAAGGACTTCTAGGTTGGACTACTGTAATTCTACTTTCAGGATGCCCCAGTAACTCTGTAAAAAGCCTGCAATTATTCCAAAATGCTGCAGCACGAGTTCTGACTGGAATTAGCAAGAGATCATATTTCACCTTCCCATTAAATCTAGAATAGAATTTAAAACCCTGCTTCTTACATATAAAGCTCTGAATGATCAGGCTCCATCATATATAGAAGACCTCATAGTTTGACATCATCCCAGAAGACCACTTTGACCCCAGAATGCAGCCCCACTTTCCATAATTTCCAAAGGTAGAATTGGAGGCAGAGCCTTTAGCTTTAGAACTACTCTCCTGTGGAACCAGCTTCCAGTTCAGTTTCAGGAAATAGTCAACATCTCTACTTTTAAGTTTAGGCTTTAAAAACCTTCCTCTTTGATAAAGCTTATGCTGATAGTTATGTTGCTATAGGCTTAGAGTGCTTGAAGTCCCACCCCCCGATCCTCCTCTTGTCCCTCTCTCTTCTACTCTCACTCCACAATTGTCACCACTGTATGACATTAACTTTGTGTCTTTTTCCCGTAGTTGTCTTTGTCCTTCTCTGTCTGCCTCTCTCTGTCCCTTTCTGCAGGTGTCCTCGTCTTTGAAGCAGTGTGTTTTCAAGTGCACAGCAACTGGTCCTACCAACCTGCCCGATGTTTTGTTTTTGCTTTTTGTTGCTCTTTTTCTTTTCTCTCTTCACTTTCCACTCACCCCAACCGGTCAAGGCAGATGGCCGTCCACTGGTTAAGCTGGAGGTTTTTAAAGTGAATTTTTTTCTCTCCACTGTTGCCTAGGGCTTGCTCAAGGGGGAGCCCTTTTGCTATATATCTTTATAGCCTTGACTTTATTATGTAAAGTGCCTTGAGATGACTTTTCTGCGAATTGGAGCTATATAAATAAAGTTGAATTGAATTGGGGCGGCTGTAGCTCAGTTGGTAAGGCAGTCATCCACGGACCCAGCTATATGTCGAAGTGTCTCTGGCCAAGACTCTGAACCCCTGTCCAGTGCCGGTCTAAGCCCGGCAGAAATTGGGGAGGGTTGCGTCAGGAAGGGCATCTGGTGTAAAATCTGTGCCAAATCAACATGCGGACAATGATGGGTTGTGGCGACCCTGGACTCACGGGATAGGCTGAAAGAACAAAAAAGAAAAAAGAAAATAAAGTTGAATTGAATTGACCAAAAAACCTAATACAAACAGACCCCTGCAGTATTCCCTTCTCACCAATATTGGCTCTACCTTACACCCGAGCCTTTTTTAGTACATTGATGACTTAATGAGAGTGGGCTACAATTTAAAGAGATTTTGACTTTACTTGAGTATTTCTATTTTGCGCTACATCAATGACTCAATTGTTACTTTTCTTTTCTTTTGGATTATTATTATTATTATTATTATTATTATACAAAAATGTTATTGTCATTGTGAAATTAACAATCTAGTTGGTACATTTTACTTGTAACAGAGTATTTCTACACTGTAGTAATGATACTGAGGAATAAATGATTGGAGTATCTCCTCCACCACTGAATAGTGCTGCTGTTTGCTTCCCTTTTGTCATCAAAACTGAGAAAAAATTTCCCCTAGTGAGATATCAGCCGTAACATAATGACCACTCACCTAATTTTGAGTAAGTCCCACTTTTGATACTAAAACAGCCATGACCTTTCTGGAGGCATGCTGTCTGTACCAGATCCCATTTTCATGAAAGGGTGTACATGGTCAGAAATAATGTTTAGGGAATTGGTACATCCACATGAATGACCCAATGACTGACCAGTCTGCTGCTACACAGCCCCACACAGAACAAGCTCTCTATTCTGACACCTGAACTTTTTAGAAATTTAAGCTACAGTAGCTTGGATCGGAGCCAGGGATTGAACCGACAACTGCAAGATTGATGGACAACCGCTCTATCTTCCTGCGCAAGATAACATTGACATGAGACTCAGAATCAGTCCTCTCTCCTCCTCCCTGCTCTCATATAGATTTATTTTGCTCTTTACATTTTGCTATACTCTGCTACACTCTTCTGGTAGTTGTTGAAATTATCCAATTACATTAAATATGAGGCTAACAAATGTACTAATAAGGCAGAAATTGTTGCACTTCTCTGATTGGTCAGTAGGTCACTGCTGCCTGTGCTGTTCAGTCTTTGTCAGAGGAGGCTTCCATGCACCTCTCCACATTAAGGTAAGTATTGGGGCATATTTGTAATAAAATATTATTATACTACACATAATATCAGGGGTGACTGTGGTGCAGGAGGTAGAGCAGTTGTCCACCAATCCCCTGGTTACTGGTTCGTTATCCAGCTCCTCCAGTCACATGTCAAAGTGTCCTTGAGTAAGACAAGAATCCCAACTTAGTTGCTCCTGGTGAGTGTTGGCCAGCTGCATAGCAGCTTCCCTATCAGTGTGTGAGTGTGTGAGTGTGTGTGTGATTGTGTGAATGGCTGAATGAGAAGCAGTGTAAAGTGCTTTGAGTACCAATAGGTAGAAAAGCAGTAAAGTAAGTGCAGACCTTTTACCAATGTTATTATGCATCCAGATGGCCGAGCGGTTTAAGGTGCTGAGTTCAGGTCGCAGTCTTCCCTGGAAGCTTGCACTCCAGCCTATCTCAGGGTCAACACAGTAAGACATACACAGACAGACAACTATTCACACTCACATTCACACCTAGAGGCAATTTAGAGTCACCAATTTACCTAACATGCATGTCTTTGGACCAGAGTAGTTGGAGGAAACCCATGCAAGCACGAGGAGAACATGCAAACTCCACACAGAAAGGCCACAGCCGGCAGGATTCAAACCAAGGATCTTCTAGCTGTGAGGCAGCAACACAAACCAGTCCACCACCGTGCTGCCACTGTAGAGTAAATCATTTCACTGAAACAACAAACTGGAAAATCTGCTCAATTTTGCAACCACTAGTATTTTGGTGGTTATACGCTGTTTGTTAAATTAGTTTAACAATGATGATCGTTCAGTTTGTCTGATGTTGCTTAATCATTGTGATTATCTTTTAATTGTGACCTGCCAAGGCACTACAAATGAAAAATTACCTTTAAGCTAACTCTGGTACAATATATATTAATAATGGAAATATTCATATTTATTATTGTGTATTGTGCCTTAAAAATGAAAAACTACATAAAATAAACCTTTTAACATCTGCATCATTTTGTATACATCAGGAAAAACACAGTAAAGTGCAGAAAGATGAATACAGTAAGTATGACACTGGCTGGAGGCTTGAAATGTAAAACATTAAAAGCTTTGACAATAATGTTAAACATTTAATGAAAAACAAATAGAAAGATGATCAGTACAACCAATAAACATAAACATTTTCATTTTCAGATTCTTTTTCAGCAACAAACTCAAACAACTTTGACCTTTTAGAGACTATATTGATGTTTGCCGTCCTATAACTCTGCTACATGAGAAATTATTCAAACACAGAAACATCTGAAGAATTAAGAGTACAAAATTATGTCATTAGATTGTCTATAGATCTTTTAGTCCTTTGTCACAATGGCAGTGTAACTGTAAATAGACATGACATTTTTCTTTTCTAAAAAATCCACCTAGTGGCCGACTGCTTCTAAAGTAAGAAACGTTAATTAACATTGCCTCTCTAATAATGGCCAATTTCTGTATTTTAGCATTCTTACTCAGGGTCTGACCCTGGTTCCGGTTTGTCGGAGGGCTGAGGAGGCTGTGAGTGTAAATGTCATTTACAGTTAGACTTCACCGCTTATGACCAGGTAAGATATCTGCCGCATACTTGTTCCATTTCTAGTCTTCAGTTGGAGATTCCTAGCTGACGATTTGTGATAACAATCACCGTGTTTTCCATTGATGTACAGTAGAAAAAGCAGGGAAGAACATGGACAACACTTAAACTTCCTTTGTCTGTGTTAAAATGCTACTTCCCAACAGACTATCACTAAATGTGTGTTTGGAGGATAACAACAGGGTGAAAGTAACACTGTGTGCTCAAGTTTGCAGCTGATGCCGACATATTATTGTCACATTCTTGTATGACAAAACACAGTTGGACTAGTAAATTGAAGGGCTGTTGCATTTTAACAAACAGAAAGCTAGAGTTTCCAAATTTCTGACATCTTTGGGAAGCAGCACTATTTGAGAACAGCTATTTTTCATTCTTTTTTTTCTACTTGTGATAATTCCTCTTCGCATGCATTCAGCTGGGGTCCATAGAAGCACCTTTATATAATGTAACATAGCACCATTTTTTTCATATAGTTTTCCTATTATACTGGGACCCAACCATTGGCATGCATACACTCCAAAAACTTTTCTTGATTACCATTTCTAAACGTAGCATTGTTTCAAACGTTACAAGGCAAGTAATGAATATTCATACAGTACTTTACATATCAAAGATGAACTACTACAGTACACGTTAAAGAAAGTGCTAGAGTACAAAACGTCCTTGTTTTTTACTTCTTACTCTACAGGACTATAGGACACACCAAAGTATTACATTACATTTATCTAAATTTACACCTTTTAACATTTTCATTACTCACTTCTGTTCATTTTTAATGATTACCAAACATCTACATCTCTACATTTCCCACTCCAAAACTCTGATGGCCTACAGAAAGCAAAATAAAAAACAAATCGGAAAGTCTTCATCAGTATGCATACATTCACATCACTCTACCTGCACAAGCACAGATATACACGTACACTTTGTCAAGAGTTCTATCTCTTTACTTTAAATGCTCACCGTTGTAAAGTTATCATTTTCATCCTGGATGGGAACATAGCATCCAAATATAAAGCAACAATCCTTTTAAGAACTACTTTTCTGTTGGCTTTGACTATTGGACTTTTTTCTTTTTATCATTTCTGCTAAAACAAAGCACGTGAAACATAATAAACAGATACAGTCAAATTGTAAAGGTACTTTAAGGCGTTAGGGTTGGAAACATAACAGCTTTCTTCATAGAGTTGATTATCAAAGTCCAACATCTTGTAGCCCTTCTTCATTAGCTTTCTATTGGCTGTGCACTAAAATTTTGATTTGAAGGACCGAGTCAGCAGATTGTATTCATTTATCACCTCAAAGTGACAATTCAAAGAGCTGTCTTCCTGGAATCAAACATACAGCCTATGTTTGTACTTTGCTGACTGACAAGGAAGAGCAGCTGTGGTCAAACTATGACTGAATCCACTGTTGAATAATGTGCTTCCATTCTCCTATGATCGCTGAGATCTAGACAGAAACATTGACACTTTGCATTCTGTCTTTGTCATCTCAAAACTGTGTGGTTGACAGCTCCAGAAAAGATAGGCAGTGGGCATTCAGTTAAATATTCTAAATACACTGCATGTTACAGTAACATGCAATTACAGTTGTTTAGACAAAACAAAGGGAATTAATTATTGATTATGATTTTCTGAAATGTCTCCACCACTGAAATCCAGTGTTACAGAGGTCAAGCTGACCACAGCAGCCGTTCTCTGTCAAACAGACAGTTCAGGGTGTAGGATGCTCATATTAAGACTGCAAAGTCTTTACATTACAGTAAAGATCACTTGTTTTCAGATTGATTTGGTTGGTTGATTGGTTTATGTCCATATATCATGCAAATAAATGGTTAATGCTTTATTTCACATGACTATAATTTCTCAATAATTTACCTTACAATTTTCCTGGAAATAACTATTTACTATGGCCCTAATTATGCAGAAAATTCATTTTTATTATCCAGACAAGCTAAACTACTGTATTTAGATATATACTGTAACAAATACAAATGTAACTAATTATCGCTTAAACAGTGTGCATACAAACAGAAAGTCAAAGTTGAAGCAGGGAATGGTTCTGTTAACTGTGGTATGGGAGGCTCCAGTTTTCCAGAATTAGTTTGTAACAAAGCACAAAGCTTAATTCTAACCTGTACAATACTCCCCTAGGTTTTTTGATATTTTAGCATTGTTTGGATGTTTTAGATGAACAGGGACTATGAAGATATTGCTACCAATGTGGGGGTAAGTATGGTGAACATAAATACCTTGACATCTACCTGTAGGAGGTTCCAACATCTGATACATAAAAGTACAGTAGCTTTAACCTTTAATATATGGTAGAATCTCCACACATGATACCATGACCTGCATGACTCAGAATCACCACACGCATTATGATTATCCCAAGAGCTGCAAGGGGTAATGTCTTTAGAGCGATCTTTCTACGTTAAACTGTACTGAGGGGTGGCATATGGCACCACTTACAGCATGGCTCACCATTACCAGGCTGTTTAATGGTGTGTTCACACATATGGGTAAAACGTATTGGCCTATAGCTGGGCTTTAGCAATAGACCTGAGGTTGTATAGTTTTGGCATTGTTTTGTACTGAGCATTTTATTTACATGCTATGGTCCAAACAGGCATTATCTGCCACCGCCAGACCCCAACAATGGTAATGAACAGTGGAACAGAGACTGTAACAATCAGAAATAAAGATGATCCCAGTTGATTCTTAGTCAGCTGTAGCTGAGCTCCGGTTCAGTCTGTAGTGGTCAGTGGGTGGTCCACAGTGGCATAGCTGGCTTTCAATTATCACTGAATTGTCAGCTTTTACTGGCCCAAGTTTTTGAAGCCATATGTGTGAATACCCCATAACAGCCATGTGCACTTTTACATGAGACCCTAAACACGATAGTCAGGTAGGAGAGTGTTCCGCATGACCTCAACAACCCTTAAACAAACAAATAACTCAGCAGAGGTTAAATACCTGGGACTCCCCAGAAGCCAGTTAAAACTGAAGAAACCTGTCAGATGAGAGGTGAAACATTTTTACGAACCTGAAGCAAAGGGTAGGACCTCAAAGATTTGAATGTCACCAGTGACATTGTAATCTTAAATTATGTTGGTGTTGTGTGTTGTGGTGCATCTATGGTGTAAAATCCAAGAAGATTCCTCACATTTCTTGAGGCTAGAACAGCTCACAAATGTTCACCATATAATGTTCACATTAAAAAACGTTTATCTTCAGCATGACAACAAGTGTTCCCTGTTGCTTTAATGTGTGCTGTTGCCAAGCAGTTCTGTTTATCATAGAGCTATCATCACATTTCCATAGGATCAAATCAATTTTGTGCTCATATCACAAACTTAGAACTGAGACTGGAACTGTTTCTCTGAACTCTAGACTCATCTCAATGACACAGACCACATGAGGGTTGTGTTTAAATGCAGCCCCCACTGGATTCTGTAAGCAGGGATCCATGATTGTCACTTTACACCAAAGGCTAGAATGGATAGAAATGGTCCCTCTAGGTGAACTGATTAAAAAGCAGCAAAAAAAAAAGTGCAGCTTTCATCTAAAGTGCTTTTGGAGAGAGATATTTGGAATTCACACATATGGGTACCACCATAAACAACTCATTCTGCTTTCAGAAGAATAAATACCATGCCCATATCTAAATATAGTAGGTTAATCTTACAATGAGATTCAGTTGGCCTCTTAAGTCAAATTTATTGACCATCCATACTGAATAGGGACTAATCAAGAAGTGTCCCTATATAGTATCTCCACATCATATTTAGAATAAATTGTGCTTTTCAATATACTTCCTACACTGCTTTATATCACCTTTGCAATATATATGAAAATAAAATAACTCACGGAACCTTTTAAGTACGTGCCGTACACCATACAGTACCACTCACCACATCTATCCAACCCTGTGCTTTTATGCAACTTAAGGTATCACAACAATTGGCTGCCACGAGTCCAGATCTGTTGACACTGATCTCTGCACCATTTCAGCATCTTTTCCTCCTGTAAGACCTCTCAGCTTCCCCAAACTGAGAGTTGACAGCAGACAGTACACTGTTACAAAGAGACAAAGGGCCCAACTCAGAGACTCAGAGGCATCTAAGACTAGCATGGTTTAAATCAGCAGGTTTGCTTCAATTCTGCCTTGGACTAGTTAGTTATTATTATTTGAGGGGCCATGTGGATCAGTGGTTGAGTATTGGGTTGGGATGCAGAAGGCTACAGGTTTGAATCCCACCCCACTAGGCATAGCTCTGCCCAGCCACCAAGGTCCACCCTGGTGCTGCTCCCGAGCCCGTATAAAACGGGAGGGTTGCAGCAGGAATGGCATCCAGCATTAAAAAAAACTAACGCCAAATCGACATGGGGAGCACATTCCACTGTTCTGACCCCCAAAGGGACAAACTGAAAGCCATTGATCATTTGAGCAAAGAATGTTTATGAACAACAGTTATCTTCATTTTCTCACTTCCTATGTGAGTCATGTTTCCCATTTTTTGCATTTCACCTGGTTTCATTTGAAGACACACGACAGTATATTTTACGTAAAAACTTACCCACCCTAACCCTGACATGTAGTCCCACATGTGATTATTTAAATAATTCTTGCTATAGAAATAGGCCATAATATTTCAAACAACATGGAACTTGAACCCACATTTTATTATGTTATGAAACCACTATGTCTGCTATTTGAGCTATTACGCTACATGCACATAAAAGTATTGCTTCCTCAGGTTTTTTGGACCATTAGGTGGTTTTTGGTCATCTCAAGCTTCGATTCACGAACCATTTTTGTTCAAATGGATGGAAAGCCTAGGCGCTTCAACACAGCTTAATTTCTCCATCACTAGTATTATTATACCTTTTGGATATTATCAATCCATAAATGGCCCATTATCTGTTTTCATCAGCTCATATACAGTATATGGCTCAGTAGTTCCTCGCTCAACTTGCCTTTGTTGTCAACAGTCCCTTTTACACTGCGCGTTCAGGGTGGGTTCACTTCACCAATGCAAAGAATCGCCATTTTGTATGTATAGTCTTTGCTAACTGCCTCAAGGTGTTGTGTAAGAGGAAGGTGATTTCACTCCGCCATCTCTTTAAAAGACCCGAGGTACCTTGGGGTGATGGGGTAAAGGAGTGTGAAGTAACAAGATGTTATTGTGAGAGCAGCTCGTGGGGATGGTTTTGGAAGACTCTCCTTCCTAAAATGAAGGAGAAACAGCACTTGCGACATGAGAGTGGTTAGATGAAGGCAGCTCATGAACCAGTTACCTCTGCCTGGTCTCAAACCGCATGTCTTAGTGACCCTTGAAAGTCTTCCTTTCTTCTAACTTGCACGTTTCTGAAGTCAACTGCGTTCATTCATGGTATGTGCTCAGCACACATACATTTAGTCTAAACCCTGTCTTAAATGTGCAAAACTAGGAAAAGCACATAATACGTGGCTTGTGGTTCATCACAGAATCTTGGATCTTAGTACATTTTTGTCAAATAAGTCAAATTATTGACTTATTTAATGGTGAAACTTTCAAGGGGGTAAGTACTTTTTATAGGCACTGTACAACATGAAGAACAAAAAGTGATGCATTTTCTATATTAAAATAGCTCAGAGAGAATTGTGATAGAACACCTAGAGAAAAGCTGTTCTTCAATTTTGTTATCTCTAAACAGTTTAAGTCTTTTGGCCACTTGTCTTGTGAAACATCAGTAGAAATGCTATGATTTACCTGTAATTTAATACACCTTGCAAACAGATTTAGAATGGTGGATTACTGGGACTGTTTCAATTTCTCAATATACACTGCCAAGACTTTCACAAACATGTATTCAGCATGCTCAAGGTATCAAAACACTGCTGATCTAATCTCATATGACATAATTAGATTTTTCATATACATGTACTTTACTAGGCACTGTGTTGGAAAGGCCAGATGATAGTCCCTCTGAGTCCCTTTGACTGCATCTGGTGAAAACACTGTCATCTGATCAACTCAAATTCATCCCCCAGTGTGAAACATACATACAAGATTAAACATACAGCCAGAGTTATAAAGAACCACCCTAAGAGACAAGAGTGCTGAAACATATGGTGTGGCCTCCACAAAGCCCTGATCTCAACATCTCTACCTGCTTAGTACCTTGTGTTTAGAGCACAGAGGAGATCTCCAACAGTTTTAATAATGATTGCACTATTCCTAAATGCATCCCAATTCTACTTAATAGTTGTTGAAACTTTTGCAAAGTACAGTTTTGAGTTTCTCTCTCTAAACTGTATCACGCCTGTGGCGTGAAGACAGTGTTAGGCAATTGGCCGTTGGCCAGTGTTAGTATCCTACATCATTGGTGCTAGTTCAGTAGGAGGCCTTTCAGACTCCAGTAGCTTTTCATCCAATCTAATTGATTATTCAGCTTAAGAATCAGTGCGTGAGAAGAGAACACAGTATTAACAACACTAGTACAAATTGTGCTGCTGTTGCAACTTGTTACCAGACATATCCTCAATGAGAAATAGCTGTGTCTGTGGAAAGCAAGAGTGATGGAAAATAAGAAGCTAATGCTGCTTAGTCTCAGGTCTTCCGCTTCTTATTCCTCTCATTTAAACAAAGAATTTAAACAAGTGCTGCATGCTCACCAGCTCATTTGCTAAAATGCCACTTATTGGTCCAGAAGAAGCCATGAGCCAACACAGCAGTTGTTCTCTGACGTGAATTTGGTTTGTCGTGGCCTTAAAATTTGACTGTGTAGTGTAGGTAATTTGTACCTGCACCTAAAACCAGCTAGAACCCAGAGTTCATAAAGAGACGAGTGGATATTTCTTTTACACAAGAGACTGGAGTTTGAGTCCAAATGTGAAACTGCTTTTGGTGTTATTTTTTTTTACAGTCATTTAAAGCATGTTTGCACATCTGCAATCTAGAGTTTTTGGTTGTTTAGGGTAAAAATTACTACTATACCAGATGCTATTTCGGTGTTACTGTAAGAGATAGCATCCACTATTATGGTGCCAAACAGTGCAATTTAAACAGATGCTTACCTCCCTAAGACTAATGGCACTCTTCCAACAAATGGTCCAATTAGTATGAAAGGGTAAAGACAGACAACCTTTATGGGCATAAGACACACGTAGACAACTGTCAGCCATCGGTCAATGTTGGGCCATTGGTGACCATCTGTTGCCCTAGATTTTGTGATGCGAAGTCCTATCACTGTCCATTCAATTATATCGCATCTGATAAAGTGAACTTTTTAAAATATTTTCTTATCGTTCTTCTTTTAATGTGTATGCTGCCTGTATTACAGTTTAACATTAGAAAGATATTGGTGACCTTGGTGTCTTATTTTACAAATGACCATGTATCACCCTGGACCACTTCCAAGGTTAGCAATCAGCAGAGCACAACCACCAAGTAATCTCTGTTTCCCAGTGCTTAAGTCAAAGTCTGAATCAGGCCATTTGTCTTTTGTGATCAGGGGCCTCATTTATAAAACTGACGTATAACGAGCAACATGTCTGCTTAAAGAAAGGTTGGGATGGATGGGTGAGACTTTAAGATAGGAGACAGCTGCTCAATTTGGTGTTGTCTGAACACAAATCACAAACTTCCCCTAAACATGTGAGCCTAAACCTGGTACACTTAGCATTTATTATTGTAATTGTGGTGACGATGGTCCAGCACATTTTGATGGCATACAAAGCTCACTAAGATGTGGAAAAGGGTCCTACTACTCCAGATGACAAACTGCTTATGTCTATCTTATAATATGATAAATCTGTCCAGACACGTTCTGGTATCATCCTTGGCATACTGCTGTGAGTATAAGCACCATACTGCTAGATCATCTTTTCTGAGCCCTGACAGTTGTAATATAAATCATTAATTCAAATGTTTAAGCATTTGAAGCAGCCTGTATCTCTTATGCCAGGTCCTGATTACACCATATTTGTATCTGATACAATGGTCACTTAGACAATTATGGAGTCATAAATTCTTGCTGTCTTAGGGGTGGCTGTAGGTTGGTTGGTAAGGCAGTTGCCCACGGACCACGGGGTCAGTGGTTCAATCCCTGGTCCCGGCTATATGTCAAAGTGTCACTGGGCAAGACGCTGAACCCCTAACAGCCCATTCCCCTCCCAAGCTGTCCAAGCCCGGTAGAAATCGGGGAGCGTTGCGTCAGGAAGGGCATCCGGTGTAAAATCTGTGCCAAATCAACATGCGGACAATGATGTGTTGTGGTGACCCTGAACTCACGGGATAAGCCGAAAGGACAAAAATAAATAAATAAATTCTTGCTGTGTCACTTAGATGTGATAAAACAAACTACCTGTTACTACCTGGCTTATCAAAGCTCACCGCTGATGCCACAGACTGGCTTGATATAATTCATAAGTGTCTATACAAGAATTCTACATTCTTCAGTGAACATTAGAATGGGTGACTGCAAGCTTAATGCTAGGTGCAACACTGGGATGTAGTATGTTCTTTTACCTCTATCATCACTTGAGGATCCAACAATATGGAAACAGAGGTGTTGCCACAGCTCCACAAAACCTTGTAGAATATCTTGAATCCCGTCAGTCAAATCAGGGTGTAATCGTACACATATGAAGGGGTGTTATATTGCGTTTGAGAACACAAACACGATATAGCCCACCATTACATGTTTATTCACTTAACGTTAAGTAAAATAAACCTGTAATCCATAAAACTAAAACCTTACTTCAGTTTACTACTCTCCAAATTCCAAAGTTCTTCATGCATGGGTCAGAATATGCACATCAAGTTAGTTTTGAATTAATCAAAATTTTGATTAATAAAGATTATGCATCTTCCGAGCAGTGTTTTGTGAAAACACAACGGTTATAAATGAGGCCCAAGATACAGCACACACAAAGCTCAATGTGCAGCAACCTGTCACTGAAAGCTGATCTAGTTGCCTGTTTGAGCTGAGCCCTTTCTATTTACACTGATGCCCAGTGTACCAACCAAATCTGGTTCCTAAATTCATCTATCTGGGGGGTTTTCAATAACTTTGTATGACAAAAGGAAAACTTGCAAAACATTTTTTTAGCTATACGTCTTAATGAAAATTATTTAAAATCAAACAAAATAATTTCCCCACACAATGAGTGGAAGATTTTAGAGCAAAAGATAGAACTTCTTTAATTGTAAGTAATTATTTCTCAGTGTATAAAGGTCAAAGGGGCATTTAGTAAAATAACTTAAAATATTTTCTGTGATTCAAGTATTGACAAGAGTTTTAAAGGCATCAATATTCAACTGATAAGGAGACATCGGTTTGCATTGTCTACATCAGTGCTTCCCAATTTGGGTGGTTGGGAGCCCAAGAGGTGCAAAAAGAAAGCCGGGGCTCTCCATCAAAAATAGCTTGGTATGTTGGGGGGGATTTTGCTTTAACATCTTCAAGACAAAGCAGAAATTAACTCCTCATGACAAAAAACTTTCTTAAATCTCAAATATGAGAGAGAAAATTGCTCTTTGGCAAACCGCTCACAACTTGTAGACCTTGTTTTTTTCTGGTGGTCACAAGATAAAATTGGAGGTACTGCATTTTCACAGTCATGGGAGATGTGGGAAGAAATTATCTTTTTTTTCAAGTGGCACAGAAAAACTCTTTTGTTGCTACAAGTTTCAGTGCAGAGCCGGTTCTGGGCTGCTCCTAGCTTAACGCCTTGACTATGATGTGTTTCACGTTTTAATAAAGCGGAATTTAGCTTAGAGAAGAGAAACACATCAGTCTCACAAATGACTATATATTGCACTATTCTTGCCTTACACCTCTGAGCTGCTGTGTAAAATACCTTTCATTCATCAAATTAAGTGAATATATCTGACTGTTAGGCTGTAATCATCATAGAGAATAAATACTGTAACTATAGCAACACATTTACCCTTAGGAATAATGATATCTATGCATGTCTTTTCAGACTACAGCTGTCTGTTTTCTCTTCTGGTTTTTTTGGACGGTGTGAACAGACATCTTTTCATATACAGGTTTATATAGCAAACTATTCTGGCAGCAAATGCCACAAGTCATTGTGAGTCAGTTCTTTTTCAAGTGTTTGAGGCCTCAAAGCAAGTATCAACTTAAATATTAGTAATTATTATCTGAAAGTGACTAAGCTCAATGTAACACAAACACACTCCTGTGTTTGTGAACTAAGTGTCTGTGTTGGATTCCATGATAAAGGAGGTGGACTGAACTGAACTTCTTATTTTTGACTTATTCTTGTCTTTGCACATTTTGACAACCACTGTGAATTGGTGCTTTCACACTGACAACAGCACTGTGGCAGAATGACAAAAGGGGCTGTGTTGGTGTGTTGTAATAGGTAATGAAAAACATTTAGAAATATTAAAAACCAAGCCAGTTCATTGCACTTTTTCGCCCTGGCACTACGACTTTGTTTCTGTGAGAGGTAAGCAGCAAAACAGCACACGCTACATTTTACACACTGCAGGGAATTTTACCCGCTCTGGTCACTTTCCCGTGTCCAACACTGCAGGAAATCTCGTGTCACTGAAACGAATGAGGACGCTTTTTGCCACAGTGTTATTGGTGATGTGAAAGCCTAACATGGAAACATCTATGTGTGTGTGTGTGTGTGTGTGTGTGTGCCAAATATGGCATTTGCAGTTGACAATGTAACTGTTGCGATGAATGTCAAACTTCTAGTGTAGGCAACAGCCTAGTTAAATCCACTGAAGGGCAACACACAGAACCATTGCATGTCACAACATCCAAATTTGTTATTTTCTATACCAAGCCCACACTAGCAATGTGTGACCGTCACACCACTGTCCATCCCGTCCTTCCAGCGAAACAGCAGTCTCATCACATCCGTTACTACTGCTTGACTGTATTTCTACCTCTGCAGTCAGTCCAGTGTGTGCTGCAGGGGTCAGCTGACGCAGCCGCTGTGTGTTGCACTTACAGTGAGCTCCTGTTTGCAGCTTAGAGGCCAGAAGCCCCGGCGAACAAGCAAATTGCCATGCAAGCTTTTTACCTGCCCTTCTTCAGTTATAATTTAAATTAATAAGTCCTAGAAAATATTTATATTGTTTAGATCAATTTGCACCTTTCATAAAAACTAATTACACAGGGAGCTAACTCACTGTAGCTATGATTCCTTGTGACTGACAGTTTGCTTGTTAAACTGTTAATCATTATGGTTTGAGGGCAAAATATTTAAGCAGTTTCGTGGCTTCCACCACAACACTAGTGTCACCCTTGCGATCAATGCTGTAATTTACGCTGCGCTCTTAAAGCTACAAAGAACAACTTTCGAGGTTGAAACTAACTGTAGCATAAGAACAGAAATCAGCAGCCAAGGTGCTACATCCTGATGGTGTGTCAAAGCCTGTGCTGTCTCATAGATGAGCACAAGGGACTCTTTCATGTCCAAATGTGACGCACACAGGATGTGGCCTTCTCTGATTGGTTAGAAGGGAGAGCCTCATAAAATGAATCTACATCTCTGCCAGTGCACTGCTTTGAGTCTGTTTCCTGTGCACATTAGGATAAGTATTAAAGCCTATGTAGGCTAAAAAGTGTAACTGTGTTCATACTGTAGCTTTACATTTAAAAGGGGGGGGGGGCTTAGTGGCTAAAGTGTCTGAACTTGCACTGACAAATGAAGGTATTTGTTGGCATTAGGCTATAAATGAATGAATGAATAAATGAATGAATGAATGAATGAATGATTTCTTGGCAGGTTTCATTTGTAGTTTACCAGCCCTTGGCAGAGAGACCACAGCATGTGTAGCATTGCAGGGACACGTACAGTACAGCATGGACAGCAGGGACATTTTCCTCACTAAAAGAACTTCCAGAATACATGCAAAAGCACAGAGAGCCTACTGCCAAGGTCAGTCCTCCTCAACCTGGCTGTCCTGCCGAGCGTCTGTCCTCTTCTCTTTGTGACAAGAGAAGATTCGTCGCATCTCCTCCTCGTACCTGATAAAATTCTCTCCGAACCGAGCCCAGGCTTTGAGAGGAACTGTGATGGTGTTTCTGTACGGCTGCCGCACTTCGCTAATTTTTAAAAAGATACCATACCGATTAGAACCGACGTCAAAGTAAAACCTCTTGTTGTCCACTCGAAAAGACGCAGCCTCTGGAAGCTCGGGGTTGTCGTCGTGATTCCTGGTACCGGCTCGGCCGCGTTCGTCGCTCTCTTCGTCGCCGTAGTCTTCGATAAGCTGCGACAGCGCGTCTCTAAACTCGATGAGCCCCTGCGCGGGTAGCACGATGGTCTGCTCGATGCCCTGGCCGTAGTAACCGATAGTTCCGTGTCCTTTGCTGACAGTCTGCCGAATGCGGAGAAACCGACCTCGCTGGTTCTCTTTCAGGTCCAGGAAGTACTTTCTGTTGTCTCTCTCGATAAATTCGCTCTTGAGCACGCGATGTGCGTGGTCGTCGGACACCGCAGAGCCGGTGGGAGACAGCGTCGCGTGCTGCTCCTGCGCTCTCCTGCGGGAGTCGTGCGCGCGGCCCTGGCCGTTGTTTCTGTGCTCCTCAAGCTGCGGAGGGGCCAGGCCCCCCCGCAGTCCGATCCGAGCATAATAATCTATAAAGTCTCCCAGGCAGTAGCGCAGAGCGGGGGCCATGGACATAGACAGTGTCAGCTTGCTCTTCCTGATGTTATCGTGACGGCCCCTGCCAATCCACACCTCAGCTATTTTGAGGAAGCGTCCGCGGACGCTCTGCTTGACGTCCAGGTAGAAGCGTTTCTTCTGGATGTCGACGCGTTTGGAAGCCAACTCCTGGATGTCATTGCCCTGCTGCTGTGTTCCGCTCTGGACATATTGCTGAGGATATGTGGGTCTCGGCAAAGAATCTGATGCAATCTTACCCCTGCCTCTTTCCATCCCTCTGCAACATCCATCAGCCATCATGATTTATATTCCTCCACTAGGCAGTACAGGACGAGGCGATTCCCCCATCCCAGTGGGCGACTAAGAGGCGAAGATAGCAGGGTTATTCATACAACTGGCTGGAGCTACAAACAACTTAGCCAGATGCCTCGAATGACCTGAAAATGGCAGCTACTTTGGAGTCATCAGCTGATCGAGTTTCTGTCTATCTAATAAAGGTCAAGCTGCACTATTTAGTCATCTCCAATGCAAACTTGCATGCCTTTTTCCATCACCTATTTGCCTTACAGCTATCCCTTTTACCGTGGGAGCCAACGAAGCAGCCAACCTGAAATGGGAGGAGGCGTCCAATACTATATGAACCCGATGAACCCATCCACCCCCCCTCCCCGTCCTGAGAATACCTCAGTTAAAGAGACACGATTTACACAGTGACTTGTGTGGCTGTGCTTCCCAAACAGGAAACTTGCTTCAGCTGCATCAAGCTCATCTGCAGCTGTTCTAAACAGGAAAAAAAATTGATTTATAGGGAAATGATGCCTCAAATAATACGTTCAGTCCCCCGGATACTCAATACCAAATCCATTGTTTAAGAGGGTAATAGAATAATTGAACCAGGAATAGGGATGTTTATGAAGTCTTAACATACCAGAAACGTAGGATATCTAAGATACTACTCCACTGTCAGACACCCATTTAAGTTTGAAGTTTAAATTTAGTCTACAGCAGTTTCCACCAACAGGTACCTGGTACTATTCTGTCCAAGTAACTTAAGTCCAGGAATCTTCCGAAAAGTCTTTGAAGAAGTTTTGATTTGCATTTTCACAGTTCAGCCAAAGCCCTCAAAATATGTTAGAAAACGTACTCATCCACTTATCCAAAGCATGAATATCTATCATTAGTTTATGTAAAATTGCATGTGTAAAATATAAATTATTTGACCAGTGATGTTCAGTGCTGCCCCAGTACTTCCTGGCCCTTCAGAAAGTATAACCCAAAATGCAGACACAACAATGCAGTCCATATTAACATATAGTTAAAATATTTATTTCATACTCAATGGCTTAACAATGTTCCAGAGAAATCATCAGCTTTTTTTATGTAGACAATAAAATGCTTGGCTTCTTCACATTGACAATAGTGCTCGACAAAAAACTTACTCTACATTGAATCAGATTTTATTCCCACAGTATGCAATCAAGCTAGCTTTCAAGTTTATTTTCTTTTAAAATCTGCCTAGAAGAAATCAAAAGTCCCCAATACAGTTGACAGCAGGTAAAGCTGCAGTAACTGGACTGATCTGTCCTTATGGAGCAACAGAACCAAGCAGTAAACACAGAACTAGGTTGCTATGCTTCCACATCTAGCAGTTCCAAAACATGATCGATTTTGAGTGGTTTGTATCCACCTGATGAATCTAGTTGATCAAAGTCCAATATTCTTCCTCTGTTGAGTTGTTTTTGAAATCTCGAACTTTCTGTGGGAAATCTCTAGCTCTCCAGCTGCTAAATGCTCAACTGTGTTCACCAGCCCCACCCCAAGTGTCTGTGCGCCATTTGCTGCTGGGCAAGTGGTGGCCAGTGGGTTTAATCACAGCCTTTTCTCTGAAAACAGTTGCTTCCCATTGCAGTATGAGTAGTGAGAGTTTAATACAACAATAAAGTTGTGATATGGACACCAAACAAAACCTTTAAACTCCTTATAAATCTCTGTAAAGGAGGGTTGCAGCTTAATGTTCAATAATACCAGAAACACCTTTCATACCATTATTACATACATTGTTAGAAAACTAATAGTTATAGTTGCTTTAATCACGTCATAAAAATATTTTGCTGTCAAGAGCCTAAAAGCATGAAGCTGATACTAGTTGAAAGTAGTGGCAGCCGATTGTAAGAGCACAGAACTATGTCAGTATATTCAAGATTGTGTTAGAACACTAAGATAAGCAGAAAAGATGCAACACTTCAATACAGACTGGGGTCCTAATACACACAGGGAACACTGGGTACTAATGCTAACCGACCTAGAAACTGAACACTACAGATATTTGCCCCTCTCGATTCTTCAGTTTTCTTTTCAAAGTCATTTACAGTCAGTATTTATTGAACATGCACTGGTGTTTCATTAGCAGTACATTCTATATATTCAGCTCTACTTGGTTACATTCATGTGCAAGGTATATACATTTTAACAGAAAACATAATGTAGTAGGTGTGAGTGGCTCAGTTGTTAGAGTGTCCACCTAAGGACTACAGGGTCGGAGGTTCCCACTCTTCCCGACCACATGTGAAAGTGTTCCTGTGCAAGACACCCCCCGTCGCCCATCCCCAGCAGTGCCAGTTCCAAGCCTGCTAGAAATTGGGGAGGGTTGCATCAGGGAGGGCATCCGGTGTAAAAACTGTGCCAAATCAACATGCGCACAAAATTATCTGCTGTGGGGACCCTGAACTCAAGGGAGAAGCTAAAAGGACCAAAAATAAAAAATAAAAATAATGTAGTAGATGAAATGGTCAGGTTACAAGTTTAACCTTCCTGCAAAGGTAAACGCCACTAGAGGGCACTATAGCAAAAGACTGGTTAAACTCAAGCATCACTCACACTCATGCAGTTTCAGGAGACATTAAATGCATCTTGTAACATTTATGCCATAGCTTAAAGTGTCAAAAAGTCTGTTATGGACATTAACTTTCTATAAAGACTTGGCTTTTGATTGTTCCATGCATGCAAAGCAAGCTAGCGCTCAAAGTATATGTTAATTTTACAAAAGCATCCTGAAAAGTATGTATACACTTGCATTAGACACATGTACAGTCTTCTTCACATCTTCAAAAACAATTAGAAAAAGGCACAAAAGCATTCACATGGATGACATAAGTCAGGTCTATGTGGGCTCTTACTGGGGCCTATAGCCACCCAGCTGAGGCATATAGCTGGAGCTTGGTGGTCCTGGCAGCAAGTCAGCTGACTGGTTATTTGTAGGTGCTGTCTGCTCAGAGTCCTCTTCCAGAGGACAGAAGTCCAACACCTCCTGCTGACCCATCTCCAGCTGGTTAAAATCTGCAGGGTTGCTACTGTCTTTATTCCCTGCAGTGTGCTTCGAGAAGCAGGGCTGCCGAGCAAAACGTTGGGACGGTCTGCTGCCCTCCTGCATCAATGTGTCAAGATTCTCCTCCGAGTCAAGCAGGGGTTGCGTGGACTCTGATCGTAAAAAAACAGCCTGCTGGGGTTGGGTGCACGGAGTCTGACCTTTGTAACCACTGGAGGCCACCACTGAGGAGTACTGAACAGTGCTGGCTGTGGTGTCAGCCAAGTCGCCGCCCTCGTCACTATCAGATACACTCTGGCGAGGTGAGGACATGCAGGAGGAGCCACCGATGCCACTGCTGTGCTCCTCAGACAGATACTTGTCCTTCTTCAGAGGATGACTGGCCTTGTCCTCCTCAAACAGACACTTTCCTTCACACACATCTACATCAACCACGCTGATACCAGACAGACCATTCTCTTTTGGTGTCTCTGCCTGTAAAGAACAATGCGAAGAGTGATATTATAATCAGTCCTAAAAAACAGAAACTGAACTGAAAATTCTGCAACCACGTATTCCATTTAATAATGGACTTGGGTCTTCTTAGTATTTTCAGAGGAACTTGACTACTAACACTTTTAAGTGGTCTTAAATTCGGCAGTATTTTGAAGGATGTAACTGAGAAAGTGCTGATCAGGTAGTTACAAATTGTACCCAGTGAAGTCTCAAACACTGTCTCAAACACAGCACTCTGCCTCCTGCACAAACACTCTACCTGCCTTTAGACATTCTTAGTCTTATTCAAATGTATATTTTGTTAGAAATATATTAGTGGACAGCACAGTGGTGGAATGGTTGGTTAGCGGTGCTGCCTCACAGCTAAAAAGGCCCCTGATTTGAATCCCCAGACAGCTGTGGCCTTTTTGTGTGGAGTTTGAATGTTTGCCAGCCCCTTCACAAGACCAAACAGCATAAGTAGTTAAGATAATGGATGGATAGATGTATTTATATCAATTTTTCAAATAGGCCAATTAGATTTAAGGCCTCTAGAATTAAAGTGGTTTGTGCCAATATGATGAGCATCTTAATTTTCTTTTTACTTTCTGCTTGTGTTATTGTTATACTGATAACACTGTCTGGCCTGCTGCCACACCAGCTACCTTGCAGGACTGCATATGTGGATATGGAAGTGGATGTAATGACAGGTTCTCTAGCTTAACAGCAGTAAAATGGAGATCTTTGTCATTGGCGTCTAGCATATTACCAGACAAATCCTGACACCTGCTGGTTCTCCATTGGAACATGTTGAATCCGTTGCACACCACCATAGGATTTTGCTTGATACTAAGCTTTTTGAGCATTTTTAATATACTAAGTTATATCACCTTTCAGTTTTAACTGTGATAAAAAGTAAGCAGTGATCATCCCCCCAAAAAAATCTAATAAAATGTATTTAATGTAATTACATTAAATTCAGCTGTAGTAGTTTGCCTATAAGTTGATTAACAGCAGGTTTTGTGCAACAGAGACAAAGTGGACAAAGTGGTTAAATTAATTCTCTGCTGCAGCTAATAATCGCACTGTAGTGGTCAAGTCTCAGTCCTCAGTCTAACTTGGTCAGCTGCTGTACTGAAGTAGACTGGAGACTGACAACATGGGGAAAAAAATTAAATAACAAAAAAAATCTGCTACAATCTGCTCATCTTTTACACCCTAACAATGTTGGTGTGTTGATGTACAATTTATAGTAAAAATACTTGGAATTGAGTTGCTAAAGCTGGTTCCTTGTTGGATCCAGTACCAAGTGGGTATAAAATGCCCAGACTTGTTAAACTCTACAGCTAAACAATTCAAATGTTTATTTCACAATCTCTGTTCAGCTCAAATTTCAGACAGTACACCACCAAGGCTGATGATGTAAAGAAACATGGTAGAAAACTAATGACAAGAAAATAAATTATTATTTTTTGACCTTTCGGCTTATCTTGCAAGTTCAGGATCACCACAGCACCTTCCTGCCACGACCCCCCCTAGTTTCTACTGAGATTGGGACCGGCGCTGCATGGATAGGGATGAGCTGTTGGGGGGTTTGTGTCTTGCCCAGCGACACTTCAACATGTGAATAAAATACTGTACATGTATAAATGTCATTTTCATGTGTGTCAATAGAAGTCCTTACTTTCAAAGGATAATCAGGTGACCAGTTTCCAATGGTGCTTTCTCCAGGGTTTGGAATCTGGGGCCAAAAGTTCTTCTTAATGCTGAAAGAAAAAGTTTGAATATCAGCTTACAAACACTGGCTGCAAAGTTTCAGCAACAACTCTGACTGCATTCATTTACAATATATGTGAGTAGTTTAGTTTTTCCAGCTGCTAAAGCATAAATAGCTGTTTGAAAAGACCACAATCAAGGGGAGCATTTAAAAGCCTGTTTTTACAGAGAGGGCTGAGATGCTGTGAAAAGAGGGACCCTATCAATACACGTGACACATTCATGGCAAGGTTCAAACCCGGTTCTGAGTAACAGTCTTACTTACATGTCTTTTTTGCACATACAGAGCACCATGGTCATGACAACAACAAAAAGAAATCCAAGGCTCACGCCTACCACGATGCACTCGATCTCTCCTGGTGCTGAGGGAAACAGAGGAC
Source organism: Channa maculata (assembly GCA_020496755.1). Taxonomy (NCBI): domain Eukaryota; kingdom Metazoa; phylum Chordata; class Actinopteri; order Anabantiformes; family Channidae; genus Channa; species Channa maculata. Next base: position 1,243,686 of record CM035615.1, on the reverse strand, counting down.
AGAGAGTTTGCACTGAAACATTTGTGAAATGATTAGAACAGGTGACCACGTAGGAAAGGTTATCCTCACCATATTTCAGAGTGGTGAATGAGTGATTAAAGCCAAGAGCTGAGCCTCGGATGGTTGAAGCCTTTATCCAAGTGTCATACTTCGTGTCGCGGGACAATGACGTCAGGGTAACTGAGGTGGCGTTAGCCGCCACTGTTACGTCTGTAAAGGAGCAAATGTGTAATCAGTAATTCCAAGAAAAAACTGAAAGCTGTCAATGAAAAACTCAAGCATGTTTAGGACAACAGTTGACCTACATACCATTTATTTTAGTCCCATTTGTGTAATATATTGTGTAGTTTGTGATGAAGCCCCGTCTGCGGTGTGCTGGAATATGTGTCCACACTAGCTCAGCCTTGTTATGTCCTGGTTTACCCTTCAGTCGAACAGAAGGGCCTTCTAAAGGAGCTGCAACCACAACAGCAACATCATGCATGGTAATCATCCAAGTGTGCCTTATCCAACCCAAATGACTTCATAATTCTCTAGATATGTACTTGAAATAGTTCTAACTAATTTGTCAAATAGTCAATTAGCCAATCAAACCCAACGTGTGGAGTACAATTATTGCACATTAACATTCAGTGGAAATTAGGACTTCAGACTTACAAAATCTATAGTAAGTGTTAAGTGGACTGCTTTTACATAATACTGTTCAACCTTAATGGACAAAGCCGTGGGGATGCTGGTTAGGCAATGGAGTCTCAATCCAAAACTGATAAAGAACTGACAATTTTGTCAAAAAAAAATACTGTAGCCATTTGTAAAATGTATGTTAGTTCAACATTTTTCTTTTAGTAACTTTCATGTAAATTGAGTCACTAATGAGCATTTCATCTTACCTCCTTGCTCAATAAAGGCTTCGACACTTGCTGGCTTCCCAATCAATCCAGCATGTATTGGGTACACGGATACAGTGTAGCAAACGAACTTCTCAAGGTTGCCTAGATGTGACACAATGAGTTAAAGAAAATGTTTGTTGTCTGATTGGAATTGTAAATTTATTTACAGATAACACAGCTTTACACATGACCTATCACTCATTACTTACTACTAGAGAGTGTACGTTGGAGGAGGTGTGGTTACACTTTAATCACCTACCACAGTACTAGAGATGTTCCGAGCTGATCTAGAGGATAGGCATTTGCTCAGGTTAGGCCAAATTTTAAAGGTTTCCTCACTGGTTATTTACTGAACTCTAACATGTTTCACCACAGCCTGCTGTTAGTGTTCACAGCCAGGCTCTACAGTGCATCATTCTCCTAATACAAGAGTGTGACTGCGGTCAAACAGGTACACTGGAGACAGACTATCAGTATCAAATGAGAGTAGAAAACCTTTAGCTAGCAGCTTCTCAGTTTAAACTAGTGCCAACTGTTGGTTTTACTGGTTAGGATGACAGCAGATCAATACAGCTGTTCACTAATGACGGTTAAAGTGTCTCAGTAGCCAGTATATACACTGACAGGACAGCTGAACTGTGCTGTTGTCAGTGTGTATGCATTTTACAGCTACTTTATTAGATGCCTACTGCCCATCAGAGCAGATTTGGGGAAGAATAGGTATTTTAAAGCATGTTGAACTTACATCATAAACTTCACTCAGATAATTCTGTATGCTAATATGAAGTGATTACCTTTAATAACAGTGTGTGTCGTAGTTCTGTTTTCCCTCTGCCAGTCAATTTGATCACCAGCAACCCATTCCACCACATACTCTGTCACAGCGGTTTTGCTGGGTGGCTTCCATTCCAGCCACAGCTGGCCTTCATGGGGCCACACCTTTAGCTTCTCCACTGGGGCAAGCACTGAACACACACACACACACACACACACACACACACACACACACACACGCACTTTAGAATAGAGAAGCACAGAGCACTAAACCGAAAAATGTTGGTATACTGTCAAACCACATCATACACCTATACAATCTAATGCAATCAAATGAAGCAGCTGCACCATGAGATCTACTTTTACATGATTGTTTTCTCTAAGTTTTTACGTTAAAACTATCAGAAAGGCAATGATTGTACCATTTATTACTGAAGTTATGGAGGGTAATGGAGTGATACTAGAGTGCTTGCAATTAAAAGATGGACCTAATGTTTTGACTATGACCTTAATGATATACACATAGTAGAATTATCATCTTGTACCTTAACTTTCCACCAATCTCAACTCAAAAACTGAGAAATTATGAAAGCAGCATTCATGGCCAAGCTGCTGCATTAGATTGCATTAGATTACACAGGCGTACCAAAAGCAGTGGACACAGTGTCCAAAGCTGGGGGTCTGGGAGTTGACGTCACGCTTCTTGAATGCTTGCTGTTGCAAATTTATTTCTACAGGTCGGTAGAAGGTATTTCTGGCAATTATTTTCTTCCGCTTCATTTCTAACCATTTCTATTACATTTTAATGATTTTAAAAACTTTAGCAAAACAAATTATATAGTAGTGATCCAATCTAAGACTATACAAAGGACGAGACGGTGCCTCTGTCCTCCAAAAGTTGAGGCGTAACATAACTTCATACTCTATAAAGTGGCATAGGAAAAACACAGAACTTTATGAAACAAGTCTTGTTCAGCAATATAATCTAGACAGATGAACACTACTTTTACGATTTTTGAAGACTAAATACAATTGCCACAAGTAAAATGCTATAGCTAGGCTATAAACACTACTACACAACGGTCGCATGACTTCAGACTATGGTATAGTGTTGCACAACAGTCTCCCTGCTGCTGTGTCAGTTTACATGGAAAATAACACATGCATCTTTATGCAAAATGCTGCCAGTGTTTCTTTAGATTGTTTCCTCGTGGATACTTACCACGAGTTTTTTCCGGAATGAAAAGAAAAGCCTCAGGAGATGTGCCCAAAGAATTGCTGGCAGTGACACGTATTTTTACATATTTATTATCATCTAGGGTGATCTCTTTCAGGGCATTGATCTTCCTCTGGTTAGTGCTGCTGTCCACCTCTGACCCGTTGACTGGGATACTCTCCCAGCTTTCATTGTTGAGGTTATCACTTTGAATATTTATGTTGAATTTTAATATCCTCCCATTGGGAAACACAGGATCCTGACAGGGCAAAATAACAGTTATTTAGTTAAGTTTCCGAAATCAACTAACATCAAGTTTTGAACAGAAAAACAACTAACTGAACTGCAGAAAAATGTTAAACTGGGAGGCCATTAATACTCAATCTTAACAAGGACAAATATAAAATATAAAAAAATACTTCAAGAGGATCAGGCTGAATGTAGCTACAGTGTTAAAGTTTTATACTGTTGTTCACAGAACTCTGACATTGAGTATCATGGCAGTAAGGTATAAGAAATGAGGAGGCTGCAGGTAGAGACAACATTATTGTACCATTTCTTTTTTGTTAGGTTTTCAACTTCTTTGCTGAATGAATGCTTTGGTTTGTTTTAGTGAATGAGATTTGTTGGGAAAAGGCCATGTTTACAACTTCTGGTATTAAGTTGGCTGGTAAAAAATTAGCCAACCTTGAAAATATAGGTCTACTGAACACTAGCCACAACATCTGTGCATGTTTTCCCCCTCTGCTCATATTTTAGCATTTAGGCAAATTATAAAGGAATGGGTGCAGTTTGGTGCTGTAGACCTTGACTGAACCGGGGAAAACAATACAGTATCGTTCAAAATAATAGCAGTACAATGTGACTAACCAGAATAATCCAGGTTTTTAGTAGATTTTTTATTGCTACGTGGCAAACAAGTTACCAGTAGGTGCAGTAGATTCTCAGAAAACAAACAAGACCCAGCATTCATGATATTCACGCTCTTAAGGCTGTGCAATTGGGCAATTAGTTGAAAGGGGTGTGTTCAAAAAAAAAAGCAGTGTGGCATTCAATCACTGAGGTCATCAATTTAGTGAAAAAACAGGTGTGAATCAGGTGGCCCCCTGTTTAAGGATGAAGCCAGCACTTGTTGAACATGCATTTGAAAGCCTGAGGAAAATGGGTCGTTCAAGACATTGTTCAGAAGAACAGTGTACTTTGATTAAAAAGTTGATTGGAGAGGGGAAAAACTATAAAGAGGTGCAAAACATTATAGGCTGTTCAGCTAAAATGATCTCCAATGCCTTAAAATGGAGCAAAACCAGAGAGACGTGGAAGAAAACAGAAGCCAACCATCAAAATGGACGGAAGAATAACCAGAATGGCAAAGGCTCAGACAATAATCAGCTCCAGGATGATCAAAGACAGTCTGGAGTTTCCTGTAAGTACTGTGACAGTTAGAAGACATCTGTGTGAAGCTAATCTATTTTCAAGAATCCCCCGTAAAGTACCTATGTTAAAAAAAGGCCTGTGCAGAAGAGGTTACAATCTGCCAAAGAACACATCAACTGGCCTAAAGAGAAATGGAGGAACATTTTGTGGACTGATGAGTAAAATTGTTCTTTTTGGGTCCAAGGGCCACAGACACTTTGTGAGACGACCACCAAACTCTGAATTCAAGCCACAGTACACAGTGAAGACAGTGAAGCACGGTGGTGGAAAAATCATGATATAAGCATGTTTCTCCTACTATGGTGTTGGGCCTATTTATCACATACCAGGGATCAACGATCAGTTTGCATATGTCAAAATACTTGAAGAGGTCATGTTGCCTTATGCTGAAGAGGACATGTCCTTGAAATGGTTGTTTCAACAAGACAATGACCCCAAACACACTAGTAAACGAGCAAAGTCTTGGTTCCAAACCAACAAAATGAATGTTATGGAGTGGCCAGCACAATCCTTGGACCTTAATCCAATCGAGAACTTGTGGGGTGATCTCAATAATGCTGTTTCTGAAGCCAAACCAAGAAAATGTAAATGAATTGTGGAATGTTGTTAAAGAATCATGGAGTGGAATCACAGCTGAGAGGTGATGTGAAGCAGCTTTAAAAAACTGTGGTCATACAACTAATTATTAGTTTAGTGATTCACAGGAAGCAAAATCATAGAAACAACAACATTTGTACAAAATAGTTTTGAGTTTGTACAGTCAACGGCAGACACTGCTATTTTTTTTAACACACCCCTTTCAACTAATTGCCCAATTGCACAGACTTACGAGCTGCATATCATGAATCCTGGGTCTTGTTTGTTTTCTGAGAATCTACTGCACCTACTGGTACCTTGTTTGCCACGTAGCAATAAAAAAATATACTAAAAACCTGGATTATTCTGGTTAGTCACATTGTACTGCTATTATTTTGAACGATACTCTACATTTTCTGAGTCCAGAGTACTGAGAGTAACACACAGGAAGAGTCCACTTCTTGTACTGTACTCCATCTCGTGTGTGTAGGAACAAGAAAAAAAACTACTATAGTATCTGTAGGGGTCAGTTTGCACATTGTAGTAATTATCTGACCAATGAACATGAGGTAGCATTTTCAAAGTGATATATCAATTTCTTTGGCTAAAAATGAGCAATAAAGCATTTAAGCTGTTAAGAGCAGATAGAGGTTTAAAGTTATAAAATGTAAAGTTACCCAATTTTTACTGTTGTTATTTATGACTGGTGTAACTTACAAAATGTCACAACCTTTTTTTCTAGGATCAACACTAGATTCTACACCTTCCAAAAAGCACATACAACAGTTTGATGATTTTTTTTCCCATTCAAATTGTAATTTGTGGATTAATAAGGTGGAATTCGTTTTTTTGTTAAACTGAATATCGTGTAGGAATGTACCTTACAAATAACCTGCACTCGCCGTCCATTAATCCGGTCAGCCACAGATGTGATTTTCCATAAATCCGGTCTACTTTTTGGTTCTAGGAATTAAAAAAGAAAACCAAATATTTTCAAATTTACCAAAAGAACAAAATAAAAAAAAACACCTTCATTTCCCAGTCCCACAACTCAACACTAATGTGTGCAATGTGGGCAGGAGTCAAGGTTTTTTTTAAATTTGTATTTAATATATCAAATTATGTCTGCCAACATGCATACACTGCCATGTTGTATTCAGTTGTTGAACACTTGGTTGGTGTTCCGGTGAAAGTAGGCTACTCACTGTCTTCTTCTGTTCTCTTTGTAGTGTTGGAAGTCCACTCGCTCCAGTAGCCATGGCGCTCTTTACTATTTTTGCAGCGTACTTGAATGATATAAACTGTGCCTGGCTGAAGGTTCTGCAGTCTGAAGGACTCTACGTATTTAATTTCCCCAGGAGGTACCTAAAAGACATCAAGCACATCTTTTATTGATTCTGTCAACTAATAGTTTTAAAAGGACAAAGAGACAAAAGAAACAACGTGCAGCGTACAAAAAGGAGACTAAAGGACACTAATAGAAATCACATCATTTAAACATTTAAATTATATTTTAAACTGCAGCGGCACTTTCTTGTTGAATGCATACATTGAAAAAAACTATGGCGTAAGTAGCAGGTAGCAACAGTAAGGACACAAACATACTTACATAAGACCAACTATGAGATCCATGTGTGCAGAATCTGATCTGATAGGTTAGTTCCATATATGTTTTATCAATTGGATGTTTCCACTTTATGAGAAGGGAGCTGGGAAATATCTTCTCTGCTCTGACTTCGACATCTGATGGTGGGTTTGTTTTCACTGCATCAACCAATTCAACAAACAGTCAAGAGCACATGAGATGGTGATTAAACAATCATTTATTATTACTTGAGTCAGATTTCAGCAGTGAGAGCATTAAAACAAAGATAAAAAAAAAGTAGGGTTGTCAAATTTAACATAACACTTTAATGCAAAGTCCTTCTAACGCTATAAATGCCATTAGTGCGGGTTCTGATTTGACCCATATCCTCATAGGCACAGGGCTCAAAAGTGATCAACTGAGTAGAGACAGCCCTAATAAAAATGTTTTATACGAGACTAGATCAGAACAAGCAAACTAAAACTGCAACACTGTTCAAACCTTACTCACATATTCCAAACTTACTTACCAAACCTGCCAGCGTCTTCTGTCAGATGCTCAGACTCTTCTGTTCCGAGCTTGTTGCGTGCTTCTACCCAGATCTCCATTGTCAGGTGAACAGGGTATAAAGACATCTTCACTTCAGTACTGTTTTCTGCAGTTGATGCATTAAACTCTTCAACCCTGTGGACAGAAATAGTTTATTACCAAATTATAAGAATTCCATGAGGCCTAAACATCCATAACACCAATTTAAATAATTTCAAGTTCAGCGATCATTATGATTTATGTTGTTTTTGAATATTCCATTGTCACAGTCCTTGGTTTAGACTCCACAGGTTAAAGGGTACAAGTCTCTGCTTTGCATCTAAGGGCTGTGACATCTGAAGTGAAATGTTACCTTTAGTCTTGGTCAACAAGTGTCACTTAACCACACCGTAAAACCACCAGCTGATGAGCATCATATACACATTCTGAACTTGTGTGAGGAGGAGAAAGCGGAAGACCAGGGACAGCGTATGACAGCGTATGCTGGTTAAACGTGCTTTCTGTAGCTGGTGTCTGTTGTACAATTTCATTGAGCATGAGAATAAACATGAAATGGCACTAGCTGTAGACACTGTATGGTGATTAAGCTCAAACCCAAAATTAGCCTGCATCCTGCAGTAGTGTGTTAAAGTGGACTTAATGCAAATGATTTAAGGCAACTCTTCACTAAAGGTAAAGGCTCTTATGCGTGCATTTTTTTTAAATCATATTGTGTTATTTCATCTATTATTCCTTTATTTTCTTAGGTTTAAGTTGTCATATTATTTTAGTATTGTTAAAGTCATAATCTTGGTATTGTGACAACACTATCACCAAGCTTAATCGACCGGTCCTTCTAATCGATGGGATGACAATTCAAAGCTGTGGACAGGGGTTCAGCTTGCAAAGACAGTGCAGGACACATTGCAAAAAGTAGGCAAATGGATGGTCATTGCCGGAGTGATGTTGGCCGACGCTTGTCTTGGTGGGTCACAGCCTTTAACAGAAAAGGACCTCAGGCTTGTTCCAACTTGACTCTTTATATGTGAAGTGCATATGTTCAAGAGGCTGGACCGATTTTAATACACTCATTGTCAAGAAAGCACAAATAACAAGCCATGACAAACTTCAAATTACCAGTTCTCCATTCAAGCAACACAACTCTTTGACAATAACAAAGCACTGAACCAGTAAGACAAAAACATTTAAGTGTGTACTCACTGGATGACTCTAACAAACAATGTGTATTCTGTAGGGACTTCTGATGTTTGACGTCCTACTGCTTTCCACTCACACCTGATGGATGGCGAGATAGAAGATTTTTGCTGAACTGCTAAACAGGACAGATTCTCAGGCTTCTTTGGACGATCTGACGGTGGGACAAAGAAAACAGAAACTTCTTTTTAACACTCAGATGAGGGTGCAATGGGTTTGAATGAATATGTTCCTCTTGTAATTGTACTGTTTTCCTCAGGTTAGATTCTTTAACCACAAAAGCAAAACAGAACCTAAACAGTGGAAATGCTGTATAATCATCAGTCCTGTAATCAAATCTTAAAACAGGATGTAGGTTCTGCATTCTCTCATGCATATATAACACAGCCTGCATTAGTAGTTGACTTTGTGGTTTCTTTACCTTGTAACCACTGTCTGAAGTTAATTGTTGTCATAACTACCACCTAATAACTAATGCTAAGCTACAGTTGATTTTAAGACCACAAATACAGGGGGTGCCATACCAGCCTTTTTACCATGTGGGACTCCTGTCCAAAGAAGAAAATTCTTAAAAAAAAATAAAATAAAAAAATGAAAAACTTACAGCCTTTTGTAAGGTAGATCCCATGAATAAATCTGCCTTCATTCATGACAACTTTGGCAGACTTTTTCTTGCATAAGCAAAACAACCATTCAGATTTTTCATTTGTGATGGGGATGGTGACGCTAAGAGCTGAATTGTTCGTCTTGGTGTACCACTCTTTGGGCAGAGTAGTTTTAGACAGATTCCAGTAGAGGTCATCAGGTGAAACTTCAGATGTGTTGCGGATCATACATGTAGCCGTGAAAGTGGTTCCAATCTCAATCACTGGAGACTGCGGGTCTATCATCAAATGGTTGACATTCTCTGAAGACCAAGACAACAAAATGCTGTAACTTAACATTCAGATTATAACCAACTAAATCACTTCTGAGTAGTGTGCTTACATCAGCATCAACAGTTTTATACATATCCCTGGGACTGCTGAGCCAGCAAATTACCCACAGTTCCTCCTGTGGTTTAAGCAATCAACACGAAACCAGTAGGAATATCTGCTGTTTTTGATAAGATGCAACTAAGATGCATTTTTTAACTCAACTTATACTGTTTTGGTTACAGACACAAAGCTGATTTTTACCAAGTTTTAAATAAATATCAGCACATAGCAAGCTGTGGGCATTACCACTGATCAAGTACATAGAACTCACTTGAAATATTGACACCAGCAACTACTGAACACACACACGAAAGACGGACAAAGCATTACTGGCTCTGGAGACTGCTCCAGTGAGCAAGACAAGACAAGACACACCAGCCTCATTAAAAACACTAGGGCAAATCTTGGTACTATAAACAAACCATGGTACATTTTCTGACTATTATACTGTATTCACACAACACTGGCAGAATGGGAAAAATATGTTATGTGCAAGAATATTTTGATTGTGATTAGCCGTAGTCACTCCAGATAAATTAGGTACTCTGGTTGTGTTATATGTAGTAGTGTTAATAGCAGTTTTATTAGGAAACAAACAAACGAGTAGATCGTATGGAGAAGGTCGTTCAGGAAGATGGATGGAAGTTGGACTTGCTTGCATATATCTGCTTGCAGGCATTTAATCTCAGGAGTCTTTAACACCGACGTGAATACATAGGACTCCCAACCTGTTGGTCAGAACTGAAGAAGGCTTTCAGATAAAAGCTGAAACTACTTTAAGACTCTCAAGCAAGTCCAGTTTCTATTCAAACGAATGTTTTGAAATTGCCAACAGTAGCAGATCTGTCTTATACAGCCATTGCCTTGAAAATACTTAACACATTATAATACTGGAGTAGCTGGAGAAGGTCGGGAAAGAGAAGAGTATATTTAAACACAGTGAAAACCAGAAAAGGCAAAAGTGGCCCTACACAATATTTTCAGGTCTTATAAGTAATTCTGCTGACAGTTGGTGACAGCAATGTACAAAAACAAAATTATGTATGTATGTATGTATATATATATATATATATATATATATAAAAACACACACACAATCGAGATTTTATGATGTGAAATTTTTACTTTAGCAAATGTTTAACAATACATAAAGTGTATTGCTGAGAAGAACAGAATAGCTACATAACTTTGTTTTCTGCACAGTTCTACCCTAAACAAGTACGTAGAAGAAACGTAATTAGATTAAAGCATTTAAATGGAGAGCTGCCGAAGTGTTCATGGTTATGTGTCCACATCAGGACAGCAACAAGACATTTAACATCCAGAGAGCAATACACACATCTGTTTTGGAACTGGCATAGACCCTGGTCCTTAAGAGTTACTAACTTTGCTTGTTTTCCCACTATTCCTGCACTTCCTGATGTGCAGCATCTGGATCAGGTGTGTTTAGTCAATCAGAAATGAAACGGTACCAGCTTAGATAAGACATAGTGAATTAGTGTCGCCCAGCTCCTGACTGATAGCAATGAGTAGGAAAACAAGCAGGAGAGTAATGTTAGAGCTCAATCACCAGGATTGCTAGTCTTGATTTAACGTGTACTGACCACATATAGCAGGTAAGGCGAGGCAAGACAACACCACCAGCCGGATCACACCCCTAGGCACCATTATGACGATGGTAAGCTAGGAACATAATAATATTAGGTCAGACATGGAAGGGTGAGTTCTGTCTACAGCACTAAACACAAACTTTAACTTAACAGTAAGATAACTTCATCATAGCCCTGTTTTGAATGTTATGATTGCGCAGCTTAGTAGCACAATTTTACCGATGACTACTAAACAAGATGAGAACTGATTATGTTAGCTAGCAGTGGCTAATAATAACTTTTTCGTACGAATGTAGTCACCGCGTTGCGAATTTCTAAATCGCCGTTGGTAATGCTAGCTCACATTGCCACCCTTCAAATCGCCATATTGTTTCCGCAGTCAAATAAAATGTGGGTTTTACTCACCTAACTTACGTCAAGTATGGTCGCTATATACGTCTTTCTAGATTTATATCATCGTTCTTCAACGGCTGCAGTTTATTTGTGAGATAAGGTCAATAACTTCTTGCATTAATCGGTACTGTCACGTCCGTGCCTGTGGTTCCAGAGTAGCACCGCCCACTTCCCGTCAACAGAACGCGTGTCGCAACATTTCCTGATGCTGCGCAATCATTGTACGATCCCACAACATCGCGATGGACCCAAGAATACTTTATATTGCGTTTCCTACCTGCGTCGATGTTGTGAGGATCAGCGTAAATGTGCAGGAACGCAGTGCTTTTTGCTGATGGGTGAAAGAAACTGTTTGTCAATTACTTTCGACAAATCGGAGTTAGCCGATTTCATTGTATCGTTTTACAAGTCCTGCCCTGTTGTTTTCCAGTATGTCTCCACCCTTCACGTCCACAGAATGCACGAGTGCTTAAAGCTTCCTGCAAACTAGACGCCTTCCCAAAACAAAGAAAATGGGAACATTGAACAGGATTTGAATTACACAATTGTCAGTGAATCAGCAGTTGATGGTAATCGCCAAAAAAATTCTTGCTAAAGGAAGCTGCGATATTGCTTTTATTCTGAAGTGGAGTTTGAATAGGAAAGCAAAGAGGCTGAAAAGTACTACAACCATTGCAAAATATGTTAAAAATTATATAGAAAAACAAGACTTCTGATCAAGAGTTCTGATCATATAATTGTCTGTAGTTAAATTCAGAAGACCTTTTTTTTTTTTTTTTAATTTTGAACATCTCCAGTACAGGATACATATTTTTCCTACATACTCTCACTGAATAACGGATTTACTTCACTTGAGTTGTCTTTCATATCAGATATTTCAGTTGCAGTTATGTGTTCTGCAGCCAAGGGCTCATGAATAATTATACATTTCAGTGTATTATTTGTCAAAAAGGAAAAAAAGTCAAATATTTGAGAATATCTGAAGCGATCATCACCAATATCTCCAGTTAAAGTGTCAAAAATTGCACTAAGCAGTCAATGTAGTAAATTTGCCAGTTGTCATATTACATAATTTTCTATATCATCACTATTCATTATTCATCCAGCCTTAGTTCCATGGCATGCAACTTTCTGCCCCTCCCTTCCTCCCTGTTAACTCCCCCAGCTTTTCTACCACTTCAGCCACCTGACTCCAGTCCTCCCATCTTCACACCTGAGCCTCATCCTCCACATTCACCCCCAAACTACACAGTGGATATAGACAAGAACAGTGGCCAATTTAATTTAGTTCTTCTCGACTAAAAATTACAAAATACTTTAACCTCAAAATAAAAAAGACCTCTACAAGTTATCAAAAATATAAAACTGAAAATAATTGATTGCATAAATAATCACTAACGATGGTGAAATAAAGACCTAATTAGGTGTCAAATCTTCTCAGCCAGTTGTTTCCCCAAAAGTTTGTTTTGGAAGACAGACCCCAGGAGAGGCCAGGGAGGAGGAAAAAGTAAACATTGCTCACAGATTATTAAACCGTCTGAACAAATTACTTTATTTCGTAATTTGTGCTCTTGAGTTAGGAAACTGAGAGCACAAATTAAGTAATTTTATTGACATGGTTTAGTAATACAGTCACACAATTGACTTCTTTTCCCTCACTGGCCTTTTTGTCTCCTCTCTGTTTGCTCCCGGGCTCAATTGAATCGTCGTTTAAGCTCCGGACAACTCATGGGCAAATATTGTGCAGCACAAATATTATGGAGGAGCAGGTCTTTTAGGTACAAGTGGCATAAATTAAAAGAAGAGAAAATCAGATATATCCCCTTAAATCGCAATTTTACTTGACCCAATTTTTGTCTTAAGAAAAAAGTTTAAAATAAATAAACTAGACAAAAGAGGGTTCATATTTTTTCTGGTTTCTACTGTGTATATGGTATTTCTCCATAAGAATGGCCATATTTATCATATTAAAAACAGATGAGAAATTATAAAATTGTATGCGAGATGTCAAAGGATATGAAGAATTGTAATAACCAGTTGTTTATATCTGTAGCTGTACATCTTGTTTTTATGAGGAAATATATCAATACAATATATTTAAACCGATAAAACATATTTTATGTCTTTATTGATCACAGCCATTAAACAGAGCCAGAAAGCTTTGACTATATTAGCTGTGTCTCTCTAATACCTGCACCAAAAGAAGAAATGGAGGCAGAGAGGCAACACCATGGATCTGACAGCAGGAGGAGATGGAGGTTGATTTTTACATATTGATTAAAGGAAAATGTATGAGTAAGTTTAACCATTAAGTAGGTATATCCATGACAATGTGTTATAACTATTCAGTCTGTCATTATTATATTTGATTCTATGAAAGTTAAAATGATTATGTTGTAAAGAATCAAGAAAGTGGTTAAAAGGACTTAAAATGTATCGTGTAATCAGTCTTTACCCTGTTGCTGTACTGTATGTGAATCGTGCTGTAATGAGGAAGTATCAATGAGGCCATGCAGAGAGACAGCTGGAGAAAAAGGGAAGTAGCTTGAATAAAATAGAATGGGGATGATAGAAATAATAATCTGTGGTGCATGAATAGTGCAACTTCATAAGAGACATGAAGTTGCTAGGATTAGATAGTTTTATATTTGTATAGTTATGAGTGTCAAAATGTAAATTTGGCATTATGAAGTAAAAAAAACATAGTTTTTTGTTAGTCATGCATCTTATAACTCCCTATGGACACTGTGTCAGTCTGCACCATGTAAAGTGCATCGAGACCAGCAGAAGAAATCCCACAATCTGTCTGACCTGGTGAGACGGCAATGGCCAGTTAGTCCTCCAGATCAGGATATGACATTTCAGTACAAAGAAGGCAACAAGGGGCTGCTCCATGCAAAAACTACAGATTTTAATGGTTTCTATTAAAATCTTGCAACTAGTGTTGAAAAGTAAAATGTCAGTTAGATGAAGTCATCTAGCAAAATGAAAGGAAAATATTTGTGTTGAAATGTGAAATTCTTGTACATTTCCCATAAAATTGACTCTTGAGGAGGAGGAGGGGGGGGGGTCAAATTATGGTTACTGGTCGGCTCCCTGCATTAATGGACTAAATATGGATTGGGAAAATGAAACAGCAGCTCTCTGTACTAGCACTGCTAAAAACCAATGTTTATCCTTTATTCACAAATATCTGAACATAATTCATTAACATGTGTTATTTATCCTAAGACATTGACTCAAACTGTGGCAGTTCAATCATGTCACTTGCTTTACATAATTCAAAGGACACTAATGATTTTGTATGAGTAACAACCATTAGAAATACTTTGTGCCACTCATTGTTTGTACCTGTTACAGTGCAACATACAGTCTTGGCCCTGCAGGCGTGTGCAGAAAAACTCGTGTATGTTGCAGAATCAGGTCTAACAATAAAACTGAAACAAAAAAAGTTACATCATCAGCAGAATCTTGCAATTGTGATGTTTATTGTTTCAGGAATGCACTTTTTAAATCAATATATAAAGCCTTCATGCAAAGATGTCAGTGATTCTGCTCCCAGCTTTTCAGTTCTTCTTTTAACAATGAGAATCAGTCTAACACTTATTCTAATAATCTAATCCCAACATTTGTTAAACAAAGTTTATTTGACTTCAAATAATCCAGCTAATATAGAAGTAGTTCATTTTACTTGAAAATAAATATGCCCAATAAGGCATTTCAACAAGTCCCCCACATGAAAAAATGAAGTACGGTTACTGCCTTCCAAAATGAGCTGAACCCATTCATCATGGTGTATCATTTCAAATCTGTTGACAGAAAATGACTGTGTTTGCCCCAACTACTTTAGATTTCTTAAGGTGTAAATACAAAAATGACTTGGTAGGACACAGAAAACTAACCAAACTATCTCAGAAGGCTTAGTTCAAACTGTATGGTCCATAGCTTTACAACTAAGCTGTTTTTTCATCTCGAGGAGACGTGTCTTTGATTGGGAAAAATAAATTGTGTAAAGGAGGAAGTTTCTTGTGTGCAGTAGTAAGTGTCTTGTAAGTGGAATTCATAAATATGAGAAAAGCTTAACCATGTTTGGTCAAACAAGACGAGCCTTTCTACCAGAAGCTATCACTCGTGACATAGTAGAACCATGAGTGGCATTTCAATGCACAGAAATAGCTACATGTGCATGCAGGGAACTTTTTACTAATGATAAGATGTTTTGATGAACTCTTGCTCGTGTTGTTTCAGGGCCTCCATCTTTACTTGCTTCATTGTTTATAACAAAAGGTTACGATAACATTTCATCTGTAAGGGTGTAAGCTGGGAGCGTCGGGTGGGAGATTAAACCTTCCTTTACCCAGATCGGTAGAGGGCTCTATAGATTGTTGAGCTCCAAAAGAGTTTGGTCCAAAACCTGGTGCATCTCCAGGTTCTCTTCTTTGGCTTGGGCCACTTTCTCTACAAAACGAAACAAAGTCACAAGTGAGCTTCCAAATGTCCAGTTTAGAACTGAAGATGCAGAAAATCCAGATCATGCAGGTTTTTTAAAGTGATGAATCACTACATCTAGTAACAACTAAGGGAGCAATAAAGAAACAAAAACATACTTGAAATGATGGAATTGCAACATCTAGTGGCCAAAGTGAGACATAGATCATTAAATACAAATGATAATTATGTGAAGGTTATCTAATAAATCGCTTTTCATTATACCACCCCTGTATTTATTATTTGATGTATGACATTTATTGTTCAGTTTCTCAATTTATATTTGTCTTCATTCAATGTGCATTTATTAACAAGTTATTTTATTATCAGATATATTCATTTGTTATATTATGTCCGGTCGTAATTATTTAAGAGGTATTTTTATAATTTGTTGATTTATTTAAAGTAAAAGTGTATTATTTGAAGATGTACACATAATTTGTTATTTGAATACTTAAGATTTTGCTTATTAGTTGTGGTCTTTTATTTGTTTAATCTGGCATAAAAAAAATCTTCTGTTACCATGAAAGGGTTTGCTAAAAGGACAGACTTGAAGCTCAATCAATAATAAAAGCCCCAAAACACCACAACCCCGCTTTAAAAATGATATTAGGTGGTACTTAATATAGTGGGGTTGGTGAACGATTAGACCAAACTATGATGACACGCTGTGCTGAAATATCCCAAAAACAAAATAAAATGTGTAAAAGATGGCAGCCAGTATGAGGACGAGATGATGACCACACACAATATTTGTACTGCAGAAAGTTTACTGGCTTCCATAAGGGAGCTATAAAAGCCATAACAAGCCTGACCTGTATCCCACTACAGCCAACTGGGTGCATAGTAGTGACCCCCCAGAAAATGCACTAATTGACAATGAGAAAGAGTTGTAAGACCCTGAACCCCAGCAGATTAATCAAGCACAGAATGAATACTCCAAAAAGTTCATGTTTTAAATATTACCAACAATTCCTCACAAAGCTCTACCTGCTGCTTCACCTTTTTGTTTACAACTAGTTATTGTGTACTACAAGGCAGGTATTTGTTCTAATGTTCTGTTTCTAAATGTTAATTAGAGGAAGTGAATGGAAGAAAAAGAAGGCCAGACTGGAGGGAGACAGAAAAGTCAAGAGAGCTTTAATCCATTTATTACAGGGCAGAGGGAAACAGGTAGACATGAATATTTTAATAAAGAGAGGACATGAACTCAATGAACTGGAGGACACACAGCAGTGACCGGGTGAGCAGTAACTTAGCCTCCTGTAAAAAGAACATTGCTGTGTGACACAGAGTCCACATTAGATCACAGTGGGCTAGAACAGAGCAGCAAGTGGGAAGATCTGTGACAGGAAGGAGCAGCAGAGAAGAAGTCAGAAAGCATCTACAGTGTGGTCATGTCGTTGAGGGCCAGGTCCAGCTCCTCACTGAGAGCTTTGCCCTTCAGCTTTTGAGCATACACTTCATCTGGAGAAGGACACATGGACAGACAGGCAAATGGAGACAAGGGCCAAGCAGACAGACACACAGAGTGGAAACGGGAAAAAAGAAAAAAGACAGTATTGAAACAGGTTACCTTGAAACCGTAACCGTCCGATTCACACGTGTTAATGTCATCATTAACAGCTGGAGACAACAACTTTTAACCTGAAGCTCATTCAGCCAAAGGATGCAAGCTCAGCTCTCTATAGACCGAACTCAAACACACACAAACTAAACCCATGATGCAGTGCTACTAAAGAAAATACCACAAGAACACAAGACAGATACAAGAGCATCAGCCTAACTCGGCCTTTTCTCTGCTCGAATTGTTAATGTCCCCATTGTTCAAAATTGCACACTCAGGAAGTCAAGATGAAAGTCTACACTTTCTGTAAACTGTCACGACTTTTCTAAGTTAATGACTCACAAGTTTCAAGATATCCGGACATTTCAACACTAACCAAGTCTTAGTGTAACTCACAACATTTCTTGTTAAGGCAACCAAGTCATTCTACTGGATCTAGTATTTGGGAGAATAACATTACATTGAAGTACTTAAAAAAAAGTTTTAGAAGCATTATTAGCAAAATGGGTGTTTTAAAACTATGCTTTTTTTAAAAAAAAATACTGACCTGTTGCCAATTAACCTAATTAGTTGTTAAATTCTCATTTTCATTCTTCATTTTTCATTTGTCGCAATTACTTTCCCAGCCTTTTGTTGCCCCTCTTCCAACTTTTTTGAGATGTGTTGCTGCCATCAAATCAAAATGACCCAATGAGGTAGGTGATATAATGTTGGACAAAGTGGCTAATTTTAAACTTTTAAAGGAGAATTTTACACGACTGCAGTTCATATTGTGATAAAGTAATGTTAGATTGAAAAAGGGTGAGTTGCTATTCAAGTTCACACATGCTCCAGCTGGTTGTTGTGCTGGGCCTGTTTCAGACATCTGAAAGCTGCTTTTAGATTTTATATCTGTATTTTAAAGGCTAGTTGTTTACTTTTTACTCTTTTATACTTTCTTTAACTTAACAACTGAGAAAAGGGTTAAGAACCGTGCAGTGAGATCAAAAACCTGGGGGTCACATCACGTAAAAAATCCCCATGCATGCCTTGGAATGTCATACACACATCCCCCTATAAGTGTTGCAGTGCTATGATTCTGTCACTGGGTTAATTCAGTTTTGTTTAGAGCATACACTAACTCCAAGTTAGGCTGGATAACCAGGAAAATAAAAGAAATCCAAGGAAAACTAATTGAGTTAGTTGATTTGGTTTTTCCAATCATTAATGTTATCAGTCAGATATGCAGCAAACAGCAACGCTGTCAAATCACTTCCAACAGTACAACCAGCATTAGTGCAGCTGTTTGTTGCTTTAATTTCAACAAATGCAGAGACTTCAGGTGAGTTATACCTTCCAAATCATCAATGGTCTTCTCTAGCTTGGCCACAGACCTCTCTGCAAACTCTGCACGGGTCTCAGCCTAGAAGACAAACACCAACACATTATGTGTTGTACACACTCCATTTTTCAACTCTCTCTATAGAGAGAAAAACACAGAAAAGAAGATCAGTGACATGTGAAATGAAAAAAAAAAAAAAATCCTACCTCTTTCAGCTTGTCAGTAAGAACTTTAATTTCTTCTTCATATTTGTCCTCCTTTTGTGAATACTGTAATTTAAACATACCCCATGTTAACAAAGCACAATCCAATACATGTACAGTATTAACAGCTACAAGCAGACAGACTTCACACTTTAAACTCACTTCTTTGCTGATATATAAAGTAAAATGAGCCAATACTGGAAAGTTTTGAATGAAATTATAATATCCAAAAGACACACATCTGTTAACATGGTGCAAAGTCATATAAAGCACTGAATGGACATTAGCTCCTATGACATTGTGTGTTTGAGTCTGTTTACTGACTGACTGGCCAGTTCCGAGCTCTCACTGTACTGTACCTTCTCAGCCTGGGCTTCCAGTGACTTCAAGTTGTTGGTGACATTTTTCAACTCTTCTTCAAGATCACCTGATTTACTAAGTAACGTAAGAAAGACGAAAAGCAAGAGAAGGACAAGCAGTAATTTGGAAGGTAGGATAATAGAAAAGCTCCAGCCCTGACAGTATCTGAGGATCATTACGTCTCTTTCATAAATATTTTCTGTCTCACTCAGAGAAAGATGATGGATATCACACACATCCAACTCTGAGTAAGATAGCAAACAAAGATTTTTATCAAGATGTCAGGGTGTGTTTGAAGAGAAAATACAGGTAGGTTTGTCATGAATCTAACTTGGATGGATGCTGATGAGTCTGTTGTTATTGTTATTTTTGTCACCACTTCCTTAATCCATTATATTCACATGCTTATTTACTTTATTTGAAAGCAAATTATTATTTATGTTATTTATCTTATTTTGTTTTTAGTTGTATTTCAGTAGTTTGTATTTGTGTATTTGTCTATGTGGTTTCTCCTTGGTGGGGTTGAGGTGCTTTTCCTTTCTTTTCTACTTTTCCTGCAGCGAACAGCTGTAACAAAGCAACATCCCTACGGGATCAATAACATTCTTTGAATTGAACTGATTTGAAAACACAAGGCACAAATAGTTTCATTTTTAAAAAAGGCTCAGCACCCACCATCTGTGGTGACTGGGGGATCTATCACTGATCTCTGGTAATGACACGGCGATATCACAATATGTAATATAACCCAAACCTTGTTACCACATGTCTATCATTTTATTCTTTAACTAACTTATCTTATTTAAATATGTTATCCTATATCTTAGCTTGTAGGAAACTCTGCTCACTAAAGCTCGATACAAAACAAAAATACTGAATAAAACAAAAATAAGAGTTTGTTTTTTCAAGAAATGACACTTATTTAAAAAAAAAAAGAATTAAACAATATGCAGTTGAGAGAAACTCTGTTGGATCTGTGCACTGTAGTTCGAATCCACCAGCCAGTTGCGGCCTTTCTGTGTGGAGTTTGCATGTTCTCCCCGTGCTTGTGTGTGTTTCCTCAGGGTTCTCCAGTTTCCTCCCACAGTCCAAAGACATGCACATTAGCTCAAATGGTGACTCTAAACTGCCTGTACATGTACATGTGAATGTGAGTGTGACTGGTTGTCTGTCTGTGTTGGCCCTGAGATAGACGGGCAACCTGTCCAGAGTGTACCCCAGCCCTCATCAAGAGGCTCGAGCCTCCTGTGGCCCTGAACAAGATAAGTGGTGAATATAATGGATGGATGGATCTTTAACAGTGTCCTTTCATTGTCCATTTGATTTCAGAGAAGAAAGACAATTGTTGATGAAGTTTTGATAGACTGCATGTAAAGTCACATTCAATTATTACAGTGTCATCTTAGCAATAATCTGTTAAGCATTTGTGCCCTTTGTTTTTACCATGCAGGCTACAAATACTACAGGAGCAATTTGATGAAACTGATGGACACTGTTTGTCACTACATGCACCAATAACACTTCTGTCTGAAATGTCATTCAGTAGGAAAATAATGTGGTGGACAGCAGACAATAGCCTTTTTGCCATCCAGGAGGGATGTCCCCCAGGTGTGTGACATCAGATGAAAACTAACAATTGAATACCTGTCTGTCAGCTCCAGTACAATGTCCTCAGCTTGATTCTGACTGTGGATCATTGTTGGACTGTTGTCTTTCTCACATTTGTTGTCTGCATTTCAATGAAGGATGATTTTATTATTTATTTATTTTTTTGTCTTTTTATAGGATGTGGTGACAAGAAAACAATGTACTGTAGAATATCATCAGACTTATCTTTTAAGTACTTGGGGAACATGCTTGATGTCACAGAATAAGTGCAGGTTAGACCGAAAACAGAAAGAGGGTTGAGAGGCTGCAGGTCAGAGAAGCAAAAGGCAACAGGTCACCATTTGACCTCGGTGGAGTTTGCACATTTAGTACCTCTTCCTCTCCGCACATCATGGACTTCAAATTCTGGTCCATTAGTCTGAGCTCCTCCTCCAGCTCCCTCACTCGCCTGCAGGTGTTAGTCCAGGAGGTCGGGAGTGAGGAGCGGGCAGTGGGCAGGGCAGCCATCAAACAATACCCATACGGGCGGTGATGGTGGTGTATTCAGGCATGCATTACATAAAAACACACAAAGAACACAAAACACACATCCAGGTCTCTGTGTGATTAGCGCATTCGTTGGGTCCTGCATTTAGTTATTCACGCATAACTATATGATAGAGTCCCAAAAATACTTTGCATTGGTGCTGAAATTATTTTGTGAATTATCAGCAAATTAGTTTATCAACAGAAAATAGCTTGACAATCTTTAGCACTACTTTACTGTGTAGGTCAGTGTTGAAGCAAAAATTGAAAACTTAGGTTTCAGCATCGCAAAGTTGCCGTCAAGAGAATTATTACAACTCATAAGTCTATGCAACACTTACAGTTCCCAATACTATTCCTTTATAATAATATGGAAATGTAAGTGACTGTCTAAGATTTCATGGTGTCGTAGTAGTGATCACACGACCTCTGCTATGACAACATGAATAATGAACGGTGGCTCGGTGTGAGTTTTCAAGGTGCAGGTGTTGACTTACGCCTCTGCCACTTCAGCACGCTCCTCTGAGCGCTCCAAATCCCCCTCCAGGATCACCAATTTACGAGCAACCTGCAGACATTCAGTGCTTATTTAACTGCATATTCCTCTGTTTAGAGACAACATTTCATTACTGCACATACAGTATTTTACCACTTGTGTATAGCACTAAGGGACAAGTCATTGTGTTGCAAGCCCCACATAAGTCTCACATTGTTACATTTACATTTACATTTAGTCATTTAGCAGACGCTTTTATCCAAAACGACTTACAAGTGAGGTACAAGGCAGCAACAATCTAAGTCAAGGAGAAAACATCAAAGCAAAGTCCTATCAGAAAAGTGTTCACAGTTCACGAGATGCAGGTGCAAAAAGGGGCAGAAAGGAATAAAAAATAAATAGATTTAAGTGTTAAACAGAGGAACAATTACTATAATACATTTACCAAAAAAAATTACTATTTTGAATTAATTTTATGTAAAATTAATACCACTTTGTGTCTTATACCCATAGCACATAATGTTTCAGCTAAATGTTTTACATGTTTTTGGTGACTACAGTAGAGTTCTTCCATGTCAGTGTAATAATCTCATCAGTTGCCTATTTGCTGGTCTGCAGTGACAAACCACTTTTTACTTCTGGCTTTTCCATAAAAAAACCAAAGAGTGTTTAGCATGATGGTGTGTTGAGTCCCCCACCTCTTCATATTTGCGGTCAGCCTCCTCAGCGATGTGTTTAGCCTCCTTTAGCTGCATCTCCTGGAGCTCCATTTTCTCCTCGTCTTTTGTTGCTCTGTTCTCTATGACCTTCATTCCTCTGAATAACAGGATGACAAGACAATGATAGAAGTTCTCTTGTCACTCAGTCACAAATCAGTGTAAATGTATGATTATATTTCACACGTTTTTATGATCGCGTGAAAACAAAGAGCTCTTTGTCACTTCATTAGCCTAATTGTAAAGAGTATGATTTCTTCTTTAGCAGTAATGAACCATGATTATGGCAGTGATGTAGTGATGTCATGAGTGTTATCTTACAACCCCTCTGATGACTTTTTAATGGGTATATGGTTCTAAGTATCTCAAACTGATGTATATGATGTGTTGATAATTCCATAAATACAGGCTTGATGGTTAATACATGTTAATTTATGTAAGAATGATTGATTGGGTCAAAAATCATTAATAGATGCTTAAGTTTATTACTGTTTGTATTTAATGTGCCAGGCTAACTGGGCTGACGGGGTTTGAGCTTCAGGGTAAAATCAGGTCAAAGTCATTTATAGCAAAACCAAGTCCCAAAACCATCAGAAGGCAGAATTGCACCTCTTCTTTTGATGGAAATATATCAAAATAGGAAGACAAACCGTTGTTTTTGTTTTAGGCAAAAGTAAAGGACTTTCCATTGAATTTACAGTAAAAGCATAGATGAGACAGCTCAAGTTAGATTGACAAATGGAAACTTTCAGACTGACAGATGAAGCTGTGATGTAAATGGAAGATTTCTTGATGATTGGGAAATAATCTGATACATTAGAAAGTTCATTAATGCAAAACTGTGCATTTTGTTTCAGTCCTATTTTGGAATCTGACTTATTTATTGTATGTTATTTTTGTTTGCATTATAAAGTAACATCACTTTGATTTTTGACTGTTTATTGCAAAATTGTCCTAGGCCAGTACTTGTACAATGTGAGAGGAAAACCCGATCAGCACCTACCACTATTCCAGCAATTTTGTTTTGTTCAATGACTGACATAGATAGGAGACAATAAATAGAGAGTTTTAGTTTTTGAACACAGTTGGGATTCTACATGAAAACACATGAAATTCTTCACCTCTCACTCTCATCTGCAGCTTTCTCAGCCTCTTCCAGCTTCTGCAGCGCAGTAGCCAGCCTCTCTTGAGCTCGGTCTAACTCCTCCTCTACCAGCTGGATACGCCTGTTTAGTGATGCCACTTCTGCCTCAGCCTGTAAAGACACACACACACACACACACACACACACACACACACACACACACACACACAGAGAGAGAGAGAGAGAGAGAGAGAGAGAAGTCTTGTTAAAACTTCATACATTGCGGGCAACTACAGAATAAAATGTATTGTGTAAACGGTTTTGGCTCCGTGTGTCCATTGTTTTTCAATTTCCATGCTTTCGATGTTTAATTGCTGATTAATTGCTATAGTTTCGCTAGTTTCACTGAGTGGATATTACCCTTTCTCTCGCCTCCCTCTCCATGTCCGCCTCCGACTGCATAAGTTCGGCTCGGTCCTCCGCCTCGTACGCCACTTGCTGCAATGTCTGGATTTTCTTTCTCACCGCGTCAATGGACGTGAAAGTCGTCATGCTGAAAAGACTTAACTCCGATTCTCCCTTTCTTCCAGGCGACACTGCGTTGCCGTGGCAACCTTTGTCAATTGTCCTCATTTACGTAGTTTTTTTCCGGTTACGTTTTCAAAATAAAGTGATTATTGATGCGGCTCTTATTTTGACTCCTACCTTTTTATTTCTTAATTTGTCCTCTCGAAAGACAAACCCCTCAAATTAATAATGTCAGCTAAAATTCCTAGATTCTTCACATGAGTTAGGCTTCTTAGTTCTGCCCTTCATATTTGCATCCACATCGTAGACGTGAAGAATATGACAGTGAAGGTGGGACATTAGTGGAGGACACTGAGGTCATGTCCTTATGTCCACTGGTTGTTTAGTAACTTGGGAAAATACCAGAAGGCTATATATTCCATTTAGGTAGATAAAGATATTTACATGTCATACTTGTCCTGAGGAGGGCGTTCAAGAGAAAACCAAAAGCAAATATTTGTAAGCAGTGGAAGCATAAACGAAATCCTGCATTGCAACATTTCTTTTGCATCTTTGGAGGGACAGGACGGTATCCTGTCAGGACAAATTAAGTTCTCTCTTACTCTTTTACTGCTGTTCATTGGGATAAGGAGCTTGTGATCCACTGATGCTGCTGGCCATTGAATAAGACAGTATTTACATCACATTTATTTGTGGACAAAAATGTAACATGTTGCATCACAGTTTCTTTTAATCCAAGTTTGCTTTGATTTGAGCCATTGAGTAAGTTTCAGTTTTTCTTAAGGAAATGTACACTAGCTCACTAGTGTATGTTCATTAGTGTTCAGTGATGTACTAGTGTTCAGCAGTACTTAGTAGTATCCATATCCCAGTGTATACTACACACCCTAACCCCTGTGGGTTAGAATAGTTTGATTTGCCTAAAGGTGATGACAGGCTTAATAATATGTTGATAAAATTTGATACTCGACATACGCAGTTTGTGCTGCTGCTGTCAGCTGCTGCTCTAATGGTGACACTTATCTAGCACAACCAACTTTAAATTGTACACCTGAAGGTCAACATTAAAATGGGTATGACTATTTTTAGTTTGACTGGCAGTAACAAATTGGGGTGTGCACAAGCATTTAAAACAGGAGAAGCTACTGTACGTTTTCTCACTGCTGTTTTTTTAGCACTAAAGATGGAACTTAACCAAAAGTACAACTTTACACTAATTCAAACAACCTGGTGCTAGTTTAACACTAGAAGAAAACAGTTGAGATAGTTTGTGGATAGATGAAAAGATCATGTGAATCGATATGTCAATACGACACTTAATCGACTAATGTGATTTTGATATGCAGTGATGTGACCCCTGATATCAGCTTTCTACACTTACATCTGCTGCCTTTTTCTCTGCCTGCTCAAGCTTCTCCTGGGCATCCTTCAGTGACTCTGAGTATTTGTCCAGCTCATCCTCCACACCTTTCAGCTTCTTCTGCAGACCCAGCAGCTCCTCTTCCAACTACAAGCCAAATTCACAAACACACAGATAGAAACAGAACATGTCAGAATGTTGGAAAGCTTGTCTTTGAAATAACCATAATGGAAATTGAAGTTGTTTAGGATAAAACTAACTGGGACTCTTTTTCCAAACTATGGTTCTGAGCAAGGCATCTCAACAAACTACATTAAGCATCAAAAACAAATGAGGCCTCTTTAAGCAGAATATATTGACAGTAAACAAGACCAGTCACAACCTTTAATGGTCCAACACAACCCTTTTATAGAAATCCGTTAGTAACTGAATGTTGTAGGTGACTGAACTGATCTGAAATGAGTTTACAAGTAGTGAATCTGTGTTAAATAAAGTCTGACTGACAACCCATGAAAAACTTTCTTAATTTACAAGAAAGATTTTTCTCTGTGATCCAGCTGAGTTGCCCTCATCAGAAGCAGAAACCACCTCAGATCACAGAAAGAAAGTTTTCTTGCTTAAAAAATGTTTCATTTGTTTGGGCAACGAGACCCATTGTCTTTTTTAACAATCAGCCCTCTTTGACCACCGTCACTATCAAACGTCCAACAATTACACTATCTATGGTGAATGGGGTAGGGGCCGCTTATATAGCACTTTTATCCAAAGCGCTTTACAGTGTTGCTTCTCATTCACCCATTCACACACACACACACACACGGCAGTGGCTGCCATGCAAGGTGCTCACCTGACCAACCAGGAGCAACTTGGGGTTCAGTGTCTTGCCTAAGGACACTTTGACACATAGCCAGGACTGGGGACTGTGGTCTGTCGACAGCTGCCTTACCAACAGAGCTACATCTGTATTGGTAATTAATTAATTTAACTAATAATAATATCCACAGGATCATTCTTTTCTGGTTTTGGTTCTGGCTTTTCACCTTCTAACTGTTTTTCATTTGCAACATAAAATATCAACATAATGAGATTGCTGAGCATTTCCATTTTATGAGATTTTGTTATATTAGAAGACGACTTTCCATTTTAGACTTAGGGCTTATCTAGACTTATCTCGTGACTCATCAAAGACAGATTCAACATGCTGCCATTTGCAAGAACAGCTTAAAGGACTATATAAGCCAGTTTTAAATGACAGTGATGTGGCCTGACTACAATGTTCTCAGAACAAATGTCTCTCCCAGTCTGTAGCCATGTAAGGCACTCTGTCACAAATAGCCTGCGACAGTTCTGATCCTACAGTCAACTTATGGCAACTCCCTTACCAGCAACCCTGAGGGTCTGTCTGAAAGGAACAACAATTTAAAGAAGGTGGGGGTCTTTAAAGGGAACACAGAAATAGACTTGCCAGTATTAAATGCTAATAGAAAATGATTGCACATGGATTGGATTAACTAGGAGCTGGGATCCTCTGGGAACAAATGCTATGTGGACAGTTGCATGGATGAATAGTGGCTATGTATTTATAGATTGCTACCTGATCTTGTCATTTACACAGTAGAGCTGCAGAAGAGACTACAGTCCTCTTTTCCTTAAGGGAACTAAAACAATAAGCCATGACTTATTTCTCAGTACAAAACTGGAAGCTGCATCTGGATTTGGCAGGAATCTGCAAATTATGAATGTATAGTGATGTTTTGGAACAATACTTTATTTTGAGATCATTACACAATGATGAAAACACACTGTGTTCCATTTCTGCCAATAGATCCTTCTAAATGTTGCATACTGGACCTGAATCCAGGGAGCCTCAGCAAACTGGAGGAAAGTTCTAAAATCTATTGATAAAAATATATGAATTTAATACATTTAATTTGAACTAAAATGAAATTTTGTATAATTATTAGTATGTGCATTACTATAAACATAGTTTATAATAACACATGTTAAAATCATCTTTCGGATTGTCTGCCAGCCAAAACATCATTCATCATTTAAATTGGGTTTTTAGGGCACTTAGGGCAGGTTAGACCTTGTCAGAACCTAATGCTCTCTGGAGGAATTAAGGCCGCTACAAAAAAAGAGCTCTGACTTTTCTCTCAGAATTCTAAAAACCAAAAGTCAGAACCCAAATGTTTTAAAGTAGTCTTCATCATCTTCTATAAGAAGCTGTCTACTTCTACTGTAGGTGGATTATAGAAATGATTTTGGAAGTTCTGCAGGGATCAGTATTCTTGTGGCATTGTCACATGAGTGAGAGTAAAATTATGACAAGCTTCACCCTGATATGATAACAACCACTTGAACAACATTGTACTAATAAACTGTTTAACCCACATCCTCTACCTCTGGCTGCAGATCCTGTTCATATCATGCTGTTCTGTACCATCTGGATGAGTGTTGAAATGCTTTGCTGTGATTGGCTCACAGCTGGGAGTCAGCGCTACAAGCGTAATCACCACACTCTATATTCTGACTCTATATTCTATATTCTGACTGTAATTATTTTTATTAGTATTATTAGTAATTAGTATTATTAGTATTTAATTAGTAAGTAATTAGTATTATTAGTAATATTACTAACAGTTATTTTATATTTGATTGTGAATGTGAGTGAGCACATGTAACCAAATTCAACTGGAGTGAAGAATGATTTCACTTTTTTTCTTGTATTAGTTTAACTATTTATAAACTATATCTATGTTTGCTTATTGACTGCATATAAGCAGTTTCATGCACCATGAGACAATAGGCTAAACACTGTATGAGAATACAGAGAAAACTTTTTATGATAATACAGGGGGCGACTGTGGCGCAGGAAGGTAGAGCAATTGTCCACCAATCTCACAGTTGTTGGTTCAATCCCCACCTCCTCCAGTCACAAGTGTCCTTGAGCAAGACCCTGAACCCCAACTTATAGCATAGCAGCTCCCCCCCCCGGTGTGTGTGTGTGTGAGATTGTGAGTGTGAATGGGTGAATGAGAAGCAGTGTAAAGTAGGTAGAAAAGCGCTGTATATGTACAGACCATTTACAGTATGATAGCATATATAACCTAATTACAATAATCTATAGGCTGTTGTATTGTGAGTGTCTCACAATACAATTGTAGCAGTATTTTAATTTGATGTTGGATTAATAATAGTAAATAATATAGGTATTATATTATAGTAAATCAAATATTTATTATTATCATCCAGTTCAAACGAATTCATCTCATTTCAAAAGCTTTTAAAATCTGTTTAACTTTCTCACTAAGATTTATGATACAACCTGAGCAAGGGGTTAAAAAAGCTAATTCATATTCTAAATCAGCAAGAAGACTGATAGAATAAGCTGAGGATACACAGGTTTATCCAAACTAATTGGCAGAACTAATGGCAGGTAACACTTTACCAGTAAGCTAAAAATGAACTTAGTGCGACTGGGGTGCAGGAAGGTAGAGCAGTTGTCTACCAATCTCGCAGTTGTTGGTTCAATCCCCGGCTCCTCTGGTCACATGTTGCTGGAGTGTTTCACTCAAGTGTCATTGTGTGAGACACTGAAAGGCCCAAGAAAGGTTTTGCAGATAAATGAGAATCCTGTAACTTGAACTGGTTAAAACAATCTAGAATGGGGCAGTATAAGTAAACTTTCTGCTTCAGTAGTTTTTTGGTTTTTTGGGTTTTTTTTATTCAGAGTTTTGTAATCTAACTTTAATAGTGCTTTGGAAGTGCAATATAAATTTTCCAGTTATAAGTTATTCATAGCAACTATATAAAAACTATTTCAATAATGCATCTTATTTATCTGAGGGGACCTGGTGGTTCAAAGGGAAGAGCATCAGGTTGGGATGCAAAAGGCTGCAGGTTTAAATCCCACCCTACCAGGTGTGGCCCCGTCCAGCCATTAAGGGCTAACTTGGTGCTGGTCCTAAGTCTGGATAAGATGGTTGGGTTGCGGCAGGAAGAGCATCAGGCGTAAAAACCTCATGCTAAATCAATGTGCAGAACACATTCTGCTGTCGCTTCCCCAGCAAGTTTCTACATTATATACAATAATACATCTCTTTCCAATCTATAGTTAATTAGGTCAAATCACCAAATCTTCAACTTAATAAAAAAATTGAGGTTGTATTATTTGGCCTGTCTTCCATCAGTGAGACCACTAGTCCACTTTTGCTTTGAATCCACTACAGTGCAATAAGCAATACAGTAATTCAATGATATTAGACTCTGTAAAAAGCATAATTTTAAGAATGACAAACCCCACACTAAGAAATTTCTCAAATGTGCAACCATTGGCGTTTTAGCATATATGTAAATCTGTGACATTCTAAAATGGCTTTTTATGCTGTGCCAAATCAACATACTGACGATGATGTGCTGTGAACTCACTGGATAACTCGACAGGACAAAAAATGCTGATGATAGTACATTTGCTGGCTACATTTTGGAACAGAAGAAATACATTAATTGAATGTTATTTGAAATAAAAACTGTACATTAATTAAACTTGAATCCCCTTTTAGTTATCTGCACAAACCTTATTTATATGGCACATTAACTTAAGTAAGTATTTCTACTTGTGCTGTAGTACTTTTCCCCATTACGTACTTACAAATTAACCTTGAGTACTGACTTTACTACATCTTCCAAGAAGAAGAAGTGTTGAGACTTTGCACGCTTGTCTATGGAACTAGTGTCTGACGAACAGCTCCCACTGGAGGCCACAGGTGATACTACAGTCTGAAGCGCAGCGGTGCAGGTAAAGCCGGTGATGTCAGGACCGACTTGGCGGGATGTGGGACTAGTTAACATCAGCCAAGTTTAACATAAACCGCAGCTCCCCACCGGCAGCCCGTGAGAAGGAAAACGAAAAGTGGCTCTATCTTTTACTTTTTTTTAGACCTATACTGGAATCGACAATTTTTTTTGTCCCCTTAATCTTAGCACTTTTAAAGCACTTACTGGGGATGTAGTGTATCTTTTCGTAGCCTACCTGTTTGCATTTGTCCTCCGCTCCTTTTTTGTCCACCTCCGCCTGCTCCGCCCGGTCTATGGCGTTCTCCTTATCCAGCTTCAGCATCTGCATCTTTTTCTTGATGGCCTCCATGTTTCCTCAGCTGGCTTTTCGGCACCGGGCGAGACGATCTGGGTTATCCGGACAAAGACACAGGCTTCGGTCTGTGACAGGCAGGTGGACAGGAGCGCGCGTGCGGCTGTGGCGGTGTGAGCGACTCAGTGAGAGCTCGAGGATGGACTAGCAGCTGCAAGAGCTCGAGAGTTTTTTCTCTGAGGGTCTGCACGAGGACGTTGTCCATATTTAGGCAGCGAGAGGTCTTTGTGTGTGTGTGTGTGTGTGTGTGTGTGTGTGTGTGCAAAGTTTCATTGACTTCATCACATCGGCAGGTATCAACTGTCCGCCCACGACACATCTGTGGAGAAAGAAAAATGTCCAAAAATCTACTGTCATTTTACTTCAGGAAAGTTATTATTTCTACTCCGGTAAGCTCAAACTCAATACTCCAGTGAAAGTAATATACTTCACTAATTTACTACAAATATATTACAAATGTTTACTCAGGTTAAAGCAGTGGTAACTTGCATTAGTTGGCTACTGCACTTAGACAACAAAGTTCAAATTGGTCAAGACAGAAAAGGGTAAATTAAAAACCATTGATAATGTACAGAAACCAGCTCTGTGTATTCCTGACATGGAAACAAAGCTTTTCATGGGAGCTCCCCTCCCCCCCCTCCCCATGTTCACTGCTACATCTGACAGGCAGTCAGTGGAAATCAGGAGGTGTGGCGCTGATGTCACTCTTAAGCTAGAAGAGCATGAGCCATGATGGAGCAGGGGGCTTCTCCTGTGAGCCTCCCTCAGATTAATTCACGTTACAGATTAGTGTGATGGCTGTCAAACACATGGAACTGTAAGGTTGTAGTCCTAACAACAGACACCACACACAGAGGGCTTTAGATTCCTGTGTGGCTGCTGGTCATTGGCTGAAACGTAGTTCCACGTTATTGGACTGTGCTTCACTAAAACACAATGACAAGGTGAGTCCTGACTTATTATATGATTTCGAGGACCTGTAGTTAAGAGGCTTGAAATCCAGTTTTACTGTTCTGGTTCCAGGCGCTATTGTGCCACCATTGTGCATATTCATCACTGAATATTGTAGGAACATGAACTATTTACACAGTAAACACAATTACTGATATTTCATTATTGATGTTTGTTCTACTAACAAAGTGTGTAACATGTAAAGAAATATAATGCAATGCCTTGCACATCATCTAAAACCTAGATTGTAAATACAACATAGACAACATAAAATGTTTTTAAAATGTGCATTTTTTCCCCCTAAAAATCTCGGGTTAATTTAATGCCTGCAACACGTTTCACCAAAGTTGGGATATTCCCATTTTTACCACAGTGTAGCATCACCTCCTCTTCTAACATAGGATTTCAGATGCTTAAAAACCTTTGCTTCATAATACACCAATTGTTTTTAATGGGTGCCACATTACCCAACATCCTTTACTATGGAGCCTTGTTGTTGCAATACATGCAGAATGTATAAACCTTTTGGTAAAATAAGCAAGACCTTCCCTGAAAAACATTTGGATGGCAGCATATGTTGCTTTAAAATCTTTGTGCAAGGTACCAATGCTGTGTGCATTAATTGAGCCTGGACTCAGAGGTATCAGTGCTTCTGGATCTTGTTAATATGTGGTTGTTTTCAGCCTTGTCCCCTGGGTTTGTCCATTATTTGCCCATGCAGTCTTTCACCAAGTGGTGAACTCACCCTATGCTATAAAAAGAGAAAGACTCTTTTTATAGCCAATCGTAACACAGTTTTATTGAAAATTAAATACATTATTTGTAAGATGTTGCACCAGGTGTTTTTTTTTTTTTGCTGTTACACAAGTTTTGAGTAATTCGTGCAAACTATTTCAACTTTTTGGGAAAAAACAAACAAACAACAAAAATACTTCCATCTACGAGACAATTATTGAGGAAAACGTCAGAGAGAGTTTGGACTGAATGTCAAACACTTAAAAAAGAGATTCTGATGCTTTCGTTGAAAACTGGCTTTATTGCATATAAATCTCTCTTACAGTGCCCATGAGGTGGTAATGCTGTGCACCAGCATTACATTTATACCACATCCAAGTTAAAAATGTGAAGGAAGAAGGAAAGACTTGCAGGATTTTTTATATCAGGTATAATGTAGCAAAATGTGAGACTCGTGGTGTAAGCGTGGTTTAAATGATATTACTTAAATGAGCTAGGATGTGCATTTAGAGGGTAAATGGTTGATATCAGATCATTACAGTTTACAAATCCATTATGAAGGCACTTTATGAACACTGATATACTGCGATCAAAAGGTGAGCTAACATCGGCAGCATCAAACATTAAAGCTAAACCATTATGTATAAATCAGGAATTCTGAAGGAAAAACTGCTTTGTTGAAGGCACTAACACTGGCACAGATGACATGTTACTAGAGAAAGACACCAATCACCCAAATATAGTCAATAAGATATGAAATGTCTCGAAGATAAATATATGGCTTCTTAATCTTCACACAAACATCCTCTAATCTAACCAAGGCCTAAATACTGTCAACAAACACTTTTATTCAAATAGCAAATTACTGAGATATATTTTTATCGGATTTTATTGCTCAGTCTTTTTTTTAAAAAAATGATTTGTTTGACCACAATGTACAAATTTCCAGATCTCAACTTAAAAATATTTTAGTTCATTGTCCTCATGACATGTCATGTGATCACAGACCTCTGCTTCACAATGAACTGTCATACACGCATCAAGGCGCTTTGCCTCTGAACGTGTTCACACAAACACAAACTGCATAGATTATTTGCATATTTGCACAGAAGCATAAATTGTGCTTGTCTTGATGTCTCTAAGAACCAACACTAAGTTTTGAACAGTGATAGAAGCAGAATTTACTGGCAGGATTGTCATTTTACGAAGCCGCACAGCATGTACACAAGACATACACATATAATCCAGACTTTAGTCATATATATTTTGCTATTATCCAAATTCTTAATCATTGGTATTATTATATTTTTGACTTAAAAAATTAAATAGAGAAACAAATAAAAACCATCCTTGTGGAACTGGAGTCACTCTGCTTATTGTTAGTTTTCTACGGCAGCCTCTCTCAACATGGAGTTGGGGGAGGGTCCTGAGCATTCTGTGGATCACTGTTCTATTTCTAATGTGTGTTGCACACACACACACACACACACACACACACACACACACACACACACACACACACACACACACACACACACACACACACACACACACACACACACACACATTTCACTGTTGCTGGCCATCCTCTCGCAGCTCTGAGGGAAGGAACTTGTACTGCTGCTGTCTGATCATAGCCAGCTTCTTTCTGGCCTCATCCAGCTCCCTTTCTTTCCTCAGCATCTCCTCCTGAGCAGCGATGATCTGCAACACAACACACTGTCAGCACACTGAGCAAACACCAACTTCAACCAGTCAAAGGCAAAACATTGTGTGCAGTGCTGGTCCAAGCCCGGTAGAAATTGGGGAGGGTTGCGTCAGGAAGGGCATCCGGTGTAAAAACTGTGCCAAATCAACATGCGGACAATGATCTGCTGTGGCGACCCTGAACTCATAGGATAAGTCGAAAGGACAAAAAACCAAAAAATAAAAAATCGTTAGTAGTGATAGCCTAGAAATCTTGTGCATGAGGCCCTGGTGAGGGAAACTTGTATTTTGTATTGCCTTTAAACCATATACACAAGACTAATGTCATGTAAAGAATCATTCAACTGTGGCTCAAAAGGAACAGTAGAGCAAGTTGTCCACAGATCACAGGGTCAGTGGTTCGATTATTAGCTCCTCCAGTTCATAAGTCCAATTAAATTAGAAATCTTAACTTCAGATGTTTGCTTGTGGCATCACTTATAACTTACTTTGGACAAAATAACTAAAGGTTTATCTATTCTAGCCTATTATGCTAACATTAGTCAGTGGCTAGCTAGCTGCTTGTTGTGTATGTGAATGTCAGTATCAGATTGGACTCAGGAATGTTGGGGACATCCCTTGTATTACTTTCTTCGGGTAGCTATATTTTAACTTGGAAAGTGCTTTGTTTGGGAACTCTGACTCACCTGAGCAATACCGCCCACCATTTTACTCTTGACGACCACAGCCTGGTCATCCTCAGCATCAAATGCTGCTTTCTGTGCTGCTTTCACCAGGTTGTCAGAGGCTCTCTTCACAGCATTTCCAGCAGCCTGGCAGAAACACACAAGGAAAAAGGATTTGTAAAATTAAGTTTATTCTTAATGTTGGAAAGAGTAAACTGACTAAAGGTATTGTAGCTTAGAGTTCAATCATTAACCTTTTCTAGGAATTTCACAGTGGCGCAGTTACTTAATAAAGATAGTTGATATTAAATTGTGGGGGCTGTACTACAGCAGCAGTACAAGTTCCTTCTCTTAGTTTTAAAAAAATGAAGAGAAGCTAAGTTGAACATTAAAAGCTGTAGGTGCATCAGTTGTGCTTCTTGTAACAGCATCTCCAGGAAAGGGAAAGAAAACTTCCATTAGTGCTCGGAGAGAAAGTTATAGCAGTTTTTTCCCCCTGCACAGCACCTAGGAATATCTGTAAAAGGCAACAAAGAGCAGCCTGCTGAAGCACACTCAAAGCCAAACATGTCTCACTGGGCCACTCACATCGAGAGGAGAGGAGTTTTCTCCTTTTGTGGATCTGTGGCCTGAAATCAGACACTGAGCTGGCAGAAGATGCCGCAGTCACACCAGACATAACTGAATTCTCCTCTGCTCGTTTATCTTCGGCTGAAATGTTACTGTTAGTCTACAACACTGAAGCTCTCTTCATCAACTGTTCACACAAACTAAACTGGGACTGTCACACTGTTTGTTCCAGGAGGGACCAGGATGGGCTGACTTTCTAAAAATATTTTAGAGGAGTGTCGATTTAACAGGATACCCCATTTTGGAGGCTTCAGTTCGTGCTCATGTTGATCCGATGAATTTCTGTTATTTTGTCCACTTAGGAGCTTAGGCTGAGGAAGCAGCTCTCTTTATAATGCAGCACACTTGAAGAGCAGAACAATACAGACACCAACATGATCAGATATTTGATCAACAACTCTATAACACACCAAAAAGACTAAACATGATCAGTTCCATAAAGGAGTGCAAAAAAAAGTAATGGCACTGTTTGCCACTTCCTTGTGTTCTGCATAACTTAATCATTAAATGTGATGTTATCTTCACCAGTCACAAATTAACAAATATTTCTAAGCTGATAAAAGACAAACAGTCCTGATCCTTCGTGTATTTATTGAACACCCCCATTCAACATATAAAACTGAAAAAACATTTTTAAAAAAGGAAAAAAATAATGGCAACAGTGTTTTAATAACAGGTTGAAACACCTTTAGCAGTAAAGACCTCAAGTTAGCCCTTCCTCTAGCTGTGGATTAGACCCGTACAATGCTCAAGAGGAATTCTGGATCATTCTGGATCCTTACAGAACTGCTTCAGCTCAGCCATATTTTTAGGATGTCTGGTCTGAACAGCTCTCCAGAGGTCATTCCGCAGCATCTCTATTGGGCTAAGTTATGGTCTCCAACGCCATTGTGTAGTAGATTTACTTTAATGTTTACGGTTATTATCCTGCAACATCATTCAACTTATTCTGAGCTTTGAACAATTCTTCCATCATTTCATCTATTCACATTTCCCAGTACTGTTGTGGACTTTTAAAGTGGTCTTTGACTAACTTTGAACATGCTGCAGTTTTGTTTTTGGACAGTAATGGCTTCCTCTGTAGTGACCTGCCATTGATACCACGCTAAAGCAGCCCAACATCATGATGCTCCCTCCACCGTACTTTACTGTTGGGATAATGTTTTCATATTGGCACACATTTTACTTTTTATGCTATACATAGTACTGCATGCTGTTCCTAAACAATTCTACTGTGGTTTCAGCTGTCCACAAGACATTTCCCAGTAGTGTCATGGAGTGTGCAGGTGGTGTTTGCCAAACTTTAGGCTTGCTGCAATGTTGTTTTTGGAGGGCAATGGCTTCCTCTGTAGTGTGCTGCCAGGGACACCCTGCCTGTTAAATGCATATAATTGACTCATAATAATAATAATAATAATAATAATAATAATAATAATAATAAGAATAATATAATAATAATAATAATAATAATAATAATAATAAGTCATTAGCTGTTACTCTGTGTTTTTTTTGTTTGTTTTTTTTTATGTCATGAAGCTTGTGCTTTTGGAGTGATCTTGGCTGGATGCCCAGTCAGCCACAGTACCAGATTGTCTCCATAAATAGAAAATACTGTATGTCTTACTGTGGACTGATGAATATCTAAAGTCCATGTAACCATTTCCAGCTTCATGCAGAACAAGTCTTGATCATAGGTCTTTTAGCTTTGTGAGGCATGGCTCACATAGGCTGCTGTTTCTTCTAAATGCCACACTGGATGTTGAAGTCAATGTTCTTTATCAGCTTAGAAATATTATGTTTATTGATATTTGTGAGTTTGATGAATATCAAATCTCATTTCATGACCAATTAAGCAGAAAACCAAGAAACTGCAAAAGGTGTCATTACTTTTTCTTGGAACTGTATAGCTGTAACTGGGGGTTCCTAATAAACTGAATGTATACAGTCACTTTGTATTTAGAGCCCTTCATTTTTGCACGCATCATGTTTTAGATTTCATTTTAATTCAGTCACACTAATTAACCCATAATTGCAATATGAAATTTCTTTTTTTAGACTTTTCAGGTCCAATCTATTTGTTAAATTGAGTGCGACCCAACTCAGGATAAGCGGAAGATAATGAATGAATGAAGCCATTAAACCAAATTGATTAACCAGACCTTGTTCTAGGAGGTGAGTAAGAAATCATTACTTAAATTCAGCTTCAGAATTCCTTGCTAAGAGTTGGGAGAACCTCCTGAAAATCAATCAGGTCTTTATAGTAGAGTGGTTACATACCCCACCCAGCCAAAAAGTCAGCTCTAATACAGAAGATTCTCAATGTGCTTAAGATGTGGACTCTGTGTTGGCCAACCCATTTCACAAATTGCTACCAGAACCACTTGTTCACAATTTAAGCCTGATAAAATCTAGACACTGTTATCTTGAAATAAGCCTGTGACATCAGGGAAGAAAAATCCTACTGATGCAAACAACTGGCCATTTAGTAATTTCACATAATCAGCTGACCTTGTTTTTTTGCTCATCAGTTTAGATAAAATAACAAAGTGAAGTTGTTATTTTTTATATTTATTAAAATCTGGAAATGACATAGAAAGAAACTGAAATCTCTTATTTTACAAAAGTATTTAGATTCATAATAAATTACTACATAACTTTTTGTTTCTTTAGATCTATTGTCCAAATTTTAAAAAATATCATTGTATGTAAACAAATTTTATTTAATCCATTTTAAGTTTAATCTAAGTGTACAAAACACGAAGGGGTCTGAATACTTTCTCAAGCAACAGTACACACGGCAGATCCTTTTATGTAAGACATCTCATTAGTGCAAAATTGCTTAACTAAATTAAATCAACTGGTCAATATTAATGTTGGTAAATGAGAACCAACAGGATTATAAGATTTGATACCAGCTATTACAGAAAGTGCAAATGGGAATTTTTCTTTCAGGAAAGTTTCATTCATAATTAATTCAGTACTACTAATGTTTAATAAGTCAAACATTAATTACTGATTCATAATTCAAAGAATCAATTTACTTGGCTGTGCAAGTCAATAAAATTAGTCATGACAATAAATCTGGCAGTTCTCTATTGACTATTCAAAACTACAGGTGATGCACTTTGGTTTTAACCCATCACTGTAGTAAATTACTCATGTATAGTTCTCTGGGACTCAGAGCATAAGTGTCACGTGGTGTTTTACAGTAGAGTACATGGCTCTGAGATTTCTGAGCTAATTGTCTGTGACATGCTGCTACAATTAGGACTGATTGTGCAGCAGTAACACCAGAAAAATCTATTTCACTACATTTTTATTACCGTTATTCTAATGTGACTATATGGCTACAATATGAAAATCAACCCCGACACCCATGGGAACAACAGGGTGGCTACTGTATTTTATTAAGTAGGTGGTATAAGATAAACTGGCAATTTAGTGTTTGGGCAGTTCTGTCCGTTAACCACCTGCAAGTCCTTCCCTCAGATACTTAACGGGGAATGTACATTACCCAGCACTTGGAATAATCTAAAAAGCACCATGGCAAAGAGTGAAGAGCGCAAATGCTGCTGGTGTAATCATAGATCAGGGCTAATGTTTCCA
This sequence comes from Channa maculata, assembly GCA_020496755.1. Taxonomy (NCBI): domain Eukaryota; kingdom Metazoa; phylum Chordata; class Actinopteri; order Anabantiformes; family Channidae; genus Channa; species Channa maculata. The sequence continues at coordinate 1,204,786 of CM035615.1, read as the reverse complement.
GTTCTTGGTGCCATGGATGGACCCGGTGGATTTTTTCCAGAGCTGCAGACGTAAATGTATGGGAATTACTGTGGTGGCAGCTGCAGACCCAGAAGAGGAGGAGATAAGCCACTGCTGATTGGAGAATATCAGATGGCCTGGGCAAGCTGATGTGCTCACAACTAGCATACACACAACGTTAAAGATAGTATTTTTGGTGGATAGAGTGACAGGTGATACTTGTAGTTTCTGGTATGGCCTGAGACTAACCGCTTCAATTACACATAAAGGTCACAACTACCTTTTTGTGCTACATTAGATCCATCAGTGTGTCTGCACTTTTACTGGCCATTCACATGCAAAATTCGAAACTACATTCAGCTTGGTTTGTGGGGATGGGGTCCTCCTGGGGCTATCAAACCGTTCTTCTGTGGCTTTTCTGTAGTTTCAGAAAACATTACTGATGATTTAAGTTGATTACATTATGGGAAAGGTAGGATGCTGTATATATAAAAGTCAGGAAATGACTTGATGCCATCTTTCCTTCCAATCTGTCACCCACCATCATGAAAAGAAATTAAAAAGTAATGCAGGGAAAAATACTCAGCAATAGCCCAAAAGAATAACATTCTTACTGTGCTAAATATAGAACATGGTAATCCTGATGTGGCAACTGTACTGATCACACAGCTCACCTGTAACTCTACACATTCCAGCCTATGAATAGACTATTACACACTATGTGCTCTCCAACAACCACAGCTGTTGCAGGATGACAGCTATTGTTCCTTCAGTATGTGCTGCATGCAGGTAACTTGTGAACTGTCTCGTCTTCCTGCTTGCTCTAACTGTGCAGGAATAAAAGCCCAGCGAGCTAACTGTATACCTAATTCCATTTTAGGGTTAGGTTAGAGTACAGATCATGGCTCAAGTTCAAGCTCTGTTGCCATGGTAACTAATGAACACTCCTTCACCCTATTTTGTATTCATATTTCTGATGAGCAGGAAGGAGTGTGCTTATGTATGCCACCTATAAGTGCTTTCTGTCCGCACACACATGTTGACAGAATGGAAATCTAGAATAAAATCAGAAGCATGTTTTAATAATTAAATAATTGGAAGTATCCAAGTTGCAGGGCACATACTTTGCTTAGATCAGCAGACTTTTTTATGTTATTTTGTCTGTAGGTTTTCTTTAAGAACAAGTAATTGAGCGTGTGAAGCCAAGTCAGATGGTGCCCAGCTTAGAGGAATAGAGGTAGCCAGCAAGATTTAAATATGATTTTTTTTTATCAAGGCAAACTGAAACTTCACTTATCTGGGAATTATTTCATGTAATGTCGTATTACTGAGTGTTTATCAGTGAATTGTTTGTACTGCACAGTAGACTGAAGTCTGAGACAAGTAGAGGGACGTGTCTCATTAGAATATTACCAACAAAGTGTCCACACTACATATGGATACAAAGTAGTGCTGAGCACTAATTTACAATTCAATTATAATTTACACTATATATATATACTCTGCTTTGATTTGACTGTAGCTGTTTGACATAGCTACCAGGATTAGACAACCCCTCCTTCCTAAAACCTGTTAACTTCTTACAGATATACTGGTAAAACACAACTCAGCTTTGCCTTTCTGTTGTTTAAAATTAGGTAATAAACTCCCTTTCTGTGAAGGCTTCCATTGGAAGCAAAATGAACGTTGTGCTTTCACCCAGCTCTAGTTTTTACTGCATCGGAGGATATTGGCAAAAAATCGAGCCTCTCTCAACTTTCGTCTTTTGTCCGCTCCTTTTGAACCTGTTCAGGCTTTTCAATTTGTATGTGTAAATGCCCTATGAGACCATGGGGCGGCTGTAGCTCCCATGTTGGTAAAGGCAGTCGTCCATGGACCACAGGGTCAGTGGTTTGATCCCCGGTCCTGGCTATATGTCGAAGTGTCTCTGGGCAAAACACTGAACCCCTAACAGCCCATTCCCCTCCCCAGCTGTGCAGTGCTGGTCCAAGCCCGGTAGAAATTGGGGAGGGTTGTGTCAGGAAGGACATGCAGCTTAAAAACTGTGCCAAATCAACATGCAGACAATGATCCGCTGTGGCGACACTGAACTCATAGGATAAACCGAAAGGAGACCAAGGTGTCAGCAGCAGACAGCAGTCTATCTGTCTGAAATGAGAGCTGCTTGAACATACTGCCAGAAGAGACTGATTTCTGCCATGTTTCCAGACACAGTCTCTGCCGTAGGGGAGACATTGCTGACTGGCTGTCAGAGCAAAGACACATCAAGATGATGTCAAAGAGCTACTGGCCATGCAGGCCGACAGGTAACTAACACACACTCACTTTAATAGGTGCAACTGTTTAACTGCTCGATAACACAAATAGCTAAGTTGAAACTTAACATCTCAATCTCGGAGTGAGTTACATTTATTTGAATGTGGCATCGTCGTTAATGCCACATGGGCTGGTCTGATTATTTTACAAACTGCTGCTACTAGGGTTTCACAGACAACAATCTTTAGTATGTTATGTCCCTGAGGAATTGTGTCAATGGTTGTTGGTTATTTTGAGGTGCTCTCACTCCAACCTATTCAATTCAAAGACAATCTCAAAGCTAGTGTAGTATGAAATTCATCTACTGAGGATGAAGTATTGAGAAATTGATCTTCCAACTGTTTTGGTGATGTTAAGATTAGAAAATTTGTACCTGTCCATGTAACAACAAAAGACAGCAGTGGGTTCATGTGTGTGAAGCAAATTGACAGACAATAATGTGCATATGCTGACCTGGAGCCTCTTCATTGTCTGGGAGTCTTGGTCAGCCTTGACCTTACAGGCCACCAGCAGCTGAGCAGTGGAGGCTGCCACCTGCTTAGCTGATGAGATCAGCTTCTCCTCGCTAGCGTGTCCCTGCACCGCAGAGTTGGCTGCCTCGCACAGGTTGTTTGTTGCTGCAGCAACCATTCGTGCCTGAGGAGTCCAAGGCAACAATTGTGAGATGTGTTATTGATAACTGAAAATGTTTTGTTGTTGTTTTACCAAACACTGTTGATAAAAAGGACTTACAGCAGAAATCAGCCCCTGAGACCACTGTCCATCATCCACTGCATTGGCTGGGATTGCTCCAACCTGGAAATGCAAAAGAACTGTCTCAGAATCCTCATTCATGGATCTCAGAAACAACAGGAATGTTGATTTGGGAGGATGAGAATGACAAGGACTGATAAATAAAGTACAGTGTGTTCCCCTTTAAAAGCAGTGCAGCACAACAGTGTTGCCCACTTGATGAAAGAAGGTTTTATTTTTTTTAATACATTTCTAAATATTTTTACAGTTGCTTTTAATGAAGAAAATTCATTTGTTTAAGGGATATTATAATGTACAGCACAGAAGAAATGATGATGATGATGATGTACACCAGCTCTATGTGAAGAAGGGTTTAAATGCTGATTTATTTAATAGAACATTCATCCTTTTGTGGTATTCTGACATACCTTCCCTTGAGCCACCAGCTCCCTCTGTGCAGCTGAAGCAGCTTTGACCAGAGCACTGGTGGCAGCAGCGATGGACTTGGCTGCCTCCAGAATCTGCTCCTCAAAGTTCAAGCTCTCATCTGCTTCCTGTTTACAAGAAAGGGGAAGCAAGCATCAACAAACACTCTGCATTCTAAGACTGCGATTATCTATGGGATTGTTTGCAGAAAAAAGGCACTATCCTTTGAATATTAACAGGGCCGCTGTTCAGAATAACTCTGTAATGGAAACTATTAACATGTGGATTAACATGTGGATGTGATAGCCCAGCACACACACTCTATGTAACCTCTCGCTGAGGGTAACAGGCTCAGTGTCAGTGCTGGTGCTCTGTAAGAAAGTTCTCTAACCTTGGGTTTGGTCCTGGGCCTCAGCTGTTCCAGCTTCTTGGCAGCTGCTTCAATGGCTGCCGCAGCTCCGAGCAATTCATTCTCTGCGATGACAGTGGGATCCTCAGGGTCCACCCATTCTGTGCCTACAACACACAGAACCAACACTAGTTCAGTCTGTGCTGAAAAACACTCACAATTTCACATTTGTTCCCACAGGATTTACATTAACCACTCACAATGTGGTGCAATGGTAATGAGAATTTTAAGCTGTTGCTATTTATGAGGAACATTTTATCTTCCGCTTCACTGTATGCCTGACTTCCCATCATTCCCCAAAAGGAAGACCAGTGACCTGATTAAGAGAGCAGATTTTGTAATATCACTAGGCCACTTAGCAGCATCAGTATACAGTACAGAATATACAGAATAACACTGTTTATTCATGAAATGCGTAGGCAACACTTCGGGGCATTTTTACACAAACCAGTTGTCTCTGTAGCCATAATAATACAGTACCAGATGATACAGGGTAGGACAAGTAATAAAAGCAAATCCCCCAAAAAGTGTACATAGTGCATATTTAATCATGGATATGTAATGTAATATATGTAATTATAACTTGGCAAAATAAGAAAAACAATACATTAAGAAAACATTTTTGTTCCCTGTGTTGTTTTGTAGAGAATCAAACACCAATTTGTATCACCCGCCCATCATTCTGTTGTCTAAAGTGAAGGTGAACAGACTTCTGCTTTATATTTTTTACTGCCTAATGTACTTTGATTTACATCACTAGCCTGTTTCAGACATGAACTTCTGACAATATCCAGAGTGGCCTTTTATACATGCAACTCACAGCGGGAGGTCGCCTGAGTGAGAAGCTTCCACAAGTGTCAAAATGTGCTCGATTTCCATACGCAATTAAAAGTGCAAAGGATGGAGAAATGATAGAAAATTAGTCTTTTTACAGCACATTGGAGCCATACAACTAATAAAAAAGGCTCAATCCGTCGACTACAATGGCAGTTGAATGATACAAACATCAATAACACGCCCACTCGATCACTTTTAATTCTCCAAATGATTCACAAGAGAGCAGCACCTGCATAATACGGACACTGCACTAGAGGGCTCAAAGGAAATAATCCAGATAATGTCAGCAGTGTTTTACTCATTTATATTTTCATTCACACATACGCCCACTAAAAAAGTCAGGATAATCTCATAATTCCGCTGCATGTCTAAAAGGCAGCTACTATCTCATGCTGATCAGTCAAATATACTACTTTGTAGAAAGGTACATTTGATCAGCATATTTAGATCTTCTCTTTCTGCAGTATGCTCCACCTTTCAGCTACAACATCAACACCCTAACAGATAATGGATGGATGGATGTATTCATGTTTCAATATTATACCATAATCAGTATTGTTTCAAACACATTTATTTTCTTAGTGAAGTACTTTCACTTTTGTACTCTAGGTAAAATGTAGATAATCTGATTTGTACTTTTATTTGAGTAAAAGATTTGAAGTAACTGTAGTGGAAAATTTAGGCCAATACTTTACTTGATTTTTCAGTTTGTGTACTTCTGCCACCTCTTCATACAGTGTATCACATTCTGCTGTGTATGAAGCTGCGTAGCTGCAGACTGCTCGGAATGGCCATGCTGACACATGTCCTCCATGATATTATTAAGACCACTAGTATTAATGTTGTGGCTGATCGGTGTATCTATCGGTGTATAATAGATGATAAAAATGCAGGACCAAAAGAGACTAAAAAGTCGCTGATGAAAACTAGACTAAATCAAATAACTGAAACTAAGGTCCCAAACTCTGACATTACAACTAACCATTTAGCTCACTGTATCACCATTTAGCCTAAAATATGCAAACACATTTTTGTCCATATCACCCAGTCTACTTCAGCTACTTACAAAGAAGAATCTGAGTCTGAAACCTCAGTCAACAAACACTTGTTGAATTCAGCAATAGTGCAATAGTATCTCTTAAAGTGGAGCTCGGGGACCTAAATCTGTAATATCATGCTCTGAGGGTGACTTTCTCTCCATCTGACAGATGATGCATTAATAGACCTTAAGTTCAATGTAATCTGTACTTGACTCTTCTAAGGGCGATGCCAAGAGAGAGCTGTGTGAAACTGTAGAACTCTAAGGGGAGTGTTCACTAATCCTTCATCAAATTACTGTTAGGCCACATTTGCATAAAGTGCTGTAAATAAGACCTGATGCTAGGCTGGAAGACATGTCTTGAGCATGTCTAAAACTCTGAGGGCCCAACTGTCTGATGTTGTGATACTGTGGGGCACGAAGTCAGAATTTTAAGTTGTATACCAAGTGGCTTTAAAAATAGTGCTGGTTATCAGCACTATTTATTGCATTAACAAATGTAAATTGTAACTGCATTATAATGACGATCAAAGTTCACTAGTGGTAAAGTCCGGCAGACAATACAAGTGCATAAGATCAATAAAACACCATTCTGTGTAAACTGAGGTAGACCAAAAGACACATTTAACATTGTAGTTTTTCTCAACTGTCAGATTGGTTGTTGAGGATTTTAAAGATTATGATACCTTTCATGGCCTCGGCAGCCTGGATGAGCTCAGTGACAGAGCCTGCCACCCGCTTGGAGTAGCTGGCCAACTGTTGCTTTAAATCTTGAGAGGGCTTCTGTATGATCTGTAGGGGAAGAGGAAAAACTATTTTAACATTTTGTTCATTGATCCTCTCTATTATCAGTGCTTAAGGATTAATTCATGCTAATATGATAGCGAACATCACAGAACATGTTTGTATTCTATGCACTGTTCATTCAAATTATAGAGAGGACTGGAAACTATTTTCTACACATGCATTTGTTTCCAGACGAAAGCATGTTTTCATCTAACTCACATCCCCTACGAGATGGACATGGCTGAAAACCTACTCAATGCAATTCATTGGTGTATACACTGTATATATAGGTGAGGACAGGAATGGGGACTACCTGGTAAATTCATGCCAACCGTATCACGAATGATAGAAAAGCACTGCATTGCACACTTCAGCAGTTCTCCACTCCTTCTGAATACTGGCCATGGTTTATCCAGTTTATCATCTTTGTGAGCCATTTGATACCAAAACTTCCTGGAGCTCACATGAAAGTCCTTCTCTTATCCACCCTTCGTACAGGTTTCTCCATCGTTACCATAAAGAATTCATGTCTTGTCTGAAATTGTGGGAAAACTGTCTGTACAGAGCCCACGATACACACTTAAAAAATAGATTATATGACACAAAGGGTGGCACGTTCACGAAATGATAGCTAAAATTCGGAACATTTGTGTTATAATCATCTTTTAATCCAAAACCCAAATGCCCTTAGTGTACAACCAAAGCGAACAACAGGCTTTCTCATTCTAATATGTTTGAACAGGACTCTGTATTTTGAAGAACTTTAAGATGTTTTAAGTTTAACATTTTGCCTGAACAATTCTTTTTGTAAAGCTTATTTTCAAAACCCTTTTTTTTCCTATTTTTTTTGTTGTGTTGATGAAAATGCACAGTGACAGAGACTCGCAGTTTTTACACTGCCCCTTTAATGACATTACATGCATATCCTCTATTGAATAACTCATGGTTTATATTGGACCTCTGGCAGGCTTTGTATTTAAAGGATAACATTATTGCCTCACACATCAATATTTGTTGTTAGGATGAGAGTATTTTTGGAAGAATTAGTGTAATCCCACTCTGATATTTTATGATAAAGCACAATTTCCAGAGTTTCAGTCATAAACAATGATTTCGGGTTATCAGCAGATCTAATATGGGCATGAAATGAGACTTCTGTTCATATTATCCCCAAAAAGTTAAGACTCAAAACATAATTGAATGAAAATAATGTCTAATTTCATTTGTTGGTGTTTGGACTTCAACTAGTGTCCTCAGACTGTCCTGGTGGACATGCAGTATTCAGGTTGGACAAGCGTGTGACAGGTGCAGGGCATTAACAGGGCTCAGCCCATACCCAGCTCAAGTTTATTCAGATGCGTTGTCATGAGAAGATAGAAGTGAGATGTAACTGCACAGGAACGCATGCAGCAGGCCAAACCGATGCCTCAGGCAAACACAAACACATTCACAAACTGAAACATACATGTTCACACAACACATGTGCAGAAGTGAGCTCCAGTGCTGACCCAATAATAGACGGGGCACTTTCTGTGTCACACAAGTGAACGCAGCTCTGTGCATCAGTCATATAAAAAGGTTAATTCAGCCGAAATATAATGGGGTTGAAAGTTAAGACGCCTCACTGTGGTGTGTACTTGTTGGGTAGCAGCACATCCACAAAAAGCAAACCATGTTACTCAGCAACATCATCAGTGTTGTGAGTGTTCTGTTCCAACCACTAGAGGGCAGGAGATATTTTCTGACATTCATTGTCAGAAAATGTTATGCTATTGAAAGCTCAATAAGTCAAAGCAATATTCAAAGAGTTTATATTTGAAGGATATATAATCCTCAGAGGCTAATGTGATTTTAACTGTTCATGCTGTTCAGTCACTTTCTTTGATTTAAGAGCACATGTACAAATTCTTTCACTAGGTTTGTGTGTCTAATGTTGTCGCAAGCAAGGTTTTCAGCCGACATGCGTGAACTGCTGAGCATGCTCAGAAAATTTTACAATTTGATCATCTACTTTTATGGCTATTGTGTGAAATGGTCACAAGCTGTAGAAAAAGCTATTAAGTGGGTGGAGACTGTTTGCAAAGCTAAGAATTCATTGTCAAGTTCAGTTATTAGCTGCAAGACTATCCGGTGAATCTTAAAGCAGTAACTTAACATTCATTCCAAGAATTTCACAGACATGCTCTGAACCAAGCAGTTCTGAAAGCAGGGAAGATCAAGACGAACATGCGATCTGATATTCCAACTATTATTATTATTATTTATAATTATTTTTCTATTGCGGTTTTCCAAAGTCTGACTAAGAATAACATAAACAGCAATAACACGGCAAAAAAACCCAATAAAACACTAAAAATAAATCTAGGCTAAAACAATGACACAGTAAAAGTATACAAAAATGGGCAGATTGTCCAAACATCCCCTTCCGTCCACAAGCTGAGCTGGTCTATCATCTGCCAACATGCCGCTGACAATGTTCTGCAAGACTTTGCTGCTGAAAAGTGTTCGGTGAAGCATTCAACCCACACACACTTGTGCAGGTCAATCACGCTGTCTACTCACCGGCTTGCACCGACATCAGTTTTAAGAAACACAGACAGGGCAAAGGAGAAAGGGAATAGGTTATTCAACACTGATGTGAGAAAGAGGACAGGGATTATTACTGTAAACTGAAAACTGTATTTGGTAATAATCTCAGGGCTAGTAGCATGTATTTATACTGGGATGTGAGGTGCCATTCTTCAGCACTTGTAAACAGATCTAAACTGAAGTACAGGGCAGGGCCGTGGTGTTAATCTGTGCACGTGTAAAAGTGGAGAGCAGGGTGATCCTGAAAGGCAACACCACTACAGTATACGTGTGCTGTATTTCCCTCTAAGCGCTTGTTAAATGTTCGATGGTTCTGTTATCAGCCAGTAAAAGGCTCATGTGTGATAATACTGCAGACTTTACTCAAAGTACAGGTAAGTACAGGTAATGTGACTGCACAGTAGTCTGTGCCTCTGTTACAGCTGTGTGGAGGAAACAGAGAAGGAAAACGTGAATACAGCAGTGACCAGCCGTGACTTTGTTATTTAAACATATATTTTAAAGATTTCAATCATTACATATTTAGTTTAAAGGTTAAAAGGTTTGTAAGTCACTGATCAGCACATTGACTACTGTTGGACTCTACAGTAAAACATAGTTAGTACAATCATCCTCTATAAAAACAGTTTCCCTTTGGGGAAAATAAGGATTATACATATACATTTTCCTTAAAAATAAGGAAAATGTATCTCTTTATTTAATGTTTTCTAGTGTAATGTTTTGTGCTATATACTTCTTGATTTTGCTATAATAAAAGCTCTATATAAAAAACAAACCTTGATTTGTGAGATTTTTTAATTTTTAAAAATATTTTCATTGTCCACTTTTCCTTTTGATAACAGATTAGCTCCTCCTGAACATGGATGACAGTAGTCTCTCACAAAAGTGGAAACAGATCTGTCATTCTTCACTGTCCATTTTTTTCAGTGGCTCTTTGCTGGAGGAGTTTTGTTGCTTCACCTTGATTTTTAAATAGTTTTTCTGTTGGATTCAAGTCATGGGACAAACTTAGCCAGGCCATAGTTTTCACTTTTTTTTTCTGTCATGTCAAAAAATCCTTGACTAGGAGTCAAGACTTTTATGTTTATTCCCACTAACCTAGTAAATGATCAATTAGTCACCATGTTATTGCCAATACTAACAGTGTGTATTAGAGTGACGGTAATGATGTCTTACCACAAGCACATGCTCCAGCAGTCCCAGATATCCGGAAGCACATTCTTTGCCATAGCGCAGAGCTCTCATCTGAACCTCTCTATTTACCTCTGGGTGGTATGCAGCTTGCTGAATCAGCAGACAGACAGAGATCAACATCTGATCAAACACTGACATGTTGTTACAATACCGCTTTACAGCAACGTTATTGTACATTAAAGGACCACTTCAGTCATTTTGTAAATTGTTAGTGTTTTCAACTATTCCCATTCAGACGCCCTAAAACCGACCCATGAATTGTCTACACTCAAGTTTAGTGTCTGTCAGACTGTAATCTTCACTGGTTTGTCTACGCTGCAGACTATTCACATTGCTGCACCAGTTGACATGTTTCTTTATTCCAAAAAGCTTGGTTAAGATATTTAGAAACAACCCCAATTGTCTCTGAATTGCTGTAATTCCACCACAGATCCCATCCTTGCACAGTTGAATGTCATTTTTCTTATTTCAGACCTCTGTACAAAGTTATGGTCATTTAGAGCATATGGGACATTTGTTAAAATATATCCACCATGTGTTTGGAATTGAGATATGTCACCTAGCAGAGCTGTTTATTTGGCTGATGTGTTTTTGAACGACTAAGGTCTATGACACAGATGAATAAGGTACAGTATCCACGTGACATCCAGACACTAAACATGAGTAAAAGCAGTTCATTGTTTCTAAATCACAGGTTTACATGTTTATGTTCATAATAAGACCTACTTGCATCTCTGTACTTCTTTTTCTGTGTTCTCATGTGTTCAAAATGTCAGGCTGGGACAGTTTGAAGTGAAACAGCAGCAGTGTGGACCCACCCACAGTGTACGGTAAATTCTTGACATGAATCCCTATGTACCTTGCAGGAATGCAGCATGTCAGCGATTGCCCTTCTGCTGAGGTTGGCTGTGGCGATGATATCTTCTTGACGGCAAGAGTTTCCAGCAGCCACTGCCTTCGCAGTCGCCATCGTGATTCCTTTAGTCATTCGAATGAACTCTTCTGGTGCGGTCGTCTTTGGTGGTGGGTCAGAACTGCTGAACACCTGTGTGGTAAAACCAGGGGACTGTGATTAGGTTCGCTGATATATACCAGTTCTTTTATCCAGTAAGCAAGTGAATTTCAGACACAAGAATGAATCTTGGGTTGTTTCAGATGGTCTCCTACTGGTTGTAGTTGTAGTAGTCGTAGAAACATTTATTTCAAATGTTGATAATCATACTGTGACCACAACAGTTCTAGTTCAAGAAAGTAATGACTCACAGTCAGCTCCTGTTTGATATGTTCAATAGTAGCCTCCAAAGCTCTGGTTCCCTTTGTGGCTTCATCCTCAACTGCCTTCACTGTCTTCAGGAGGGATGTGACATTGGTCACCATCACCTACAGCAACAGACAAGATATAGTGGCAAAGTTAACTGGTGCATGTTATACAATAAATGTGGTGGACCTCTAAAGATAAGATATCTTACCTTAGCAGAGTTCTTAAGCTGCAGCATGCTGGGGTCATCATGAGGTTTGCCTGCAGCTGCCTTGGTGGCGCTAATGAGGTTACCCAGAGCTTTGGCCACATCTTTTACTGCATTGATCAGGACCACCTGCAGAGTGCAGAACATATTTTGTAGGTAGTGGTTTTATTAAAGCACACAAAGTAGCAGCTGTGTCCTAGTTCGGGGGGTGCATGTGGGTTTATCAGGTTCTGTCCTTCAGAAGACTGAAAGCTAGTGACTTGTACGTTTTACCTTTACTTGTATCTGTTTGTTATTTCTATCACAATGTCCAAAGCCACACCTGTGTGAAGGCTGTTCCTGAAGCAACTGTTCTATTTATTGGCTAATTATTCGCGGCAGAGTCATTCTGGGCTGAAATAATTACATGGTAGTCTCTAAATTTCGAGTAGTACTAACCTGATCCTATGATATGTATGGCTCAATCTATTCATTGAAGTGCCTAGCAGCGTTACAGCTGTAAGCATAATTATTGAATCGATAAAATCATCTGACTTGGCTGAACAACTATAGTTAAAATAGTTTTACAGGATTCTTGATGTAATCAAAGTAAAGTTCAGTATGCTTCATACCTGAAGCTGCCAGCACTAGAGACTGAGTCCATATAACTAGTTGCTACTATTTCAGTACTTGTATTATACTGATGTACACCATGACTGTAAAATAACAATGACTTTGAAATATGTTTACAGATTAACCACTGTGACTGTGTACTTAGAAGTTGCACTAACAACTAGCGATTAAGCACATAGACTAGCTCTTATCACTTAGACAATTTGAAGTTGTCTTCAGTGCTTCAGTCAAGTGATTATATGCTGATTCTCTGTGTAAAATATGCTATATCAGGTTTGATCTATAGCATTATAGTCGTAACTTGTACAATCTTAGAAGTGAATATTCAAGCTGATAACTATAAAAATTGGTTTATCTGACTATGATTGAATCTCACTAGTTTTGAATAGACTTAGCTAACTGTCATGAAAGCTTGCTGTAATCTCCAGTGTAACAGTAACGTTTGTACTTGCACTTAATGACTGTCTGAATCAAGACAAAATCAGATAGCTATACATTAGCAGGACTCTAATCGTCAGTGAAAGACTCTGTCAGAATTACTGGTCACAACTGATGTTCTGTCATCTGCTTGACAGATATATGATCTAGCTCTAGTCTGAGGAGAGCAACGTCCGATCAATGCTACTATACACTGAATGAGTTACATGAAGTGCAACAGCATCTAGTACAGTTCTAGGAACATGAGTACCTAATCAATAACATGAGTCTGCAGTCACGTATGCATCTGAGAGCTTAAGGTATTGCCACTGGAAGCTGTATCTAGTTGTCTAAGTGCTAGTTTAAGCTATGTAGCAAATAACAACAGGCTTTACTACAGTTCCTCAAGCGAAAGTTGCAGCAACCTTTCACCTACTAATGCTCAACATTTTACTTTGAATACAGTTTCCAATTATGTCTACAGAATACATGCTTTGATCATATGTTTACTGATAACGCTGTGCATTAAGCTTCACTGCATTTAACATAACTAATATGTCTTTTGATCATGTATAGAGCATCAGACAGTTGACAATAGTAGAACCAATGCTAGCTAACTGGAAAATGTAAGCACATTAAATGTAATCAAATTCTTGACACTTATGATTTCACATGCTTAGCTTAGATAGCAAGTTTGTAAGTTAAACTAAGCATTGAATATTTTACTAGTTCTGACATGATGTGCAACATGTCCTCAGTGCAAGCTTTAATAGTAATAATAGTTGAACCAGATACAAGTGGATAACACTGACTAAATGATTAACAAAAGATGATTACTAAAGATTATACAGATAGGTTGAGCATCTGTACACATCAAGTTCCTTAATATAACAGTGATCTTCAATCTAAGCTAAATGATGATAATACTGATAGTGACATCGAGCATGTGTAACACTACAGCGTGTACAACACATCCAGGTTACATCATTCACTACAGACAGTGTACTGATGAAATGATAACTGCATTAACTAATTTGAGTCGAATGAATCACTCAAAATGTGCATGTACTAAAACATAGTCATGTGAGGACATGCACCATGCTAGACATACTGATTTGAATCCAGTCACTGATATACATTGTATTCAAGTTACACAGTAATCTATGATCTAGATTTGATCTTCAGAAATCAGTACAGTCTGTCTTGCAATACATTAACAATGAGTAACAGTTAGACAAACATATAGTCACATTAAAGCATAGATTATACATTAAGTACACATGAACTGACTATAACATAGTGTTTACTCATTCTAGAATAAACATAGTTCAAGACTCTCAGTGTTAAGTATGATATAGGATAATCTATCAGGATTTTAACAGTTGAATGCCGAGCATCAGACACTAGCATTCTACAGTAAAACAGTGAACTGAACAGCAGGATTTTAATATGTTAGATCTCATACTAATGTAGCAATGGAAACACAGATTGACATTCTAATTACATTGATAGTGAACTGACAGTAGCAATGTAACTGAGTACTCAGGAGCAGCTACATTCATGTTCACCATATCATGTTTAACTACATCACTGATCATGCTTAAGGTCAGTCTCTAACTCAGTTACCAGTACATTAAGTGATTAGCACGTAGACCACTTACTGCAATAAGTTGTACAAGGTATTCTGCAAAGCTCCAGGAACACTTCACAACTCTTTGGTCATTCTCGACCATCACTTGTTCTGACGTTACATTGCTTCCTTCTGAAATCCAGGAATTATCAAGAAATAATGATGCAGCTTAGTGCATTACTGCTGCTTTCACATGACGTCCTGTTCTAGAACATCGACATCACATTCAGAGAATCACATAACGGTGACAGTGCTCAACCAGTAGATATGCATTGCTTATATTCAGTCTAGCATGTTCGAATTCATAGAGTCTAGGAGCCATCAATGTTGCAGTACACTGCATATTGAGCCATACAAACTTATATGCATATCTCATGAAGATTCATAGTACTGTGTGATACAGTTGACTTCAAGTGCTGTAGGTTTTAAAATAAACTATATGCAATACCATACTGTTGAAAAATCATCGTCAAATAGCCACTTTTTCACTAACCTTTACGTCACAGTTACTTTAAACGATTTAGGATAGTGATTACTCTCAATTTCAATTCAAAGTCATGCTGAAATACTGATTTGTCTGCATGAACAACTGAACGATATAACTGTAACAGATGATGCCATGACTATACATATGTAATTGATGTAATTACTATAGACCTTGTGAATTGTCAGTTTGTCTGAGATGAATCTAGTCATAATGGCTTTAATACTAGAATGCTTCAACACAGTACTGTTACAAATCTAGCAAGATACTGCACTTAGATCAACTCTTAGTATAACATTGAGTCAAATGATCAGCTATAGTACTATGATTAAATGAAAGTTATATTGCATGATATACGCTTAATGGAACATATAGTAGTACAAATTACTATCATATGCTGAACATATTTAATGCGTTTATACATCAGTATTAATTCGGATCATGCATGCATAGTTCTGGAATTGTAAAAGTTTTCAAAATGTCGATTTACAATGTCAAATTGTACGAAATAACATAGCTGTGACAATGAGCTTTAAGATACGTTTAAATACTGCTATTATTTATGAACATAGTCAGCATGAATAAACATGTTACTAAGTTATGAAATAAAATTACTGTATTTAATAGATTGAAATTAAGATCAAATTGTGAACTTTGCAATTTATATTAGTTAAACTTCATAAATGTCATATTAATATAAATATATATATATTACATGTAAGATCAGATCTAAATTTGAAAATCTTAATTTATTTAACCAAACTGTGAGGAAAATTTGATGTAACAATATCATATGGAAAGACATCAACATGTACAACGATGTTCCATAAACTAATATTTTAATAACATTGAATTATAGACAACTTCAGTTAATCTTAGATTGAATTAGGTAAGGAAATAATACAAAACAATTACATACTACAATTACCTTCTGCAAAGTGATGCAATAGAATGTACGTTAAATTCTAAAAACCAAGTCATTTAATTAGCTCTTAAAGATGAGTTCACAATTCAATATTACGACAGCAACATATTTTACAATGACAAGGTTTAAATTAAAGGTACCAAATTGGAATTCATACTTGTTGAAACCGAAATTTCCTAGTTCTGTGATCATTACTTGAATTTAACTGATATTCTAATCCTTAATAAACTTTGAGTAAATTACTTCAACTTGATCAGATAATACCATACAAGCTTAAAGAATCATAATACATGAAACGTTGAACTGAATAAGATAACATACAATAGACTAAAATATAATGCCAGTGTTATCATTGAAGAAATCCGATCTTGTGTAGGACTAAGACTGAAAGTAAATGACCACATGAATGACATACTCACAATATTACAAATCAGTATAACAATCATGTGACAACTTACACAAGCTTGTTGTAAAATGAACAGATCGATCACAGATGCCTAATCTGACTCAGTAAAGAACTTCCTACAGTGTCAGCTGCATCAAGCTTAAACAAAGAGGCTTAATGATGACCAAGCAATACTAAGTAATATGCAAGTATGAATACTGATGTCAAGATGTACTAAAATTTAACTAACTAGTGCATCAAAAAGAAATGCTAAAGAAGCAATTACTACTGTAGTCAAATTGACTAGACTCTTAGCGTGAAAAGATAGGTATAAAAATTGTATGATGTAACAGTTATGTATGATGACATGCAATATGGTAATAGAGGTAAACAATAGTTTGTGAACAATGTATTGGTTGTGCATGTGATGGTAGAGTGTATTAATGTATGAATATGAAGATTAGTTGACATGCTCAGAGCAGTATTCAGGTAACATACAAGCATGTATGAGTCAGTCAGTTTCTAGAAGCTTCTGTTACCTCTTCTAGACAATTCCTCGAAAGTCTCGAGTCCTCAGTCTTCATCAAGTCACATGACATCTCAAAGATTTCTTAACAGTTCAATCAAAGCATTGCGAATCTCTGCTAACGCTTGAATTATCGACACAATATATTTACTATTACAGGAATTCAATGGAATTCATTCACGACCAAACTGTGTCACACTCGTATGATATCAGTTACCAATAGTGTACATAGTCTGTCAACTTACTTTAGCCACAGCATTGATTCAGTAATTGTTCTGTATACGGTTCTCAAATGCTTATAGTTTACCTTATGTTTAGTATATCTCTAAACTATTTTGCAAGTTACTAAATGTTGAAGTTTGATGCAATTAATATGCAATTGCAAGTATGTGCATGTTTAACGAATGATGTCAAGTTGTACAAATTCAATCACAACTGTCAGCAAATGGTGATTGATATAGCCATGCATGTTGGCATGTCAAATCACTAGTTCACTTTCGTCAAACTAGTACTTCCTTTATATCGCAATTCCATTTCAGTATAATTCCACTGTTCTGTAGTGATTTACACTTTACATTTATGAATACATCATCTATATTACCATTAATCTGAATTTATATAACTTATATTCTATGATCTCTAGCATATTGGAAGATTCATAATTTTTAATTAGAAATCATATTGCAATATTCCTGATGGTAATATATTTCATGACTATGGTTGTCATATGCAAAAATTTAAGTGCCACAGTATATATTAAGGTAATTAATGCATTTATGAAACTCAAAGGCTGATACATATACTTATGGCATAATAAGCATTTTAAACACACCAGAGTTGATTGACAACTTACTTATTGTGTCCATCCATCACAAGCTTGTCTATCAAGGTTCTTTCAGTCCTCCACTTCACTTATCACCTGAGTGACTGCATTGTTGCGACACTCACACATACTGCAAGGTACTTTTCAGTTCACAGCAGTCTTTTCACTAGTGTTAGATCTCTCTAATTTTCCTCCAAATCAGTCAAGTTATCATGTCGTACCTACAATCTTCATACAAGAGTTGATTCCATGTCAGATTATCATACCCCAACGATAAGTCAAGAAACTATTAGTTACGAATCAAACATATATGCATCTATACATTGGTACAACCAAATTATCAGGAGAAATTTTTACGAAGAAATGAATTATAGAATACAATCTCAAAGTTTTATACCGTAAAATATTAGTACACAATCATAAGGTTGAGTAGCTAATCAGAATCAACATAGACATTACAGATAATGAACATTGATACCAAGAATCAAACGTATAGGAACATGACAATGTCATAGCAGAACAGAAGAAATTCTAAGAAGAATACCACAGTACAGATAAGCAAAACCATGACATGATAATCTAGTAGAAACTAAAAAAAGCAGACTAAGAGAAATGTGTCTTACCGAGCAGCGGCTGCTAGCTGGTTCTTTAGGTTGGGAGAGCTGGGGTCTGTGGATAGAGCTTTGGCTGCCAGCAGCAGCTTGCTGGAAGACATGGAGATAGTCTTCAGGTTGGACACCACTTGTGTCTGGTCCTCTTTAGACTGCAAGAGAGGAGAAAGAACTTCAGAGTTGCAGTAACTGTAGCTCACACTCTCTGAAATATAATGATTATTTCTTAAAATCTTGACTTTTGGAGCTTCCTTGTTGTTTTGACTGTCGACAGTCCTAAACACATCCTGTGGCTGCTGAAAACAATCCTAACCAAATGCAAGTTTTCTCTCCTGATTAAGTAACATCTGATTACAAACTAATTTGATTAGCTGTTTTGTGAAATTACAGAGTATCTTGTAAACGTGTTATTTACTCTGAGCTGAGAGTAGGGATCTCACATGTTGTAAAGATTTGTAAAGTCCTTCAGACAAAAATATGTAATATTTTGTTCCAGGAATAAAATCTGAACTGATCTGGATAGCAGGTAAAAAAGCAAAGTACCACAACCCACTTTAGTTTCATGTTTCAAGCCTGTTTTACTTCTGGCCCCAGTTAGCGTCACTGATGTGTGTTAGATTTCCCTCACCATACTGACCTGGGATGTTCCAGCCATGTCAACGCCAGCCTCCAGGAGGTTGCTGAAATCCTGTCCAAATTTACTTGTTGCCCTGGCGAGGTCCTGGGTGGTTCCTTTAGATGCCTGGACCACCTCGTTGGCTGACTGGTTTAGACCAGCCGCCACTCTGTTGAGCCTAGACTGAACATCCTGGAAGCTCTTTCCACTGGCCGGGAACTACAACAGGAAAAGGATGACAATGAGTGCTGCAGGTAGCAACATGGAAGGCATTGTGGAAGTAATAGGTAAAGACTTTGTTTTCAAAAAAATGCAATAGTTTAGAATCCTCTGTTTTCCAGGGCACAGTACTTTAAGTACATTACAGAGCATGTACAGTACTTAGTGCTTCAAAGTGAGAAAATAATCTGAAGTTGTATTTTTACTGTTTTAAAGCAAAAAGTCACACTTTAACTTGACAATTTAGTATGTGTACTTCTACTACCTCAGCAGCCAGGAGAGTCTTGCTGGCTTCACCCACAGTGCGGATGGCGTTGTCCACATCCCTTTGGCCAGGAAGACAGTTCACACATCTGTTCAGGGCCTGAGACACAGCCTTAGCCACCTACACACACACACACACACACACACACACAGTGTTGGGTCTTTCTTCGATATACATTCTCTAGCCCCTTACCCTAAAACCAAGTCTTAACCTTCAAACTTGTTAGAAAGCAAAATGTCCTCACTATGCCTAGTGCTAGAAGTTTCTTCCTAACCAAGTCCTAACGTGACATCAACCAAGTTACTTAGTCTCTTCGATCAACTTGGTTAGAAAAAAACTTGTGAGGCGTGATGTGATGGATGACCTACTTGATAACTAATGTTATTATCTACAGTATATTGTTATTGTGGTTAACCTGGGCCAGTCTCTGCTGACTCTCTGCATCTCCTGGTTTGGCAATGGCCCTCTTGGTCTCTTCAATCAGGTTGGCTGACTTATCCATGACATCACCAGCACAGTCCAGTGTGGCATTACGTGCTGGCCGCTCATCGGTAGTAGCAGCAACTCCTCTGGCGGCTGAGGCCAACGACTTCAGAGCCTGGGCTACATCTCTGGCTGCCATGCCTGGATCCAGGAGAGGAGGAAAACGTTAACTTCAGAAAAAAACAGCCAGCTTAGAAATTTAAAGCACCTTGAAAAAAATTTTATTTCAAATGTACTTTATTCATTTCTAATATAAAGAAACATTTAAACCAGCTGTATCTGGATTAAATTCTATGTTAATAAAATATTTTTTTAAATTTACTCTTGTAATTTCAGAATAGGGGAAGGCAAACTTTGCACCGAACTGTACAATGTATCTATAAAAAAGATCCCTCTGTGCTCAGCTAAAATATTTTATATAGATGCGGGTACTATATAAAAATATTAGATCACATTTGGTTTGTTTATTTCAGAGAAAAAAGTGACAAAAACTTTGTGGTGTGTTACCTACCTGTGTAGTTCTCATTGCCCTGGGTGGTCTCACTCAGCAGCTTGGCTATAGCTGAGCTCACAGCCTTGGTGCTGGTGCCCAGATCCTGGGAGCATTTCTCAAGCTGAACAACACAGCAGTGAGATTAAAAGGTTTTTTATTGTTGATTTTATGTGCACATTTCAGCTTAACATAGGGCTATTTGAGGGTATACACTTGGTTGTAGGGTTACTGTGTGTGTGTGTGTGTGTGTGTGTGTGTGTGTGTGTGTGTGTGTGTGTGTGTGTGTGTGTGTGTGTGTTCTCACCGTCTCTCCAGGCAGAGGTTTGAGTTTGCCTTCTTCAGCTGAAGCCTTGGCTTCTTGAATGTCCTTCTCCAGACCTCTCACCATTGACAGAGCGTTGTCTATCTCCAGTGGACCACATGCTTCCTGAGCCTACACACACACGCACACACACACAGATGGTCACAAAGTCACAACTGAGCTGGGTCCTCATTATACAGAAAACGATAGTTCATAGACACATAGTACCTTCTGTGAAGCAGTACGAAGCTCACCCAGGGCACTGGCCAGGTTCTTGGCACACTGGCTAAGCTGCATGGCTGAGGCCTGGTCACTAATGGTGGGAACAGTGGCCTTAGAGGCTGTGACCATCTTTGCACCAGGCTGGCAGAGGAAAGAAGAAATAAACTCTCAGCACCGGGTTTAACGTAATACAACAGTACACTGAACAGAACATGAAGGAGCTGAATGGACAAAGAACATAATGATGTTGTGCCAGAAGTAAAGTTGGTGCAAAAGTTTACTAAAATGTAGTTGTATTATTACTTCTTTATACACTCATTTACCATTTGTTTTACTTCTGATGATAAAAGAACATTTAGCTTATATTTTATCATCAGAGGGATGCAAACTTTTGCACCCATCTGAAGATCTATTTCATGATCATGTCACAGATCATCTGCACCACTAATATCTTATCTTACCATTATTAAATCTGATGGACATCCAATCATTGATAGATGTTTTTTTTATATCATTTTGATTTCTGAATATGTTTCTTCAGCTCTCTACACACACACTAATTGTCTGAGTCAAGTATTACATCATCATCATTTGCATTGATAATTTGTGTTACTGTATTTTTGCTTGATAATCGGGTCACAGAACCTGCACAGTCACAAAACAATAACAAAGCCTAGAACAGGTTGTTACTGTGCTGCTACACTAAGTAGTATTTTGTCAGATAAATAAAGTGGGTTCCTGCTCACTGACTTAATAATAATGATGAATAATAATGAACAGTCACCTGCAGGAAGTTTTGACTCGCACTGATGAGGGCCAGCTGAGCACTGGGGCTGTCAGGCTGAGACTGGCTGCCTCTGACTCCCTGAACCAGTTGAGGGATCTGCTCTGCCACCACCTGGTGTATCACACACACACACACACCACATAAAGCAATGTAACAGGATTGAGATGAAATGTTGTATTGAAAACAGAGGCCCAAGAGGGGTAGTGAGTGTTTACCTTGCAGCTTTGGACAAGCTGTTGCTGAGCAGCCTGGTTCTTGTTGGATGAGGCAGCATGCTGGGCAGCAGCTATGGTCTGTGTAGCTGCTGCTGCTGCCTGTTTGGCTGCATTCTGACAAGAAACACAGACACCAATTTCAAGATCAAACACTGTGTCAAGAGCCAGGTGTCAAGTGTTCTTGGATCCTGCCTGATCCAGCAAAGATATTAAAGTAGGCTTATCTTAAACAGCAATAAAGAATAATTTACGTAGCATCTGTGTGATAACGCATGTGACCATCACTTGATCCACTTCAATATAAAGGAGGTAATGTACCGTAGACTGTACTTGAAGCCAGGTGAACTTTGTGTCAACACAGTATGAGGTATGTATATGAGGGTAATCATACCCCTATGGGTACTTTGGATTACTGCCAGAGAAAAGTAAGACTTTTTTTCAGTGTGAATTACAAAATCCCAGTCATGTCATCTTTTCCTTTCCGGCTGTTTCCTTTCAGGGGTCGCAATTGCGAATCATGATGCAGACCCACCTCCACCTTGAACTCCTCTGTCACACCTACAGCACACCTCACCGCGGTCTTACAGCTCTTATACAAGGTTTATGGTCCCGTGAAACCCACCCAGTCGTGTAAATGTCATTTACATTTCTATATTTCCCCCTTCCTCAATACCTCCAGCTTGTTGACCAGACGCTTCTTGATAGCATTCTGGGCGGCAGCATTGGTGGCCATGCGGAGACCTTCAGCAGCCTCTCGTAGCTTCTGCTGCTGCTCCTCACTGTCGGGGTTTGCCGCTGCACCCTGAAGTGAAGAACAGATTGTTACACACGAGTCAGACGGACTAATTCAAATAAACATTAGATAAATGCTAAATGCTGACATAATGAAAGACAAAGGTAGACCTTAGCTGCTTCCACCATCTTGGCAGTGGCATCAGCCAGCAGCTTAGCGGCTGACAGCAGTTTGCGTGAGTTCTCCAGGTCTGACTCTCCCTCTGCATCCATTTTGATAGCGTTGACCAGGTCCGACGTGGCCTGGGCCAGGATACGTGCCTGACGAACCATCTCACCTTGTGGTAAAATAAGAAGGAAAGGAAGAAGACACTTAGGAAAATCAACTTTTTTGAAAACCAGATTGTATGACACTGACAGTTTTACCTCAGATGGTTGTTAAGGGGAAGACTTGCTCTCAACATATGTTAATGCAAAGCGGATAAACAACTTTGATCAGTGTGTGCCATGTGGTGACCATCTTAGCTTCCTTCACCTACCAGCATCTCCCATTGAGCTAAAGATGTTCTCTGTAACATCCAGAATGCGGTCGGTGGCTTCTCCGTGACGTCCAATGGGATGGCCTCCACTGGCGTACTTTTTGATGTGTTGAAGCAGTTCATTGAGGGCCTGAGTGACACCTGTGGCAGCGACGCCCACCTGTTTCAAGAGGCCCTCATCATTGGTGGCCCCATGTGATGCCTCTACACAGCCTTCTACTGATTTGGCGACCAGCTTGCCTGCTTCAATCAGCTGCTCCTGGCACACTGGGGAGCTGATGGTTGGAGCCACAACCTTGATATGGTGGATGTGGAAGAACATTAGAATATATAGATTTTAGGCTTCATTTACATACAACGGGATAAGTGTTGTCCTGTTTAGCGGTGAGTACACACAGCTACTCACCCTGGTGCAGGCCACCAGCTGAGACGTGGACAGAGCACACTGAGTGGCTGCAGCAATGACCCGATTCTGCTGGGCTGAGTCCTCTGTCTTCTGGGCCACGTTCTTGGCTTTGAGCACCAGAGCGGCTGCGGCATTAGCCACAGCCTTAGCCAGCTGCATCAGCATGTCCTGCCAACAACATCCACAGTCAGCACCATATACTGCTAACTACTCACTGAGGGACAAATATTAATGATTATGTTTTGGAGAATTGAAGTTGACTGCTTGCAAAATAAATTGATTATTTATGATATGAATCACAAGAAATAATTAAAATTTCAAATAAATGTCATTTTAATAGTGGATCTCTTCAAACCTCGCTCCAAAACGAAACTGATTTGAAAGGTTTACGTGTTGTTTATTGTCTATGAATGATTAAAGAGTTAAGGACAGTGAAATAAAAGATACTACCTCTTCTTACTGGCTACCTGCTATATCAACTCTGCCATCTCCTGGTATCAACATAGCAAATTTGAACCCATTTATGATTATGATTCTGGCTGACAGATTGAATTATTATTCAGTTAGACAGGATTAGTTATTGCTACTGTTCCGTTTCTACTAAGAGATTGTTTTGATTGGCCCTTTAGAATTTAAACATTCGTCTTAAGGACGGATTTGTTACCAGCATTGAATAATAAGAGGGGACTCTTCGTCTGGCACCCCTTAACGATCCTTTACCTAGAAACTGTCAGATACACATGTGAAACAGGGGAACACAGGATACAGTTGATCTAAGGGAACAAGTCCCGTAGACATTAGAGACACAGAGAGGAAGATGTTTTTAAAGAATCATTTCAGTCATTTTTTAAAGAAACTAAAAACACTGAATCCTCTCTACTCCCGTATAGTTAGTTAAGAGCCAGCATCTGGGCTTATCTCCTTTGGGCCCTTTACCTCTGTTGTTGTCCAAAAACTATCAGAACATTTTTGGTGGAATAACAGTAATCCACATCAGCTTGAACAAAATTTAAAGTGATAAATAATGTTTTTTTAATTTAAGTAATAAAGAAACATGTTACCCAGTATACTGGTGTGTCTGATTGATTTATAGTGTATGGACAACAACTAAAAGACGTTAAGACTGTATCCAAGCGTGTTTTTAAGTCAATGTGAATACAGCTGCATATATTGAGACGTTTAAGGTACATGGGATTGTAGCCAATCTCATCTTTAAACTTGAAACAGGTAGAGGAGTTTACTCAAGAAGATAAGATGAAACTACCTGTTGGCGATCCACTGTGTTACAGAAAACACTTGTTTGCAGCAATTGCCTCTAAAGGTTGTGCACAAAATATATAGATTAAAATATTCTGTTTTCATTTTCAATCTATTTTAATAAAAATTGTAGGTTTTTCATTTATTTTGTGGAAGGCTAACAACATTTTTGTCCATGTCTGTTCCTATGTGGTACTACAGAGAAAGAATGAAATACCAATATATATAATTAAAAACAAAAGCAACACTACATTAACCCCAGTTTAGACAGACTCACCTGGAACTGTGGATCAGTGTCGGTCTCTCCTATGTGTGAGAGCAGCTCTCCACTGGCCTGGCCCACATTTCCTGCAGCCTGCAGCAAAATCTGACGAGGCTGTTAACAAAACACAATATGATCACAAACTCAACAATATAAAAGTAGAAACGGAGCATAGCTCCATGTTGTTGTGGCTGTATACCTCTGTGTTTG
The DNA here is from genome assembly GCA_020496755.1 of Channa maculata. NCBI lineage: Eukaryota > Metazoa > Chordata > Actinopteri > Anabantiformes > Channidae > Channa > Channa maculata. The sequence continues at coordinate 1,179,572 of CM035615.1, read as the reverse complement.
CAGGCTGAGCGGTCTTCAGCATCTCAGACACAGCACAGGCCAGATTCTTGGCAGCACCCAGTAGCTGCTGCCCATTTGCCCCTTCATCCTCCATGAGTGCGGCTAGCAGTTTGACACCCTTTGACATCTCTGTCAGGTTGGAGGAGATGGTGGTAACGGCACAACCCACTGCTGTATAGTCCGTCTCTGCTGGGTCACCTGCATTTGGAAAGATAAGGAACATTTGCATTAGAAACAGGCATAACTAGCATTACTATAAGGCCATTCACACTGGATGGGTATCAAACAGGGGAAAAATTATCTATAACTCCACATTAAAGCCAAATGTCAAAATGTGTCGAATATCATACAGAATATCAGATATTATTCAAATTACTCTCCTATGTTTTGAGCAACATTTAACCTACGTATCTGAATACACCCTTAACTAGTGTATGATGTGAGCTCTTCTCCATGTTCCTATTTGCCAAACATTTCTAAATGAATTAAGAACCAGTAGCTGCCATCGGCAAAGTGCTGTTACCCTAATTTACTGACCACTCATTTACACATGTAAGAGGTTAAAACAGAGTCCAAAATGGGCCCAAGTCCACAGCAAGAATACAAACTGTGTGTCCGATTAATCAGGACTCTGCTATGAGAAGGTTGGCCCCACTGATCCTCAGAGACATCACCCACATCATACATAAAGAGTCTAAGATACCTTTCTATTAGACTAATGGGAGGGGAAGCATTTAAGTTCTCCTGTTAACTTATTCTCATGATAAAATGACATGGCAAATGAAAAGGTCCTGAAAGGTTCCATATGTCAAATAAACATGGCAAATGCTCCAGTGTTTTTACCTGCAGTCAAATTGACCATAGAAGCAGTGCCTGCTGTGATGGCATCCACCTGGGAATGAATCTCATGTTTGGACTCATCCATCTTGTTTTTGCGCCAGGCTTGGGAAGCCTTAAGAAATGAAAAATGAAAAAACAGATTTGTCTGGTCACAAAGATGCAGAATCAGCTGTTCAGTATTCATGCGTAACCAGCAATGAAATGAATCCACTTTAAAAAAAAAAGGAGCTCAATATTACAGCATCTGTTCCCAGAGGGGGCAGGGTATCAAAGTCATCCAGAGAGGCTTGGGCTGCGTGGACGGCCTGCATACTTGAGTTGATGGTTCCAGTCAGGGCTTGTTGTGCTGAAGTCTGTGGACACAATAAAATTAAGTGCTGTGTAACAGTCATCAAAATCTATCATTAATAAAACTTTGGACTTGGACTCTGTCTTAAAAGTTAAATAGTTTTTTTAAAAGAATTCTTTCTTTTGTCAAAAAATCCCATGAAAAGGCCAAAACCGACCGTGTGTTAATGCTCTCAGTAAGTCCCGATTCCCTTCTCTGTCAGAGACATGGCTCTAGACGATACTGACTGGTTCCTATTGGTTTTAAAAATATTCTGATATTTCCAAACCGTTGTCCTTGTAATGTTTAATAAGTACTGGATTATTACCATTTAATTAAACACTTGGAAGCAGCAAATTTGTTTGAAACTAGTTTCAGCAGTGGATTAATACACATTTGGTCTGTAGTGAACATCACTGGCAGCAGCACAGCGTACACCAATCAGAGCAGAGTAAAAATAACGTACAGTGTGTATTCATGGTAACAAAGAAACACCCGGTGTGGTTCACGTGATAGTTCCAGACCGAAGTGGAGCTCTATAGCACAGAGGGATAGTGGGATATGGGATAGTTTGGATCAACATATTGCATTTGTTGACTTCTTATTTCTGGTTCGTGTACATCCAGCTTGTAGTAAAAATAAAAAAGGCTGAACATTTTGTTAAAATAAGATTAGTTTATCTGAGGTCTTCTGATTTTACTCTCAGAAGTGTTAAAGCTCAGAATCCTGACATTTTACCTTCAGAAAGCTGCCTTTCTTCTGAAACCTTTAAAAATAAAACTTTCTTATTGCTGCTGGATGTTTAATGACTGCTGTCCTCTGTAAAAGTGCTATAGACAAAAATGTACTTTTAGCCATATCTAGGTGCAGGAACTCTGTAATCCACTGTGAAACGTAATATTACCGATCTTGCCTAAAACAAAAACTCGCGATATCCACAAAAAAATGATATCCACTATCACTAGGTTTTGAATAACTAAATCTCAGTGAAGAGTCTGAGCAGGTTATGTATGTGGCCCACTGTGCTCAAAAATATCACAGGCTGTATGACGGATTTGTAAAACTGTCATAAGTACATTCTTAAGTACAGACAAGAACAAGACAAGATCAGATCCAGAAAATCACATAGTTCAGTTTGAGTTCAAGTCTTTGAAGACATTTTTGGTTTACCAGTGGAGGCATATGTCCTCGGTGCATCTGGCCACTGGTGTTTTGCTGATGGGGCTGAGGCATGCAGCCCACCTGGAACCTCTCTGATCCTCCAGCTCCTGAGCGCATGATGGCTGGCAGGGCCACCGAACCGGTCTCCACTTTGCCCACCTTGTTGAACTGCTGCTGCAGAACTGTAGATCTGGAGTTTGAAGTGAAAGAAAGACAAACATGATGTCACAAAATTAGGAACAAGAGATTGTTAGTGCTACTCAAGTCAGTAAAATAGTCGCTGCTGTCACCTGCTCACAGCTCACCACTAAATGAGCCCCATCACTGTATTTTACTTTTAGTATCTTTTTGGATTATAACAACTAGACAGTCAGGGACATTGACAAATATGTTTTAAACTCCTGGACACAAGAGGAAACACTTAACAAACATTTATGCTGTATCAGTGACACACATCTTACTTTTTAGGTGATACAGAGTCTTCCAGCATGGTTGACTCTTCGTCTCCCTCGAGGCCAAAGTGGTCTTTGCTCTTTTTCTGTGAAAAAGCAGTAATGACTTAGTATGTTCAATGTGTTGGCATAATATTATGTCAACAAACTATGTAAACATATAGTAAAACAGTCTATACAGGGTATAGACATCAAAGACTGATGAGAAAGAGAGATGTTTAAAAACCTAATCATAGATATTTTTGGGAAATGTGACACTAAAACAGTTTCCTTTAATTATGGCTGGTTTCAAAAATCTGGCTTAATAATAAAGTTTCTGTATGGTCACGTCACTTGTTTTGTGGATACACCTGGACTGTTTTTCTGTAACAAATATTGCACCACATGTCACCAGCAGCAGAAAAGGATTTTACTGACTGAAGATGATAAAACTGAGACATCCAAGACTTAAATAATAAAGTGAGTAAACTAATAAATTAATTTCAAAATGCTCTCGTCCCATATCAATATCGACCGTTACCTTCTTGAGGATGATGTCAATGTAACCAGCAATAAGCTGAGCTATCTGCTCTCCCTCAGTGGTCTGCACAGAGTAGTAACCATCCTGGTAGTCTCCAAAGTCCTAAAAGTAGAAAATAAAGTGACCTCAGATGAAAAGATGAACACATGCATGTGGGAGCTTGGTAAATTAGAGAACGCAAAGTGAAATACACAACCGACACAACAGGTTCAGCATGGGCACTGTGGCCTGTATAACACATCCAGTGCCAGCTGTAATACACAGTGTGTTCTGTCCATCATAGCAGCATAACATTTTGTCCATGCTAACCCATGTCCACCACAGTGCCAAATGTAGTCACCTAAACCCCACCATCATTACGACCCACACCAGGTCGTAATGACGGTGAGACAGCTAGATCTTAGCTTGATCATTCTGCAGTTTTAACCAGCTTTGTGTGTCTTGGGAGTTTGCATTTGCTCAGAAAATGTGATGTACTGTCCAAATAATAGTAACTAATGGCAGCTCAACAGTGTAGACAAACATAATTATACATTTTCCATCATTGGCAAACATGACTTATTAGCATTACACAGTCCACAGGTAAAACTAACATATTTTTACATTTTTTATCATCTTAGGGAAAAATTACAGTAATGATGTCAGTCACTGCATAACAGATGTAAGTGATATATAACAGGATTGAACCCATTCAAGACCACAAATTCCCACACCAGCACTAAGATTCTACAGTAAAAAAAACAGATGAAAGCTGAACACAGCAAGGATTTTAAAATGTTTGTTTACTCCCACCTGCATGACCACACATGTTGAGCAGTTCTCTCTAAATCACGACAGGGATCACATTCAATCATAGCAAGGATGTTGTAATGAGATGATGGGGCAGCAGCCAGAGGGTGCGTCCAGACATGCAGCTCACATGCATCATGTTTCTACACACTACACACACTGTGTTGTAGAAAGTAAGCTTGCACACTGAAAGCTCAGTTCCCCTTCACCACAGGGTCAGTGATATGTTCGCACTTTCCATTAAGAACTTACCAGAGTGAAGCTCTTGGGTGAGGCAGCCCAGCGTTTTATGTTGGTCAGGCTCCACTCCTGGATCACCTCTTTGGTCTTCTCGTCCACCCTCATCACACACTCTTTGGTGATCCCCAGGAGACGAGGCACCAGCTTGTTCTTGCCTTTCATTTTCTCCTGTAGGGTGTTTAAAAGAAAAAACAAATGAGCAACACTCATCAACGCTAAACATTTCCATCGTAGCACTTAGCACTGTTCTGACATGATCCAACCCAGAAAAAGGGTTCTCCTCACCTTGACTAGGAAGAACGACACTCCATAGGTTTTCAGAGACCTGGCCAGCTTTACGTAGCTGACTTTGGCTTCGATCTCTGTCATGTTCTGACAGTTTTTGTGTGCCTGGAGAAATCAGACATACCATCAGAGAAATACATCAACTCAGTGAAGCCAACTCAAATTAAAGCCACATCTCATATATATAGTACATATGCAGTACTTCATCATATGATCTATGTGTATCTGTGATTTGTCCTGGCTGTACAGTTGCTTCTAAGTGCTGTAGAGCTGGTTTTAAAAGGTAAAACTGCCATTTTGCCAATTACACCAACTGTTGCTAACAAACATCAGTCAATAATGAAGCCACTTTTTCCAAAACTCTTCTTATAGTCTAAGTTACCAGTTGACATCTTGGTCAAAGTTTAGATTTTACCCGCTGAATACCTTTTCACTTCACTGACATTACTAAAGTGTAGAAGGTTTTCTACACAATTCATGTGAAACACTGTTTTGGCCGCAATACTGAACAGGTTGCTGACTGAAAAGCAGTGCACATGTAATACTGTATGTTATTGGGCCTGTGATTTTCACCTGCATTTGCTGCTATGTGGAATTGTCAATAAGTAGACTGTTGAGGAGACTTGTCATGGCCGCTCTTCTAATGTCTGATCATGTCCTGTCCACAAGACCTTTACTACCCGTAAATATTACAAAGCAGGCTGCGTGACGTGCCAACAAAGATAAACAATATGAAGATTACTACTTACGTTAGATTTGATATTTTATAGGTGGAGACAAAATGATTAAGCTAACATGGGAAACATACCTTAAGTAGTACAAAATACTTTTCATACTACATGAAAAGTATCTTATACATGCAGTATTTTTTAATACGGTTACTGCAGATATGTTTTGTGTTTTAACAGTTCTGACAACAGTATGTTTGGATTTTAAAAAATGTGTTGCAAATATGTACAGATATTGGACAATGTGGACATGGAAAGCACAGATTACTGTTTAAATGACTTTTTAAAGAGTTTTGATAACCTGGCTTCCATTTCAACCAAAACATGTCAGCAACTGAAAAAAAAATTACATGTGATTATAGTTGATGAGCAATTTGTAAAATCGTGTTCATTAAGACTGACTGATTAGTAAAATTGGCATTTTTGTCAATTTAATATTAAGCTTACAACACAACTGTTCAGGGTTTTTAATATATATATATATATATATATATATAGGTTTTTAATTCAAGACTCACAAATTGGTGTTAAAACATCTTACAATTTATTTTAGACCAAACCTGTGATGGAAACACATTGATGTCAATTCAGAATGATCAGTAAGGAAACATGACAAGCATTTCCAAGTATCCACTACTCTTAAAGTATTTGTTGTTACACTAACTATCTAGTGGACTGACTAGCAACAACTTAGTTTAACAATGCAGTGTGTACCAGAAATAATACAATACACAAATAATACGAACAATCTCCCTCCTCCTCTTCCGTCTGGCAGACTAGAGAATTCTTGTGGCAACATTACTAAGAAAAGTTTGTACTTTTTATACCTTTTACTAATAAAAGAGCGTTTAACACAATCGAAGACTTTTTAAAGAGACAGTGTTAAATTTTGTATTTTTTTCCAAAAGTTGCATACTGTAGTTTTAAGGACCTGTAGCCACAAGTGTTCAAAAATGAAGGGCACCAAATACTTTCTGCAACTGTTGTCTTGAAAATCAATATTGTGACTATGGTTTCAATATTATATAATAATATAATATTACCTGGAAGATTTTTTTCTCTCCTTTGTTCTTGATGTATTCTTTGGGGAGGAACTCTTTTAAGCTGATGAGGAAAGTTCAACTCAAATGAAACAAACTTAAAACAAAAATATCAAATTAATACATAAATTCATAAATACATACATACATTGAAGGTAGAACCAGAGCACAACAGAATAGTAAGTATGAAAATGAATGCAGCGCTTACTCCAAGAATCCAGCCTTGTGTTTGGACTCGTTGTGGTCACCAAACTGAATCTGACACTGATAGCCTGCAAACTCACAGGCCTTGTCAAATGACACAGGATGGGATCCATTGAGAATGTCATCACGGGCCTGCGCATAAACACACACACAATCACCCACAGTGTGACAGTTCTGGATGTCATTCAGCATAAATCAGGAAAGGTCCTTCTTTTATGATAACCACATCAAAAACAACCTGTGCAGTACAACCAGCAGCCCTTAAGAATTGAACTGATACTGATTGGCTGAAAGATGTGATACAGACAGACTCAATTCTTAGTGCCCGTGCACAACAAAAAGAAAGAAAAAAGACACAATTTGCTTTGAAATAGAAATTGACAAAAGTTATAAAAAATAAAAGACACAAAAAATTAACTTAACTTTAACATTTTAAATGAAAGGAATAGTTTCATAAAACAATAATTGAAAATGGCCTAAACAGATTTGCACACAGATTTGTGTGTGTGTGTGTGTGTGTGTGTGTGTGTGTAAAAAATACTTTGATGACTGGAAAGATTACTGGGTCTGTGCAGGGCTAATGCCAGTAAAGAGAGGTAAAAACAACCCTATAGAGTATTATCAAGTCTATGTATGCAAGTCCATCTAAGTCTATGGGTAGTTTGTGTACCTGCACATAAAGAAGGTTAAGCTGAACAGGGTCTCTGGAGTCAACGTTCTGGTCTGAGTAGAAGAACTTTCTTCTCAGTAGCAACATCTCTGTCTCTTCCACGCCTTGTTCCCTCAAAGTCCTGCCGTGGTCCAACCAGTTCACTTACAAACACAAAGCCCACATAGTGACTTAGAGAGACAAAATGAGACTTGCTTGAACATGCTGGTGAGCATAGAAATGCGCTAAAGATGATTTATCAGTACAAAAGGTTTCGATATTTCTATGTCAGGAATACATGTTCACCGACCAAATGTAGTGCACACTGTCGTGATGACATCAGTTACCAATCAGTACAGCTGTTGTTTTACCTTTACACCAATTCTATGTAAAAAGATCTCGAACCTCATGTTTCATTAGCTCCACAGCAGTGCCTTCAGAAGATGGTGTTTTTCCTATGATGAAGGTTTTCTGATATGCTATGAAATAATTCAAGAACTGTTTGCACTGTTTTAATAATATCATCTGGACCATTATTTATTTGCCAACTTACACTGTCCGGGGGCCGAGTGAGGGTGAAGAAATGTATTAGCCAGCTCTGTGTCACTGTTGGTGACCAGTCAAAGGTGTCACAAAGGTCCTTGTGCAAGAACCACTAGACTTGTTCTTAGCTGCCACACATGAGCCATTTTGGAGAATATATTCTGCCTGTATCCGGTTTCATCATCCGTTGACAGTGTAACATCACCTACTTTATCTAGAAATATTCTCTCCTTTACAATATCAGTGAAGATCATCATTTTCAGGTACTCAAACATTACCATCACATGATCTCTGCTCAAGTTTGATGATTACTGCATTTCTTTTTTAACCATATTGTAGCAGGGAAATTACAATAATTCATATATATACCTCAGCAATTATTGGAGATTTCAAATAATAATACTTAATGGTTGGTCTGACTGAAAGTGTGCTACAGTTGGTCACAGTATTTCCTGTTTGTGGAATATGCAAATGCATTTATGAGTATTGCGGCTGAGTAGGTTTTATAACTTTTATGGCATAAAATGGGTGTAGTTGTTACAATTATGCTAACTAGCAAATAAATATCATTTTTTAAATGAGAAGGCTCCAACAGAGTATTGAAAATTAAAAGAGGAGACCTCTAAAACAAGGTTATAAAAATGTTCCTGCACGAAGCCCAATCACAAAACAGCTGTGTCACCCAACTCAAAAGGCATATTCATCGCTTTCTGTGACACCACAACCACTGTCACTGAGTGTGTTACAGCTTGTGTTTGTCGTACACTCATCATCTGTGTGGAGCTTCTGTTTCAGCTTCTCCATCTTCTTGTCGTCTCTCAGCAGAGTCTTGTCTTTCTTTAGGGTGCCTGTGGTCTCCTCCTTCTTCTCCTCTCCAATGTCGCGCACCAGGGAGTACTCGTCATAGTTTGTAATGCCTGACACACAAACACACAGAGGTTGATGCAGTGCTCAGCATTAATGAGTACACCCCAACAGATTAGTCAGAAAACCTTTAGTTTCTTTCAGAATCGACATTTTCTATGGGATACTATACTAATTCTCCTCACAAATTCATTCAAAACCATGTTGCAAAAATGAGTACACCCCAATGAAAGTCTTAGGAGTAAAGCTTAATTTTAGACCAAGAAATTCTAATAACAGCAATTCATCTACAGTTGAGTATAATCATTAATTAAACAGGTGTCCAGCGGACAGTTGACCGTAAAAGGGCAATACTATTTGATGCTATCAGCAATGGCAACACATGGAGGAGAAATGTCATGACCTGAGAAAGAAAATAATTTCTTTACCCAAGAAAGGTAAAGAGTACAAGATCAGCAAAGCTTTACTTATTAGTCAGAATATTGTAGCAAAAGTGATACAAATATTTAACAAAGATGGAACTGCAACCATCTCACAGAGACATCCAGACCGTCCACTGACATTAACACCTCAACAGGTGAACGGTTGAAGAAAATCGCCATGCAAGTTCACTGTAGTTAGCAAAACAAGTAGAAAGCCAAACTTGGGTGAGTGTTTCCCATGACGCAATACGGCGTACACTGCAGAGGAAGGGCATCCATGGGTTTCCACGAAGGAAGCCTCTACTAAAGCCCATGCACAAGAAATCCAGCCTAGAAATTCCCAGGGCCCATGCTGAAAAAGAAGAAGACTACTGGGACTCTATATTCTGGAGTAATGAGACCAAGATAAATGTTTTTGGAACTGATTGGCTTTAAAACTGTATGGCTTCGCAAAGGTGAGGAGTAAGAAAAAAGAATGATGCCTAAAGTGAAACATTGTAGTGGCAGTGTCCTGTGGGGCTGACTGAGTGCTGCTGGTGTCGGGAAGCTGCATTTCATTCATGGTATCATTAATTCACAGATGTACTGCTCTATATTGAAAGAGAAGATGCAACCTTCACTCCATTCCCTTGGTTGTTGTACACTTTTACAAAATGATCCAAAACGCACATTTGGACTGTTGCATTTCTGAAGAACAGGGTGAAAGAGATTCAGTGGCCAATTATGTCTCCTGATCTGAACCCAATCGAACACCTTTGGGGAATTCTGTGGAGACGAGATGAGCATCAATCTGCATCCATCATCAAGGTTCTAAAAAAGTTCGTTCTTGAAGAATGGAAATACATAGATGTTGCAATATGTCGCCACTTTGTCGCCACTGCGTGACAGATGACTTGGAGTAGTCCTTAAAAATCATGGAGGTCATATAAAATACTAAATGTAGTAGTTTCTTGTGGGGTGTATTCATTTTTCTCTATCAACTAATTTGAGTAAAGCTGAAGATTTTGTAATATTAGGTACATTAATAGTCTTGCTTTCATGTTATGAGTTTGTCTTGTCATAATTTTGGACACTGCTCGTTTTCTTTGAGACATTGATTAAAATCTTACTTTTTAAAAGGGGTGCACTCATTTATGCTGAGCACTGTATATGTACTTTCTATTTCACTCCACAGCACAACCACAGTGTGAATTGCTGTAATTAAAGGAAGCTTCCATTCCACATTAAAAACAGTCATTAACCACCAGTGTCTGTGCATATTACTCTCAAAGGGATGGACAGACAAGCAGACATCAACCAATGAGCAGACAGTATTTCAGCCACACCTATTCTAGCACAGATGGTCATGAGCATGTCACTGACAATCTTGGAGTCATCCACCATAACAGTTTTGACCGTGCCGTCCAGCATGCGGATCTTCAGAGGCCTCTGCTTCTTCTTGTACTCCAGAGTGTCCTGATACACCAGAGAGACAGGTCTTAATTACCCAGAAATATGCTGACACCCTCTGGACACATATTATCCTTCTCTCTGTTTGTAATTATTCCTTCCATTTATTTTCTTTGTGGGAGGCTGTTATGTGTTAAGAATATCTTATTTGTAGCATTTACTGGTGTGTGAGTGTGTGCTGGATTGACTCACCCCGTTCCTCAACATGTAGTAGTCCAGGGCCTTCCCTGCCTCCAACCAGATGCCTTTCTTTGGATCTTCATCAGACAGAAACAGCCCATAGTCATTGGCTGCAGAAAGGAACAGACACACTGAGTGATCCACCAAAGTGTGATTCATGGGGACCATGCACATGTGGATATTCTTTCACTGTAGACCTGTTCTCTCATTTAGTATGTTCACTAGCTTCCCTGTCCATGTTAACCAGGTTCCACATTTTAAACTGGGACAACTTGTCTCTGGATAACTACATAATTTAATATGTTGGAGAGCAAAAACAAACTGTTGAAGATACTGGCTCCAAATCAGTCTCTCTTAATGTAAAATGACTTACAGGTTGGAACAAGTAACATACAGAGCTGCTTTTGAAATTGCTTATGTAAGACAAAGCTGTGCAAGCCAGCTGATGTGGAGCAGAGCACCGTTCTACACTTGACTCAGTTGTTAACAGGCTCTGAAACTGTGATTTAAATTTTGGATTATCCAGGTTCAATGTTACAAAATATCATAATATGACCAAGACTATTTATTTAATTTCCAAAGTCATGTAGAGCTTGTTGGCAATATATCCAAAATTTCAAATCTACTAAAGAGCAGGTTTAAGTCTTAAGTATAGTCAATGTAAACAAGATAACGTGTTGGTTTTGAACAGTGTCGAACCAGGAAGTTCATTCACATAAAGATGTGCTGTTCTTATGTGAGTTATCCACGGAAACTGGGGCAATGATATAATAATCTATAATTCCATAATACAGAGAGAATGAATTTAACTTGTTAACAGCAATCTGATGACCTGACTAGCAGTGGCAGCTGGTATCAATACATATTCAAGTGAGAGCCATTTCTTTTTAGACCGTGGCATCCAACAACACAGCAAGGTGATATTTTCAGTGGATGATGTGGCCTGTAAAAAAGTCTATATGAACTATTCAAAAACCATAAAAGTGCATGGTTCTCCCAGATAATTTAATGTAGCTGGGGCATTCAGTTATGTCTCAAATGACATAAATGGATACATGTAGCCACGATTACAATATGCAGTTGTATTCATTCGATCCTAGACTAGCTTCCAAACTGGGCCTTTTGAAACAGACCTTGCTTCCCGGGAGATTTTATGTGAGCACAGAGACATTGCAGATACATAATTTGAAAATGTCATTCATAGACACAAATTAATTATATCTATACCTTCTGCTTGTGCATCCAGTAAAGTACATGCAGCAGTATGACTGCAGCATAGTGGGAAATGAATGAAAAAAATCGTGCCAAGAAGCCGTGCTCAAAAAATACTGTAAGTCCTGGCAAAACATCGAACAAAAGCAACCTTTTGTTTCTAGTGGTTAATAAAAAGTAAACTATTCAGCCATAGCCAACCTCAGAAAGCATATAATCAATGCTGCATTAGTTCTAATAGCAACATCACCGTAATGATGTGTTTTCAGGTCAGAGTGTTGATTTTTCAGTGGCTCATTTCCAGCCCATCAGAGAAAGAATTTCAGCATAAAATGTAGCAGCAGCTACAAAATGGTACAACAATAATGAAGGAGATATTAGATGCCTGGTCTGGCCACAGCCCCCTAATGTGGCTAGGTTTTCTTCTGGACCAGCAAAGACTCAGTGCCAACCTGGAACTAGTTTTGCTCAAACTGGTTCTTTGGCTGCCAAACTATAGAGAACTAGATCAAAATTAGGCACTGGCTCTGAACCAGCCCTTTAACTGGCTTTGTGGGAAAAAGGGGTCCTGGTAAGGTATAGGATGAACTCAAGCTTAAAGCTTTAGTCTGGTGTTACTGGTATTTATGATGTTATTTTACTGAACATAAATTTAATCATCCAAATATCAATCCATTTTTAATAATTCAACTGATGGAACAAACTCTAGTGCTATTTATTTTGTAACTCACATTTATTATTTGACAGTTATGACATGCACCACTAATAGAAATAGAAACTATTAAAAAACCTGCACTGCACACATCTACAGCAAGAAAGTTATCAAAAACCCCTGAAAAGGCTTCCAGGCGTTTGTGTGTGTGTGTGTGTGTGTGTGTGTGTGTGTGTGTGTGTGTGTGTGTGTGTGTGTGTGTGTGTGTGTGTGTAGGGAGAAAGTCCGATGGAACTCACGCTGGCCAAGTTGTGCCTCTGGAACTCTCTCCCTAATGATGCGACATGCATCGTACACCATGGTGGAAGGCTCGAATTGCATGGTCTTCACCACATTCCCCACGCTGATCTTTAGTGACAGGGCCACCATGATTGTTGCTGTGCACCTCCACCCAACTCACACCTGCATGATGCCCAAAATAAGTTTGTCAGATTTGTAAAATATCAGATACAATGTGTTAATAACATCAACATCTTCCGTATCAATAAATGTAGTTAGTAAGCTTCATAGGTGCTGGAAGGTACATTTTACTGTCACACTTCCTCCTAGTCACCATTGTTTGTGCTAAGCTAAACAGCTGTTTTACTCAGCTGATGTGTGAGATAGTTGAAAGCTCTGAAAAACAGTGATATGAAACAACTAAACTAAAAACCTGGCTACTTGCTTAGCTATTCTTGACTCACTTTTGTATTCAAACTGCTCAAGACCTATTGCTATTAATATAATACTGTTAATAAAGTTTGGTAAAGGGAAGCAGAAGTTCTTGCTATTGCATTTATTATTGAGGGGATTTCTACATTCTTTTCTTACATGTCTCAGCACAGTGTACAGCTTTGGCTGAAATGAGGAACACCATTTATATTTACACACATATACAACTAAGAGGACTGTGAGAGTTGAGACACGAAACTGAGTTCTAGCACATTTATAACAATCTGCACAAAGGTTACTGTAAAACTTCTTTGGTAAATGTTCTGCGCTTATACAGCACTTTTCTACCTATCGGCACTCAAAGCACTTTACACTGGTTCTTATTCACCCACTCACACTCATACTCACACACCGATGGGGGAGCTGCTATGCAGATGGCCAACGCTAACTGGGAGCAACTAAGTTGGGGTTCTTGCTCAAGGACACTTCAACAGAAGGGGATCGAACCAACAACTGTGAGATTGCTGGACAACCGCTCTACCTTCCTGCGCCACAGTCGCCCCTTATACTTATTAAAGTTATTCTACTACTAACCTCTAATTCAATGTTGTAGCATTACTGCAATTTAAAAGAAAGAAAAAAAATCTTTGTTTTACTTTTACTTCTTGCTATTTCAAAATACAGTGATGCAAATCTTTGTACCCAACTGTAAATACTAAGAGTTATTTATCTTTTCTTTCTTTCTTTCTTTCTTTCTTTCTTTCTTTCTTTTTGAGAGGCCCTCGTTCTGCTTCCAGGAACTCAGGTCTGTGTGGAAAATGACTCACCTGTAATATAAACATTAAATGGTGTTTCATGTCTGCAGCTTCATCTAAACTTTTAACATCATAGATGATCATCACCCAGTGAGTTTATGTGTACGATGACAGACCTGATGCTGAGGCTCTGATAAGAGGAGGTGGTATGCTGCAGTTGAGATGAACAACAGTCTTAGGCGGGAATGATATTTCTCAAAGCTGCACATCAGCAATTGTACATGTGTTTGCAGCTTGATTGTGTGTGTTTATTCTGTCCAGTGGTAGTGGTTTTACTAACAACTGTGGAAAAAAGATATACTGGCTGCTGAGGAGAGCGGCACAGTCATTGGTAATTCTCTATGGGGTCATCGCTATGACTGACAACTCTCAGAACACACATGGTCATATGAATATTTGTTGCTGATAATAATACTCATCAGTGCATTTTACTAAAAAATAACCCGGGGGGGGAGACAGACCAAAGAAAACAACCAAAAGTGAGATATGAGATTACAATATCTTACATCGAGCGGAAAAAAAAAAAAAAACTCTGTACAATGTAAAACCAGAACAATGACACAAAGTCAATAAAAGTAAAATGCACCTTCTAAAAAAATAACTACAGAAATTTTGTGAAAGAGTGAACAGCTTTGTGCATGTCTACATGTTGGTGCATTGGCCACAGTGGAGCTGATCTTCACTATCTGGCACCCAATTCTGACCATACACTGACACTGACCCTACAAATACAAATATAGGCTGTAGCTTAGTTTCTTCATTAAGTTGCCATGACTACTGTTTTGCAACAGTTTGTAGTATGTCTCCAGATTGACAGGAGAGATGCTCTTTTCAAAATCAATTGCTGGCTCAATCAAAAGTCAGCACTGGTCTCTGTCGAGCCACCCCCATCGAAAATTTACTCAAATTTACTGTACAAACTATTGTAGGCTACTCAATCAATACATCATTTTAGATCAGTGGTAAAAAATTAGTAGTTAAGTAGAATTTTTATATACTTTATGGTAAGTATTTTCCTCTTAAGTTACTTTTATTCACTTGGAATTTAATGGGTAATGTTGTACTTTATCTGACAGCCTTATTTATGTTGCAGATTCTTTATACAAAAAATATCTTAACACAAATACAACAAACTAATAAAAGTTGTAATAGTATAGATTTATTGCCTGTCAGTCCAGAAAGTAGTTAAATGAACAAAATAGTGTTCTGCACGTTGATGAGTTCTTTTTACGCTGGATGGCCTTCCTGCCACAGCCCCACCATTTGGTCCGGGCTCTGGACCAGCACCAATGTGGCTCTTGTTGGCTGGGCAGGGCCACACCTGGTGGGGTGGGATTCAAACCCACGGCCTTCTGCATTTAAATATTTGCTGGACATATAGTTAAATGGGTGGGTTGTGAATGGGAGAGAGGGCCACAAGTAACACATTAGCTGCAGAGTGACACCGTGGATAGAAAAAAACAGTGTGGCATGTGTTGGCATCACAGCGCAGTGGGATCGAATGTCACAACACAGATGGCCTGACAGCCTCCACGTCGCATCGTGCTGACACTCTATCACTATCAGTTCCTCCTTCTTCTGGCTTCTGCTTGATGACAAGCGGCTGCAGTCGGAGGGTGTAGCACAGAAGGGATCACTTCTCAAACTACAGCTATAAGAGTAAGGGCTGGCTTGTTGAAGTAACGCATGAAAAATAATCTTAACTATGAAATTAAGCAGGACACTGACCGTTCCAGGAAATATCAGTCAACACTGACAGTTGGCACATAATCTACAAAGTTCAACTTGCGCTTAAATCTACGGCTGTGAAAGATGTGTATTTTTAATACATGGCTCACTGTGAATCTCATTTGTCATGAGGTTAATAAAATGTAAGGACTGAATTGATGCAAGACCAGTTAGTGATGAGGCTTGTTACCTGCTGCATAATTTCAATAAACTAATATCCTACAGAGTGCATTTTAATTAGAAATAAGGTGGGGTCTTTAAGTACCTGATATAAACCAATGTTTAAGTGACAGCCTCCCTGCCCAGTCAGATGATCCAGATGATTCTTCTGTCTGGCTGCAGAAAAAGAATAACAAAGAACAAGTTATAACCAAAACACTTTTTATTGACATCACACGGCTCTGACATCTTCACACAAAGCACAACACAATAATCTGACTGGCCAGCTACTTCTAATCATATACAGTAGTTTCAAGTTTTAAACCTAATTCAAAGAGTTTGCAACTGTGACATCTTACTGCTGTAAAAAGTGGTTGTTAAAACACGAGAAGAACCATATAAATCTTGCAATGCAATGCAAGACTCTCCATTTTCACATGCTCATGAACATTTTTTGCACTGGATAAAAAGGTCAATAGTCATGTCTGTACAGTAAATATGAAGCCACAGCCAGGACTGGTTACCTTAAGCTGCACCTAAGGGCTGGCAAAGACTGGGCAGTTCATAAGGACTGTTCCCACCAACTATCACAGATTTCTAGTCTCTGACAGTCTGGAACTAGCACACACTTACGGAATGAGTAAACTGGGGACAACACACTTAAAGACTGGTCGGGACAACTGGACATTCTACACTCCAAATTCCACGTGAACTACGTTCGTGTTCTTATACCAGAACAAATATGGCGGCAACCGGGAACATTTTATTACAAAACAAAGAATTCACAAGAGCAGCCCATCAGTGCACTTGCCTTTCGTCCAACAGCATCTGTATTTACGTGCATGGTGCAAACTGCGCCAACATGGCATGGACGAGGAACGCTAACGTGGTGTCTTCCTGGTTTCAACAGGTGCCGTAACTGCTAACGTCGTCACGGGTAAAATTGAATTAAACTAATTGTTGTGAGAATGATTGGCAGCGACTCGGTCTTAAGACTAAAGACTAGAATCTTTAGACAGCACACACTTAACTGGACTGGACTGGACTTTTGCTTTGCACAGAGAAACTGGAAACATATAGAGACAGCTAGCCTGTCTCTGTCCAAAGACAACAAAACTCACCACCTCGAAAAATAACTGATATTGTTCAGTTCATTCCATATAAAAATCAAATAATAGAAACAACTATAGTTGGATTAGAGCCACGTTGTGCCATGTCATGAAAAATCAAAGCAAACCCCCCGAGCTCTGAGATTATAGGTTTTTAAAATTCTTAAACCCAATGATCTCAATATACAGCAAAAACAAAAACATTGGACTGCCATTGTCTTGGAGGGGACTGTGTATTTATTTCTGTGTATTTAAAATATAAAGTCAACAGAGTTCTCCTACGTTGTTCAAGTCCCCATTTTATATGCAAAAATCCTTTCAAATTCAAAACATCTGTTGTTTTCATATGAAATCATTTCTGGTACATATTTTCTGTATCTATTTTTCTGCACTAACATGTTTGTAATGACTTCAGAGCCTCTGGCTGTAACATGCACAACTCACAACATGCTGAGGCACAACAGAGCTTCTTATTCATCTCTGTTGGTGATTTTGTTTTAAGGCTCTCATCAGTCTGCCATAGATGAAATAACATCTTCATTCAGTCTGCTATTTTAGTGTGGAGCGGGGGTATAGTGGGGTCCTGTGTCAGTGGCTTCACCTCCACACAAACTTGGCCCTTCTACTACTTTGGAATGATAGGGTTTTTGCGGGATCCTACTCAGATGTCCTTATGTCATTTCCTGTTTTAAAAAGCCCTTCAATTGCCATAAAAGGACATTTGAGCTATGTGTATCCTCCCAGTGATGATTCAGCTGAGAGCAGTGGGTTCTCTCTGCCGTCTATTGTAGGACAGTTTGTTTGGATCAAGGGAAAACAAGAAGCGACTCATCTAATGCTCTCTAAACTATATCTAATTCAGCTCTAAATCTTACAGCTAATACAAACAGTTCATCTATATTCAACATGTGACTACTACATTACTGACAAAGACATTTAGGAGGTCTAAAGCACACCCTTACACTCTTGCTGTCTGATCAGTATAATGTCAAAGTTTGAACACTTCCAAAATGTGCTGTGACTACTTCTCTCTCCACCCTGACTTAAAGAGGAAGTGCCAAGTCATAACAATAATTACTGCACTTACTGAGAAATGAGGAAGAGTGCAGTAAGGCCACAGCAGCCAATCACAATCAGTTTGGCAGGAAAACAATAGAAAACAATCCAAAGAGTTGCGAGAAAAATCTTGAATCTTGAGTATATTGTTAAATAATACGAACATGTCCCTGGAACTGTTGCAATGTACATACATTGTACATCAGAATTCAATTGGGTTATTGTGTTATTTAGTTGTGAAAACATGTCCGAATCCAGAATTGCACAAAAGAAAATCCTCCTGGATTTCAGATGTCTACCTCAGTAAATACAGTTCTAAGATCAGTTTGAGACTTGCACCTCATCGACCACAATAAGTAATCTATTAAATCCATACTCTATTACCATAGTAGTAATTATATATAATACATACAATTATATATTGTACATAATAGGAATTTATACACACACTTAAAATCATCAAAGTAATTGTGTTCAGATTTTCTTTACATGGTAAAAACTGATTTTTTGTATATGATTTATAAGAATCCCAATTTTCCAAATATTCAATGAAATTATGTACAAATGGACAAAATTATTAAAATAATAATTGCACACTGTATAAACTGGTAGGCTTTACCAGTACTGGAATACAGAGACCAACACTGATTTTGATATTGGAAAGTTTCATAAAATAAACTTGTCTCTGCTCTCACCTGCAAAAAGTCATTTTAATGGGTAATGCTTCATGCATACAGGGCCATAACCTGAAGGTTAACAATGACTATTCAAAACACAAACACAGGCCAGTATAACTAATCATGTAAAAATAGTTACATTTCCTTTATCCTTGATGTTAAACTTGCTGGTCCAAGGACACTTACATCTCTTCTAATAGTAGATCATTTGTTGCTTTGTATCCAACCTGTCTGACTTCCTGTTTCTTGTGACTTCTCAGTAATAACACTGGTAAGAAAAAAAAACTGGAATTGTCTTCCAAACAGAAATCAGCACAGTTAATGACTTTCCCTCATGTCAGTCCTTTGCAGACTTCCACTGTAAAATGACAGCGGTCAACTGCCACCAAGAAGTCACACATCCGGTCTGTGTGCAGCAGCCAGATATAGTCCATCTCAGTCTCTATCTCATGCCCCCCAGGCCTGAGCACAACATGTTTTAAAGTGCTAGTGGAACTATCCTCCAACAAACTCAGGAATATTATGTAAACTTATCTCATTATGCCTGAAAAACACATTCTATTTTACAAATGCTCTTCAGAGCAAGTAGGTCTACAGTCTCTGAAGATTTTAACTGTATATATATGAATTTGTTTATGTTGATCAAGGTGGTACAATCTGTAAATAGACTAAAATACTGCACAGAAAGTCATAAACCAAGTGTTTGAACTCTGTTTGGTCCCTATTATGACTAAAATAGATAAAAGTTTTTCTATTGACCCAGTTTTTTACTTGGATACTACACTGCTTTGCTGGAGCGGCCAAAGCTCTGGGCACAACGCAAATACTGAAACTTTAATGTAAGTCAATAAAAATAAGCATACTTTTCAACAGAGTCACTACATTTAAATACCACTAAGTGCAGACAAAGATCATGAGGAAGCTTATGAAGATTATGAAACATAAAATGCAAAAAAAATATCTATGTAAAGAAAAACATCACCCATCTAACAGATGGGTGATTTTCTTTCAGCATAATCTGTAGCAACCTTAACATAACCAATTACCTCTGACAAATCTTGACCCTCGGGTTCCAATGTCTACATAATATTTGTCTAATACCTTGCTTTCTCACCCAACAGACAGGATACAATGCAGCAAGAGAAGCAACACTTTTTGCCCAGATGGCCACATTGCACCTCTTAAAAACTCTCAGCACAATAGTTGTTAATGATACACTTTGTTGTCAGGATACAAGCCTCTTTTTCACCATTGACAACTGGCCTGAAGAATCACCAATGTAATTCTTCTCTGTTTCCCCTTTTGGCTCTTCTTCTGGTATAATAAAACAGACAATGTGACATTATGCTAACAGGCTTAACTAGTGGGTGAACCATGTTGTTGTGTAGAATCTTTGTCTGAACTAAAATCTGAGCTAGTAGTGAAGGGCAAAAACACACCATTGTAAAGGGCAGGAACACACTGAATTTACAATACAAAATTCATTTTTCTAGAAATCTGTATGTGTTCCCCTGCCAAAACAAATATGGTGTCAACTAGAGTTTCAACTCTTCTAGAATCTACATGGGTATATGGAGATGAAGTACCTTTAGCCCCATTCAGACATTCCCTGTTATACTGGAATTATCCTGACTTTGTCAGGAGGTTGTGTATGTGTGAACGCAAATGTCTTTATTAGCTCATGTGTGCAGCAGGCTGCTCAGCCCCGAACCATCAGGAGGTTTAAAAGCGAGCAAATGGGTGTGTTGATGACATTTCTACCACTCAACTGCCTGTGTGTTACATGTGTGAAACGACACTAAGGACAATCTTCAAGGCAATGTCTCCTAACATTGTCCAGAATACAAAGGTGAAACGGGGTTTTGTAAAACAAAGCAAACTTAAGGTTGGAGTTACTCTAGATCTCCCTCGGTTGTCACTGATGTCATTCGGAAATATTCACCATGTTTAAAACAATCTTTATGAGAATGACTGTTACTAACTGGATCTTAAGCCTTTAGCAAAGAAGAGTTTGTAGGCAGCTTTGCTTTTGTCTTTGTGACTTTTGCTTAAACGGCTCCAAGCTCCAAGGAGTTTCACAGCCACTTAACTGCTCAACCAAAGTGAGGTTAACGCGGTATCAGCTGTGGTATTCTCAGTACACAAGGTCGGCTGCTAAGCAATGATGCAGTTTAAAGCAGCATTTGTTATGTGTCTGTAACAAGAATTAATCCACCATCAGTATTGTGTTTATACAATGTAACGTGTTTCACAGAAACTAATGCATCTCAAATTGGTCCACATGAAAATCTAGCACTTGAAATTTTTGTTTTGTTGTATAACATTTAAAATTAAACAAAATCTCATCGTGTTTCTACTCAGAGCACAGCTGGCAGTTAGATACATTTATTTTGGCTTTGCCATTTCAGAGGATCTGTCGGCACAAAATGTCAAACTAAAACCCATCTTTCTTTTAGTAAAACATATACAAGTATTGGTAGCAAAGCGCTGTAGAAACAGTAACTCAAACTGTGGTTAAGAACAGTTCACAACAGGTTCACAGTGTTGCAGAGAACATACAGCTATTTGCAACCAGTCAGCTCTGCTGTCTCTGTTCCCAGCCACATTCAAACATCCTGTGTTATTGTGGCTTGCAGCTCCACAGGCCTGCCGGACAACTTGGGCAAAAGACTACTGCCCTGCAGTCCCTGCACACACTGCGTGCTCATCAACACAACTAAATCAACCTGTGTTAGGGTAGATTTAAGAGAAACATTTGACCTCATTGTACACTGCAAACACAAAAAGTAGACAGTCATCGCTTAAACATCACAGTGAAGGTCATGAGAAAATAACAATAAAATAATATCAGGTGAGAGAAACCACTCTGTCAAAGCAGAGCAGACCCAGCTGCCGCTTCTAAAACAAATACAGGCTCCATTAGACGACAGAGGTGCGACAAAGAGAAAGTACTAACAGTAGCCCTCATTACATCGCTCAATGAAACCGAGCTTTCTGTATTTACCCCGGTCTGACACTGTAAAAACGACGTAGATCTGATGTCTAAAACAAGTACCCTGCCTCAACACTGAGATCCACCCCACCCCCACATCTCTACTGTTTCATTTCCTGTCTAGTTCTCTACTGAGAAGATTCTGACAGATCAATATTCTAGAGAAAACAGGAAACTCAAACTTGGGCATTTGGACTTTTGTGTGCAGGAGAAGCAATAGTCTTTAGTTTAATGCTGAGACATTTATTTAATGATCCTATGCACTTTTCTACCTATTGGCACTCAAAGTGCTTTGCACAGCTTCTTATTGTTATTCACAATCACACCGATGGGGGAGCTTCTATGCCGCTGGCCAACAGTCACTGGAAGCAAGTAAGTTGGGGTTCACTGTCTTGCTCAAGGACACTTCGACATGTGACCAGAGGAGCCGGGGATCGAACCAACAACTGAAGGATTGGTCGACAGTCGCTCTACCTTCCTGCGCCACATCACTGATACACAGTTATTCTCTTCTCCTAAGAGAATCCAATAAAGTAATCTTAACTTACTGCCAAAGGTTTTTGGGGTGGAAAAGTGTCAATTGATACATATTGCTTTTGTTTTACTTGCTGCAAATTGGTTTATCCCTGCTTTCATGTAGAACATCAGAGATTGTCCTCACACTGTGTTTAGATGTATCTTCAGGGTTCAGATGCACCTATCATTTGCTTCAGTGCATGTTTTCTTCTTAAGGTAACAGCAAATAGCATTAGTACGCTCTCATCAGCAGCTGTAATGCACTATACTTTGAGGCACTGAGGAACAGTACAGAGTAAAGGGAGAAAACAACTTTGCTGAAAAGTTAGATGCCTTGACAAAATATGCAAGGCTGTGTAGAATTCACTGGAATTGGTTGAATTGGAATAATTGTTGTGCAATACAACATCTCAAACTCCTGGGTGGGACTGATCTTAATCTTTCTTACCCTATTAAGGTCAATGTTCTGCACTTTTCTACCTTTTAGAACTCAAAGCACTTTCCGCTGCTTCTTATTCACCCATTCACACTCACAATCACACACACACACTCACACACTAATGGGGGAGCTGCTATGCAGCTGGCCAACACTCACCGGGAGCAACTAAGTTGTGGTTCACTGTCTTGCTCAAGGACATTTCGACATGTGACCAGCGGAGCCGGGGATCGAACCAACAACTGTGAGATTGGTGGACAACCACTCCACCTTCCTTCGCCACATCCGCCCATGAAAGTGCTGGTTTCTATATCAACTATCACTAGGCAACCTGCAGATGTGCAATTGTGGATGCCTGCAAGCTTTTGTTCCGCCTTTTACAGTGACACTGTAACACACAGGTCTAGTATATCAATACTTTTCTGACTTCTACCACTAAAAGCAACGTGCCGAACATGTGGATTTGACAGTTTTTACACCAGGTGCGCTTCCTAATGCAACCCTCCCCAATTTCTACTGGGCTTGGACTGGCGCTGAGGATGGGCTGTTGGGGGTTCAGTGTCTTGCCCAGGGACACTTTGACACATACCTGGGACTGGGGATTGAACCACTGACCCTGTGATCCTTGGACGAGTACCTTACTAACTGAGCTACAGCCGTACAGGTGTGAATGATAAATAAATTATTACTGCTCCAGTTGCATAGTGCTGTTGTTCATGTTAATTTATTCCCACGCTGTCATAATCGTGCTTGTATAGGTAAAGTGACATGGTTTGGGGCGGCATTTGTGCCAGTGATGTTAATGTTATTGTCAAATTTGACAGTCTCATAATTGCTAAAAAGAACAGATAGGTTTTAATTCATTGCGCCATTTAAGTTAACTACAAATTCTGTCAGTTATGTCTTCCGTGTTCTTGCTTTAGATATTCAAACTATAATATTAATCAAGAGCAAAAGTGGCCTAAATGACTCACATTTTTATAAATTGTCTTTATGTTCTGAATATATAAACATGGACACAACCATAAAACCTAATGATTTGTATTTCATATAAATTATATTTTATTACCAGACTAAAGCAGTGCATCTAGTCAAATACTGTACACATCATTTTGAGATACCTGTGATTGTGCCTGTGCATCCAGTTCATAAAACAAAACCTACTTTCTAACAACTTTATAAATCTGACAAAAACAACGCTTGTGCTTATAGTGTTTCTATGCATACACTTTAGTCACCATCTATATAGAGTATTATGCATGTGGCGCCAGGTTGCTGTGCATCCTTTAAATAAGGTACTGGGACATATTTAGCAGAGCAACACGAGCCACAGACTGTAGAGCTGCTTAGTTGCCTCCAACCCCACAGAAGAATTTAACTGTGCATTCCTCAGGAATACCAGCATCAGAACACAGAGACAGAGAGACAGAGGGAGAGAGGAAAGAAGAGAGGCTTTATTCCGCCCTATGTCACTAGCAGCCAGCAGAAGAACTAAATCCAGCCAATCCCAGAGGAATTTGAAGGAATTGAAGGAATTTGAAGAGGGCGAGATTTTGTGGCAGAGGGAAGATAACATCTCAGCTATAATTTGAGACAGTTTTCAACTCCAAGGAAGTCAAAAACAAAACTAGCATTGTATAGTATAGCAGCAATAGATACAGCATTTCTTGTAAGGATTTGCCAGTATTTAAACACAGTTCAAACACTGAAATTATTCTTTGCCTATTCTTAGAAAAAAACTACATTTATGATGGTCATGTATATGTTTTTAAAACAACAAAGGGGAAATTATGCTTCTAGGCACATGTAAACAGCTGTGCAAAACCAATGCAAAAAAAGATGGATTGTGTGAGTTGATCAGGAAGGCCAGCTTAGTCCTGGGGGTGCCCCTACACACAGTACAGGAGGTGGGAGAAGGGAGGATGGTAGCCAAGCTATCATCCCTGCCGGAGAATGAACTGTATGACATAGTGACATCTCTGAGCAGCTCATTCAGTAACAGACTGTTACATCCTCAGTGCCTGAAGGAGCAATATCATAGCTCTTTTCTCCCTTCTGCTGTCCGAGTTTACAACCAGAGCTGCTCCCAGTGAACCAATACTCACTATAGTATACATTCCTACTACTGATTGTAATATTGTTTGGTGATTGTATACTTCTCTGTATTGTACGATTTTAAAATTATACTGTCTTTTTTATCTATATTGATCTTTTTATATTTACTTTTTTTTATTAATTTCATTCTATTTCATTTTTTACACTTTTGCTGCTGCTGTAAAATGAAATTTTTCCCACTGTGGAACAAATAAGGGTTTATCTTATCTTATTTTATCATAATATGAACAATAGATTTGTTACTATTGTCACATAATGTATGTTGTCATGTTGCACTGTTCTAATTACATATGATAATGATAACTTGACATGGACAAACCTGAAAAACTGTTTATCGCGCATGATTTGACAATATTATAAAGAGTATCTTATAAATACTTTGATTTTCAGTTTATTGGGGTCACAGTTAAGTGACTATGACTGTGTGCTTGTTAAGGGTTGAGGTCTACTTGCCAGCAAACAACATCTGCTGATCCCAGGACTGAACAGAAGACTACAAGAAAAACTCTTCAGCCCAGTGATCCCACAATGGTGGAACCAACTACCAAACTCTGCACACTCAGCAGACTCACTCCCAATATTAAAAATAACTGCTGAAAACAGAACTCTTCGCATCTTCCTATGCGCTTAAATCTATTTTTTTAACTTCCTTTCTGCTCTTTCTTGCACTTGCATCTCACTTGTAAGTCACTGTGGATAAAAGCATCTGCTAAATGACTAAATGTAAATGTAAATGTGAATGTCTACTTAAGGTCAGTATCTTGCTGGAGTATAAATCCTTCTTCACAAAAATACACCCCAGAGGGTGGCGCATGTCTCAAAAGAATAGAGTTGTCCTTCTCCTGGGTCAGAATGTAGCCAATTCAGTGCGATTATCCAACTCCAGAGTAGGCAAAACACTTCTAATCTTAAATATTTCCACCACTGTGTATTAATCCTTCTCTAGGGGCCTATTCTCCGAACAAGTCAAATGATCAATGCTGGATGATCTAATCCTAGTTACAGTTTTCTGTTTTTTTGACCCCAATTTATAAGTGAATTCATGTGAGATGATTGCAATGTAATGGACAAAAACAAGTAAAAATGTAAAAAGGTGATGTCATCATCACCTCTTTATGGTGTTTGCAGTTTTGCATTTATAATGCAAGCACAGCTATTTAGTAATATGCCTAATTTTATCATGAGGAAATACTGACAATATTTACATGGATGGATGGATGGCAAAAAGTGACATGAAAATTAATGTAAGTGTCCCATCCATCCGTTTCTATTTATATGAAAGAGGATATTCATTTAAAAAAAAAGTTTAGAATAGTCTTTCAGTTCCTTAAGTTATATGGTTAAAATGGCTAAGCTACAGAAAACCCACACATTTGATCCTAACGACAAAAAAATTCCCATTGAAAACTATTGAAAATGACACATTTATCTTAGGATAAACTAATGCATTCCATAAAGCATCACATTTGAGCTGCACAGTCACCAAGTGTGCTCCTCAGAGGCATGCGTATTACTCACAGATCTGACACCACCTGAACATATTACCTCGAGTAGTGATTCGGCCAATCTTCTTAGGTTTAAATTCCAGATATCTTTGACATCATTGACAATTGATCTATTGACCTCATACTTGATTACCTGCCGTTCTCTCACTGTGACTCCTAGAGCCATTTGGCTTTTCCTGTTCCGAGTGTCTGTCTGACTCACTCAGACAGTACAATCATGTGAACATGCTGAGACTCACTGCTACATGTGAATCCTCATCTTTGACTCTTTGATACACTGCAGCCATTTAGTCGATGGTATGACCTAGTTCTCCAGTTATCACTGGTTCCACAGTGTTATGGACTTTCAGGATACCTATTTATGACTGTCATAAACACTGTTAAGTATGTCCATAGCATCACTGCTTAGTAACTGCCATTCATTTGATTTATGAAACTAATGTAACGACTGTAAATCAACTCTCTTGAATAGTAATGACATAAGTGTGAAGCAAGCTGATATGGACAGAGCTTTATACTTATCAGTTTGTAACAGTAGTTGAAACTGTAATTAACTATTTAAGTAAGTTACAAATTCATAAGTACCTGTACATATTATAACAAGTTTAATTTCCAAATATGTAGACTATAGGCAATTTCAAAATCAATTATACAAGCATTTAAGTTGTAATATAGTCAAGCTAGTTGCAATGTATTAACATAGTTCAAAGTTACAATAGTCATTCATATGTACAATGATGATAGTTTATTAATCAGGAAATGAATCGAATAAACTATTTCATAATACAGATGGAATTATAGTCAAAGATTATCTAACTAGGCATGTTAATAGGTACAGTAGTACAACACAATGAAGTTTACTTTTACCGTGGATCCTACAGCAGTGCATGTTTCATAATCCAGAAAAGCTTTATATTCACCAAAATGTGTTTCATGTGATTTCCAATGTAATATGGGATACATATTCATAATACATAAATGACATGTTCCATAATTACATATAGAGCAGTTGTTCAAATCAATTCGACCAATAGCAGATCACTGGTTTGACAGACTTAGTGGAATCTTTGAATGTATCAAGATACATAGTGATGGATATTTATATAGCAGATATGATCAATATGTAATCGTATCAACTCTGCATGACAGTAAGTACATGGCATGAATGAATGCATAGCTGGGTAAAATGATGAAAATGTCATGCAACATACAAACAAGAATGTCCATCGATACAAAGAATGATGCATAACTAACTTAGTTCATAGCACTAAACGATAAATTCAGAGCATTCATGTTTAATAGCAACATTCAGTCATAGTTAGAAGATTGATTTTCAGGTCTATATGCATCAGCATAAATCAGCATAAATGGCAATGACTAAATTAGGATAAAATCACATTGGACAGCATGTATAGACTGTCTGCTGGCAACTATTGCAGAAGACCAGAGAACTAGTCCAGGAACTGTTCCTTGCCAAAGCTTGATGAAAATCAGATGAACGACCTTTAACTGGCTTATGTTAACATAGGCATTGTAAATGGATAAGTAAGCTTAGCTGAGTATGTAGATGATATTCACTAGATATTTATGAATGGATTAAATTATTCATTCATTCAGCATAATTCAATCGAGAAAATATCTATGCTATATTCATTGTAACACACATATGAGTATATATTAGAACATGTTATGCACACCACATAAAAAATAAAACTTATTAACTTGCAGTGCAAATCTAAAGTTGAAGAAGCGTATGGTCCTGTGGAGGTGGGAACTTGTGAGTGGTGTGTTGTTGGTGTGTGTGTGTGTGTGTGTGTGTGTAGTGTGTGTAGGTGAAGTCCGATGGAACTCACGCTGGCAATGTCTAACTCTAACTCTTATGGGACATGATCGTCAATGTGAGCTCGATTGCATTACACATTCATGACATGCCCACCATATCTTTGTGCAGCCTCCAAATCACACCTGCAATAATGCAAATAAGATTCAGATTTGTAAAATTCAGTTATAAGCACAATGTGTTATGAAATATGTACATTTAGCGACATTAATTAGTTTAGTACAGCTTCATGTGCTGAGGTTCACAGTTTACAACCTGAATCTTCTAGTCATGTTTGTGCTAAGCTAAAGTGTTTCTCAGTGATGTGTCGAATAGTTAGAAAGCTCTGAAACTAGACCTATGTTAAGCTCAACTACTATCTATGTGCACTGATTCTTGACTATTGCATTAACTGCTTAACTTCAACAGCTCTAGACTATGAAGCTTGTAATGAGTAACTTCTTTTTCACTACAACTAAGTTATGAGCTAAATCTAATTTATCAAGTTCTTACAATGGACTATGAGTATAGCCTATGGTTAACTATCACATTCTTCTGTACATCACATTAACAAGTAGGCTTATAGCTATATGAGACAGCAACTTTATATTTATACTTACACCTAACAGATTGGTGAAGCAAACTGTTATACAGCATTTCATCGCATTAGCACTTAAAGTTATCATGACAACATACTTAACTGCTATGTATAACACTTTTACTTCGCATTCAAACTTCTAAAGTTATTACTCAACTCAATAATAGAGTTATTTCAAATCACTCAATCTGACTTATACTGTTCAGCAATTCTTGCAAAACCGAACATCTGGTCATGCCAATCTTAAATAAGTTGTACTCTATTCTAATTCTCTAATGTCTGTGATCATGCACCTTTGATATGTATGTACGTTGATCTAAAAGGTTCATGCATTAACTACTAACTGTATATGTGTACATTCATTAGACAGACATCTTTTACTCTATGACGTAGTCATGCTGATTGACACATCTGTCTGAATTATCTCATTGTCAACTCACTATCTACAAGTATTGTGACTGCTTGGATGACTTCTTAGTGATGTACTAAGCTTGGTATCTGCTATGAAAGGCCAGATCTCTCATGACACATTGCAATGTCTGAACGCTGACAGTCGCCATTAATTAATATCATAGTGTGTTTATCATCCAATGCAAGTTACTAACAATGTGGATTAAATAATCAGAATCCATCATGTAATCAATAGTACACTTACACAAAGACCAATTAAGAATATAGCATTCTATAATATACTTTCATGCATTCTAATCACAGTCATGTACATGGCCAGTTGACTCAATGGACTATCTACATCGGATACATTTGACTGACCTACAGTAATAAAATAAAGTGCTATTACTAGAAGTTGAAGTACTTTTGAAGCATATTGTCATTGCCAATGAGTATGCTTCATTGTTACAACTCGCATGACTGTAGAGACTGTATCTATAATAATGACTACACTAGTCAGCATGTATTCACAATTAAAGTTGAACAGATACTTCAACATTAGTATTATGAATTATTATTTAATGTTCAAAAATTGTATTAAGTAGCTTCTTATAGACATTATGGAAATATCTAACTGACATATCTGATTTAGGACAGATCACTTAAATTTTAGTGAACATATACATTCAGTAACATACATATTACACATAGATATTTGCTTGTGAAAGTATGAATATTTGCACTTGATATACAGAATATAGGAACATAAAAGTTACCACTAAATGTGATTTTGTGTAATTTTGGCTGCAGCAAATTTGTCAGACCTGACATGCAGTTAATGATGAGCTTTTACATTGTAGCCTCCTGAAAGTCAAATGGTCCCGGCACACCATGACACAATGTGACATGTTATGGAACTAGTGTGTGGCACTAACGGTCAACATTCTAAGTGGAGCTATGGGAGATCACAATTACAATAGCTGAGAGCATCCAGTGTAACAACTGAACTGTCATGTTTCACCTGATCAAGCTTATCCTTAGCTTCGTCAGTTCTGACAGTCAAATCATTTCTCACTCCTGATACAGGATCAGTTCAATATTGCTAGCATCAAAGTATCAACTGCATAATAAGGAAGCCTGAAATTGATATAATACATGTTACGCTGACCAATTCAGATCACATGCAATCCAACATCTTGTCACTTAATCTAGTGTGAAATGTATGGTTAAATCTTACTTAGACTGATTAAGTATTATTGCTCTTACTATCTTTTGTTAATAAGCTAATTCAAGTACTTTACTGAGCATTAATTAGTGCAGTAATTAAAAATAATATTATACGCTAATTCAGTACATCATGATAAAGTGTTCTGTCTTGCAAGTTATACAAAGTTCCAGAAACATATTATGCATCATCAGTCTGACATCTTCACAAATGAACTCAAGTTTAACCTGATGGCACGCTGACTCCAATCAATCATTCAAATTGCCTTCAAGTAGCTGCATTAGTGACTTAACAGCTGTTGAGGTTAAACCGAAACCTATAATCTTCTGCAATCTGATGCTATCACATGCTGAACATTCACTGGATATGAGTCAATGCATGCTGTCGAAACATAGCCATGCAGACTGATCTACTAATGCACTAGCGGCTGGCAGTAAGTTGGCATCAGCGATGTATCACATTCTCAACAGTGGCTGAACTGACATCGATAAGATGGGACAACACATGTCATGATTTCTCATGGCTCAATCTGACTATGATCTACAACCATTGCAAGATAATGGGTAAACAGAAGGTACAATTACTACATCATGCTCAAGACATGTCTTCGTCAGAAGCATTAACTGAACTACTAGTTATCCAAGCACTGATTGTCGTGCAACGGCAACGTCTGACAACGCAACTATAAGTTCAAAGCTAATGACGACTTATCACTAACTTTAATTCGAATCGTGAAATGCAACTGCTGCTAAGACTATTAAGGACACTGTACACTGTGACCTGATAGAGTTAAAATGAACATATAGAATACTGCATTGAAAGCACTATCTAACATATCAACCAATTAAACAATAACTGATTTTTCATGTAATCAATGCATTAAATAACATGATGGATTACCAATTGCGACTGAAGTGCAACTGCACAGTCTATCAAGACTATCTTTCATGCTCATAAAATCTAACACATGACTAGCACATTACTAGAAAACTGCAAATACTGACATTTAGCTTAGAATACTGTATTATATATCAAAGTACCAGTTATGTGTCAACAGTTTTCAAAAACATCTGTTGTCAATCAGAACATCTTGTTACAAAAGAATTCATAAAATCTGCATCTTGTCAATGACTTCATTTGAGCTCGCATGTAACTGCCAACTCATGCTGAAACAGCTTAGTCAAAGTCTCTGTTCACAGTGCATCTGGTTTGTAATCTCATAATCAAACTGTGTAATGATGAGTCATTCTTAGCTGTACTATGATGTTAGATCTTACTAGCAGCCTTTGCACTTGACGGATATGCTTATCAAACTGCTAGACATTGGTTTACAGATGCCTAGCATTTACTATTGATTAACTACTCTCATGCAAAGAGATTTACCAGCTCATAAGTATTGGAACAGTAGGACGGTCATTGCATTGATCAAAACTTCACAATGAACTATCAAGTCACTAACATTATATAGTTTGAATCTGATCAAACATTCTCTGATCTTCAACATGCATCAAATGCCAATTTTGCATCCGTACAGTGAGTCTGATCAGTAAGTCATTGTCTTAGGCAATGAAGCGTCAGTTATGCTGGAATCAAAAC
The DNA here is from genome assembly GCA_020496755.1 of Channa maculata. Lineage (NCBI taxonomy): Eukaryota > Metazoa > Chordata > Actinopteri > Anabantiformes > Channidae > Channa > Channa maculata. The sequence continues at coordinate 1,147,567 of CM035615.1, read as the reverse complement.
AATTCAAGTAAGACATTATAACATCTAAAGTGCTAAATCATACAGTTAACATAGTTTGTAATGAGAACATGACTAATGTTTGACAAATACTTGAGATGCTAATAGACACACATGTTGCTGTATCTGGCACAAAGATCGACATTCATTGATGTGACACAAATCCGATTGTCAGATGCCAATAAACATCTGAATTAGTTGCTGACCTTGTACTGATCAGATCAGTAAGCTTCAAGCCACTTAATCTATAATTTAATATATATTGACCATGACTAAAACTTAATAATCATCAAATTTGTACAGCATATTCTTAATTAGCATTGTTAATTTAATTCAATTCAACTTTATTTATATTGCGCCAATTCACAACAAAGTCATCTCAGGGCACTTTACAGAATAAAGTCAAGATTATAAAGATGTATAGAGAGAACCCAACAATTCCCCCTGGAGCAAGCCATAGGCAACAGTGGAGAGGAAAAACTCCCTTTAACGGAAGAAACCTCCAGCAGAACCTGGCTCAGGTTGGACGGCCATCTGCCTTGACAGGTTGGGGTGAGTGGAAAGTGGAGAGAGAAAAGAAAAGAGCAACAAAAGCAACAACAAAACATCGGGCAGGTTGGTAGGACCAGTAGCTGCACGCTGGAAGACACACAGCTTCAAAGCCCGGGGACACCTGCAGAAAGGGACAGAGAAGGAGAAAGACAACTAGGGGTGAAAGAGACACAAAGTTGATGTCATACGTTGATGACAAATAAATTGCCTGCATTCTGAGATCGAAGTGGTCTACTGGGATGATATGGTGCTATGAGGTCTTCTATATATGATGGAGCCGGACCATTCAGAGCTTTATATGTAAGAAGCAGGGTTTTAAATTCTATTCTAGATTTAATGGGAAGCCAATGGAGAGAAGCTAGTGAAGGTGAAATATGATCTCTCTTGCTAGTTCAATTCAACTTTCAATTCAACTTTATTTATATAGCGCCAATTCACAACAAAGTCATCTCAGGGCACTTTACAGAATAAAGTCAAGATTATAAAGATATATAAAGAGAACCCAACAATTCCCCCTGGAGCAAGCCATAGGCAACAGTGGAGAGGAAAAACTCCCTTTAACGGAAGAAACCTCCAGCAGAACCAGGCTCAGGGTGGACGGCCATCTGCCTCGACCGGTTGGGGTGAGTGGAAAGGGGAGAGAGAAAAGAACAGAGCAACAAAAGGCAACAACAAAACATCGGGCAGATTGGTAGGACCAGTAGCTGCACGCTGGAACACAGCTTCAAAGCCGGGGGACACCTGCAGAAAGGGACAGAGAGAGGGGGACAGAGGAGGACAAAGACAACTACGGGAGAGAACACACAGAGTTAATGACATACAGTGGTGACAATTGCGGGGTGAGAGGAGAGGAGAGAGGGTCAAGAGGAGGAAAGGAGCTCAGTGCATTGGGGGGTGGGTCCCCCAGCAGTCTAAACCTATGGCAGCATAACTATAACTAACTATATGCTTTATTAAAAAGGAAGGTTTTAAGCCTAGACTTAAAAGTAGAGAGGGTGTCTGCTTCCCGAATCTAGTTCCAGTCAGCACTCTTGCTGCAGCATTTTGGATTCATTGCAGGCTCTTTAGGGAGTTACTGGGGCATCCTGAAAGTAGGGAATTACAGTAGTCCAACCTAGAAGTAACAAATGCATGGACCAGTTTTTCGGCATCACTTTGAGACAGGATGCTCCTAATTTTGGCAATGTTCCGTAGGTGGAAGAAGGCTGTTCTAGAGATTTGTTTTATATGTGAGGTAAAGGACAAATCCTGGTCAAAAATAACTCCAAGGTTCCTTCCAGTAGTACTGGAGGCCACACTTATGCCATCTAGAGTAACAATATGGTTGGACATCATATTTCTGAGATTTTTGAGCCCAAATACCATGACTTCAGTTTTGTCTGAGTTTAGAAGTAAAACATTGTGGGACATCCAGGCCTTTATGTCTTGTAGGCTTGAAGCTTTATTAACTGATTATTTTCATCTGGTTCCATAGATAAATATAGCTGGGTATCATCAGCATAGCAATGGAAATGTATGGAGTGTTTTCTAATAATGTTGCCTAAAGGAGACATATATAAAGTAAAAAGTATTGGTCCTAACACAGAGCCTTATGGAACTCCATAGCTAACCTTTGTGTGCATGGAGGATTCATCATTAACATGAACAAATTGAAATCTATCAGATATCTATCAGATAGATCTATCAGATCTTCTCATGTTTATTCAGGTTGGATGGGGACCATCTGCACAGGCATGTTAAGGTCTCTCCAGAGATTTTCAGTGCCTGGTGTCCTCCTGATTTAATGTTTGAAACCAAATTGTTCAATCTTGGAAAATCTTGCAGTGTGAGAATTGCTCAGCTTGGCCGGGCGACATGCTCTTAGAAGAGTCCTGGTTGTGCCAAACTTTTATTTGACAATTAATGAGGCCACTGTGGAGGCTCTTCCTGTCTTTTCCACCAGATGACAGCACTATCTCATCACGCTTTTCTGCCTGTCACTCGGACATCTCTGCTTAGATGAGAGGGAGACATCTTGAGCTCAACCTCTCCAAGACCGAAGTTCTTGAATCTTCCCAGCCAGACTTCTGAAACAACACAACATCAGCATCAACATTGGATCAGCAGTAATTGTCCCCACTAAGTCAAAAAAGACTCATGTCACACCACTCTTCAGATCTCTACACTGGCTTCCTGTAGCTGCTCGCATCAGGTTCAAAGCTCTGTCTCTTGCCTACAGGGTTGTCAACTTAACAGCTCATACTTACCTCAACTCCCTCATTCAGGTTTACAATCCCTCCTGAGTGAGTCCACTAGACTTGTTCTCCTGTTTATGTAAGGAATCGCTGGACAGACAGAAAGCTCACTTCTTTGGCTTCAGGTGGAACTGGATGAGAGAAATATTGGTTTTTTTTAAGAGCCTATTTCTTTGCCTATTATTTTGGGTCTGATTCTCTGGATACATATTTCCAATAGCCCATAATTATGATAGAACTGCTTGTTGCTTTTAGGTTAATACCTTCAACAGACTTAGATTCTGTTACATTCAGAGAGGGACACACTCAAAGAAGACACACTCACATTTAGAAATTTGCTTTTTAAAAAGTGTCACACTCAAAATTGAAAGCTCCACTTAAGGAAATATTGTGTTTGTTCAATGTAAGAAATGTATCAATCATTTACATATTCTGATATATCAGCAATGTTCATGTGTCCTGTAAAACCAACTAGTCATAATCACTAAATAAAACCAGACACAGATCTTTGTCACTTTTTCAAAATTTAAAGTGGTGCAAATGTCAGCCTGACGAGAAAATAGAAATAGCAAACTAGTTCTCACTTCTGCAACAGGCAGAAGCATTTATGTATTAGTCGAATGTTCTAAATGTACACAGTACAAATATTTAAATTGTTTTTGCACAAAACATGTGCACCACTGTTTATTATTGTGTACTGACACATTAAAAGAATAGGAACTAAAATCATACAGTATCATCGTTCTACATAGTTAGAATTCTGGAACAAATAAAGCTATTTTCTGTGGTGTTGCTGTCAATGTTATCAACAGATCCTGTGCCTTTTTACCCACTGTCTACCACTCCACCACTGTTAGCTCAGGTAATTCCTAACATCCCAGTGTTTCAATTAATGTCTGTAAATCACTTTTTTGAAAGATATTTGGCTTGAAAATAAACAATTTCACATCCCACCCAAAGTTTCAGCACAATAGTCCAATAGCAATATTGTCAACTGCTAACTTGTGATACATCTCAAGCCCAGCAACTGTTGACTGTGCTTTCTACTACTGCCTGCAGCTATTGTAGGCGTCTAATCCTTGGTTTCACCGAGTGCTGTGAGATAATTCAAAAATAGATTCAAAAATTTCTACCTACTCAAAGCACTTTACACTGCTTCTCATTCACCCATTCACACTCACACTGATGGGGGATCTGCTATGCAGCAGAGAGCAACTAAGTTGGAGTTCAGTGTCTTGCTCATAGACACTTTGACATGTGACTGAAGGAGCCGGGGACTGAACCAGCAATTATGAGATTGATGGAAGACTGTTCTACCTCCTGCGCCACAGTCGCCCATTTTGAACCTTTTTCACTTTCCATTAATATTACCTGAAAGTTGAAGTTTTTTTCTTGAGAGCTGCTCTTAAACATCTTAAACGTTCACAGACCACAGGGTTAGTGCTTCAACTCCTGGTCTGTTCTGGCTAATTTGAAGAGTCCTTGGGCAAGACACAGGGTCAAGTGTTCAAATCTTTTTCCTCTGAACCACCTTGTGCAGCGATGTCTGTTTCTGATGACGTCTGCTCAGGTGGACTAACTGTCACCTGGTGTCAGAGTTAGTGTGGTGACTTTTGTTTTTAATGTTTGACCATATAGACAGTCACCAAAAATTCATCAAAATTTGCTGTAACTACTGTCAGTAGTGTGTTTTTTTTAAGCAGTTTTATATCTGTAAATTAAAACTATGCATTCTGCTTTTTCCTGTTCTCAGATAAGACAACAATAATATTAGAGATATTACAAGAGGTGGGTTCTCCCTCACACTCAGACAGCTGGGTTTAGTTGGTCTTTGATTCAAATGTGGTTATTAATCATGACAAACTGAACCTCACTGACCACATCTCTTGTGTCTCTAGCGGATAAAGAATTGCCCTCTACATGATCAGAAATATCATGCCCTACCTTTTTTAATATGAAACAAAAAACTCCTTGTGCATACACTGGTCATATCTTATCCTAACTAGTGCAATATTCTGCTGATGGGGCCAGCAGATCCCAAATAGTGCAGCACATTTTATTTTTGATGCACATCACAGCACTCTTCAGATCTCTGTCTACCTGTAGCTGCCTCATGAAATAGCACCGTGTTTTAATTTTTTTACTGATATATATACATTGTATTGCTTGTTTTGTACCTCACTTGTAAGTCGTTTTGGATAAAAAACTGACTAAATGACTAAATGTAAATATTAAAAACCCTGATGCTACACACAAGGTGGCGGTATACACCTAAACATGTTGGCTGTGACTAGTCAATAATTTTAGAGGAGAAGAAGAAGAGGAAGAGGAAGAGGAAGCAGAGGAAGAGGAGGAAGAGGAAGAGGGGGAAGAGGAAGAGGGGGAAGAAGAAGAACAACAACAACAACTTCTCTCTTTTTTTCAACTATGTCCGACTGAATGTCCGGAGTTATTTGATAGCGGAGTTGAAGTAAATGAGAAATTGCTCCAGCAGTATCATTATTTGCCTTTGGTTCTACTGGGACTTGTCAGCTAACGGTGAGTAGCAACAAACAGGGAGGAGGGTGTAGTTTGTTATGGGCCCGCTGTAACTTCCCCTCAGTGTTGACATCTAAACTCGTTCCTCTGTAAGTTTACATATAACTAACGTTTAGATTTGCATCGCCTATGAAGACTTTATGAGGGTACTATTCCATGTCTGTTGGGACTTATTTGTAATTGTAATGCTAACGTTACATATTGAAGCTGTTTTAATCGGTAACGTTATCTGTATACACGGGGTTGATCAAATGACCGCGCAGAGTTCTACGGATCTTTTAAGCCTCTTTTGGTTGGTTTCTTTGATTCTGGAGCCTTTGAATTGAGTAGAAAAAAACCCCCTAATAACCACTACAATCTAATGCTCTTGCTCAGAAAACAAACAGCAGACCGAAACGGAGACTAGTTGATGAACACGGAGCTTTTAGCATCTGAAAGGCCAGAGAGAGAGTAGAGAGAGAGAAAGACCATATCCTACCTGAGAGGAGAGTGAATGTTGGACACAACTCAAAGTTAACATTCGTGTTATGTAGGTAGGATTGGAGCCTTTCTAAACATCCACTTACAAACTTCAGAATGGTCTTTCTAAGAAGGAAGACCTGCCTTAACTAAAATTGGTTGTTCTTGGTTGGCTTTCAACATTTCTGATCAAATGATTGCTCATGTTTCTTGACCACGTTTGTTTAATTTTTGTCCAGAACATGTATTTAAATTCAGCTATGCTTAATAAGAAAAACACCTTCTCGATGAAAGATTTAGTTCCCCACTGGTTGATCAGACTGCGTTAGTCAGTCTACCTGGTAATTTGACAAATGTGTTCATACTTTGTGTCCATGTTTAAATCTGTATTTAAGTACTAAAGTACATGCTGTGGATGAAAAGGAACCCGATTACCCCTCTCTTGTTCCTGTAGATGGGAGATGTTCACTAGGACGTTCAGCCAGTGGCCAGTGTTTTACTCTCTGCCTCCATAATGACCAGCGATTGCAAGTCGTTGTCCGTAGACCTGCCAAACCAGTGTCTGTTGGCCCACGTGAACAGTCACTCTGAGTTGGACTCTGAGCCCTTTGATGGGTCTTCTGATGAGCCGCCTCTCCCAGGTACAACCATGGAGGAATGCATTGTGTCAGCCAGTGAACAGCCTCTGTATTACACACAGGTGTTGAGCAAGCTGGACAGTCCACTGATGTCAACAGGGTTGGATGCATACACCAAACAGTGGTAAGTCATACGTGTTTAGAGTTCAGTTTCTGATTTTTCTCAACGGTCAGCCTGAGGTGAACAATCCCTCTGGTAGCAGCTAACATTACATTACGCTAGTTCTTTTCTTCGCACTAAAAGGGAATAACTAAAGCCATAAAGTGTTAATACTGCTCGAAAATACCAACTTCAGGCGACATCACTGCCCCAGGAAATGACGCGAAGGGTTTTTATGCAAAGAATTTTAGTAAAAGAAAAACCTTCTTTTTTATTTACTCATGCAAAATTAATACAGGATAAAATGGGATCTGAAATAATATAAATCTTCAGGTAAATCAGTTTTGAAGTGTAGTTTTATAGTAGTTTATATTATTATATTGTTTGACATTGGTCTGTATTTGTGTCAGATCGTGGACCATTTGTCTAGACAGGTAGCAATGACAGGGAGAGAGACACATTCCTAAAGTACTTTAGGTTTTAAATGGCTTTAAAACATTTTGGCTATAGAAAAGGATTGTACAGGTTTCATAATACTGTATCAGCAGATAGACACTGTTTGGTTTCGAATACATCCTGCTTTCCAACTTATTTTGTAACCTTGTTTTACACTTATGAATGTATGCAATAAGGGATTTGTTTTAACAACAAATATTTCGAGTGCAGCTATTCACATTAATGTAAGACCCGGTATTGTTATTAACTTAAACAAGCAACATTTTCTAGCTAAGGAAATTATAACAAGTTATCTGCAATAAATTTAGAATTTGGAATGACATGAAACAAGAAATTTTCAAACAATAAGAGAAGCCTTTGTTTGCAGTGACCTCTTCAAAAATGTCTGTGTGAAGAAAGAGTGTGTCCGTGTAGGGCCATTCTTCTATGTAAATGGTCTTCAAATCTTCAAGCTCTGCCTCCATCCAACATGCCTGACAGCTTGGGACCAAATGTTACATTGAAAGATAGTTGTGACTGTTTTTAAAGAGGTATCTGATGAGGATTGATACCTGAGCCAAGCCTGACGGGACTCACTGGTACCTAAGGATTCATGTTGGGTTCTGACAGAAACTTAGAAATCATGTTCAGGTTCAGGTGTGAAAACAGTGCATGTCAGAGCACAAACCAAGCTATGAAGTCTGTAGACCTCTGAGACAGGATTGTATCCAGGCATAGATCTGCGGAAGGGTACAGAAAAATTTCCACAGCAATGTACGGAGACATCCTTGACCGGACAACTCTGTAATTTGTCCTTGAGTGGCCAGCAACAGCCCAGACTTAAACCCAACTGAACATCTCTGGAGAGATCTGAAAATGGCTGTGGAGCAACCTGAGGAGAAACTGCCCAAAAATAGGTGCCAAGCTTGTAGCATCGTATTAAAAAAGACTTGAGGATGTAATTGGGGCTAAAGGTGCTTTAACACATTTTTTTTTTTTTATAAATTTGCAAAGATTTCAAACAAACGTCTTTCACGTTGTCAACAGCCCTGGTATTGTTTGTAGAATTTTGTATAAAACAATTACTTCCATCCAGTTTGAAATAAGGCTGTAACTTAACAAAATGTGGAAAAAGTTAAGCACTGGGAATACTTTCTAGTTGCAGTGTGTGTGTGTGTGTTTAATTTATTATATACACCATACACACACATGCAACTTATATATGTGTCACAGTACTAAAAAGTGTTTAAAGTATTTTCTGTTTGTTTTCTGCTTGTAAGTTCCATGCCGGAGAACCACGCCATCTGTCGTATCTGTCATGAAAGCGCTGTCAGTGAGGAGCTGCTGTCCCCCTGTGACTGTTCTGGGAGTCTGGCCACCATCCACCGCAGCTGTCTGGAACACTGGCTGTCTGCCTCAAGAACCAGCTTCTGTGAGCTCTGCCATTACCAGTTCACTGTGCAGAGGAAGTCCAGGTCACTACTCGAGGTAGAGGACGATCGGGGAAGTTTTACAATAAGACCGATTGTGCCCTTTTCTTCCATTACTTTCTTACATTTGGATGCAAGAGTTTGCATTTCAATATTTTTCTTACTCCTGATGATAAAGGAACGTTTGTACTAGCTCATAGTGAATTGTTATTAAGGTTAGGTTTAGGGGTAAGTTTGCATCCTGTTAAATTCCATCCCAGTGTACGGAAATGCAACGTAAACCCTAAAACTAACATAATAATAATAATAATAATAATACACCTTTAGTAAATTGTTTAAAAAGTGTAACCTGTATAGTAAAATAATGAAAATAACAAAAGTGCTATAGTTTGCATCCCTCTTGTTAAATTGATTAAAATTAATTTTAATGTCTGATTAACTACATTTTCTCTCTCTCTCTCTCTCTCTCTCTCTCTCTCTCTCTCTCTCTCTCTCTCTCTATATATATATATATATATATATATATATATATATATATATATATATATATATATATATATATATGTGTGTGTTCATGAAATATTTTTTTTGCCTTTTTGAAATAAAGGGATGAGAACTTGCACCCAACTGTATGGGATTCAAAAGCTCACTGTGATTGAATTCCTGTTGATTGTGTAGTGGATGCAGAACCCGGGTGTTCGTCAGGAGAAGCGCACCCTGTTTGGTGACATGGTGTGCTTCCTGCTCATCACACCTCTGGCCACTATTTCGGGTTGGCTCTGCCTTTGTGGTGCCATAGATCACCTTCACTTCTCCAGCCGAATGGAGGCTGTGGGTCTCATCGCACTTACTGTCGCCCTCTTCACCATTTACCTCTTCTGGACCCTGGTTAGTAGCTGAGATGTATGGTTATGGAGGTGACTGTACTTCTGTCAGCCGGCCCAGGTTTATGTTTGATTAGGGCAGAGGTTGACAGCTTCATCTTATCCAGTTGTATCAGTTTGTATTGAAAATGCCTTGTAGGACAAACCTTAATGTTCATTCTGTCCTCCCCAGGTGTCTCTCAGGTATCACTGTCGACTGTACAAAGAGTGGCGGCAGTCCAATCAGAGGGTGATCCTCCTCCGGCCCCGGTTACACAGGGAACTACCAGCACTGTGGTCCTTAAAAAGTTCACAAACGGGCAAGCAGCTGTCCAAAGAGTCGATCGTTTGAGCACAGAGCCAGCTCCAAGATGAGCTCTTATTGTTTTCTGCTCTCTTTGCACTTTAAAGCACACCTCCATGTTCTGCTAGAGCTAATGTCACATGTTCTATTGGCCATAAGTATTGGGATCTGAGCACCACTTTATTCATCTCAGCTGAGCACAAACACACAGTCAGTTCATGCAGCAACCACATTGGCTCCTGACAGGGAAGGTCCTGTAGGGTTTGGTCTGCCAAACCACTTAAGGCTCAACACTGTGATCATTTAACATTTTGACACAATAACAAAACATTTGGAAATGTTAAGATTAGTTGAGAAACAGTTTCTCAAAACTCCAAAGACTTTCTTTAAGAATAAGTATAGACACCTGCTATTACAGCTCCTGCTGTTGAACTGTGATCTGTGAGGATCATGTGCTGCAACTGAAGTCAATTACAGCCTGTCTCAGATCCATGCACACAAACAGCTACAGTCACTCATTTAAGGAACTAATATTGTTTGCTTGATAGGGACAAACTTATTAAGCTAATTTCTTGAACATGTTTGTCCTGTGTTACACCGATCAGCCACAACATTAATACCACCTGATGGTTTTAATATAAAAATACTACATGGGTTTTTACAAACGTATTCTGAACTAATAAATGCTGATGAGTTACCTGTCAGCTCCACTTTTACCAACAGTGAACTTTGACCCTTAATTACATGTCTTGCCCCAATTACCATAATCTATATTATTTAAAATACATTGTTTTCTTGGTAAGGCACTTTTACTTTTGTACAATTTGTAAAATATAGGTCATCTGCTTAAGTAAAAGATACATGTAGTGGAGAATTTTTTTTTTAGGCCAATACTTGGACTTTTACTTGAGCACTGACTTTGTGTACTTCTACCACCTCTGCACCCAGTGTATCACATTGTGCTGTGTATGGGGCTGTGTAGCTGCAAACTGCTCAGTGTAACCATGTGACACTTGTCTTCCATGACATTATTAAGACCACCAGTGATAATGTTGTGGCTTTTCACTGTATGTGAGTTGATGTACAACCATTCAGTTTTCTGTACAACGGTTGGTTTGCTTCATTTTTGTTCTTTCCCATGTATTTGAGTTTCACCACAGAATTGATTTCTACTACAGAGTCCTGTAGGTATTATGTAATGAACAGTTCTAAAGATAGAGATGAAAGCATAATGTCCGTAAAGTCATAAATAATGACACATTTATGGAGGTTTTAAAAAAAGCAAAAGAGATGTGCAAAAGTTTATAATCTATACACATCTTAAACTCAAAAGCACCAATTTGTGTTTACTATGTGAAGCCTGTTAGGCTTTATAAAATCACTTTTCTACAAGGACAGGAAAGTTTTAAATCTACTGAATGTGGTTGAACAAATAGGTATTCAGATATTAATAATGCATACACTCCAAATGATGTAATATTTCTAATCGATTGTTCTGGTGTGATCGTTTGACTGTGCTCTTAACTCAAAGCCTTAACTTCCTGGCTGGTGTCTTGAGATGTTGCTTCAATATTTCTACATAATGTCTTTCCTCATGATGCCATCTATTTCGTGAAGTGCACTAGTCCCTCCTGCAGCAACACAACCCAAGGTTGAATCAGACTTGTGGAGCTCCACAATTCTCCTCCTGATATCTTGGTTGATTTCTTTTGATTTCCCCATGATGTCACTAAAGGAAGCAGTGTGTTTGAGATGTGCCCTAAAAATACATCCACTCCAATTAACTTAAATGTTGTCAATTAACCTATCAGAAGCTTCCAAAGCCATGACATCATCATCTGGGCTTTTCCAAATTGTTTACATTTACATTGCATTTAGCCATTAAAGGCAAAGTGATCTTAATGTATGTAAACTACTGACTTTGAAGAAAGTAATAAAAAAATTGACCTAAAACCAGAAACGTTTAGTCTTTTTTTTTTCATTTCAGACACGGAGGTCTGTGTCTTTTTAAACAGTGTATGTAAACATCTCTCTTCAACTGTAGCTGCTTGGACAACATGTATTATTGTTGTAATGCTACAATTATACTACATGTACTGTATTGTACTACTTATAACTCTTCTAAGTTGATGAAAAGCAGTTGTAGTACATTAGGCTAAAATGTGGACTTCTGATTGGCTGAAGAGTTCCTGAAGGAAAGTTTGTGCCAACAATAGATGCTGGTGGGTTGTTGTGGCATCATAGTTTCCAACATCATCTCAAATATGATTTGTTTCACAACAGCAACAAATTGTAAACACTCTGCACTTATATATCACTTTTCTACCTGTTGGCACTCACAAGTGCTTTACACTGCTTCTCATTCACCCATTCACACTCACAATCACACGACCTCCTGCGCCACAGTCGCCCCAAACTGCAAAAATATAAATAATCTTCATTAAACACGAAGAAGATGCCCAACATCCTTTGATAATAAAAGTACTGTGTCTAAGTTTCAGGGGTTGTAAAACCTTTTACCGTTTTTACACTGAGCTGGCTGATGCTCACAGAGCCACACCCCTCTTTCACCTGGGCCTGTTGCTGCTCCTGTATCAAGTCATCAAACAAGTAAAACCAGCATTACAGACAGTTTTAGGAGTGGCTGGATTTTGTTGTCTCTGCTTTCCAGCAGCAGTTCCAGCATATTTTTCCTGTGCTTGCTGTTTGTTGTAGGCAGAACGTACAGAGTTTGCATGTTCTCCCCTGCAGCACCTGATCATTTTTCGTTCTCTTGACTACGAAGTCAGAGCAGTTCGCAGACAGGAAGCTTGCACCGTGATGCATTGTTGCCGGAAATGTCTCATTTAATGAGCCTATTCGATTATCTGTCTTTTTCTTTGTTTGTTGTTGTTTTCTTTTTCAACCAGAGCAGGAACGTTCTCCCACTTCTTGCCACAAAAACTGTCACGTGATTTCACTTCCACCAAGTTGCCTGAAGAAATCAGACAGCAGAGAGAGTTTGCCCTTCAAAATAAAATGCTCATATTAGGGACGCAATTGCATCCACAGGGTTCAAACTGTCCTGTTTTAAAGAGGGTGGACGTACATTGTTTCTACTGATCATTGTAAAAAGTCTAATATAAAACATAGAAAAACAGTATTCGTGTGAAAATGAGAAGCCAAACAACTTAGCAGCAAAGTGATCAGCTTGCTGCTCATATGTCCAACTGCAAGACAAATGGAGTGGGACATAATTCCAAATAGAATAGTAGGATGGCAATTTAAATGAATGATTCTGTTAGTCTGGAACTCATTTATTTTTGTTTTAAAACTGTATATTCATTTTGATTTTCTCCATTATTAATTTAGGAGTTCACTAAAGGGTAATTACAACCTAAATAATTATTTGTTCCATATACACAGTTTTTGCTGGCATATGATTTTAAGTGGACATAATAACAATGAAATGTAGCTGTAATTGTGGTGAAGATACAGTTGAATAATGAAAAACTTCCATTGGTATCACATTTTCTTTTGTTTAATTTGACATTTAACATGAAGGGGCCTGGTGAATCAGTAGTAGACCATGGGGTTGAGATACAGAAGGCTGCATGTTCGAATCCCACCCCACCAGGTGTGACCCTGCCCAACCAACCAAGTGTGCAGTGTGCAGTGCAGTGCAGTGTGTATTTTATCCTATTTTCCATATCTTAATGATCTTAGTGGTTTTATGGTGAATAAAGTTTTGCCGAGGGCCCGAACAGACTCTAGGTTCCCACTGAGACCAGTCCCCCCTCTCGTCTGGGCCTTTGCTGTCCTTGTAATCCACTTTTTTAAGGGCGATAACGATCTCATGGAACCTGCCACACTGTCATCTTTTATTTTGAAGGTGGCGCTCTTCACCTTCCAGCCTTCACGTCGCGTAGCTCACACGCTCCGTGTTTATCACCTGGACCGTGGAGCAGCGCGTGTAGTACGCAGCGCGCTCTTCTCCTCTAAGTGTCTCCGGCTGTCTCCGCCGTGTCCTCGCCACTGTGTCTCAGTCGCAGACATGACTTCGTTTGTGGGCTGGCTCTCAGCGCTGGCCGCCGGTCTCTTCTCCGCTCATGTTTTACAGAGACTCTGCTTCCCGTACTTTTGGATAGACGTCTTCTTTCTGCTGAAGGTGGTGAGATACGGTGTGAAGCTGGAGCTGTTTAAGCTGACCTCCAGCGTGCGCACGGTCCTGGACAGGTTTATCCAGCAGGCGCAGCGCATCCCCAACAAGCCGTTTGTGATCTACGATGGAAGGGTCCACACCTACCGGGACATTGAGGAGCGCAGCAACAAACTGGCCCATGTGTTCCTGGACAGAGTCCACCTTAAGAAAGGAGACTGCGTTGCCCTGCTCATGAGCAACGAGCCCGACTTTCTGTGCGTTTGGTTCGGCTTGGCGAAGGTCGGCTGCCCGGTGGCTTTTCTTAACACCAACGTCAAGTCCAAGTCTCTGCTGCACTGCTTCAACTGCTGCGGGGCCAAAACTCTGATCGTTGGTTCAGGTAAAGCTCGTTCGTGTCCCCCAAGTACACAAGCTTAGTAAAAGTGCATGTACCTGCATAAAAATGCTAATACACTTTAAATTCTTGAAGTACTAAGCACAATAATTAAAATGTACCCGATGCGCAAGTGGTCAAATCAGACGCAGTGTTTTAAACAGCAGCCTAAAGAATCTGATGCTGTTGGTAACATAAATGTACTGTTGTCCAGATTTGTTTAAACATTTTAAAGGTGAAAAACATGGCAAAGAATTTTCTTTTAAATAATACATAAAACAACAAGGACATTTATCGGAAGTACTGGTTCTCTACTAAGATTTACAGCTGCATTTGATTCTAGTCCACATCTTTTGCTCAAGTGGCTCATAAAAAAACTTTTCTGCAGAAATTTACAATGTTCAGTCCTAAGTTACTTAATGCACAAATGTCCACCAGAGGGATTTGATTTAGTTTTCATTTGAATATTTGTTTATAATTGTACTTTATTTAACTTTACTCATCTTCTTTCATCATTGACAGTCTGACAATCAAATGTGTTAAATTCGTATGTCTTCCTGGTGACGTCAATCAAATCTAGAGTTTGACATAGACCAATAATCCAGATGATCCTAACTTCAGTATTATTTTCACTGTACACACGTCTTTAAAGTCTCAACGTGCCAAACCAGATGCAGAGCTGTAGATTTTATCTGTCTGTCCTGCTAATTTGACCTATAAAAATGCAAAAATATTTTTGTTTTGTGTTATTCACAAGTGAACCAAGGCTCACACACAAAAGAGAGATCTCGTCTTAGGACTGAAAACTACTAATTGACAGTAAATTGGAAAAGAATATTAAAGAGTTTAGATATTCATCACTTGACAGATAAATCCACCTTGCAGAAGCCATGAATAGCTTCATTTAGTTTGTCACATTATGGTCTGTCACATTTTGAATTAGCATTTCCAGGTACTGTTGGTTGAGAGTACTGCAGAATTAGGACAAAAAGTGGTGCAGACTTGTTTTTGTCCTGATCACAACTGTCTTTTGTTTTTCCCCCACTTGTTCATTTTTTTCAATTTTCATAGACTCATAAAAACTGTAATGGAATGGGATGATACTAATGTTGCTGCAGCATCATTTGTTACCAAGTTATTGGTTAGTTTTAGAAACCGACAGAATAGCAAATATACCTAACAAATAACAGTTGCTTTCCATAGTCGATGTTTTATTTGTAATATTTAAGATTAGTGTAAGTGGGGGTGGAAGTGACTAACTTGGTAGAGTGGACGGCCACCGGCCATAAGGTTGGAGGTTGGTGCCCCGCTCTTCCCAACCACATGTGGAAGTGTCCCTGGGTAAGACGCTGAACCCCCAACCACCCATCCCCAGCAGCGCAGCGCTAGTCCCAAGCCCAGCAGAATATAAAGAGGTCAACATATGTTTTTTCCATTATAAGTAGCTATTAAAATATATAGACTTAAAATTGCTGTTGCATTTCTGATTCAGTTAACTGGTTAAATGCTAATGTCAGGGGTCAATCAAATGTTACAAAAACAAATCCTCTCCACTGTTGCTTTCAAGTACACCTGTGAACTTTGTCGAGCTCCAGTGAGGGATCTGACAGATTACTTATTATGGGACTCTGGAAAGCTGCAAACATATTGTAACAGTATATACTGTGTCATATTTGTAATGTTAATGATGATTTTTTTTTTAAACCGTAGTCATATGCAAGTCATGCTTTAATGCAAGAATCCTGCCTGTAAAGTTAATGGGATTCACCATGCAGCAGCCATGTGACAGCTCATTGCTAAAGCTCAACAAACATGAGGTTGATCAGGGACACTGTCCTCACTCCAACCCCAGCACAACAAGAGAAGGCTTCATGGAATAGCTGGAACAGTGCAAACCTGATTAGAGTTCTTGTGGTGCTATATAGAAGCAGTGTTTTCACACGGGCATGTTTTTCTGTTTACCACAGTTGTGGGTACAAACGAGGGTCTGACTTAAGGGCATCGAAGATCATGCAAATTTAAGTATGTTTTGACCCCAGAGATGGAGGTAAAATTAAAAAAACTTTTTGAATGGTTTCCCTTTCTGCTGCTGGCATGCAAAGACATGAATGAGCATACATTCAAGTTCAAAACAGATTCAAGCTTATTCGAGCTTATTGATTAAAAGTAGTGAAAAAAAATCTCATTATTATAATTCAAGGGTTAATGAACTAAATCCGACTCATGGCATCAACCTTGTCACCATAACCATGAAATTTGATTTCAGTTTTTGTCTCTGAAGCCACTAGGAATCCTTCTCAATGGTTTGCTTGCTGTTGGTTGATTCATCAGGTTCTGCTGCCATTAATGCAGCTCAAATTCAGTTGAAACAAAGTCTGTTGTGCTAATTTCCTCCCCTCACCATCCGGCTGCATTGTGTTAGTCCTGCAGCACGAACAGAATGAACCATAATGACCAACAAAGCACAGTGTCACACTGCTGTGTTCTTTCTGTGTGTTACTGTGTCCTTTGGGTTACATCAGAACTTAAAGGTCTATGACACCATTTAGCACAGTGTGTTATATCAGACACCTACAAAGACCTATTGATAACAGGTCAGTCTTTAAATTCTCCCCATTCACTATGCAACATTAGTACTAGCTGCCCAATCCTTTCATAAGCATGTGGTATCTAATATATTAGATTTAGATATACAGTATATATATATACACCTTTTATTCATTCATGAAACGCAGCTTGACTGTCTCCATGTCCCAGATTTAGTGAATTGTCTGGACGGCACACTAACTAAACTGCTGGAGGAAAACATTCAGGTGTGGGCCATGAAAAGCACCAGTGAGCACACACAGGTGCACACTCTGTTGGATAAGGTTGATGCTGCCTCAGACCAGCCTGTGCCAGCGGTGTTACGTGCCACTACCTCCCTTAAAACCCCCACCCTCTACATCTTCACCTCTGGGACAACAGGTGAGTCTCCTGCTCTCTATAGTTGCTACACAGCTCGTTTTTCAGTTAGTTACCAGTGGCAGCCCTGTCCCCCCTTGGCCCTGCCCCCCTGCCCCTGTAGTGGCAGCTAACATATGATCATTGCCTATAACCATGTTGAGCAAGTTACTGAAAAGAACATTCTAAACTCTTGTAGTTCTGATATATTAAGTAATTATATTACTTATTATTCGTCTGCAAAAATAATGTTACTTATGACTTTACTTACTTCATCTGTATTTGCCACCTTTAAACAATTCCACATACACATTGTGACATGCTGACCTAAGGCCAGTCATTGGACTGTGGGAGTGAACTGGAGTACGCCTGCAAACACAGGGAGAACATGCTAATGCCACACAGAAAGCGGATTCAACCTGTTAGGCAGCAGCACTAACCACTCCACCACTGCCCATGCAGATTTAATAACATGCAATTTAAGTTAGTCTTAACCTGGATCATCATTGTGATGGATATATTCATGTTGTGGATAGATGTTGACTGTTATTCGGGATATAGGAAGTATAAGAAATCTATTTCTTTAGGTGAAACAATCCACTGATCCACTGATCCAGCTATGTGATCCAGCTAATTGTTCTATAGCCATATGGTTTATGTGAAACAGCAGCCCTGCAACACATCCTTTAGATAAATGTATCTCACCTTGCCTTGACAGACAGTCCTTTATGCTCGGGGAGGTTTAAATAGTATAATAGTTTAAATGGTTTTTAGCTAAAAACAGCCTTAGTTCAAATTTGCCTTTGTATATTGTCACAGTTCAATTCTGTGTCTCATTTGGATGTTTCAGCTGGTTCAACATAGGGTCATTTGGTTTACGTCCATACATGTGTCCCTTAGCCAGTGACTGTCTGACTTCACCATGAGATCAGGCTTTGCAGAAAGACACTTAAAAGCTTGTTTCCGCTGGACATCATGTGTCTGTCAAAGCAGAAGTGCTTTGCCTTCTGTCAATGCTGCTGTCTTCACCATCTTCATCACATGCACATCACGTGGAGTGGATGAGTGAGAGGAAACCCACAGAGAGAGGACATCTGGCTAATGATTAATCACTAATAAAGTCAGAAACCTTACAGTCACAAAGCTGGTACAATATTAGTCCAATTGTAGTTGAAATGCAGCATCATGTTGCATCGTGACAGATATCAATATGAAGTCCCCATGTGGAAGTGCAGACATTGATTTGAAAGTGTGTGTGTGTGTTATATTTATATATATTTGGAGTGTGTTTATTTGGATTTCGTTGTTTTCACAGGGCTTCCTAAAGCCGCAGTGATCACTCACCTCCAGAGTCTGAAGGCGGCAGCAGGTCTTTGGGGATATGGAGCATCTAAAGATGATATTATGTACATTCCTCTGCCGCTCTACCACAGCGCCGCTTCGCTGGTCGGTATAGGAGGGGTAATAGAGCTAGGTATGGCCTCACAACATCTCTACATGACCTGATGCTGATGCTAATAGATTTTATTTAATGAATTTCTTTTGTCACTGGCTCTCACAGTTACATGTCAGGCAACAATAAATCCCCTCCTTGATGTTAAATATACTATTCCTCCCTCTTTTGTGATTAAGAGAGGAGCTGAGTGCCGTTTTACACATTCAGTATTATGAGTTCATGAACAGAAATGGTGAATGGACTACACAGACGCACACACATATACATACACATATATGGGTCTCCTGACCCACCAGGAGCCACTAAATTGGGGTTCAGAATTTCGCTTTGGGACACTTTGACAGGAGGATCTGGGAATCATACTACTGACCCTGCGACTGGTGCACGACCGCTCTCCTGATCCACAGTCTGATTAAAGAAAGTAGCTGTCCTCAGGATGAGTCCTGAGCTCCATCAAAGCTGCTTTCTGTATGTTCAGACCAGAGCCAACACATCAGTCCTCTGAAGTTTGTTACGCCAGAGACAGAGAGAGAATTTTAGTTTTTCACGATATTTGCAGTAGCAGATTTGAATCAGAAAACCCTCAAATGGTTTAGGACATTATCTCGTAAAAACCTGCCTTAGATCAACTGCTGTAGTCTTGATGTAGTTGGAGTCACACACACTGGCTATAATATGTTACAGAGAGCTCTTCTCATACTCTGCATCAACTAAAACCTAAAATCTTATATGGAATAATTGAATACATTTTCCTCTGATAGTGATGAGGGTCACAGGATATTGTTAAAGGGGAGTCTCAGTGCACAGGAGGAGAACTTTTACAGTTTTATAGTTGACTATGATGTATATAACTGACATTAAAGCTTATATTTAGCCCAGCCACATGTTTTGACTTGTCATATGTGGTGAACCTGACAACCTGGTACTCAGTCTACTGTTCACAGAGTAACTGCTAAACTACACGTTCTCTTTAAGGACCTGCTGTTTCACTTCAACTAGCAGCTTAATTAGAGGCTTTAGAGCAGAACTGGACACTGGTCATAAGTTCATTGTTGCTGTGGTTTTCCTCCTTCATAGAAGGAGTTTGTATTTGGGTTTAGAGAACTGAGAAAGATGAATTTAGAAAATGGTTTTGTATAAGCAGCAAGTTTGAATCAGCTGCCCTGATTTTTTTTTTTTTTTAAACTTTGAGGATGGACCCTTGTTGACAAAGATGACAGTCCAATGGCGATTACTGGTAGAGAAGAACGTCCCGACATGTTGCGATAACAAACATGTTGAGGCCAGTGACCTGTTGAAATGGCTTTACCTTTGTACACACTTGTCCAGGGGGCATGGATCAGACATAACATTATGACCATGTGTACAATCTAATACAATCCAGTATAGCAGCTGCCTTGAACTCAACTTTTACAAGGTTATAAGTTAATACGTTTTTAGGTTGAAAGTGTCAGAAAGTTGATCAATCTACTCTCTGATTACTATTGAGGTCAGTTTGGGTGGTGGAGTTGTATCGGAGTGCATTATAAGAAGAGGTGGTTCTAATGGTTTGGCCACAGCATTTTCAGGAAAAACATCTGAGAACCATGTCCTAGGAACAGCTAAGATACTATGAAAGACCCTCAAGCTCCCAGGTTTATGTAGAGAACATGATCTTGGACAGTTGGAAACAGAGAATGAAATCTTAGGACTAAGATGAGCTTGTTGGACACCCAAAAAAACATCAAGCTCTCTGTGAAGCCTTACAAGATATGAGTGTGTCCTTGTTATTTACAGTAGATTCATTTTGGGGCTAAAAACAACACCACACACAACACTTAGCCTTTGAACAACATCACTAGGAAACTTTTTGTGCTTCAGGAATCATTGTTTAAATACAGACACATGTCCCAACCTGTTTGTCCCAACTGAGCAGGGAGGTCATGAATGAGTAAAGTGGGTTGAAGTTCAGAGGACTGTGAGGAGGTTTTTGACCTGGTGCATTACTTACTTGTGATTTTCCCATGATTGTAGGAAACTAAGTGGAAAACTGTGTTAGTTTGATCAGTAAGAGTCTTAAATATTACAGTTCACTGTGGTCTGGAAATAGTTTGGGCCAATAGGTCAAAATGTATGTAAGCAGAGCAGCCAGTGGAGCGACTGTGGCGCAAGAAGGTGGGCGGGCGTCCACCAATCCCGCAGTTGTTGGTTCGATCCCCGGCCCCCCTTGCTGTCAAAGTGTCCATGAGCAAGACAGTGAACACCAACTTAGTTGATCCTGGTCAGTTTTGTACCAGGCAGCTCCCCATCGGTGTGTGAATGGGTGAACAAGAAGCGGTGTAAAGTGCTTTGAGTGCCAATAGGTAGAAAAGTGCTATATAAGTGCAGAACATTTACCAGTGCAACTGCACAGGGGCTTGTGGACAGACCACCATAGTAATAGGAGCTGATTTACACTGCTAACTCACTTTTCACTGATGTAAAGCTCCGATCTCTGTGCCTGCTGTAAGTCTGCTCCAAAACACACACCAAAATAATTCAGTTCAATTAAACTGGGTTTATTACGATGCATAGAAATGCATTTCGGGATCAAATGTAACGAGGTTTCACTGAGTCACCAGGTTTCATGACCAATAAAAACAGCGGGTTGTGGTCACTGGTAAAAGTTTCAAACACTTTTGCTTTTAAACGTGTTCAGACAAGACTTTGTATGAAAAGGAATTGTTTGAAACATGCTGAGACATTAGTGTGGTGGTCTTCTTAAACCAGTGAGGCCAACAATACAGGGGCCTGCAACATAGTGCTCCACATTAACATCTTTCATTACCTTTCATTAAATGTTCAACATATACAGTACATTGTACAACATAATTAAAGTACATGATTTCTTGTCCGTTATTCATGTATTTATTGAGCAGATAAACCATGTTTTGAGCCATTTCACCCTTTAATAGTAAATGAAACGACATATTGACTGTTTCAGGTGCGACCTGCATCTTGAAGAAAAAGTTCTCAGCCTCCCAGTTCTGGAATGACTGTAGAAAATATGATGTGACTATTTTCCAGTACATCGGTGAACTCTGCAGATACCTTTGCAACCAGCCTAAGGTAACACTGACAATCAGCTTTTAAGCTTAATAACTCCCTTCTGTGCTATGGGCAAAATAATTTACTGGATAAAATTTGATTGTAGATAGGCTGCCACAGGATCACGCTTTAGTCTTTTGTGATTCATTTAATTTATTTAGCCACGCACTGTACCAGGCTAAGGGTGGAAACAGAAATCAGTCATTAGTCAGGTTCAGAATATACATAAATACATGTAGAGCCTGTGGTGATGTTTGTCTCACACTTATAGCTTTTAGTTAGTGTTGGCAGAAACATTTAATACAACTCAGTTTCTAAAAGAATTGCGACACTGGGTAAAGAAAACAAGACAGAAAGTCCCTCTTGTCTTTGTTGTGGAGGGCATTGTGTCCTTGTTTATATATGGTATTTTTTTTGTATAATATTTATTTATTTTGTATTACGCAATTTGTCCAGTTTTTTGTTGCCCGTGTCCCAACTTATTTGAGACATGTTGCTTGCATCAAAGTGCACCAGGCTGCAAAAAGGTCCAGATAATCAGCATGTGTTGTCACTTAATGATGTGGTGAGGGAGGGTGGGAAGGTAGAGACAGTCTTTCACACTCACTGCTACTTGTGAATAGTTCAAGTAACTTTGTGGAAAACGGTGGCAGATGGATAAGCAGGGTCTTTGTTTTAGAGTTTGTGTCCTCCCATTGTGGACACAGACAGGCACACAGTGTGAGGGCAGAGCTAGTCCTGTCCTTAGGCCAGAATCAAAGTCCTCTTTGTCCACTCTCCCTCTGTTATTTGGCTGCGTGGGTAGAAGGCTGGACATAGCTGCCCTGACCACTGATTGGGAAATTCAAGATGTGGACATGTAGGGCACATAAGCACAAGCGTCATTACTAATTACTGCTTGTATGCCCTCATTACGCACGGTGATGAATAAAACTCATGACGAAAAACACAAATACATTTGTAAGCTGTCTCTTGCTATAAACATGTTTCTTCTTCTGGTATGTTCCTGTCAGAGTAGTTGCTTATCTGGGACCTGCAGATAGGGTTTTACTCCAGGGCCCTCTAGTGGGTTTACATGGTGAAGAATCTGTGTTATTACCATGCACTCGTTTTTTACCTCCAGAGTCCAGATGTGGCAACTGTGGCGCAGGAAGTAGAGCAGTCATCAAGCAGTACCAATAGTAACAATAGGTGGAAAAACATGCCAGTTTTAAACAACTGTCTGTTTTGAAAATCATTATTAACTTATGAATCCATGAAACTTTTATAGATAAAATTTGAATTTCAGCATTGCATAACAAACATTACATAATTTGGTCTTTTCCTAGTCCTGTGGAAACTGAATAAAGTGTGTGTGTGTTGGGGGTCATAGTGGTAAAAGACTGACAACAGATTCACCTATTCGGTGTTTTTACACCAATTTGTATTGATCGCATTTCTGTGTTTGTGCCCCACACACTTATTCACACACACACACACACACACACACCACTTTTTTTTTTAAGAGCTGCATTTTGAAAGGTCATTGCATAACGGCCTTTTGCTGAATATTGCAGTTTATCAGCTTAAGCCGTATCAGGACAGAACACATTCCTGATTAGCAAACATCCTTGAGAAATGATGCTGTCACCTCTGATATTTGTTTGTTGTTGTCATTTCATGCTTCTCCTTCCATCAGACAGAGTTAGATAAAGTTCACAAGGTGCGAATGGGAGTCGGGAACGGCATGCTGCAGGATGTCTGGCGGGAGTTCCACAGTCGCTTCGGAAACATTAAGATGTGTGAGGTGTACGGCTCCACTGAGGGAAACCTGGTTTTCATGAACCATATCGGCAAGATTGGAAGTGTGGGCCGCTCCAACTTCATGTACAGGGTGAGTGCATGGTGATGTGAAGGTTTGAGGCCTGTGCTAATTGTAAGCATTGACACAGAAACAAACCCTGGTCACACACGTCATTGACTGTGAGAGGAAATGTCTCTAAAAGCAGAATAAAATAGATTTTCTGAAAACACAATGATTATCGGTCTGGATGGAACATGATGGATCAGCTAAACAACAAAATCACATCCTTGGAGCTATAATTTTGTGCCTGCAGTAATCTTTGGTAATAGATTTGATCCTCCTCATCACGGATGATTCTTTTTAGCACCTCTTTGCTAGAGTGGTGGTGTTGCTCCACCTCCAGCTGTAAAAGGCTTTAAAAACTCTGCAGAGTATTTGAGATCATTGTCATGTTGGAATAACTCTCTCCCTTTGAGCATCTTGAGAGAGAAAATAATCTTTTCATTCAATGTTTGGCATTCAGAATGTCATCTATAAATGGCATTTAGCTTTTGGAGTCATGCAGCTTCGTATCACGTCCATATTTCAAAGACACCCGCTGCACCTGCTGTTACTGGTAGTATGATTCATTCTTTTATTCCTGCTGCTGTTCAGTAGCTTCTGATGCACTTTTGTACCTCCTCCCTTGGACCCAGCTGTGACCAAACCTTGTGATCTTCAGTTTCTTTTATAAGCTTGTTCATACAGTCAGCCTTAACTGGCTTACTGAGTTTAGCTGCATTGTGTAAGTAAGTTGCAGAGCACAAAAAAAGGAAATAAGTGCATGTACTTCCTTATACTAATGTGGATACAGTATACAACCACCACACATCTACATTAGACTTTTCAACAAAAACTTTTCATTGACATCCTTACCTGCACATTTCTGGGCCGGTTAGTGTCTCGGAATGTGAGCGAACAAGACAGAGCTGCTTAACAGTGCAGAAGAATGAAGTTATTTAGGTTTCAGATATGCAACATCTCTTGCTGTTGTACCAAATAAGAATCATGAACAAGGAGCTGCACAGGGTCCATGTGACGTGTCAAATTCTGAGAGGTGCACATGTGGGGTCAACAGATCAGCCACAATTGCATCGGCACAATTGTGGAGGTTTGCAGGTATGTCTGGGTGTTTGCACCACCTTCCTCAAGAGGCATGGAGCAGTCTATAGAGGACAGTACACAGCTGTAGATTTTATAAAGACAACCTGTCCAGGGCCTGCAAAGAGCAACAACTCATGTAGCTACAGTAGTACTAATTACTGTTTGACAAGTGAGTGTTTTCCTGTTTTTCCTCTTGGCGCTGCAAGCGCTAGGCATTGTGGGTGTTGAAGTTTTGAGTGTAATAATTGTAGCTGTTAAAGGAAGTGTTTTCAAGAACAACCCCAAAGAACAAACGATAAAAACAAGACTGAAACACATGGAGTCTCTACAGCTTCTTCGGGTTTGTCCTTACAAATCGTCTATCGACTTCCGAGTACAAACCGTGTATTTCTTTGGTTTCGTGTTTTGTGTCCCTAACCAAAGCCCACTGCGATATTTCTAATTTTGCATTTTCATTACTTGTACAAACTCAAAGATGCAAGACCCCAAAGTAATTGTGTCCTGTTTTATTTAGAAACAACCATATTGATCGTTTACTAGAAAACTTATCTGCATCTACTAAACATTAACTGAGGAAAACAAATCAAGCCAACTGGCTCAGCTCCGAGTTTAAGATCTGTCAAACTCTGTCCTCTGTGGGAGACGTCTGAAACCTGAAGAGACACAGCCCCTACTCATAATGTCTGCTCCTGTGTCACACTGATGTAACACTGATGTCCCTCACAGATGATGGCAGCACATGACTAATGATGTCATTGTTGCCAAAAACAGAAACAGAAAACTTTAAAAAGTGACTCAGTACCGGACATCAACACTGCAAATAATTCATGTTTATAAGGAGTGTGTGTGTAAACTTCACACCATAGTTTATGTTCACAAATCGCATCTAAACTATGTGATTTACTGAAATGTATCCGTAGTTCCCTCTAAAAGAAACAACTAATACCACAATCATACAGGAGAGGAAGCCCCCTAAGTTTCGTGCTGCCATGGTCCCATGGCAGCACGAAACTTAGGGGGCTTCTCATTTTTATGTCCCATGATGACATAAATGTCATGAGACAAGTTGCATTTGCAAAAACCTGTCGAGCTACATGTCTCCTCCTCTGTATAGAAACACAAACATGAACAATGATTATGTAATAATGAATGTGGTGGAGAAGTGTCGGCATGGGACAAATTTACTGATCAACATGTTTTAGCTTTAAAACGAGTCAGCTGGTCTTAATGTTATCGATTATGAGTGTACGTGAAGTTGGAATTCTTACTTCTGGAAAGCAGCTTGGAAATGTAGGTTTCACTTCAGCTCAGTGTGGTTGGAGGTTTGTCACAGTCTCGTCTCAAAATCATGTGCTGAGCCAATGCTATTATGACGCTGGTGAACGTTGGAACATGTTGCAGTTAGTATTGATGAGCAGTGAAGTGACCTCCCTGTAAGCCTCACTAACACTCGCCTGTGGAATTACTAAAGAGTGGCTGCATATATTTAACTCTAATCTCTGACCTCAGCTATTATTAGAGCTGTGTCTCTGCCTTTCCTGTTAACCTGTACACTGTTACAAAAGGTAGTTAGAAAATGAGTTCATTTTAGGTCAGTTAATAGGATAATCAGCGCTGTAACATGTAATGAAATGCTCTTATTTTTCATTGTTGATTGTGTTTACACTGATTACATCATTCTTTAGCTGCTTAAAACTAACCACCACCTGTGCACCTATTGCATACACATAATGAGGCAGTAAGTCACTCTTTTCATGGAATCTGTGATGTTTGCTGACAGTCCTCTGTCGCATGTTTCATTTTTCAGTGACTTGTTTAATAACCTTTTCTGCAGCTTTTCACTGCGTCACACAGTCTGATCTCCACCATAACTGAGTATACTCAGTGATATTTGCTGAAGACACTGAGATGAGGCAGTAGTGGCTACAACACTACTGTACTGTACCACTACAATACATCTTTATAATCTTGAGTTTATTCTGTAAAGTGCCCTGAGATGACTTTGTTGTGAATTGGCGCTATATAAATAAAGTTGAATTGAATTGAACAAAATGTGGTCATGTTTTTCCCAGCAAACCTTCACTGAAGGCAACATGAATCCCTCTTTAATGAGATGTGGTTTATTTGCAGCTCCTCTTCAAATATGACCTGGTGAAGTACAACATGGGCATAGAAGAACCTGTGAAGGATGAACACGGCTTCTGTCAGAGAGTGCAAAGGGGTAATGCAACTGCTTTAGAGATTTCATTCAATGATTTTTGTATTGAATTATAGTATTTGGGCTTATTTAAGAGTTCCTCTCCTGTTTGTCTTCTCAGGTGAGACAGGACTCTTACTGTCCAAGGTGAGTAGCATTAGCCCCTTCTTCGGCTATGCTGGGAGCAAGCAGCTGACTGAGAAGAAGCTGATGAGGAATGTGTTCGTGAAAGGAGACGCCTACTTTAACACAGGCGACCTCATGGCTGAAGACCACGAGGGCTTCATCTATTTCAAAGACAGAGTGGGAGACACCTTCAGGTACAGCTGGAGAAGATGTTGCTTTTTTCCGACAGGTTTAAACCACAAACCAGGGCTTATAAAGCACCTGCCCGTGTTATTTAAAGTAACTAAACCCCTTGGTCTTAGTCTAACTCCACTCATTGCATCATTTAAAAAAAAAGGGGGCAGGGTGCAGATGTTTGAGGAAGGAGTTGGTCAATGTGCTCGTTGTGGTTCTCACTGTTAAAGAACGTCCCAAAGCCTCTTATATCACTGAGAGCGAGGAGCGATGTGTGAGCAGTGAGGACACAGTCAGAATGTGTCCAGAACCACATTTGGATGAGTAGCTGTGAAACATTAAACACTATTTGTTTAGACTCAATCTGTAAAAAAATGATATTTTTATTTCAGGATGTAGTGTTCACAATGTGGCGTTATGTGTCCAGTTATTTATAGGATGTTACCCACTTTGGCCACTAGGTGGACTATAGGACAGCAAAAAGTCCAGGCTGTGTCTTCAGTTCAGTTTGAAGCAGATTGAATAAGAATCATGCTTTAAAGCTGTGTTCAGTGAAGCTCTGTAACAGTTACAAAAGAAATTTTTGCATTAAAACTTTAGCTTGGTCTCAGGTTGCGTATGGCTATAATTCAGACATTTATGGTGTTTCGTTAACAAATCACAGGCCCACAACAGAAATTGTTCAAAGAATGAAAAACAGGCTTCAGGTCCTGCTCATGTTTTACATCTGTTCATCTTTGTGTGACAATGCATGTGTTTAGGAAGGTTCTAAAAACCACTGGACACAGAATCATCTGGTGTTAAACAGAAAAGGAATCATAATCAACATGGGGGAGAAAAAGCTGAACATTGTTTTGAGTTTGCTGAGTCAGTGTTTTCTCTGATTTCAGGTGGAAGGGTGAAAATGTAGCGACGACAGAAGTGACAGAGACCCTCGGGCTGGTGGATTTTATCCAAGAAGTCAATGTGTACGGAGTGGAAATACCCGGTATGTTTAAATTGTACCTCTCTTATCCAAACACTGCTC
Organism: Channa maculata; assembly: GCA_020496755.1. Lineage (NCBI taxonomy): Eukaryota > Metazoa > Chordata > Actinopteri > Anabantiformes > Channidae > Channa > Channa maculata. The sequence goes on along the minus strand of CM035615.1, from coordinate 1,119,588 downwards.
ATCAGTCTCTGAAAACTGAGACTCAACACACTAGTTTTTCATACAAGTTGGTTATAATGGGCTCCAGCATATGCACTAAGTGTAGTCCTGCTGTTTCTAGTTGTAGCTTGTAGTTCTCTTCTCGATAATTAACAAGCCACCAATGAATAACAAAGGACAGATTGCATGAACCCATGCTATTCACAGGGCACGAGGGCAAAGCAGGAATGGCAGCCATGACTGTAAGACCGGGTCTGAAGTTTGACGGGAAGAAACTGTTTGAGCACACACTGAGGGACCTCCCAGCGTACGCTCGTCCACTTTTCATCCGGCTTCAGGTAAAGAGCAGAGACGTGTTGACAACATATTGCATTCTGCTGTTGTTCTGATGAGTGTTGTGAGTGTTCAGTTTAATTCAGTGTTACTCTGTTCGACCCTTATAGGGCAGGTTGAGGTACACAGCTTTGCAAATAACAGCAGAATATTGTTTTATTTGATTGACACTTTGTTTTGACGGGGAAACAGTAGGACCAGTGAATCAACAAAGGTTGGTGCAGCAAAGTCTTTCAGAAATCAACAGGCACATGCAGAACCCTCAGTGGATGGTCTGTGTGAGCCAATCCCAGCTCACATTGGAGTCTACACAGTGATTATTATACGTTCCACAATCCATACATTCATATTCTGTAATGTGTTATCCTGTTCAGGCGGATTACACCCTGCACATGTCTCCAGTCAGGGCCAATACAGAGAGACATACACAGACAGACAACTATTCACACTCACATTCACACCTATGGGCAAATTTAGAGTCACCAGTTAACCTAACATGCACGTGTCTGGACTGTGGGAGGAAACTGGAGGAAGCCCACAACAGTACAGGTACCATTAATTATTAATTTTATTATTAACCGATATTAATATTTTAAATTAATTCAAAATCAATGAAAAACGAGTAAAAAAGATTATTGTTTATACTTTTGTTGTAATTCTATTAAAACCAGGTCTATAAAACCGGGGACCAGAGAACTGTCACAAACACTGTTTGGACTGCAAGATCCAAACGTCTATATCATTAGCAAGATTAAGTCATTATTAAGCCATTACACACATTTCTAAATGTGGAGTATAAAAACAGGATGTTGATGAAAGGATATTAATCTTCAAATATTGTGGGCAGCACTGACAAAAGCCTCACTCGAGGGGGCTGCAGTAAATGGTCTGAACTTATACAGCACTTTGAGTACCAATAGGTAGAAAAGTGCTTTGCACTGCTTCTCATTCACACATTCATGTGTTTGTGATTCACACTGTCACAATCACATAGAGACCAATGAGCTGACCAACATTAACTGTGAGCAACTAAGTTGGGGTTCAGTGTCTTGCTCAGTAGGCAAACTGATGTTGCTCTCTATCAGCAGGAATATTGTCTTTGATGCAGGTGAGTACCAGGTGTTCAAAGCATTTTAAGATGACAGGCTGAGAGCGACTGGCCCACAGTCATTGAAGCCTCCATCAATGATGAAAAGTCCATCAGGGTGGTGTTGTGGTGTTTACTGATGGAATCATACACGTGTCCAAGGCAGAACTGCTCTTCACAATGAAAAGCTTCATGAGTGTGTGTCAGTGGTGAGGGCCACATTTCCAGACCTGCTCAGTCCAAAGCAGCGTGGCAAACTGTGAGTGAGTGGGTTTCAGATGAGACGGAGCAGTTTTTCTGTCAGAGGACCTGTTGTGCTGAGTATCCCAGTGTTTGTCGACCTATGCAGGGTGGAGTTACACATACGATCCAGCAAACGTTTGTACTGATATCATTTTCATTATTTTTCTCAAACTTCTTTTATATTCTCCCTGATCATTTCTGTGTCTTCTGATGATAAAATAACATTTGTGCATAATGATGATGTTATGTTTACGGTTATGTTTGCATCCCCTTACAACTTTAGCTAGTAACAAATATTGGTCAAGGAGTGTATAGAAAATATAATAATTATATTATTATAATTATAATGAACCTCTCTGATAATGCATACACCGCGTTTACACTGAAACAGACTCTTCTCCAAAATTCATCTCATAACACATTTAACAGACACACACTCTTTCAGGCACTTAATTTGTTACCGTGTGGTTTCAGGGCCCAGGGATGAAATTGAAGGCTGATATATATATTATATTAATATTAAATTAATAATATACTCATCAAAACACAGCACTAAACAACATGGTGTATCCTTGTCATTCAAAAATTCCCACTGCTTCATTACATCTGTTATCGGCTTTGATGGCAGACTTCGTATTACTGCTCTCTCCATTAACCACACTGTATTTATGCTGGCTAACATTTACAGCCTCAACAATGTTGATGCATCCTTTCATAACTTTTTCACTACTGTGCCTTCCAACTAACATTATTCTTATTATTGCTGCAGATTTAATCGGTTCTTCTCCAGAACTGATTATTTTCACGCCAGCAGATCACTCACACAACATGTACTGAAACAAAAGAAAACCACAACACCAGCATAACAAATACCCGCAGATGCTACAATGCACTCAGTCATAATTAGGGATCATGTTCTTTTGGCCTTAACCAGTTTTTGAATTCTTTTGTCTCCCCACTGTCAAAAACCCAGTGGGAGGGAGGGAAAGTCCATAAGATGAGAAGCGAGAGGCTGTTGAGCTGAGAAAGTGTCTCATTAATAAACTGATTTTTGCATTAATTACCACACTGTGAACAAAGTGGCATGTGAGCCACGTTACGTAAAGAAATACCCTGAACATGTGCTGGTGAATCAGGTCACATTTCTGACAGCAGATCATTCATGTCGTTGTGCTCTCTCTCCAACTGTTCTGTTTGCTGCTGTCAGCTGCCATACCCCCCCCATCACCCACCTCCCTGATTCCCTGATCCCTCCAGGTGACAGGGAAGAGCTTCAGCAGCAGCTGTCACAGCAGCAACCAAAGCTGAAGAGAGTCGGTACAATCTTTATAAAACACCTACATCTGTCCCAGGTGCTAGGTTTAGCAAGGATTAGCCCTTAACCCACCTACCCAGCTCCTGTTTCCTCTCCCTGCACTGCTTCACTTGCTCCATAGTGGCTCCAAGTACTTTGAAGCTGTTGTACATGTTTGCCTTTGTTTCCTTGGCTTAGTGGGAGATAACAGTCAGCATTTCACTGTAAAATCCAATCGTAATCCTAACTAACAACAAATGCACTTCTTACTAGTTAGAGGTAATTGCAGGGGAAAAAACCCTTTACTCTTTGTTTTTGAGTGAAGCTAACTTAAAACAATCGAGTACCTTGGTAACAAACGAGGCAATGACACAAGTTAACCAGCGAGAGGCAGCAATTCACAAAAAGGGGCTTAGTCTGCCAGGAAAACCTTTAGCCAGGTATTAACAAGGTCAAGAAGGGAAATCTAAATGGGGTCACAGCATCTGTAATAATAAAGAGGAGATGGACATTGAACTGCTGCGTCCATGCGTGCCGCCATTTTGACTTGTGAAACGTTAAAATAATTTAAAAAATGAAAAGTATTGCGCATACAGCTAAAACCCAGTGCACACATGGAGAATCTCTGCTGGACTATGAGAATGTGTGTTTGTGTGTGTGAGCATGCTGCACAAAGAATCACTACCAAGAAGCAGGAAACTTCTAAACTAAAATATGCACTACATTATACATAATAGTGCATAATAGAGTTAATCTGATTAGTGATTAAAAAAAACTCACCCTGACCTTCCCTGCTGCACGTGTCCGTGCCAGGAATTTACACTTGTGTTTGTGTTTGTGTAGCACAGGAGCTGGTGGAGAACAAATCAAAAGCTAAAAGCTTGTGGGTGACTGTGGCGCAGGAAGGTAGAGCGGTTCTGTAGTATTTCCCAATCTCACAGGTGTTGGTTCAATCCCAGCTCCTCCAGTCACATGTCAAAGTGACCTTGAGCAAGACACTGAACCCCAACTTAGTTGCTCCTGGTGAACATAGCAGCTCCCCCCCATTAGTGAGTGTGAATAAGAAAGAGTGTAAAGTGCTTTCAGTACCAATAGGTAGAAAAGTGCTTTATAGGTGCAGACCATTTAAAAGAACAGTGAATATTTTACCTACTTCCATCAGATGGACTCAGACATGATCTGATAGGATGGCAGTGCTTCTTTGTAACTGCCAGATATGCAAAAACTGGTGTTGTTTCTCAGCTCTGCAGCCAGGAGTTGCTCAACAGTGGAGGAGGCTGAGCCACTCCAGCATGACTGTAAGAGAGCAACTAAAAATCACTTAGTACAGTATCTACAGTTCATGATGTCGTTTTTGTTCCAAGCTGAAGACCACTTTGATATTGCTGATGTCCTGAAAAGACACTGATGGTTGCTGTGTTTTCCCCTCAGGAGGTGATCGAATTAACGAGCACCTTCAAGCAGCAGAAGTACCAGCTGGTGCAGAGTGGCTTCAACCCCTCAACCATCTCTGATCCTCTCTACGTACTGGACTACGAGCAGAAGAGCTACATTCCTCTAACACACAGTATCTACCAGAGCATCCTGTCTGGAGAACGCAAGCTGTAACAGAGTGGGACCAGCACAAGCTCTGATTTTTGTAGTATTTATCTGTTCCATGTGAGCCCACACTCAGGTTCAGTGAGACGGTTTTGAATGAAAGGTTACTTGACTATATACACATGAACACTAATGTTTCTTTTAATTAGCTCTGTTTAATTAAACTAAGATGAATTATATATATATATTAGATATACATATAAAAACAAATAAAACCAGCCACTTTATTAGATTCACCTCAGGTTGGAACCCATTTTGCCTTCAGAACTGCCTTAATTCTTTGTAGTGTACTGTAGACTGTAGACTCAGCAAGGCACTAGAAACATTCCTTAGAGATTTTTGCTCATATTGACGTGGCAGCATTGAGCAGTTGCTGCAGATTTGTCAGCTGCACATCCATATAATGCAAATCTCCCGTTCCACAACACCACAAAGATGCTCTATTGGATTGAGATCTAGTGACTGTAGAGGCCATTTCAGTACATTGTCACGTTCAAGAAACCATTTTGAGATGATTTTAGTTTGTGTCATGGTGCATTATATTGGTGGAGGTGGGCATCAGAAGATGTGATTATAAAGGGATGGACATGATCAGCAACAATACTCAGGTAAACTGTGACATTTCAACAATGCTCAGTTGGTACGAAGGGGCCTAAAATGTGCAGCACCAGCCTAAAACACAGACTTAGTGCAGGATGGATCCATGCTGTCACCATGTTTACATCAAACTCTCTCTAAATGTTGTAGCAGAAATAAAGACTCTATAAAGACTAATCCCCTATGATCTAATTTTGGTGAGCCAGTGTTGATTGTAGCCTCAGTTTCTTGTTCTTAGTTGACAGGAGGGGTCACCAGGTGTGTAGCCCATCTACTTCAGGATTTAACATGTTGTGTGTTAAGAAATGCTGCATTGCATATCTCAGTTGTAACAAGTGGTTACTTTCTAACAGTTTGAACCTCTGACCTCTGGCATCAACAAGGAATTTTCACCCACAGAACTGCTGCTCACTGCCGATATTTTCTGTTATTCACACCATTCTCAGTAAACTCTAGAGATGGTCTTGCATGAAAATCCCCATAGAGCAGCAGTTTCTAAACTACTCAGATCAGACACTCTGCACATTTAATCTAAACACCTAAATTTAAGGTGTAAATGAAGAGATGACTGTTCATATCAAAGATGAGCAGCTTTCAGCTTGTCCCTTCAGGGCTCGGCACAGTTTTTATGCTGGATGCTCTTCCTGCTGCAAACCTCCCATTTTATCCACGATCGGGACCAGCACCAAGGTGGCGCTTCTGTTGGATGGGGTTCAAACCTGCCGCCTTCTGCATCCTAACCCAGTGCTCTACCACTGACTTACCAGCCCCCCTCCCAGATGACTGTGCAGATAATCCTCTAAAAATAATGTGTGACAATCTTTTGAATTCTCCATTACTATTTTCCTTAATTTTCCACTAAAGTGCCGTATTGACCACTAATGGATACATTTGTGGATGTTTAACATACAAAATGAAAGAACCCGTTAAGTTTCATAGTGAATAAAAAATTAAGAATATGGTTTCAACTAAACAGAACAAAAATGTTTGCTGACATGTCAAATAGCTTTTAACTTCTTAATATTTTCTTTTCACTAAGAAAATCCAATCACATTTTATTACATTAGATTTAGCTAAACACCTCCATTACTCACATTTTATGTTTATTGAAGTCTTATTATAAATTTATGAAACAAATTTATTGTGTTGGCTGTGAGAGATTTTGCAATGTAAGTCCAGAAGTGCCCAGATATTCAGCCACATTTTTATTTCCATTTGTTTTATGTCCATTTGTTTTGATTTACTTTAATTTTTAAACCTGCTGCTAAAGTTCCCAGGACATTAGGTAACATGTCCAAATACATCAATATGAAATATGAAAATCTATATTGTACCTTCATAGTAGATTCAGCATCAGGGGAGAGGAATGAGCTCGAGTGTTTGCAGTTTTCTGCTAATGTATTTAAGTGATGTGTGTAAGATATCAGCAGCTTATTTCAGGATATTACCACAGCTCTATGATTATTCCTGAGATGAGAACTGTTATATGTACTATTTGAGTAAACACTAGACAGTGACTGAGACGTAAAGAAATGTTGTCCAGAGCTTTGAACGTTGTGTTTTAAGTGTTGTTTACTGCATATTGTTGGTGTAAATAGTAATAATTCACTTCTGTTTGTGATAGGGAAATAAGATGATTGTGTTTTACTAAAATGGGGCTTATTGCAGCTTTAGCCATGATTTCTCATCGGCAACAATAAGCAAAACAAGAAGGTTTTATTTATAAATCTGTGAAGTTAACAAAAAGTACATTTCAGAAGTGCAGCTGGTTAAGAAACTTAAGCAGCTATTAGGTTTCAAACACTTGTGTGGACAGTGACATTTTACCAGACACTATGTTATAAACATGCACCAATTATTTTCTGTGGTTTAGTCAGACAACTCACATGGGTTATTGGGCATTGAATAGTTCAAACCTGGCAACCCTTCCATGCTTTCTTTGAACATTTCTACAATTGTGTCAGTACAGAACTTGGTGATTAATCTGTTTTGCACTTGGACTGTTTGATTAAACTCTACTGCAAATCTTTGTCTTCATCTGGAGAACTATAGCCCTGACTAACATCGGAGTTTAGGCACAATGACTCAATGACTCCATTGTTATGTGTTTTGCATTGGGGTTTTTTTTTCAGTCATGCAAAAAAAAAAAAAAAACTCTTCATATGCTGGATGTAATGACCTTAAGGTCCCAGGGTTCCTCTGCAGCTGCTCCCAGCATTTGCATAAACAAGCCCCACATGATGCTTTGGAACTCGAGTTGCTTGGCTTCACACATGATGTTTATTTCCCACCTACATTGCTTAGTGTCCAGGATACAGATTCACCAGTGCCTAGACCTTCCAGATACAGGACCACAATCCTTTAAAGACATTCACTGCACTCAGGTGACCTCTGTTTAACTAACTGTGTGAAACCATTAGGCTGAAGCAGTGATTATTTAGGTGAGGTGTTTTCTGTGTTAGATTTTTTTAATTACATTACTCTGTAGAGATCAGTTTTCACTTTGACTTGAATCATTTTTTCTTTTGTCATGATTCAATGTTTTAAATAAAATGAAAGCTGGAAACCTCCAGAGATTCACTGGTTCTTGTGTATTGTAGTAGCTTGTCATGTGGTGAAAGACTTTAGGATCTGTGGTGATGAAGGTTATGAAGATTCCTCCTGATTCTCTGAATCTTTCGATGATATTATACACTGTAGATGGTGGCATCTTTAAAGACTTCGCAATTTTACGTTGAGGAACATTTTTCTGAAATTGTTCCACAATTTAGTTTGGCACAGTTTGTCACAGATTGGTTTACTTTTCCCATCTTTACATTCGAGAGGCTCTTCCTCTCTGAAATGCTCCTTTTATACCCAGTCATGTTACTGAGCTGTTGCCAATTAACCTAATTAGTTGTTAAATGCTTCTCTGTTTGTTTTTGATTTGTGGCAATTACTTTTCCAGCCTTTTGTTTCCCCTCTTCCAACTTTTATGAGATGTGTTGCTGCCATCAAAATTATCTAAAAGTTTCCATGGAATAGTAAAATGTCTCATGTTAACTCTAACCCTATTGTAAATTAAATATAGGTTGATGAGATTTGCAAATCTTTGGATTTTCTTTTTATTTATGTTTTACACATCGTAACACCTTTTTTGGAATTGGGGTTATACGTGGTGGAAAATATCACAAGCAGGTTGTATTAATGTAGCCAATCAGTGTATGCAGTACCACTTCCAATGCTCCCATGGAAACTTTTAGCTAGAATGGAAAAATAGTGAACCTACTCTTAACTAACTAACTAACAAATCAATGTCACCTTTTCACAGTTTATCAAAGGCAACCGAGAGAATTAACCAGGTTTAGTATAACGATTGCTTGAATGGCTTCATCTCTTGACAAACTGTGCCATTAATATTTGAGGCTCATAAGGTTTCAGTGTTTAAAAAAATAAATGAAAGGTTATGTCGATAACCTCTGTTCCCTATATATATGACACCACTGTCATGTTGACAGATCTGATCAGAGAGTGGCTGGTTGCTGTGAAGCCTGCGTTGCTCCAGTGACCAGACACCCTTGTTGCTGAAACACCGCATTGAGCTCCCCACCCACTCAGAGAAGCGTCCGTCCACACCACCGGGCTGGTGATGGAACAAATCTCCAGACCGAGAAATGAAAACCGCTGCATCAGAGTCAGCAACCTTTTCCGAGTGTTCACACAGAAACCCGGAGCCTGAATGTGAGACAAAACCAGCGCTGTTTGCCTTTTTGCTTGTTCTCCGGAGCTCCAGCAGAACCCAGTCGTTTAGATTGGCCAATATACGAATGCATTTTTCCCGAAGAGGGAAGGTGGGGCTGCACATACATCACCACAGGTTACCAGCCTTTACAGCGTGAATCAAGGTGTCTTCAGCCACCCAACACAAGGGTGTGATGTCCCATACTTGTGTTGTACCAAGTGAATCGACTGAAAGGGGACTGAGCAGTACCCCCTGGTCACAATCGTTTTATTGGAGATGAAGCATGATGAGCATGGTGTGAGTTAACGATGTCTGTTCAGCGTAGCTCTGCTCTTCCTGAGGTTTCTTCCATTTTTTCCCATTAAAGTTTATTTGGGTGGACTTTGTCCTGACCAGATTTGGTGGCGGACAGATTGTAAACCCACTTAGACAAATTAGTAAATTACTGAATTCGATGATTCTTTCGGTGAATTAAGTTTACTGATATCCACTTTGTAATGCAGTTTTTGTTAGTTTTTGCAATAGTTTGGGAACTCTTTCAGAAATAATAGGAAGGCCCCTCACATCCTCATTCCTTTCTTTTAGTTATTCCACAATGCCGAATAAAAACCTTGGTGATGCTGCTTTCAGTTGTAATACTCTGAGTCCCCCTGATATTGCAGCTTGGTCTTTTAAAGGCGGCTGTTTTCAGTCTGTGTGGTTGTGGTTGTGTTGTTTCGCTGATTGTAGTAGGGGCACTAGGGCATCAGGTGTGATTATGTGGCAATGGCAAATGGTTTACAGGGCTCAAGGGTCAGGTAGGATGGCCTGCTCCAGATTTTTGCTTAGGTCCCCTGGGAGGTCAGGGCCAGCTCTGGGAAAAACCTTTCAGTGGCTCCGAAAGGAGCAGCAAATATTGCAATTTTTAATTGTAGACGAAAGCAGTTTAGCCTGGTTTAATGTAATGTCTGATTACAGAGAATTTGTTTTAACCCTAAAAACTGCCTCTTACGTTTAAAATTATAGGTTTCTACATTTATTATGTTTCTTGTATCTGTATTTCTTGTGATGTTTTTAAATGTGTCATCACTCACGTTTTAATCATTTTTTGTTGCCATGACTATGGATGTAGTCCTTGTGAATGCAATGTCTCAGAATTTCATTACGCTCGGAACAAATTCCCCCTTGAACTTATGAAGAAAAATATAAGAACACAATCGTGGACAGACGTTCATGTCATCTGCTTGACTGGTTGTTGGAGGCACACAAATTCATATGTGTTGGTATCAAGCTTCAAGTGTATCATCACCTCTCCAAATGCATCTGTTTTCAATACTATGATTCATATTTTGAAATATTGTGCATTTGAAGCTAAAGTATAAAACTGTTTGAATATTTTGTGGAGAGGCGCTGATTCAAACAGATAATAGTCTGTATGAATAGTCTATTTCATACACTCACTGCTCACATTTGAACAATCCAATGCAATTCAATACAGCGACTCCACTACCCACTATGATCTCAATAATAAACAGAGACTTGAATTATCACCCCTCTGACAGTTTCATCTTAAAAACTGAGAAATTATTACCTTGTAAAAGTAGAACTCATGGCAGAGCTGCTGTATTGCATTGCATTGAATTGTACCTAATAAAGTGGCTAGATTCTTCTCAGCTCCGTGCACATCTAACACACAATTCCAGTGTGGTTTCCGCCCTCTGCGTTCTACTGAAACAGCTTTACTTACTCTCCTCCTGGCTGCTGATTCTGGCCTTATGCTCCTTATTCTTCTTGACCTGAGTGCAGCCATTTCACATTCCATCCTCTTAGACGTCTTGCTGTTGGCATCACTGATATTCTCCTTGCTTGGCTCAAATCTTATCGTTATGATCACACTCAGTTCATTCAGTTACAATCATTCACTTCGCTTTTTATCATTTACATACTCGCTCTTGGTCACATTTTTCATAAATATTCATATTCACAGCATCTCCACCAAACTTAATTCCACCCTCCCAGCTCTACTGACAGCTCCCCTATGTCTCCCTCTCCTCATGTTAAGAGTTCGACAGCACACTACCCTTTACTTCCGACATTAATATCATCATGCAGTCAGCCTACTTCCATCTTCGCAGCATCAACCACCTACGTCCCTCCCTCACACCACAAACCGCTGCCATATTGATTCACAATCTTGTCACTTCTCGGCTTGACTACTGCAACTCCCTTCTGTTTAGTTTCCCCAAAAAACCCTTCACAAATTTGGCAGCGCGCATCATCATTACATAAACCTGTAATGTTACATCCATTCTACAGTAACTCCACTGGCTTCCTATCACATATCACATTCATAACAAAATACTGTTGCTTACTTAGAAAGCCATCCATAACCTCGCCCCTCTATACCTTGCCGATCTCCTCCATATCACCATACCCGCCCATACCCTTCTTCTCGCCTCACTACTATGGAGGACAGAGCCTTCAGTTCCTCTCCCGACTATTGAATTCCCTCCCTCCTGACCTTTGTAATACCAATTTACTCCCACACTTAGAATCCCAGCTCGAAACGTATCTGTTCAGACTCTCATGCTCTGTATGAGTGGCTGGCCTGCACAGATGTCTATACAGATGACGTTGTTGGTTGATGCTGCAACAGTTTTATTGTATTTTATTATATTTTATTTTAATTCTCCTATTTTGCTTGATCTGTTTGATGACCCTTATGGTTTATATGGCAATGGCAAATGGTTTACAGGGCTCAGGGGTCAGGTAGGAGGGTCTGCTCGCAGAATTTAACCCTCAAACCACATGCTTCTCGTATTATAATGACATTTGAATAAAGACGGCCAAAGTATATTTAAAACAGATTTCCATAGAGAGAGAGAGAGAGCTGCTATAATCCCAAAGGAGACTTGTTCAACATAATTAAATTGAGAACAACTTGGAAAAGCAGGTTTGTGTTTGTCACGGTAATTAATTTAGGGAACCAAGTTAAAGAATGAATTAAATTTGGAAAAGTCATTAGGTCTTTTTAAAAAATAATATGTTGTATAAATACATAAATAAATACAAGAATTTAAACTAATGTCTGTGTTTGGGAAAATCAGCTTATTCGTTTAATGAAAAAAAATAAAGACAAAAAAAAAGTTAAATGAAAGTAAAAATTTTTCTCTGAATGATATAAAAGACAGGGAGACAATTCATAAGCTTCTCTCTAGATCCCGACATGGTAGATTTGCGATCATGCTGTCTGCTGGAGAAGAACATGACTGGTGAAGAGTTATGCTAAAATGCTATTTTATGCCAAACACAGCACACTGGTTTGTAATAATCACAGACTGTGCTGTTTTTGGCAGAGCCATGATAGTTGCATATAATTTGTTGACACAGCTGATGAACAGTTAGTGTGAAATTGTCATGGTCAATTTATTGTCAATAGCTTTGTTTTGTTTTTTCTTTATAGACACTTTACAGTCCTCTGTAACTCATCCTATGGACCAGTAAATTCCTTGCTTGCATTGTTCCTTCTTCTTCTTCTTCTTCTTCTTCTTCTTCTTCTTTCCTTTCAGCTGTTCCCATTCAGGGGTCACCACAGAAAATCATGTGCCTCCATCCAATCCTATCTTCTGCATCCTCTTCTCTCACACCAACTAACTTCATGTCCTCCTCACTACATCCATAAATCTCCTCTTTGGTCTTCCTCTAGACCTCCTGCCTGGCAGCTCCAACCTCAGCATCCTTCTACCGATATATTCACAGTTTCTCCTTTGAACATGTACAAACCACCTCAATCTGGCCTCTCTGACTTTATCTTCAACACATCTAACATGAGCTGTCCCTCTGATGTCCTCATTCCTGATCCTGTCCATCCTCGTCACTCCCAAAGAGAACCTCAACATCTTAAGCTCTGCTACCTCCAGCTCTGCCTCCTGTCTTTTCTTCAGTGCCACTGTCTCTAAGCCGAGCAACATCATTGGTCTCACCACCGTCTTGAACATCTTTCCTTTCATATAACTCCTGCTCCATTTCTCTTCCTATCTGACCCATGGTAGAACAACTTGAACCCTGCTCCTAAGCTTCTAGCCTTGCTACCTTTCCACCTGGTGTCCTGGACAAACAGAATATCCACCTTCCTTCTCTGCATCATGTCAACTTACTCTCTAGCCTTCCCTGCCATAGTCCCAACATCCAAAGTCCCTACTGTCCCCTTCCTTCTTCTTTCCTTTTCCTTCTTCGACAAACAGTAGCCCAATTTCCTCTGGCACCCTGTAGGTCAACAGCGCCAGTGACGGTCGTTATTAATCCGGACAATGAGCGATCCGGTATGAAAGTCATGATTCACATGTTTAATTTGGCATGTGCTTTACCTCAGATGCCCTTCCTGACACAACCCTCTGCATTTATCCAGACTTGGGACTGGCACAAGAAGAGACTGGCTTGTGTCCCCCTGTGGCTGCATTCCTGACATGCATTATTCCACTAACCCAAATTTGTACCACGGCAGTGAAAAACAAAATTGTGATTGGTTTGCAGGTCATGGCTACATGAAAAGGTGACCTTAGAGTCCAGTAGATGTATGCAGTTTGGTGCATCACAGTATTCTGTGAGTAGGAGGTGGGTAGGTTACGCATGGGTAAAGAAACCACTGCACTGTGGCTAAGGATGTGGTGTCTCACCACACTGCATGGTAACTGTACGATATGTACGACTTCACTGCCGATTTTGAAACATTCGGCGTGTTGATTTACAGCAGCAACAGCTCTTTGGTGCTTATCTCTTGTTTGTCCACCCGGCAATAAAATACATGGATTCAAGGACAAAATACAGGAAACACACATTTTTTTAAAATTCATTTTTACTGTGTGTTATATATATATACTAGTTCAAATGAGTTGTTTATAAATGTAAAAGTTCTAGTAGACCAAGTAGTGGGACAGATATAATGAAGCACCATTTAATTATCTCATTGCATTCTATTACTTACACCGATCCTTCAAAATTCAAAAATAGCTTATGAAATTAAACACCTGATTACAGAAAGGAATTCTTGTATGGGTGTTGGGTTGATGAAGATAATGGAGATGATGATGCTCATAAGCACTGATGAAAACCAGACAGCAGCTCACATCCTCAGATCGACCACTTGACACAGTGTAATCTGTTTGTGAAACACAAAGTTTCTGAATTAGTTTGTGATACTGCCGTATAGCACTGCCATTAATTTAGGTTCAAAACATGTTTGGTCAGAGCAGGGCTTGTTTGATTGTTTTAAACAGAAATGCACTGTGAGAAATGAAAGCAGCTAAGGGCTTAGTGTGTTGTATGTCACGGTAATTGTCTCCTGCTGAAAAGAGTAGCATTAATTGGATTAGCCATCCTCCTGGCTAATGAGCAGTGGAACCTATCTGGGGGGGTCTGACCTTCCACATTGCTGAGCAAAGATATAGCTGAGCCTTTCACAGTGTGATTATCAGCATGGCACCCTGCTGCAGTATAGGCAGCCAGCCAGAGCAGGAAACTTTAGCCCAGATGAAGGATGTCATGGAGGCACATTTCTGTGCTATTCTGTGCCGCTTGTGTTAGAGCAAGATGTTTTCTTTACAGTCCAGCTTCCAGCTTGTCTTTTTGTTACCCTGCTTCACCTTTTGACCTTCAGTCTATCAGTCAGTATATCTGTCCAAGTCTTACAGGTTCTGCACCTCTCGCACACAATGATTCTGCTTTCAGATGTATTTTGCCTCCTCTCTTACCACATTAAGCTGCTTAAAAGTTTAAATGCATCTGTTTCATTCCTTAATATTCTCTCCTCTTAGTTTCCCTGTGATTGTTCATTTTAAATGCCACTTTGGGTTTAGGTTTTCTGCCAATTTTTTATGTGTGTAGGTTAGTGGAACGACAAAGACGAGTACAAAACAATAAATGAATGGAAAGATGTAACACTAAAATACGACTGCAAATAACACATTCAGTGCATTCAGAAAGGTGTCAGACCCCCTTCGCTTTTTAATTTTTTTTTTATGTACTCAATATCCCATAATAACAACGTGAAAACAGAATTTTAGAAATGTCTGTGAAAATTAAAAAAACTGAAATATCACATGTATATAAGTATTCGGATCCTTTACTCAGTACTTTGTTGAAGCACCTTTAGCAGCATTTACAGCCTCAGGTCTTTTTTGGTATAAGACAACAAGCTTGCACACATGGACCGGGGGATTTTCTGCCATTCTTCTTTGAAAATCATTTTAATCTCAGTCAGGTTGGATGGGAACTGTGGGTGGAAAGCCATTTTCAGGTCTCTGTGGAGATGTCATGATTGTTGTGATGTTGGAAGGTGAACCTTTGGTTTGAGGCCAAAAAGTAAAATCTTGGTTTCATTAGACCAGAGAATCTTGTTTCTTATACTGAGAGGCCTTCAGCTGATTTTTTTGCAAACTCCAAGCAGGCTTTTATGACATTTGGACTGAGGAGAGGCTTCTGTCTAGCCACTCTCCATGAAGCCCAGATCAGTGGAGGGCTGCAGTGATGGTTGTCATTCTGGAACTTTGTCCCATCTCAACACAGCATCTCTAGAGCTCAGTCAAAGTAACCATCGGTTTCTTGGTCACCTCTCCTACTAAGGCCATTCCGATTGCTCAATTTGGCCTTGTAACCAGATCTTAGAAGAGTCCTGGTTGTGCCAGGTTGTGAATTTTTTTGAAACCTTCCCCTGATATGTGCCTTGCAATATTCCTGTTTCTGAGCTCTGCAAACAGTTGCTTTTTTCTAGTTCCAGTTTCTTCTAGAGAGGTGTATGCCTTTCCAAGTCCAATTAATTTAATTTACCACAGATGTACACCAGTCAAGGTTTAGAAATACCTCAGCAATGATCAAGAGAAATAGAAGACACCTAAGCTAAATTCAAATTGTTGTTGCACAGCATCAAAATACTGAAGTACATGTGATATTACAGTTGTTTTATTTTTTAGAAATTTCTAAAATTCAGTTTTCACTTTGTCATTATGAGGTACTGAATGTAGATTAATGAGGAAAAAATGTAATTTGAATGATTTTAGTATCAGGCAGCAACATAACAAAATTGAAAAAAGTGACAGGGGTCTTAAAAGGCAAGTATGAGCATCCATGTATTTTCTCCACTTCTAGCAAACCTCACATGCAGATGCAATTTCAGTGTTTAAATTTGGTTCTAAGCTGTTCAGTATCCTCACAGCTTTAGGAAAGTTCCTGGCAGAGGAGGATTTGTTACTTCGGGACCTCCTATCAGAGGGTCAGAAGGTGAAGAGGCTATGGCTGGGAGGGGTCTTTACATAGCACAAACTGCCTGAATTATGAAAAAACACTATGGACTTAACCTTCTGCAGCCACTTGTGTTCATTTTAGCTTTAGTCTGATTTAAAACCAAAGAGTCCTCACTTCATATCATGATGAACATTCATGCCCCCTACCCCGATTATTAAGGAAAATGTTACTTTTGAGAAATCAGCTTGTTTAAGAAAGCTAATTACAACTGGGTTACTTAAGTGCAGCCTGGGGATGAGACAAGACATCACTCCATTCCCATATTTTTGCCAATCACCAGTATTACTTTCTCAGAAAAAGACAATAGTTTCATCTGCATCTTATTGCTGTGAAACTCATCATACTGTCAAATGTTTGTGTGTATAACCGCAACATTTTTCATTCTGATTTGGAAATACTTACATACTCCTTCTGTTTTTCTCGGGCAGGGGTGGCAATAACCATAAATGTAAAGTATATTACACCATCACTAATATGTTGACACAAAAGTAATGAACCACAAATATTCACTGGGCGTGACCAGTTGCATCAACTCTGCAGCTAAAGTAACGATAACTGTCTTAATTGTAAGATCAGAATGTTTTTACCAGTTATTCAGCTAAGTAGTTTTATTCTGTCCAACGCAATAACTCAACCTTATCTAAACCTACAATTTAGAGCTTTTTTAGCCTTACAATTGGCCCAGAAATCCTACTGTGGTCTTTTGTCAACCTACTGTAGTTTTATCCTCTATTGTACCTTTACTCACTGATTATCATTTGATTAATGATAGACATGTACTTAGCTACTTTGTACTTTGTTCAATGACTGTTCAAGTCACTAAGCTATCTTTGCTCTGGTTTCATTGACCGACAAAACAGACAGTCATGATAACAGTGATTTAATTTGTGGGGAAAAAGCGGAGCAATGATGTCCAACTAGGTATTACTGTAAGGGGAGTCGAATCAATGGGTGTTCAGGAGGCAACGCTAGTTCTGGAGGTTCATTTAAGGTAGCGACTCAGTACTAAGAATTTAAACTTTTTCAATCTCAAGTTATACTAAATAGGCAAGTGGTCTTAAAGCATAAAGAAACTTCTCTACAGATACAATACGGTCAAGGACACAATTTAGTTGTCAGTGTAGCAGTCTCCACTCATCTGATTTCAGATGTTGAAATGTTTTAACAAGATATCTGAAACATGGCTACTGGGATTCCAGTGTTACACTTGACCCCAAATGTGTTGGATGAATTTAAAGTGAAATTCTTACATAGTAAGTGGAGTAAAGCTTTTAATTAGAGAGCTGGCTCTGTGCATGGAGACACAGTCACGTTGACAAAGAAAAGACCCAAAGCCAAGCAGCTGACACAAAGTAACAAGGATACTGAATAGCACTGTATTTGGAACGAGTAAAATGCATATGATGTATATAGCATATGGAATTTCAGAGATTTTACACATCACCTGTGTTTCTGGGTACCACTGCATTTGAAATGTGAAAAAGGTGCATAAACCCTGTTGTGACTCCAGAGGGAGCTGCATTAAGACTTCAGTAATGGTTTGAAAGGAGAAATTTTACATGATTATTAAGGTATTTTCCACTCCTGTAATGGTTTACTCAAGTAAGTGATTTAAATACATTTTAAAGCAATAACCCGCAGTCAGCATGTGTTCTCAATCAAATATCACAAAGGAAACAAATATCAGAAATGACATTTTAAATGGAACACATTTTTTAACATTTTACTATATATCATTTCTTAAGTTGCATTCTTATTCTTCTTGTGAGGCCTATTTCCTTTGTAGGCCTCTTGCTAATCACTGTTCTATGTATTTGCACAGTGTCACTTCTGCAAGGTTGGTTGTGTACCTTTGAAGATCTAATGACACAAGTATTAAATACCACTAAAACCACTAAGCCATTTCTAAGATAACAGCTTCCTCTAATAGCTCTAAAGTGTTTCGGCCACTTAGAATTCATGTCATAATCCATGCGTATCATTTGTGCTAAATGCAAATTAGATCGACTTGAAACATGATGCTCGAGGCCCAGAGGACACGTGTGGGGTATAAATCTAATTCTCTTTAGGGCCCCAAAATGTTTGGGCCGTCTTAGCTAAAATTTAGCTTAGTACTATGAGGGAAGTGTAAAGCCTGCCACAAACCAGATAGTGTGAACATTCAGTAGCTACGTGTTAGACCCCACAATGTGGCAGCAAATAGCCTCGAACTTGTCTCGGCCTGCATGAAACCATACAGGGAGCTTTTACGCAGACGGACAGTTAGCGAGCATACAAAGAGGTACCACTACCAGGCATGTTGGTGCAGTGAACCTCCTCCTCTCTTCCTACTTAATTCTTCTTCAACGTCACGCCTACTGTTTAGGTATTCAGATGCTTTATCGCGATATTTCCTTGCAACCG
The DNA here is from genome assembly GCA_020496755.1 of Channa maculata. Classification (NCBI taxonomy): domain Eukaryota; kingdom Metazoa; phylum Chordata; class Actinopteri; order Anabantiformes; family Channidae; genus Channa; species Channa maculata. The sequence continues at coordinate 1,101,054 of CM035615.1, read as the reverse complement.
ATTTTTTTCAAAGCGGAGGGAGCGATGACATCTCGCGAGGTTACCATCAGCGGGAGCCCACCCTTCGGTGTTGCCGACTGCAGTGTGTATAATAGCAGTGAGTGAGGCTGTGGGAGTCGAGGAGCAGCTGCGGCAAGGTCGACAACAGCATCCTGTTGTGAACAACAGAAAGACCTGGGTGGATGGGATTTAGTCCTGTGGCTCTGAGCCGAGAGACCGAAAGTAGTCAAGGGATTTTGGTTTGCTAACGCAGAGGAAGCAGCGGTACAGTGGCTAAAAGTTTCCAGGCTGGAGCCTCATGTTCCGAGTTAGCTAACGAGCTACACTTCAGTAGAACCGCTCTCCGCACGTTTGCCTTGCGCATTTTCTGCCAGGCAGAACAGCCTGTTCTTCTCCGTAAATAGGAAGCTGTGCGTTTGTCACGGGGTGACTCCCGGGCTTCCACACTTCCTCCTGTTAGTTTTGCGGACCACGCCGTGGCTTTTGCCGCACTGTTTTTGCGTTAATTTGTGTTATTTGCAACGTTACCATGTCAGCGCCTTCCACCCCGGCGGAGAATGCCGCGACAGAGAATGATTTTCTAAGCCCTGACGCGGGACAGAGGCCGCCCGGTCCGACACCCAGCCAAAGCCGGTTCCAGGTGGACCTTGTGTCTGAGGCAGCGGGCATCACCGACGAAAAGTCCCCAAACTCTGACGCCTCCACCACCATCCCATCCAGCGATGCGGCCACTCCCGCCGTCCCTCTAAACTGTCCGGGTGTTGAGCCCGGGGTCGCCGGAGAGGAAGCCAAAGGCCGGTTTCGGGTGGTGAACTTCGCGGATCCAAACGGAGCGGGGAGCGCGGCCTCTCCGGAGGCTGCCGAGGGGCTACAGAACGGGGATACAGTGATGAGCGAGACCAGCTTGCATTCATCCACAGGAGGCCAGCATCACTATCACTATGACACCCACACAAACACCTACTACCTGAGGACTTTTGGTCACAACACAATTGATGCTGTGCCTAACATCGACTTCTACCGACACACAGCAGCACCGCTGGGGGAAAAACTCATCAGACCCACCCTGTCGGAGCTGCACGACGAGCTAGACAAGGTAAACCGCCACACATGGCTGCGACAGCCTGCGATTGGCACAGCACTGGGCCAGTGCACCGCTCAAGGAAAGCGGAGGAATTCTGGCAATGCAGTGTATGTGAAAAGATTCTGCTAAACCACAAAAGCCTCTGTACATGTACGTTTTATCTCCTCTGTCAGTTGCTCAGTGGTTTTAATTCACTTTGGCAGTGACGATCTTAACTGATGTCAATAACGGGCTACGGGGGCTCTCAATCCTGGTCCTCACGATCCCTGCTGCTGTTTGTTTTCCAGTTATCTCTGCCCTACCTACTGTTGATTACCTGGATCAGGTGTGTTCAGTCAATCAGAAGCTGAACACACCAGGGGTGTGATTGGAAAACAAGTACAGCAGGGGTGCTCGAGGATCAGGATTAAGGACTCCAGCTTTAGACAAAGTCAACAGCAGCCGACTTGACTGTAAATGCATGTTGGTAATAACACACAATCAACCTCCAGAGGACAAGTCAAGTGCTGACATCTCAACATTATAATTAAGTCACACGGCCTGGAATGAAACGAGAGGCTGTGTGTTGTGCACAGATATTCGCAATCTGTGCACAGTCAGAAACAGCATGTGCTTTCCCTTGAATGCTCCTCCCAGGTCACAGCAAGCCTGCACCTCTGCTGTGTTGGTCTCAGCACTGTCAGATTTAAGTCCAGAGAGAGAGAGAGAGAGGGAGATTCATTAGAGGTTCATATCCTGTCAAAACGACATGAGCTGCTGATGTGCAGCTGATGTGCTTTGTGCTCTGTGACATTATGAAGCTTAAACTTTTCTGAAAGCAACATATACATTTCAGCAAGTGGTAATTGCTTAGGTGTTTCTCTTGACTTTGACACACACTGATGCCATTTTTCAAGTACCTATTTTGTAGTGAGCAGTGAAAACATAACAGCCTGTTTATATTTGTCCTCCAACTATTAGAGTTCCATATAATTCACTCACCCTCACCTGTTGATGCAGTATTTGGCCGGAAAAACTGGATACCTGAACACGTGTTTCATACACAATGTGAACTGGTATGCTGCAAACAACAGCTTCTGCTCTCAGCAGAAATGTTTGCAACCTGCCTGGTGATTGGTGATTAATGTCTGGCTCCCAGTCACTGATTCAGTTTAGGCCGACTAATTTCCATTCATAAGGAACGAACCTGTAAGTACTAACACAAAGTGTGACAGTTTCTGTTCACTGAAAGTACAGAGGATGGGGCACATCTGATAGAAAGTACACACTGTGCTGATGAGCCTTGGTGTCTGCATACTCGGGCTGTTCTAAACTGGTCTTCTACCAAGAACCCCTAACATTAAAGGTGAACTAATGATCTTTAAACTTGCCAAAAGTATGTGGACAAAATCCATTTCCAGAAAATATGGAAATGGGAATACAAGATTTGCAGATCTTCTCCGTCATTTGAAAGCCATTTTTAGATTTGTGAACAGACAAAAGACAACATATGAAATGTTAAAACTGACAGCAACATTTCCCTGAAAAATGCGTCATCTGGATGGCAACATATGTTGCTTTCATTTAGCATTAATGGAGCCTTCATAAATGTGCAAGTTTACCCATGATGCGTGTAGCACTGCATCCCCACACCATCACAGAGGGATTTTGAACTGCACTGATAATAAAACAGACCGTCCCACTCCTCTTTGCCATGGAGGATACAGGGTCCATGATTCCCAAAAAGAATTTCAATTGTTAACTCGTCAGTTTTCCACTTCACCTCAGAAGATCACAGCATGTGGATCTTGTGCATATATGGTTTTGTCTTTGCATGGTAGAGTTTTAACTTTTATTCGTAGATGCAGGGACAAACTGTTCACTCACAGTAGTTTTTAGTGTTCTGTTTTTTGGTCTTGCCCCTTGCCTACATTGGTTTATCCAGATTCTCTGAATATTTTAATGATGTTATGAACTGTAGATGATGAGATCCCCAAATTCTTTGCATTTCCGCCAGGTGTTTCCAACACCATTTTAGAAAAGTTGTGTAGCGTCACATGGGTCACGCATCAAATTCAGTATTAGAAAACCTTAAACATTTCTCAGTTTCAACATATAATATGTTGTCTTTGTGTTGTTTACGATCAAATCAAAAATACGTTTCTTTATTTAAACTTTACACACCCCAAATTTCACTTTTTAATTTTTGTTCTTTACTTCTGGCTTTGCACTGTAAAAGATCACTGGCTTTTGGCTTGTCCCTTCAGGGATCGGCAGAACGTGTTCCGCACATTGATTTGGCATTAGTTTTTATACCGCGTGGCCTTCCTGCCGCAACCCTCCCATTTTTAAGCGGGCTTGGGACTGGCACCAATGTAACCCTTAGTAGCTGGATGGGGCCACACCTGGTGGGGTGAGATTTAATCCCACTGACTTCTGTATCCTAACTTGATGCTCCACCCATTGAGCCACTGGGAGTAACTTTACAGTCTACGTGAAAATACTCTGTTACACTAATAAAGCCCCGGTATGTGTGGGATCTGTCAGTTAGTGGCTTGAACTCACTTTGGCTTTGATGAGCTTTAATAATGTACTATAAAGAGCTACCTACATAGAAATTCAATGGTGTGATATTTTCAGTGAAATCAGCTGCTGGGACACTTTGGTCACAGCAACATGTGACCGATCTCTGCTGTTGAAGATAATTTTTGAAGTAGCTATAAGCACACCAATGTCATTTTTACTGGAGCACAGTGAACTGGAGTGAATTTACCTGACCCTGAGATGTCTTTAATTTTCAAGGTTGCATTTTGATAAACTTCAAAGTGACTGTTGGCAGCAGCAGCCTGGCTTAATACGTCATAATACCCCTCATGAAAACACAGTTGTTACTCTTTCTGGACTAGAGGTCTGTTCCAAGCCTGAACTGTAAACATCTGCGTTATGAATAGGGGACATTCATAAAATGTAGCACTAATCTCTGCTGATACAATATTTGTGGGTTTAAAAGATCAGATCACAATTTTTCTAACATGGGGACATTTTGATAAGGATCCTTTTATCTAACCTCCATCAGTACAGCTAACAAGCATGTTTTCTTAAATTTCTTGTTGAAACTTTCTCATGCTTGACTAATTTACTAATGAAAGTCTGTCATCATACTTCTTAAACAGGTGTAAGCAAGATATGTAATGAGAAGTAATCAGTATGTGTAGTGGAGCACTGTTTGTGAATGACCTTGAATATATCGTTCTGTTCTTGCGTTTTTGTGACTTATCAGCTCTCATATCAGACTTGTTTGTGCTGGTGTATGTGTTAGATATATTAATGGAGTTATCATCATAGACTCCCCAGAAAGTGATGTCATCTAGGGAGTGTTAAGAGTGTATTTAATGGAAATCTTAAAAGATATTCCAGTTTGGTTTCCTACAATACGTCTGATGAAAACAGGGATACCAGTTTTATTAGGCTCCTCAGTGCTGAGGTAGCTTTAAGACATGTTTTTCTAAACCAACACAGCCAGCATCGCTCCATCAAAGACATCATTCATGCTGTGTAAAGGACTGGATCTCTCACTTTAGTACTATTTTGACAGATGTACATGTAACGCAAACTCAAAAACTGTTGAATACTGAAAGGTGGCAAAGAGTATTTATTTTTAAAAAATCTGATAACTCCTGATGAACATCAGAAATATAGCTGTTTTTAACTAGGCTAAATTATTGCACAGCTGCTTATTTTCAGACAGCATTTAAATTATCAGAACTTGTCTTATTTCAATAAATGGGGAGGTATTGCTGATTTTAAAAAATAAAATAAATAAATAAAAGTATTAAAGCTTGGTCATGCTTCCCGCAGAGGACTGAACATTACCTTCTCTATGGGGGAGTGTGCTCTATCCATAACAATCAACATTTTGATACTGGGGTGAGCTGTTGTTTGCTCTAAAGAAACAGCCAGTTGAGGATCCCGGGTGTAGAAGAAGAAGAAGAAAGCAGACTCAATTGATCTTGATATAGATTTTTTTTTTTCACCAACACTTTACTAATTTTAACTTGGTTATCTTTCCACGTGAGTCGGTCACCAACAAGGTACTGCACACTAGCATAACAGACAGTTTTACAAATGAAGAGGCACGTGCCAGCTCCATGTAGGCTCACACAGCACCTGCACTGACATAATTATTGGTGCAAATTGTGAGAAGCATGAAGCAGGCTTTAATTTGTCAGAGAAACTTGGGAATCATTTTGCCAGTACCCAAAGTTAAACCTACCTGTGTATTAAATAAAGGCCAATTCATACCACTGTAGCTCTTCTGACAGTACTGTACCCACACTGCTGACATGACCACTTCTATTCATATTACTACTGGGGATACTGACAATGACGCGTTCCACACATGTGCAACACAAAACACGATGGCACGCTAGCTCTGGACAGCAACAGTGAGAAGAACATGTTTGGCTGAACTGCATGTGGTAATGAACATCACAAACCACCTATGCATGAAAGAAGCGGCTAGTTTACTTTTCTGCCATGTGTGCAGTGGGTGTACTGATGCTGTGGACAGTCAGACACAAATTTTTGGGCCCACGCTAACCCTCATGGACTAGGATGGTGACAAATCATGGATACAGACCTGCCCACGTGGATGCTCAAACTATTAATTGGCCTATGGCAAATGAGACGTTCTGGCCCAGTAATCAATAACCTGTTGTCATGGTAACAGTGCAGTCTCTGCACACTTTCATAAGTCCGTATTTTTGTGGAGGTTGCTTCTAGTCCTTTGCTAGGGTACACTAAATAATTTATGGCACTATCTCTGTAGTGTTCATACAGAGATGAAACTGCTCAGGCCCAGTGTTAAGGTAGAGAGTTAAGTAGTTTTGTGCTTTGCCTGCTGTAATATTACTCTTACTTCATTTACATCTGCAGAGCTGCAATGTTAACTATAGAAGAAAGTCCACAACTTCCACTTTAATGTTTATTCTACCTAGAACCTGGTGCTAGAAATAGTTAGGTAGCTGGTTCCTGCATGATCCTGGCATTTCTTTTTTTCAAATTTAGTACATCATTGAGGGTTTTCTAAAAAAAAAAACTGAGCTCAAACTGTACTGCTTTATACAAACTGAACATTATCACCTTCATGAAGGAGTATTTACTGCACTACTGTTGGATTTCATTGACTTTATTTTAGCTATGTGTACACAAACTGCCTGAATTATTACAACAGGAAATTCACAGTATATTCATTTTAATCAAATATAAAACCTAAACTGTAATCTCCTTACATGAATGAACATGAAATCTGTCACAATCACAGATCCTAGTCTTCCTCTGTCTGCTGCTGATGGTGACTCTGCTGACAGGTACAGCTGCTACAGGCTTGGGGCCTGCTGTCTCGCTGTCCATTGGAGATTGCTTTCTGCCTGCAGCCAGGGACTCTTGGCTGAGCTCAGGCCTCAATCAAACACAGAGTGAGAGAAGAAACTACTCGAGAAAATATTAACATTTGCTTATGTCATTGGTCTTTTGATGAATTGGTATTTCATGAAGTTAGAATTTCTTTATTGTCCCCAAAATGTTCCCGATCATGAATCTTTGTGTCCCGCCAGCTATTTATATTTTTCTTGTCCCTGGGACAACGCGACAGGGCTAAATTCAAACAGCCAGGGTGACATCATCTATTACAGTTGAAATAAGAGACCTCTGTTGTGCTTGTTACTTTGTCAATGGTGCACACAGATGATTCCACATGAGAAAACGAACAGGTTTAACACTGGTTGATGGATGGATCTAACTTGGGCAGGGGACATGTCTTTGCAGTAATACTGGACCCAAATGCCTGGAGTGAGATATACATACTAAAAGAGTCCTGGCACAGTAGTTAGTAAGACATGCAGCTTACTTGGCGACTCTGTATGTCGAGGGTTTACCTTGTCTCTTGCTCAGTGATGGCTGGGATCAGCTCCAGCAGTGCTGCAATCCTTAAAATGATCAGGAGTATAAATAATAAAGAGATCAGAGTATGTGTGATGTGTAGTAAAAATCATTAATAAAAAAACACTGCTGTAGTGTTTTTTTTTTTTTTTTTTTTTGTTAATGGGATTTTTGAGCTTTATTAAATGCCAACTTTAGCCCAGTCCAAGATCACTATACACAGTACTAGTGGTCACATGAGCCTATGTGGTCCAGGTTCCAAAACTTGATCATCAGCACTAATAGTAGCAACTAGGATTATTTCCCTGACTCTGCAGTGCCTGCAGACCTGCTTGGAATGTCAAACAGCAGCTTAGATCACCTGTTGGTAACGTTAATTCCCCGATTTAAGTTGATGACAGGACGAATTGAACTTGTCATGGTGTTTGCTGTATATGCTGGTGGACACGTTAGCAGTTCGTACTTCATAATTCTTCATAATTCCCTTCCTTGTGCCAATTTTTTTTAGACTTGTTATATTTTAGTCTTACCCCTGAGGAGTTTAAACTGTTGTAAATCGGTGTGGAGATGCTCAAAGAAATGTCTTTTAAACATAACAAAGGAAATGACCGATTCAACAAGGCAGTTGCTTTTTATAAGCATGTCATGAGTTCTGTTTTCTATCAAGAGGTTAATTGCCAGGATGCTCAGGTGATTTCAAAAAGTGATGGCTGGAAAACTGCCTAAGCTATCAAGACTTAACATAGTTAGTAGAGCCTAAGCAGTACATGTCTGTCAAATAAGTGAGCTGATATTTCAGGTTGTTCAAGGGAAGGCCATCATGTCAAATACCATGGTAACATCCCAGACTGAATTATATTGGTCAGAGCATAAACAACAATAAATAATGCCACATGTACCTAAGGGTTAAATATTTGCTTATTCCCTGACTTTTAACACTCATCATTACTACAGAGTCGTCACATTGTATATAAAATATTATGTTAGTACTGAATTAAAATCAACCGTGAGAAGACTCTTAAAACTGTCTTCTGAACATTGCAGAATAAAAATATTAGCACAATAAACATTAATACAATCAGAATAGAATCATTTCCACGCCTTTCTGTTGAATTACTTTGGTCTCAGCTCAGTTGTGGAATTCATTAAATGTTGTGTTATACAATGAGCTGTTTTATGGTTATTGTTTAACTTATTGATACAAAATCGTATTTTTAAATGATATTGGCTGTTAAAACATTAGTTTTTGCTTTTGAGTTTTATGCTTGATAACAGGATTTTTTTATTTAAATGGTAGAACATAATCTTCCATTTGCATCGCAAATTTAGTATTATGTTTGTATTAATATGATGCAAATCTTGATTTCAGAATTTTTTTTATTGTCATATTTCCAATAGTTTGTCAGTAGTTTTATTGCTTAGCTGTAAAATATATTGTTTTGCCAGTCCATGGAAAAGTTTCAAACAAACACTGAAACAATATCCTTATCAATGTGACACTCCTCCTGAAAAACCCAGTATTGGTCACACACTTTAATCTAAGTGATTACACCCATTCTGCGTTGCATACAAATCTGCCCTAAGAAATACTGTTGGTGCTTGGAAATTGTTTGGCTGTTTTAGCATGTAAATACACAGGATGTGATGTAACACTGAAACGATTATGTGTGCTTAGGCTGTAGAAAGTGAGATTTATTAAAAAAAAAAAACAACAACAACAACAACAAAAAAAAAAAAAACACAGCCAGCACTAATGTGTGTGTAAGCTGTTTCTGTCCTGGGCCTGTTGCAATTTTTGTCAGTTATCAAGATCTCAAAGTCACTTCACTTTGATCCAGATACATTGGTAAGCCTGCTCCCCGTGATGTCAAGGACAACACCAGTGTTTTTATACAGTATAGATTTAGATCTGCTGTATATCATTAGAATTAAAAAGCCATGACCAAAAAGCAGGGTTTAGTTTGCTCTTGGCCTTGTGAATAGAAAAGGAACAAAATGTCACCAGTCCATTGGTCCCACTCTGCCTGTAGGGCTGATCAAAAATATTATGAAAGAATTTTGTATATTGATTTTTCTATCGATGATTATCAGGTTTCTTGGGGTCATGTATCACTAGGATGTAGCAAGACTAAATGGAAGCCGACTATAAAGCTCCACTGTCACTTTTCCTTTGCGTTCTGTGTAAAGCTGAGGTACCACTGGTGTTAAAAAAATGTTTGCGCTTATATCCGGAGTTAGCTATTACCTATTACAACCTTTTCCTTTGTAATAGCTGGCATCACTTATTTTTCCACAACAAGAAATTGCCCGTGTTATGTTCTTACTTCTTCCTGAGATTTGATGAGTAGAGTTTGAACTAACATTACAGGAAAACCTTGGTTGTGAGCTTACTAGTGCTAGCAGTTGGTGTGGGGGGCTTCCTGTGTACTGGGAAAATGGGATGGGATTGTTATCTTTTGAAATGGTAGAAAGGGTTAGTTGTGTGTTTCCTGTCTTTGTTGGCACATGACGCCTGCACATCTCTCAATGGCTATTGCTCTGCTTTTGAAATGTGAACAAGGGTTACGCCAATGGACAATGTTGTCAACAATGTTGAGCCAGTGTCCTGATTAACCCTCCCCCAAATGTTATTGCCCATCGTTATAGTTCACTGTAGACATCACCATATGTCAGTTTAGTAGACATTTTAATATGAGATGTGGTGTGACTCATTGTTGCCGCAGCGTCATTATTCTGTACTAGAAAAAGCATAAAAATTTCTCCATACAAAACAGCAAGATGGCCACAACACTAATCAGGTCAACCTTGTGGCTTTGTGTCTTGGGACAATTATGGCTTTAAATTTTGAAAGTCAGGTTTAGTTAAATAAAATTCAGTCTTATCAGGTCCTAAAGATGATTGTATAGGCTGCTTTCTGTTGACCTTGTCGTCTGGCATGTCCCACAAGACGAACAGGATGTCTTTGTCCAGGATCACTGCTCCCAGGCATATGTATTGTATTTTAAATGAAAAATGGTGAAAAGCACTCTCTTTCCTTATTCCCTTAATCTCTGAATCAGCTGATGAGCTGTTCTCATATCCACCCATTAAGTAGTTGGTGATGAAAAGCTGGTCTCATATTTTCTCAAGGTTGTGTAGCAGAAAGAGGGCTCCTATTGTGTCCTCTGGTAAGAGCAAGCATGTAGTGTAGTATTAGTAGCTGAGCCTGTTTCATCACCACTATATTACTGCTGCTAGTATATGCATTGTGTCTGATTTGTTAGTAACACTTAATTTAGCTCTGGTGTGAAGGTCATGATGACCCTGCTGTTTCCACTATAACATGTCTGACCTTGAGCAGTTGTTCCCTCTGAATATACTGAGTCCAGATCAAATGTAGAATGGAAATTCCACTGTACTGATTGACTGTTGCCAACGGACTTCAGCAATCAATGAGTCGTTCATTGTAGTGTGAGTAGTTGGTGAGACTGAGGGCCACTGCATGTCTTTGATAGTGGCTGGACTCAGGTTCACGTTCAGCCTGTAAGTAATGGAGAGCTCCACATATAGAAAACAGGGAATATTTGCTAGTGTGGAACATCCACAAAGTGGATAGGCAGGAAACCTCTTACTGCAGTGTGCTGTAGATGCGTATTGACGAGCTAAAAGGGAACTGGGCATGCGGCAGATTTATTCATTCCGGAGCAGCCAAGCATAAACATGCTGTGCTTAAATATTGATGTCTTCCTTAGTGTTGCCCCTGTGTAGCAGCCCACTGTGTGTGAAGGACTGGGACACTATGTCTAAAAGTAGCATGATGTTAAGCATGAGCCTACGTTAAAGACTAAATGCTGTTTACTTTATTGATTTACAAAAAAGGTAAATTTAGAACCATAGTAAACCTTTTATTAGATTTATTTGAATCTTAAACTGAATAAATCTCTTTGAAGTTCAGTCGAAAGTCTATATGGAAAGAAATGTTGGATGTAAAAACAGTTGTGGTCTTATGAACTTGTTTGAAGTCTTTTAAACTTGATAGTCAAATTTCAATGTACACATTTATTACTGTCAGTCACTAGGAAGATAAAATTAACATATGTCTGAGCCTCACTGCTTTACTAGTTCAAATTCAAAGGCTAAAGGTCAAGGTCATGTGCTCAAAATGTTGAACGCTATGCCCCGTTTGATGCAATGCTATTAAACAGAAACACAATATTCTCAATTAAATCTAGGTGTGTGTGTGTGTCTGTGTGATAGTAGGCAGTTATGCCATTGCACAGTTTGTCAGCAGCATTGTCTCCTTCTAGAGCTTGTCCCTGGAAACGCTGAAAAGCATCTTCTTCATAAGTTGTTGTAGACTGAAAGACTTAGGTGGCAGAGCGGCAGGGGCCAGCTGGCTTTTAAACCACTGCCTTCTTCAGTAGTTGGGGACCATCAACTTTAGCCGAAGTATTAAAAAGTAATATTTTTAAATCCAAGATAATCTGCTAACTATGATGGCACTGATGAATTTATTTCCTTGTTTTAAAATCAACTTAATGTAACAGTATTTGTTTTAGTTGCTAGGTCATTCACAAACTAAATGATCCATGTGTTTTAATACAGCTTTGTTTTGCCATTGGAAGGAGCTTTGTAGATACAGGATGTTATGTATAAACACAACCTTGTTATCTTTCTCTTAATGTTTCAGTTATGGCATTTTTGGCTTTATTCAGATGCTGTAGTAGAGGTAGGGATAGGGAATGAGAGGGGGGTATGACAGAAAAAATGTCTTCAGTCAAAGAGTTGATCTGTGCAGTTGTATGCCTGCACTGTAAAGCTAGAGGAATGTCCATGTGTAATGTTTAAAGCACAGTACAGAAGTTTGAAACCCAAGACCACAATTTATCAATTTGCAAGCTTGAGCTATTAAACTTTTTGCGTCAGACACCTGTTGATTATACTGCGCTGTCTTTGTCATTTGGTTTTTGCAAAGCTCTGAAATCATTTGGCTTAACAGGAACGTTACATTTGCTCTGTATTATTGGTTTGTGTGTGCTATCTCCTCTGTGTCTCTGGGGCTCAGAGTTGCTTTACAGCATCTCTAAAGCTCTGCTGTCGTCACTGCTGTTTTTTTGAGCAGTGGAAACCCCTCCCAGACACTGGTCTCTATGGACACAGATTGGAAGTGTGTGTGTGTGTGTGTGTTGTGGTGTTTTTACTCATCCCCCATCACAGCGTCTGAGTAAACTAAATTGTATGGAAAGCACAATTGCCATTATTAATACTGAATATAAATTACAGTGATCTGTTGATCCAGTCTACATTTGCTATGTGAGGTAGGTAAAAACAGCATTGGCTGCTCCTGATTTCTGTTTGCCCTGTAATGAAAAATGTACAAGCTGAGGTGTCTCCCTTCTATTCCTGCTACATTACCACACTGTTAACCAGACCTGATTTATAACTGAACTGAACTTCAGATCTACTTTCATAGATGATCTTTAAAGTAATTAGCAGTAAATTGGATCCTTATCTCGTGGACAATGATTAGATTTATGTATTTATTTTTTTAAATGTAAGACTTCTCAGCTTTAGACAGTATTTACCATTTTTGAACTCTTGGCTTTAAGTTAAAACAGGAAATCTTTCTATGTTTAGCACATAGACAAGTAAAGTTACTTCAAAGGACTGTAGGACTTTCAGTTTGACTTTACAACCGTCTTAAGGGGCAGGCTTAGGTGAGACAGCGGGTATCTTGAGTAACCAGGCATTCCAGGTATTTATTAGCTGGTTATTCTTTGTCACCCAAGATGGCTGCTGAAGAAGTTTTTAAAATTAAAAAAAATTAGAGACATGGTGGCAGTTTCTAGCTTTCAGTTTTAAAGTAACTCATTAATGGAGCAACTTGTTGAAACTGCAGTATTTTCTGCTCTAAAATTATACATTTTAAACAATGTTGTTGTACAATTTATAAAAAAAAAAAAGAAAGCGACATGAAAAGGATAGTTGGTCCACAACAGGTTTATTGTGTAAAGCATAGCTTGCATTAATGGATAAAGGATTCACAGCTGCTCTTTCTGCATAAAATATGGTTGAACACAAGGTTTGAGGACACGTTCTCTGACCAGCAGCGGTTGAGCTGTAGCAGGGTTTGCTGGTCTTTACGAGAGATGTTGTGAGGTTAGCTTAAACAATGGAACCTCTGTTTAAGCGTTACTAGATTGTTTTTTGTGGCTGGGTGGGGTGGGTGGGTGGAGTGGTCTGGGGGTTGGGGGGTGCACATCTTTGTTTACTGCACACATCATACAAAAAAAAAGGAAGTGACGGACACCCTAGACTTGAGAGGAGTGGGTCCTTTTGTCTCTTAGCCATGGCTGATGATTTTACAGTTCTTTGACAACAGCTCGTGTGTGTGTGTGTGTGTGTGTGTGCTTACCTCCACATGCACTTGGTGTCATAAATAGCAGTAACCACACCCTCCCCTCCCGAGACCTATTGTACCAGCTTATGTGCTCATTAGTAATACTGGGAGGAAGGACTGGGGTTTTTTTTCTCTTTCTTAACAATAAAACTGGGGTTTCAGCAGCTGTCCTGGCGATTTAGTGTGAAGCAGGCAGAAATTCTCAAAGTATGACTATTCCACAAGAATGTGTAACTGGTAATTCATTCCATTATTCAGTAATCCTTCAAAAATGCTCATTTTACACACATTCTATAGGTTGGAAATACCAGCGTCTTACAGGATTCAGAGTATAGATCAATTGTAATGTTTTTTCGAATCTCAGTTAATTTTCTAAATGGCGTTTTACTGCTGAAGTTTGACAATAGGATTAATCAGTTCAGTTATCACTTGCTTTGGGGTCAGTCTGTGATTGACTCACGTTTGGTTCATTAGACTCCCGAACTTTTGGGCAGGAACACACCAAGCGGAGATGCAAAGTGTGAACAATGTAATGTCATACAGACTGAATGATGGATAAAAATGAGAACAGCCTTCTATGTGAGCTTTATTGTTCACATATTTCTCTTCTTGTACAGATATTGCTAAACTAAACAGCTTGTCAGAGTAGACTCTCACTGACTTTGTCTGCCAATCAACATGCAGAATCTCCTGAAAGCTGCATACAGGGATCCAACTGGTGCCAACAGTGTGGGGCACGCCACAAAAATAGCGTGACACATTTTCAACAATGGCTTGACATTGGCCGATGGCCGTAAGTGCAGTTGTTGTGTTGTGGCCAATAGTGATAGTCAATAGGGTGGGACATCACTGCTGTTTCCTTCGTACCCCAGCCATTGTATTCTGCCATATGAGGTATTAGCAGTTGACTACTAAGTACAATGTTTGTCTATCAAATGTATTCATCCTCTGTGTGTGTATGTAGATCGATTGATCGTACTGCCTGGGTCCTGCCGTGTAGCACTTAAACATAAAACTATTTTCTGGGGAGGGGATTTTTTTTTCTCTAAAAGTCACCAAAATAAATCCCATTTTGTTACATATAATACAAAAACTATTCATAATACAGTATGACGGTAGTAATTAAGTTTAGTTACTCTTCTTATCCACATGACATAACTGGATTGACAGCATATCTTCAAAGTATGATAGCAGCTACTTTGTTAATGCATTGTGTTCATACACTCACAGCCGTCTGTAACACTGATTGTCAATGCAAATATCTAAGCAGCCAATTACATGGCAGCTATTTAATGTCTTGTAGGTATATGGAGAAGAAATGTGATTTTAAGTGTCTTTGACATTGACAAGTCACGACAATAACTTAAATAAACACTTGTTACCACAAAAGTACGCAGAAAACCATCTCTTAACACACAGCATGTTTAACATGCAGATGGTCTAACAGCAGCAGAAGACCACACTGGGTGCCACTCCTGTCAGCTATGAACAGGAAACCTAGGTCCCAATTCTCAAGAGATCACCTTAAATCGTATCAAACTGCTTTCTTGAACATGACTGTGAGTTCACTGTTCATATGTCCCCAACACTCACCAGGTCTTAATCCAATAGAGCATCTTTGGGATGTTGTGGAACGAGAGATTTGTATCCCAATCTGCAACACCTGTATGATGCTTTTGTCTCCATATGGACCCAAAAAAGTCTAAGAAATGTTTCCAGCACCTTGTTGAATCTATGCCATAAAGAGTTAGGGCAGTTTTGAAGGCAAAATGGGGTATTAGTACTAGCAAGGTGTACCTAAAATAGTGGTTGGTGAGTACATATAGGTGCCAAAAAACATTAATGTGAACCTGTTATCACTGCTAGTTTAAGTGGCTAAATAAAGTGTCCCATTTATGTAGTATGCCCACTGGTGGTGAACACAGATTTCGCTGATTTGGCACAAGAGGTTGGCAAGTCAACAAGTTATTTTCTTATCTATAAATGTAGTTTTGAATAGTACCCTTGCTTCAAATAGACCAGCTAGGAACAGATCATCTTTTGTTAGATGTGCTCCAGTTTGGTCTGTGGTTATATTGACTAAACCAAACATGCCAGTGTTTAACAATGATGATTAGTCAGTGGCCTAAGGCCAGTAGAAAAGCACAATCGGACAGTATACTAATAAGTGTACAATTTTAATTTGAGCATTGCAGAAAGTTTAAAAATGAAAGCTACTTGAAGCCTGACATGCCTTATGTTAAAACACTGCATGTGTGGGTTATGTTGAGGGGAGTGTGTCGATTAATGTAATGTGGACGATTTTAGAAGTCCAGTTGGAAGAAGTGTGTGTGTGTGTGTGTGTGTGTATATTTATAAAGCTAATGGTGTAAAACGCAGCATAGTAGTTTATAAAGACGGCTTAGTAAAACTCAGAGTTGTCTTACAGTTTTCGCCTTGGTCTTAGGAAACCCTGGCAAAAACACGGCATTTACATTAAAAAGTAAGCCAATGCATATATGTGATTTGGCTCACAACCCATGGAGAACGTGTTTCACACAACCGTGGAGAAAGCAAACAAGTGTGTTCTGTGTCTCGTACAGAACACAACAGTGCAGACCTTCATAATCGCATTTCCTGTTGCCTGCAGTGCTCTAACACTGCACGGCAGACCCACTGTCCACACTGCTTTGTGCTAAGCTCAGCCCGCAAAAAGCACGTGCACATTTTTCACCTAGGGGCTCAGTCACGGTACAAGGGGTGAATGTTGACATCACTTTCTCACATCGAATCTCCACCATGATTAAATCAGATAACCAAGTTTCGGACATAACTAATACAACAATTTCAGGCTTAATTTAATTTAACCCAAGTTCTTTTATGTTGCTGAAAAAAACTTTTGGCCTAAAACGGAGGCATTTGGCATTAATTTTAACCTTTTCTCTTAACAGGAACTGAGTCCTGTAGCTTTTTTCCTGAAGTCACTGGCTAAGTCAAAGCTCATAATTATTCACCTTGAACCGAGGACACTTTGACAAAGAGCCTTTGGTACATCAGTTAACAAACCATATGTGCACAGTCCTGCCACGTGCATGTTGTTCTGAAGGAATCTGTTTGATGAACAAGATGTTTGGAGATCTGTTTGAGACTGTGTCATGAGGAGGCAGCTAAATCAACTTCCTGTGAATTTGTGGTTAGAATTACGAACATCTGGCAGATGTCATTTTATATGTATGTTTACAACATTCCACCTGTGTTTTTGCATGAACATGCAAGCTGCATGACAGGATGTGCCCGCAGTCGAGTTGACTTTCATTCATAGGCAAGTTATAGTCATGAATGTAACTTATAAATGTGTATATAATTCTTTTTTCTAAACATAGTTACATGAGGTGTAATAGTAATAAACAGTAAGTGGTAAAATACAAAATAAATTATAGAGTGATTAGAAGTACATCACACAATAGAACATTAAAACAGTATAGCCAGGTGGGATCTTCTTTAAATACACCAAATTAAGACCATTAAAAACAGGGGCTGTAGGGGTGGGTTGTGGTAGCAGTTTTCGATTTGGGATCTGAATTCAAGTTGGTGAAACACCCAGATTTAGTAAACTCCACAGCCAAGCAAATAGCAAGAGGCCAAAGAACGTCAGTTATGCCTATTTAAAAGCAGTGTTTCAGTACTTGTCCATCTAAACATTATTCTTGTACTAAAGTTAAATTTGACATTCCGTCTAACATTTGTTACTCACTCACTCGCGCACACACACGATAAAGTTATTTTAGCTGTGAGAATAGAATACTATGTATGTAGAGGCGTATACACTATTGTACACACAAGTTTATGAACAGTAATCTCTCAAACAAGTTTCTCAAAGTATGGCTAAACCCACAGAACACATCTGTTCGCTTCAATAGCTGAGCCGAACAGAACTCTCTTGTAACAAAACCATTGCTGTGCGTGGCAACAAACTTGAAGGTAAACTACAAGGGCAAACTATGAAAGGCACTCATCAAAGCCAGATGATGTCACTAGTGACACCATCAGATGATGTCACTAGTGACACCATCAGATGATGTCACTAGTGACACCATCAGATGATGTCACTAGTGACACCATCAGATGATGTCACTAGTGACATCATCAGATGATGTCACTAATGACATCACCAGTATGCATATTTGTATACCTCTTAATTCAATTAACCTGCAATACACTTACAACACAACCTCCATTACACAACCTTACAATAAAGGAAACCCTGTTTAGAGGAACCTGCTGTTATGAAACTACTATTTCCAGATGATTATTTTACATGTTGAGCTTGATCAAGAAAAGGAAGTATTACAGTGCATATAAAGTTATTTACATTACAGTGTAATGTAGACGATAGCTGGCTCATTAATATTGTCGACATTTCAAAACTGTTAGTAATCTTGCATTTCCTTGATAAATAAAAAGTAGACCCATGATATCAGAATCTTAAATGGTAGTATTGTTCACAGTAATCGCAGTATGACTCTTGACAAAACTTTGCAATCTGTGTGGATAGTTTATAATACTGTCATATCTTAGGATTAATAGCCAACTCTGTGTCTAGTAAATCTAGAAATGGCACCTTTTGTAGATGCAAACTGTAACTTGTCATGCTGAACTTGGATGAAGCATCTGCTATTGACAGTTTAGTCGGTGTCTGTTTTGATGCCAGTTAATTTGAATGTTCTGATTACGGCTGCAAAATATAAACAACTTGGATTGCAATATTTTTTTCTATTCGATTATGAAACAGGAATTTTCACTAGAAGACTTCTAGATTTCATTTTGAATAGACCTGATCCTTCAGTAACGATTGGGGTTATGTTTGTAGGTGAAACATGACTTTAGCTGCAAGTGGATATGTTCAATTTACTGTTGACTGAAGAAATGTGGGTGTTTAATGAACAGGGCTTTTGTGGTGCATTCATGCGCAACACTGCTTATGTAGCTGATACATTTGTGAAGTCACCATGAAAGTACTGTCGACAAAACAGCTTTTGGTCAACATCGTTTTTTTTTTGTGTGTGTGTCTTTCCAAAATAATTACAAACAATGCATACGATGAATATTGCAAATGCACACAACACGATAACAATACTGTAATGAAATATCGTGCAGGCCTAGTTCTGATAGTAACAGCACAGCAGTCATTTGATTTCTTTTGATTATTCTCGAGGAAACACCCTTATACTGGTCACAGTCTGATTGACAGCAGGTTGCTTTTTGACATCCTAAAGTTAAAGGAGAGTTGAGAAGCACAGAGCATTCCTTTCCTGTGACCTCAAGAATACACACATTAATGGCCTGTGGTGAAGGTCTCATTTCAATTGTGGGATCTGCTGCAAGTATCGCTGGGCCAGAGGAGACAAATAAACACAGAGGGGTGTGGAGAGGGGCAGGCGTTGCTAGTGGACTGCCCTTTGTAATTATATTGCAGTTCAGCAATGTTATTTTAATTATAAAATTTCAAAAGTTATCTTAGCATAAATAAGAGCATGACTGGATGCAGGATACAAGAGACTTTTCGCTTCACTATTAAGAACATTTGATACTGTCAGATCACTAATGTCATTGCAGGGCAAGTCTCCCCTTAAGAGTATTCAGCTAAAGTGAAATACTGTAGATAGATGCTGCTAAACCCAGCACATACGGCCTCCACCACAAAGTAAAACTGATCAGCTTTTCAGAAACCATCTCTCCTTCCGAATCCTTTCACCACTGCTTTGCTGAGCAACAAAGCCCCTTATGGTATCAGGTGCCTTGCCCAGCATGTCTTTCACACTTATGCCAGAGTTAAATAGTAATTTGACACAATTCCAAAACGAAAATCTCTGTGTGTGAGGTGAGGCCATTTTGGTTCCATCAACAGTCCACAGTGCACAACAGGGAATCTAACTCTGGGAGAGTTTCATCACAGTCAAAGAATAATGAACGGAGTACCGGGACACTTTTCCATACAATGGTGCAAAGTGAGAGACGGTGGACATCTGATCGTTCTCTCAGTCACTCAGTCATGATGGGAGGGGGACTGTCAGCGTGAAATGGGTATCTGAGAATCCATCAGTATCAGCTGGGGGTCAAAAGATGCTTACCACTGCAATGTTAATTAATATTTATCCTGGACATAGTGTATCAACTGACCGTGCTATAGAAATATTAATAAACTGTAGTAGTGTATCATGTTATACTGTGTTACACTAAAAACCTTTTAGAAGCTGCAATTTTCAAATTTAAACTTTAGAGAAGCTACCACCTTTGGTGTAGCTGCATAAATTACTTCAAAAGTCAGTGAATAAACTTTACAGTTGACTAATTTTCTATCTAGTAGGACTAACACTGTAGTACTACATAACATATGCAATATGTTATGTTATAACAGCATTTTACCAAGTCATGCCACTTAATATGGGCTCCTGAAATACATGTCTTATTTAAAGTGCTTACTGTTTCAGTACTAGAATCATTGGAAAATTCATTGTGATGATTATTGAAATGATAATGAAAGGAACAATAAACATTTATTATTATTATTATTAAATAATGCCATACAAGTATCCTTCAGTCTGTGGCTGTAAGTCAGAAGTTCTCTGCTCTTGTCCAACCCAACACAATCCTCTTCAGAAAAACTAAGTGCCTGCACTGATGTCGGATTTTCCATGATGTGGTTTGTAGCCCAGTTGGAAACTGTTTCAGCCTCACGAACAAACAGAAGCCCTATTTGTTTTTTTTGATTAGGTGTGCTGCGTCAGTCCTGAAAATTTATAGGGGATGAATTATTCATTATTATGTAGTCATGCCAGAACATGCCAGTGTTTCCTGGAAATTGAGCTCTGTTCTTCCTGGCTATGCCTTAATGAAGTTGCACAGGTTCGTTATGTACTGAAAGACTTGAAAGTTAGGCACTGACATGGACATGGCATTATTGGGTTTTCTTTTTAGTAACCATGCCCCTTGTCATGATACAGCTTGCACTGCTGTGATAAGCTCTCAATGCTTTGTCATTGTTGTGCAAAGCCAGCCTTTGTGTTGCTTCAGCCACTTATATAATATTCACTGACCCCTCCTGTGTCTATGGCATCATTCTCTGGGATGTGCACTCGAGTGAAACCAGCTACATCAGATAAGGTTCTTGAGATCAATTTAGAATGTCTGCTTTATACATGCTGGGTGAAACATAGAAGCACATGTTTCACTAGAAACAAATTCATATTAGGGCTGACTTAAAATTCTTATGGCTTAAACATGTGCTAATTATAGAACAAGCAAGTAAGCTGAAGTGCAAATTGTTGTACAAGTGTACAGTATGTTCCTTTCTGGAATGGCTTTATTGTAAATTAATGCCCAGTTGTTGTGGCTCAGTCTCAGCCATACTGAAAATGCATGTCTGTACAAAAAAGCCCAAACCCGATTGTCCAAATTGTGGAACATCTTTAAACAGAGCATGCTTTGTAAAAGTGAAATAGCCTAACTGTACCACAGCAGCACAACTGCTATGTAAGACCATCTCAAAAGAAAACATCGGAGGCTCTCAGACTTCAAAATGAACAGACATTAGTATTTACTACAGTTACGTTTGGTAGCAGGGCCTGGGAGTAGAAGTTAAACTATTCTGCTGTGTTTTAAACAAAAACTCAATCTTAGACTCCTCAGATCAGATGCCAGCAGCAAGTGCTGCAACACCACTTTTGTGCATTTAGCAAATTGTGCTGCATATTGGACTAAATGACATTTCCATTGACAAGTTTTTCGAGGCAGTTCATCAAATCATAGTTTTTTTTACTAACTGAGACGCATCTAAAATGGAACTGTTTTTCAAAACCTGTTCTTTATTTGCAACACAGCAATCTGCTGAAATATTTTTTTAATGGCACTATACCAGTGTGGCAGCTGCACTGCTGTAACAAAACAGGAACTCGTGTGGGATCAAAAGACTATTACATGACCAGCATTGGGCAAAACCATCAACACGTCTTTACTATATTTGCGTTGCTTAAAACATGACAACAGACAATAGATAGAAAAGCGATATATAAATTTACCAGTCAAAGGTAAAATGCCTCATATATATATATAAAACATGTAGACAAACAGAAAAATTACCAGAAATAAACAATTCTATTTGTCTCCATTGTCAGTAGAGATGACATGACAAGACTGAGGCAGGCAGAGTTGGAATCAATTCTGACCCACTTCAATAAATCAACCAAACAAGCGCTCTCCCTGTTACCGCACCATGGCAGCAGTGTTGCGTAACTACCTCAGTAGCAGGACCTTTCATCACTTATAGCTAAGAATGCAATGTTCCATCATTCAGCTGTTTAAATAATAGGTGTCATAATTAGATTTAATTATCTAGAAGTTGTTAAGTCACTCTCATAAGTCACAGTATGCTGGAGCTCAGTTTGCTTTAGAATCTGTTCAATAAGCTAATGTCTTTACATGTAATTACCCATGTTGAACCAAGCCTGGTTATTCAGGTGTGTTTTAATGAGCTGGATAATTATTTTATAAAACCAGTCCCCTAGAAATTGCTAAGTCTGCTATTATATTAACTCAATTAACAAATATTAAATAGGCTGTCTTTGTCTTTTAGTGGCAAATGTTTTATTGGGCAAGAGTTGGTAATAGGAGTTTGAATTCATTTTATAGATTTGTCTTTGAAACATAAACAAGTGTCTTTAGTTTTGCCAATATTATAAATATATTGTGGCTCTGAGCTATTTAACCGGTGCGACGACCAGCATTTATGTTTTCTCTCTGTTTATAAATAGAAACCGTTTTGGATCAACTTTTTTAAAATTTTTGTTTGCTTTATGTTGTCACCATATTTTCAGACAAATTTTCACACTTACTTTTTCTTAAAATCAATAAAATGTCAATGAACCATTTCACATCAAGCACAGGTTTCGCAGTGTGAAAAAGTTGCTTCTTTGCACTGGGAAGCCACATTAGCATTGTGTTTGATGTGGATAGTTATGGTGTGTTGAATTTTTAACTTTTCACAATGTTTATTTGCAAAGTGTCTAATGTGGAAAGACTTTAACTCGTGTAGATTCAGAAGCTTACATTGGGGACTAATTGTCTACTTAAGAAAGGAAGTTATCCATCATATTCTTTCTTCACACTGTGTGTCTGTTTTTTGGACTGATCCCAACACTGCTTCTGCCAAGTTTTTATTTTTACCCTCATTGATTTCTATGTGTGATACCTGATATTAGTTTGAGTGCAACAGACTGTTTGCACTGTTTACTTTTTTGTGCTGAACTGGTCATGAGTGTCCCTTAGGGCTGGAAAATGATGTACATCCTCCTATTGTGATTTTGTTTTTATTAAAGATGGGATGTGAACAGATGCAGGTAACACATGCAATCTGTAAGATATGTTTCACCCCTTCTAAGGAACACACTCTATGATCATAACCTTATTCTTTGTGCTTTATCAAGAGAATGGATTTTATCAATGTGATTCAACACACAAAAAAAAAAAAAAAAAAAAAAAAAAATATATATATATATATATATATATATATATATATATATATATATATATATATATATATATATATATATATATATATATATATATATATATAAAATTTATTTTATTATTGTTTTTTTTTTTTCCAAAAGAGGATCTTAGGAATTATATTACAGTTATTATTCAAATGAGAATAGTGTGAATTGTCCTTATTTTAACCAAAGCTTGCTTTAAGAAAAACCCTAAATGAAGAATGTAAGGGGGGGAAAAAAAAAAGGTTGAACAGGGGTCAAGTGTGACGTGAAGAGGGATTTTAGCTTTCTACACTCCATCCAGCTGCCACTACCAGATCTCAGCAGAGCTGCTGAGTCATTGAGGGGACACATGGAGGGTGCTCACGCTGACAGATGGCCCAGGTGAAGTGATGCTCTGCAAAGCTCATGTCCTACCTTCCCCTGCTCAGCTTTGTGTACGGCAGAGGCCGAGCACTCTTGGATAATTTATAGCACCTATTTATATGCCCACTGTAACAGGACCTCTCTGTTAACAGAGATCCATTCACATTTATTTACCATAGACCTGGTTGTATTTTTTACATTATTGTTTCTACTACATTTGTATCCCTCAGGATTAAGCTGTGTTAGTTTGGATACAGTACACTCCGAAATATATAGTAGCACACAGAAATGGATAAAAGCTCATATTGTTAAAATTGTATAATTTATCACAGTTTTTCTGCAGCATAAATTCTATCCATAAAATATAAGCCATGTCTTACTCTCTCTTTATGGTTCTCAGAGTTAAGATCATGTTAAGTAAAAATCAACAGTGCAGATGTTTTCAACTAAAGCCTCAGAAAGGGCAGTATTATGCCATTTGAGCCACTAAAATGCTTTTAATATGAAATATCTATGCAATGAGTGACAAATGTAATTAAAAACAACTTACCAATGATCAATAAAATGGCAAAGTAGAATATGTGAAATAGCAGTCATTGTAGTGTAAATGTCTTTGGTCATTCATGAAATACATCAGTAAGTGTCACACTATCCTCTAACATTTCATGTTATAAGGAGCCTTATAATACGCATCAATGAAAAATGTTATTTTGCACAGTTGGTCAGTATACATCTTTCTTGGGATGTAGACATTACTGTCCATGTTAGTGGAGTTAGAGGGCATGCACACATCTCTGCTGATCAGTAAGCATGTCCTGCACAGTAGGCTAGATGTACATCATCACACCTCTTTTCCGCTGTTGTAAAATGACACAGGGAAAGAGGATCCATAAATCCAAGGTCATCCATATCCACACAACACACTTTTTTTCCTTTTTTTTTCTTGTTTTTTTTTTTTAAAGCTTAAGTTGACCTTGTCCATTCTTATCTGACTATAGCCTTTAATAGTTCTATACAAGTCATAACCATGTTGCCCATAAATATATGAAATTGTTACACGTTATCGATTTCTAAGCCTATACACTAGAGCTCATTTTAATCGTTGAATGTGACACATTAATTCAATTTAATGGATGAATGTGTATTATATAAGCCAATATTGATGTTTCCATTCAATAGTTGACATTTTTTCTAATAATCAAGTACTTTTAGGCCCCTGTTTATATGCAAGCACCAATCTTAGAGTTTGTTTTCCTGGTCATAAAATTAACATTTTAAATGAAACAATGCAAAGCAACTCATTGGTATTTTGGTGGAAATTGGGTCCTAGTTTTAGCACTGAGAATAGAAATCCCAGTCAGTGGAGCAACTGACTGGCTCCCTTTTGTCAACAAAAGCCAAACAAATATTTGGAGCAAATGTGCAGCAATAATGTATTGTATTGTATTGGTAATAAAACCTATGTTTATCTATGTTTTGTATGTAATTGTGGTTTTACTTGTTGTGCTTTTTAGGAGCCTTTTGAGGATGGGTTTGCTAATGGTGATGAGCTGACCCCAGCTGAGGACTCTGGAGCTAAGGACTCAGCAGAGTCCAAAGGAGTGGTCAAGTTTGGATGGATCAAAGGGGTGTTGGTGAGTCGTGTTTTTACTCTTAAACCAGAAATAACTTTACTGTTTGGCCATGGGTCTGCATATCACTCTTACTAAAATTAGAACCAATAATTTCAACATCACAAGAACTGATCCTTGTGTTACATTCTTATTTTCTTGCTCATTCAGATGTTCAAGTAGTGTGGTACACTCAGGTGATAAGTGTGCAGTCAAATATAAACTGTGTGTGCAAGTGGCTGACACTTAGTTAAGAATTTTGTAGGTGAGTGTGAATTACTACTGTGGTTTGGTTGTTAGGTGGTAAACCGTTGAGAATGAAATCTCTCACAATATGTGAACGTGCTTTATGCTTAGCTGGGTTTGGCAGATGTTTAGTTTAGCTGAAAGTGTGGTCAGCAGAGGATGGATTTTGTTGGTTTAAATCAAGATGTGTCTGGATAATATCATCCTGCTTTTATTTTGACTTGACTAGTCCTTACTTCCTTTCTAATATAAACCATGTATTCTTTCTTGTCTCTTAGTTATAAATGCTTTTGATACCTGATGTAGGAGAATTTCTTTATATAAACTCGCAGTATGATGGCAGCTGATCCCTGTAAGGAGCAGGGAGGGATTCCTGCAGGGTTTTAGAACCGGATCAGCTGTACTCTTGTGTAAGCTGATGGGGGACTTCTCAACAAAGGAAATAAAGTGTTTGAGTTTAAATGAGATTATGTCTTTGTGAGTAGAGTATCAGAAGATCCTGATTCAATGATGGAACATGTGTAAGCAGCATAAAAGCAATCGGTATCAATGAAATAAAGACAATCCCTGTTGTTGGTTGTCGTTTTTGCTTTCACTTTGAGTTCCATTCCAACGAAAGGCGGGGAAATATAAAATATAATTCTGTTACTAGATAAAATAATAATTAAATTAGTCAGACTTTGTCCAAGTATATTGAATTTCTTTTTATGACTGGGCAAAATACAATAATTATTTCAATATATGTACATTTACTTATTCAGATTAAATACATTTTTGTAGCCTTTTACAATTATTACAATTTAGTAAAGAAAGACAAACCTCAACACTTAACACTTGAATGAATATACTTGTTCACAACGTTCTTAGTGAGAAAAACTGCATGTAGACTTTCACTACATCCTCAGGGCCTCAGCTATGCAAATCCAGTGGGAAAGGACTGCAAGGACATAAGCCATTGGGGGGCATTTAAGCCTTCCTGGTGGTCATGTTTTATTTTATGTGCTTTGTGACACCACACCAGCAGAGCGCTGTATATAGTGTATAACAAAACATGTATTTAGACAAACCTATACTCAATAATGTAAAGCATAATTTAATTTTAGACGGCAGTCTGATTTGAAAACCATGTCATAGAAAATGTTTAGTAGCATTCCATTATGTCTGTGTAACTGCAGATTTTCCAGAGTTTACTCTTAATGATCTAATCCCCACATGTCTAACAGAGTGACGTAGCTTTAGAAACTGTTTGTTTTAAGCTCCCTCTCTCTCCACCGGTGTGCGTATTAAAATACACATATCGCCAATTTAGATGTCAGGAAACTGTTGGAGCACTCGTCCTTATAAGCAGTTATGATTACATTACTTATCTGACAGACTTTGACATGACACACATGCATTGATTCCAATTTAAAACCTAATTTTATCATAACAGGAGTAGGTGCTCTGACTGAAATGCAAATATAGATCAAAAATAAAGTCACCTAAGATGTTTTGCTTTGTTTTAAATTTCTGAAGGAATGCCTCTAAGTATTTATACACAGTATAGACTTTTTGTAGTAATTATCACAGTAAACTACAGTAACATTCCATTCTCCATGTAGGTCCGCTGCATGTTGAATATTTGGGGTGTGATGCTCTTCATCCGCATGACGTGGATCGTGGGTCAGGCTGGAATTGGTAAGTAGAGCTTTTCACCTCTCAGTATATTTACAGTCTCCTGCCATGAAGAGGAGTTTGAGTTTCAGACACAGGCAGCCGTGTGCGATCTACCTGTGGTAAAATGTGTTGCCTAACAAGAAAAAGTTACGTGTTTTCACAGTTGTTAAATCACAATGACAAGGAACAAGTAGAGAAGAGTAGATGTTCCATGTTGATTGTCTGTAAGATCTGTAAGGAAATCACCACTTTACCATAAGCAATGGAAGTGATAACATTTTATGGATACCTTGTTTGATATAACGTTTCATTCTTGTAATTTTGATTCTGTCTTTATCAGTTATCACATTAGACCCTTAAAGCCCCAGTCTGGGATCAGAAATTCATTAGAGTACATCGAAGGCAACACCCTCCTTCCCCGAGGCAAACAGATTAAATCAGCCTTGATTTAGCACTTTGAGCAGATTGAGGCTACAAACAATCAGACAATTCAAATGTTAGACCACTTATTAAAAACACATTATTATTCCAAAACAAACCATGAGCATTTATGATTGTTTCTAGATTCTAAAATCATGCAAGATCCAAGCACAATAAACAATGACATTACCCTCAATAAGTCTCTCGAGGAAGATTTTCATAATTGAAATTAGATACTGTATTAACTTGGAAGATACATATGTCAAAGGTATAATCCGGGGTTTGTTTGAAGTTTGTTAAAAAGTTTGAGGAAATATTAGACCCCCCTCTGGATTTCTCCTCTGAGAGTGTTCATACTAAACTTGTCCAGATCTTTAGACAATATCTACAATAAAACAAAGAGTAATACCAACTAGGTTGGTGGGAAGAAGTATTCGCCACCGTAGTTGCTACGTCCTACTACCAAACTGAAATCAATCGGTCTGGAAAGAGTTACAAACCTATTTTTAAAACTAGGGTACTCCACAGATCTACAGCACATGGAGAAGACTTGAGAAACGGTAAACCTTTCCATCAGGGTCCGATCTTTCAAAATTAGTGCAATGACGACTAAAACCTCCAAAGAACTGTAGCCTCTCTCCTCTCAGTAAATCTCATGTTCTCAGTTTTCATGACTCCACTATCTGAAAAGGTAGGAATGAAAGTGGAGTGGTGACACCACAGAAGAATAGAAGAGCTTGTCTGAATTCCTCAATGATTCTCAAACATAGTCTCTCTCTGAGAATATTTTATGGACTATGAATAAAAGTCAAACTCTTTGGAACACACTAGTCCTGTTAGGGCCTTCAGGTATTAGTCATTGTCAAATTATAGTAAATAAAAAAGCTGCAGATATTGTTAAATCTGTCAGATTGGTCAGAAGAGTGAGCCTCTCTTATAAACATTTACAAGTGATTATCTCTGCGCTACTGCCAGAGCTCTTTAGTCAGTCCTACTTAGGAGGAGGACTTAACTATATCTGTCCACATTAAGATACATTTTGATAAAACTACTACAAAAAAATAGTTTTAAACCATTACAAACTATTGCTTTCAGTTGACCTAAACTGTTTACTAATGAGTGTACGAAGGAAAATCAGAGTAAGTACAAAACAAAAAACTCTATTTTAAGAAAACCTTAAAGAAATTAATAATTTCAGTTTTCTGTTTTTAAGGCAGAAAGAGAAAACTGCAAATATGGGCAGACAAAATCAAAACTCTGCATGATAAGAAGCACTGAAAACATACTGCAAAGATTCTCTTAATTTGTGTAAACAGATTAGTTTAGTTACTCATTTTGATACTAACTCCTAAATGATGTATGGTGATCCAAGCTACAGAGATACAAAGCAGTCAGCCAGTCTGTTTGATACACAGCCATATTTTTACTTTGCAGTGACAAAGACTGCACGTACCTAATAAATTCAAGCCTCACAGTCCAGAAAAGCTACCAAGCTGTGCGGCACACAGCCCATGTTTACTGCCATGTTGGTGATCTCTGAGTGCTCATTTCAGGCCCTGGGCAATAGTGACTGTCTTACTTGACGCACCACATAATGTCCTGACCCCCAGCGCTTTGTTGATTATCCTCCACTTTGATGTGAAATTTCAGCCCACAGTGACACGTGTGGTGAACTTCACTGCTGTTATTTTTCACAGGGCCTTGAATGATTAGAAGGCCTGGTAGAAAACTGTTAAGTGTTGCACATTCTTTTTATTCAAGAGATTTGTGAAGCTCATACTGTGCTTTCTTCTGCAGCTCTCTCCTGTTTGATCGTTGCCATGGCTACAGTAGTGACGACCATAACTGGCCTCTCCACCTCTGCCATTGCCACCAATGGCTTTGTACGAGGAGGTATGCATCACTTGGTTCTGTAGAATGAAAGGCTGTCTATGGCCACAAAAGAATATGTGACAGAAACACCAGTGACTGACTTGAACCCTCCTGCGAAGCAGCAGGGCTCTCATGAAAAAAATGAAAATCTCTTCCTGCTGTTTGGGATGAAACAAGGTAATCTATCTGTGTGATGTTAACCAGCGTGACCAGCCATCAATCACCCATCACACTGTAGCATTGGGTCAGGTGAATGAAGGGCTAAACACACATCTGTAGCAGCGAGAGAAGAAATTCTACTCTGGAACATGATTATCTTTGGTTTAGTCGGTGTGAACAAGATGACCCGTTGGACTTAGTGTTTCACCAGGAGTGTGTGCGTTTTGGCGAATCGTGGATTAACACAATTCACAAAAACGGAATTCATTTACATACAAGTCTCCACAATTACTGTACACACTTACTTACATCAAGTCTTTACAGTCTCTCTGTCTCTTTCTTTTGTCATTGGCACCAGGTTGGGAGAAACCTGCTGAACCAGATTTTAAGTATTTATGCATATGTGTTTTAGCCCCCAGGCTACCAACCTGGGCACTGGGAGTGCCTGAGATCACGAGGGGATGCAACATTTTGTCTGCTGTGAGGTTGTGAGCTAAAGGTGTCCACTAGTTTGATAAGGAAGAAGGAAAATGATGACTGTGTGTCAGGTTTGTAGTTGGTGCATAGGTTTTACAATAAAATAAAATAAAAAAGTGGATTTTGCTTCTGTCAATCAAAAGAAGAATTGAGTATGATGCTACAAGCTTGGCACAACAATTTTTGGGCAGTTTCTACCGTTCTTCTTTGCTGTACCTCTCAAGCTCCATCAGGTTGGATGGGGAGCATCGATGCACAGCGATTTGTAGATCTCTCCAGAGATGTTCAATTGGGTTCAAGTCAAAAATGAACCATCACCAAAGTCTGAGGTCCAGAGCACTCTGGAACAGGTTTCCATCAAGGAGGTCTCTGTACATTGCTGGATTCTTTTTTCCCTCCATCCTGATTAGTCTTCTAGTTCCTGCCGCTAAAAACATCCCCACAGCATGATGCTGCCACCACCATGCTGTACTGCATCGATGGTATTGGCCAGGTGGTGAGCGGTGCCTGGTTTCCTCCAGACATAACACTTGGCATTCAGGCCAAAGAGTTCAATCTTTGTTTCATCAGATCAGAGAATTTTGTTTCCCATGGTCTGAGAATCCTTCAGATGGGCTGTCATGTGCCTTTTACTGAGGAGTGGTTTCTGTCTGGCCACTCCACCATACAGCCCTGAATGGTGGAGTGATGCAGAGATGGTCGTTCTGGAAGGTTCTCTTCTCTCCATAGAGAAACGCTGGAGCTCTTTCAGAGTGACCATTGGATTTTTGGTCCTCTCCCTGACTAAGGCTCTTCTCTCTTGATTGCTTAGTTTGGCTGGCCAGCCCGCTGTAGGAAGAGTCCTGGTGGTTCTTCTTTCATTTACAGATGATGGAGGCCACTGTGATATTTAGGACCTTCAATGCTGCAGAATTTTTTTCCTGTACCCTAACCTACATCTGTGCCTCGATACAATGCTGTCTCGGAGGTCTACGGGAAATGCCTTGGCTTTCATGGCTTGGTTTGTGCTCTGACATGCACTGTTAACTGTGGGACCTTATATAGACGGGTGTATGCTTTTCCAAATCATGTCCAATCAACTGAATTTCCCCCAGGTGGACTCCAATCAAGTTGTAGAAACATCTCAAGGATGATCAGTGGAAACGGGTTCCACCAGAGCTTAATTTTGAGTGTCATGGCTAAGGCCTTGAAAAATATGTACATGTGATTTGTTTTATTTTTTTACATACATTTGCAGAAATTTTAAACAAACTTCTTTCATGTTGTCATTATGGGTATTGTTTGGGGAGCTAGCACTGAGTGTGTCTCTCAGGTAGGCTGGGATTTAATCCCGCAGACTTCTGCATGCCATTTTGCTGCTCTACCCATTGATCTATCAGACCCCTGTCATCTGGACGTGTGCTGGAACAGTGCAAATTATAGGTCATCTGTGGTTAGGGAAGTGTAGATTTTTGAAATAAAGACTTGTGTCATTTAATGATATCTGGTCATTAACTTTACCGTGAATTATATTTTTTACCAGGACCTTCAGTGTTTGAATCCAGTTGCTGCTCAAAAGTTAGGTGTGTCAAATTTAAAGCTAAAAAAATACCTGACCAGGACCACTCTAAATTTAAACTGTTAAATTTAACACAT
This sequence comes from Channa maculata, assembly GCA_020496755.1. Classification (NCBI taxonomy): domain Eukaryota; kingdom Metazoa; phylum Chordata; class Actinopteri; order Anabantiformes; family Channidae; genus Channa; species Channa maculata. The sequence continues at coordinate 1,069,704 of CM035615.1, read as the reverse complement.
TTTATTTTATTTTTTTTAAAGTTATGATTATCTATTTTGCAGGTTGCATAAGCATTCTTTAAAAAACAAAACAAAAAAAAAACAACCTAACCAGAGACAAATAAAAATGGCCCTTTGCACATTGCGGCAGTATTTAGAACAGAATTGTGCTTTGACGGATCAAAGTAAAGTGAAAGTGACTAGTTTTCTTTATAGCTTCACTTCTGTGTGAGAGGGCACATTTGCATAAAGTCCTCTCAGCTTCCCCATATCATGGGGATACTTGTCTGTGAGTCACAGTGGGCAGCACTGAAATGTTATTTTGAGGTTGTGTTCTCATCAAATTGCATCCTACCACACCTCCATTGTTTGAGACTGTGTATTAAGTGAGCTGTGACTGAGGACTTGCACAGGAACAACTGCCTTACCAACTGAGCTACAGCCGCCCCCACGAGACAGCTGATGTAGAGGTAAAAAAAAAAGTGGTGCGGAAAAGCGAAGGTACATTCTTACTACAGTACAGCACGTTTAAGTATGGAAGTAAAGGTGTTCAGGTCAAATGTCTGCAGTTACATAGCGCTTTTCTGCCTATTGGCACTCAAAGCGCTTTACACTGCTTCTCATTCACCCATTCACACTCACAATCTCACACGCACACACCGTTGGGGGAGCTGCTATGTAGCTGGCCAACACTCACTTAGAGCAACTAAGTTGGGGTTCAGTGTCTTGCTCAAGGACACTTTGACATGCGAGCCGAAGAGCCGGGGAACAAACCAACAACTGTGGGACTTGTGGACAACTGCGCTACCTCCTGCGGCAAAGTCGCCCCAAGTTTTGGAAACCCTTACCCCACAGGATTACAGGGGATCTGTGTCTGATCATTTCTGGAACTCCCCCGACCCACCCCTCCTCCTTTCTCTGTCCACCACTATTGTCTTTTCATTCCACTTTGCATTGTAGGTTGGGTATAATTTATATATTAGGTATAAACATTTAGGATTTTTGACCTGCTTGTACAACATTTGTTACCAGCTACAGTAGTTCCAGCAAAGTATAAAGTGGCCTTTGCTCTTCAGTAACTCAATGGCTTGTTACAGTTATTTTCCAGTTAAGTATTTTCTACTGCAAGGTTTGCAGTATTATATTACAACGTGTAAAAACTGAGTAAATTAAATTACAGTAAAACCATAAAATGTATGTGTTATAGTTCTTCACAGCAGTAAAATTAATATCTTGTCAATGTCCTTCTCTCTTTAGGTGGAGCATATTATTTAATATCAAGGAGTCTGGGCCCAGAATTTGGAGGATCTATTGGTCTGATCTTTGCCTTCGCCAATGCAGTGGCTGTAGCCATGTATGTAGTGGGCTTTGCTGAAACAGTTGTGGAACTTCTTGCTGTAAGTCTCTCTGCCTTGTTGTAGCATACAGTTAGTGATCACCGTTGTGTGTCTTTTCTATCTTTTCACTGAAATGCTCTAGAACCTTCTTGTTCTGAGACTGCAGTACTAACCATTGTACCACCGCCTATGCAGGATAATTCCGTTTGAAAGCTAATGTAAACCCAAAGATGTGAAGTAAATTTACGTCCACTGCATCTCAGCGCGGAAACGTTGTCTAAGGAAAAACAGAGGGTTGGATTGATAATAGCCACCAACTTTCTGACTTTTGAAGCCACACTTAGATTTTTTTCATTATTTTTTTTACACAGAATTTAGAAGAGTGGTAAGTAGTGGAAGTTTGCATATCCTTTAGGTGCTACCATGGACCAAAGACATGAAATTAGGTTAATTGGTGCGTCTATATTGCCTGTTGGGTTGTCTGTCTCTGTGTGGCCCTACGATGGCCTAGTAACCTGTACAGGATTTACCCTGCTACTCGTTTAGAGACAGCTGTGATATTCTTCAGCACTCCCTGCACCCTAAAACCGGATAATTGGTTTGAATGATGGATGATGACTTTTTCTCCTATATTCACCTTGAAAGTACCATATTTTGATGCTTTGTCTTCAAATGAACAAAGGGAATAAAATTGTGTTATTTTACATTTTTACAATTTAACTTTATTTATATAGTTACAGATTGCATCAGAGTCATCTCAGGGCACTTTACATAATAAAGTCAAGACTATAAAGATGTATAGCAAAACCCCCAGTGAATCCCCCTTAAGCAAGCCTAGGCAACAGTGGAGAGCAAAAACTCCATTTTAACGTAAGACACCTCCAGAAAAACCAGGTTAAGGCTGGGTGGCCAACTGTCTTGACTGGTTGGGGTGAGTAGGAAGTGGAAGGAGAAAAGAAAAGAGCAACAACAAGCAACAACAAAACACTGGGCAGGGTGGTTGGACCAGTAGCTGTGCACTGGAAAACACACAGCTCCAAAGCCCAGGGACAGAAAGAGGGAGACAGAAGGAGATGGACAACTACGGGGAAAACACACAAAGTTAATGTTGTACCGTGGTGACGAATAAATGTGGGGTGAGGGATGAAGAGAGGGGGACAAGAGGAGGAAAGGAGGTCAGTGCATTGGGGTGTGGTCCCCCAGCAGTCTAAGCCTGTAGCAACATAACTATAACTAAGTATAAGCTTTATCAAACAGGAAGGTTTTAAGCCCAGACTTCAAAGTAAAGAGGGTGTCTGCTTCTGGAATCTGAACTGGGAGCTGATTCCAGTTGGGTTGGGTTATCTCTGAGATTTTTAGGCCCAAATAAATCAGTCTTTCAATATTGAAGCATCAAATGCTGTGGACATATGCAAAGCAGTAACTGCTGTAGTTCATCTGTAAGCTGTTAGCTTTAGTCTAAACTATTTTATTTTGTAAAAGAACTTCCATATTTGCAAGGTGTATTGTTCCTAATGACACTTTGTGCTGCCTCAGGGTGTAGATGCCATCATGATGGATCAAACTAATGATATCCGAATCGTCGGCACCATCACTGTAATACTTCTACTGGGCATCTCTGTGGCAGGAATGGAATGGGAGGCCAAGGTATGAACAGGATCTGATAAACTGACAGCAAAAAAACAATTGCACTTGGTAATTTCATGGGGAACCAGGGTAGGCAAGAATTGATTATGGTTATTATGGAAAAACATGTACAGTAATGAATTACTGTTGGTAACATTGGAGCTGATTAACCACTTGATGTGCTGACAGATATAAAATATATATGCATTTATTAGTTCATAATATTTTTTACAAAAAACATAATATTTTAATATTAAAACCAGCAAGTTGTCTTAATGTTGAGGGCGATCGGTGCACAGTATGAATGATTGATACATTGGTTTCAGAGAAAAGTGATCACTAATGCTTTGGTTAATTTCATGCAGGCCCAGATCTTCTTGCTCGTGGTCCTCATTGCAGCCATCATCAACTTTTTCATTGGATCCTTCATTCCTATTAAGTCGAAGGAGTCTTTGGGCTTCTTTGGCTATGACGGTATGACAAACCCTTATCCCAAGTCACATTTGTTTTAAGGCAAAATTAATATCGGTATTAGCACCTGAGAGCTGAGTCTAGCTTAAAGTATGGCACACACTCAATGATTGTACGGCATTTATGAATGTGATTCAGCTGTGACAACTGCTTGGACCTAGTTTGTCCTTGTCAGTGCCAGGACCAGTATTGACGACAGATGACATCACAACTGAGGCAGACCTACAGTAACTACAACTTTACCTGAATGTAGAGTTGTTTTACTGTCCTGTCCACCGTAGGCTCTATGGTCCACATTGTCCTCACACATATCCATGATTTTGTTTTTGTTTTTTGGGGGGGCTTTTTTTCTTTCACGTACAAATTGCTGCGTTACAAAGTCAAAGTTCCCGTTCGCCACCATATTTGTTTTGCCACAAGAACACGCAGGATTCTGGAGTTTTCCTATCTCCAAATGTGCTGTCAAGTGTGTTACCCGGACTGTCAGAGACCCAGGTATGTCCGCAGCACAAGCAATTTTGGCAGGTCCAGCTTTTTAAGTTTGTTTTTTTTAACAGGCTCCATCATGTGGGAGAACATGGGTCCGGACTTCCGAGACCAGACGTTCTTCTCTGTATTTGCCATCTTCTTTCCTGCAGCCACTGGGATTCTGGCTGGAGCCAACATTTCCGGAGACCTTGCTGTAAGTCCTATATAATTATCAAACAAAAAAGGCACTCCCACTAATTTACTACTGTAAAAAAGTAGCAGTGATTGAACTGCTGACAGACTGGTGGCAGTGAGAGGATTAGTGACATCATCTAAAGGACCTAAATTAGTTTGCATTAAAAGGTCTGAGTTATGAATTTCTTGTTATCTTAAGTCTCTGTTGTGATGGTTTGTTGCAGGACCCACAGTTAGCTATTCCCAGAGGGACCCTTCTGGCCATATTGATCACAGGACTAGTCTACCTGGGTGTTGCTGTTTCAGCAGGTGCAGTCAAATGTACCACTGATTATATTCTTTGTTGATTTTATTTTGAAGTAGTTTTAATATGTACATCATACTTTTATACTACTAGGTGCCTGTATCGTGAGGGATGCTAGTGGGAATGTGAATGACACTGTTAGTTCTCAGTTCATGATGAACTGCACAGATGCTGCCTGCAAATTTGGCTACGACTTTGTTACTTGTAAAAGTGAAAAAGATGGCTGCCGCTTTGGACTCCATAACGACCTCCAGGTACCAAGAAAGATGAGTTTTCAAAGAACATGACACATATATGTGGTTGTTAGGCATAAAAGTCAAAATTCAATGTCTATTTATTCTTTAGATGATGCGTCTGGTTTCTGGTTTTGGGCCCATCATTACTGCTGGAATCTTCTCTGCCACTCTGTCATCAGCCTTGGCCTCTTTAGTCAGTGCACCTAAAGTTTTTCAGGTAAAAGTTAACCTAATCTACATCTAGGTATCCATTAGGATTGCTGTTAAGGCTCAGTTTTGCATTATGAACAATTAAACCTCTAAAATCGCAAGTTGTTTTCTGTTTCCACAGGCGTTATGTAAAGACAATATCTATCCTGGCCTGAGTTTGTTTGCAAAAGGCTACGGCAAGAACAATGAGCCCCTCCGAGGCTATATTCTGACCTTCGGTATTGCTCTGGCCTTCATCCTCATTGGTATGATTGCACACACTGCTTATTTCTACTCTGGGTATTAGGCATTATTGTATGAATTCACAGTCAATTTTATTTAAATAAGACTAGGTACTAAAAAGCCTCGAGGCTGCAGTGTTTGTTACAATCCACCGTATAGTGAAAAATGGAGCAATTTTGGTTTCAATTAGTATCAAATCACATACTTGTATTCAGAAGAAAATATTTGTGTGTGTTATTTATTTTTTCCCCATTGTGAATTGACTGTTTTACTATTGCAGCTGAGCTGAATACTATTGCCCCCATCATCTCCAACTTTTTCTTGGCATCCTATGCTTTGATCAACTTCTCTGTGTTCCACGCCTCACTAGCTAACTCACCAGGTAAGATCAAGTTCCCGAAACAAGTAAAATAATGATAATGAACTTGCCATAAGAGATGCTGCTTATCAGATTTTTTTTTAAGTGAGCAGTTCCACTGAGTCAAGATTAATATGGCGTTTAACAGGAATTTTGATGGGAAATGATGGCTTTTTAAAAGGAATTACCTAAAACACTTTGATGTGTCCTGAGCTGTAGAGTTCCTGCAAAGAGCTTAGAGCCAGTGTTTGACACATCACAAGACTGGTCATATCAGAACATCTTAGGTAGAATTAATGTGTGTTTTCTTGATGTGCTGCAGAAGCAGTCAGATGATCCTTTACATGACTTTCCTTATTTTCTATCCAGGCATTGATTAATGTGGTGATAGGTATAAAGGTAAGTAGGTAGGTTCATAGAATAGATGGAAATGCATACCAGGATAATGCATACAAATTACATGGTAGCAACTCAATGCATTTAGTCATGTAGATGTGGTCAAGACAATCTGAACTAGGGTTTACAGCGAATGGTCTGAAAAAGAGAAAATATTCAGTTAGTGGTAGTTCTCTGTTTATACCCTGTTGATACCCGAGGTCAAAGAAGAATGATCAGATTGGTTTGAGCTGATAGAAATGCAGCAGTAACTCAAATATCCACTTATTACAACTGAGGTTTGCAGAAGAGTGTCTCTAAATGCACAACACATATCTTGTGATGGCTACATCCAGCAGGATAATGTGTCATATTACAAAGCTAAAATGATCTCAACCTGGTTTCTTGACTATGACAATGAGTTTACTGTACTCAAGTGGCCTCCAGTCACCAGATCTCAATCCAGTAGAGCACTTTTGGGACATGGTTGAATGGGGGATTTGCATCATGTGCAGCTGACAAATCTGCAGCAACTGCAAGATGCTGTCATGTCAGTGTGTACCAGCATTGAGAAATCTTTCCAACACCCTACTGAATCTATGCCATGAAGAATTAAGACAGTTCTGTAGGCAAGATGGGCTGTAGCCCTTTACTAGGAAGGTGTACCTAATAAAGTGGCCAGTGATTGTAGATTCAGACTGGTTTCTTTGCATGTACCAATTGGCTAACCCTTCAAATTAGAGCTGCCTTCCTTACTGATGGGAGGGCAACAAATGCTCACTGCCAGCCTGATGATGTGTCGTGGCCTTTACTCTGTAGCTCAGTTGGTAAGGCAGTTGACCATGGACCACAGAGTTACTGGTTCAATTCCCGCTCCTGGCTACAAGTCGAAGTGTCCTTGGGCAAGACACTGAACCCAAAAGTTGCTCCCGGTGGGTCAGGTGAGCACCTTGCATGGCAGCCACCGCCATCGGTGTGTGAGTGTGTGTATGGGTGAATGGGAAGCTACATTGTAAAGCGCTTCGGATAAAAGCGCTATATAAGCGACTATTTACCATTTACCATTATAAAGGATTCTGTACGTACGTTGATGTTCAGACAGGCTGAACTCAATGTGTCCAAAAAAAAGGACAAAAGGAATAAGTTGTCTTGACTGAAATGATCTAGTTCTGTGTATCCTGAGCTTTAGGAATATCAGTTCAGATTTTATGTAAAAACACTTATCCAGACCAGATCACTTTTTACATATTGTATTGTGTTGTAATTTGAAATGGGTGATTATTTATTATTATTATTTATTATATTTTGAAGTCTTGTGATCTGGCAAAAACACTAACTAATGAACTCTTTGGAGACTCTATCGTTTAAAACTATTGGGTGTTCATCTGTCTAGTTTCTTTGCACTGTAAAAGCAACAAATTATCAGCGTGTGCCAGTTGTTTCTCTCTTTCCAAGCTCTTTGATTATCAATCACCCTCTGTGATTAAAATTTTGAGGCAGGTGTCAGGACAAGGGTAGAAAACGCTCTCTAAAGTTCTAAAGCAGTGTTCACAGCCCAGGGGCCTTAATAATTGTGAAATGGGAGACACTGCCTCCCCAAGGGCTGTCCTTTGTCCAAACTGCGTTACTTGAAAAAGAATCAGGGGGGTAACAAATACCCGACTGGTCTAAATTATTGTTATGGGTTATTATTATTATAACTAATAGTCTTAGTTTGTTATTTACACGTGTAGAAAGCTATACCTGAGAATGGATCAAAAACGATTAGGTTAAATGGTCTTTTTAACCTAATTCTATAGGTTCTATAGAGATTTAGATTTTGATTCATTTAAATGTCCATAATGCTGACATTAATTGCTGAATTATTATTATTATTATTATTATTATTATTAACAGTTAAATTATTATCCTAAGTCAGGGAAACCTGAGAATAGGAGTTCATTCACTTCCCAGCATTGGGATAGAAGCAAAAGTCTCAGTCATAGCTAGTATCTCACAACATGGACATCAAACCATTACCACAATAGGTAAGTGAGAAAATACTTAGGTGAACTTCCCTCTAAACTGCTGAATGAAATGTATATAGTTTATTTTTATATTCAGTTCTATTCTTTTTTCCTTCCTCAATACCAACGCTCTAGCAGAACTTCAGGTACTGATTCTTTATCTGCTTCTAATTCCTCCAAACAGGTCATATAATTACATGGACTTAAATGGTACATGACTTGGGGCCAGCAGTAATTTAGACATTCAGTAATGGATTTTAATGCCTCCACAAACGCACACTATAAACCCCATCCAATATTCTCGTTAGGGCCAGTCTCTCCTTACTTTAGGGGATATGTAAAACCCCTGAGAAGAACATTACTGTCAATGTACCCTTTATGTCCTGTGGTTTGTCTTAGACTGTCATTGTGTAACTACACACTGTTGAACTGTATTCCATTACTAAAATCCCACTAGTCTAGTGTGGTAGCTAATTATTCAATAAATAAATATGGCCCCTAATAGCTAATGTAACCATCTGGTCTCCAGTCTAACAGGCTGCTAACTCCCATTCTTTAACCCAAGCACATATCCAACTTCAGCTTTATTCATACTTAATAGCAACATTTAATATGTTAAAAATATGTTTATGATGAAAATGACTGCAAATGTTTTTCTTTTCATATGCAGATTGTTAATGTTTTAATATGTTGGTCTGACTTACTTTGGTCCCAGTCAAGGAGGTATTGACAAATCAGACCATAATATAAAAAGTTCATTTCCTGTGTTTAACAAATTTATTATCTTTAAAAATGTTATATATATATATATATATGCTATACAGAATGTGACTAACACAATTAGTCTGTATTAAAATACGTACATTAAATGTCTTCTGCTTTCTGTGACACTGTCATTACTTGTCTTCATGGGGTCTCCAGGGTGGCGTCCCAGCTTCAAATACTACAACATGTGGGTTTCTCTTGGTGGGGCCGTACTCTGCTGTGTGGTGATGTTTGTTATCAACTGGTGGGCCGCTCTCCTCACCAACGTCATTGTTCTGGGTCTCTATATTTACGTCAGCTACAAGAAGCCAGGTGAGTGGTATTGTATCAAACCGAAACAATTTGTGCCATCTTAGACGTAGATATAAACCTGAAACCATGGTACAGATAGCGGCTTTAATGTGAGCTAGGGATGTCCTGATCCCATTGCCTGTATCGGGCATCGGGTTTGATTCTGCCTTGGTGTAAAACTCGTAAAACTTCCCCTATACTGCACCTGCCCCACGTTAGCCTCCCAGGTAGGTGGAGCTTTCAAAATGTCTGTGGTTTAGAGATGTTTTAGAGATGGATGATGACAAAAGTAAATCCAAATGCAAACTCTAGTCACAGTCATACTTGTTTTACAAAGTTATTTTACATAGACTCTACAGTCCATGTTGTCCGCTCACCCTAAATCTCTGCTTTGTTCGTATTTTTTTTCCTTTTCGTTGTGTGTGTGTGTGTGTGTGTGTGTGTGTAAGTGAATGTTGCAGCCATATTTGTTTTGAAAGAAGAACGCACGCAGAACAGCAGTCGAGTGATGAGAATTTTTTTCAGAAACAAGAGTTTGGTATTGTATTGCTACTCTGTATCCCGAGTACTCCAATGTAAATAAGTGGGATCAGGGCATCCCTAATATGAGCTTGAAATCTCATTTGAGTAATTTTGCTTCACTGTAAACTGCACTCAAATAATCAAGTTAATATTTGAGCAACAGTTTGAAAATAACAGTTTACACCTTGTAATATCTATTTCAAAGTGGCTGAATAGCTTCTGTTGTAGACTGACCAGTTACCATAGCAAAGGAGCGTTAGCAAACGAACACTTGACCTTTCCCAACAAAAGAATTTATTTGAAAGCATATGATAGATGGCAAGATATGCTATGAAACATTTAAAAATGTCTCAGCTAAATGTACCACATATACTTTAGTTTTTTTATACACAGTGCTCCAGGTAATATACTATGCTACCTTAACAAACTACCCTGTAAGGATGCATGTTATGATAATGGTGTTAACGTGCTGCATGTCCTGTATTTTGTTCAACAATCTGTTCTGTGTAGTCACTGCTGCCAATCCAGGCTTCAAGAACAGCTCTCCTCCTAAACTACTCATGAATTCACAATGTTTTGTTGAAATTTTCTATTTCTACCTGATACTTTATATGTACGCAACAGGATACATGTGAAATAAAACAAGTTAAATAGACAGTTTTAGAGTGTTTAGACTCCTGGCTTTGTTCTAAGCTAGACTAAACACAACCTGTCCTGATCTCTGTTGTGGTATTTCCAAAATGTGTTGCACTGTTGACCGTTCACCAGAGTATGAAGTTGTAAACAAATGAAGAAATATTTGTGTACTGCTGCGTGATACTGAACAATCATGTTGTCGCCCCATGCATCCTTGCGTCTCTTCAAACACAAAGCTGGCCTCTCAGCTCTGAACACACGCCTGTGTGTACACTCAGTTTGACTTGCAGCTACACACACATAGCCGGCCTTCCCAGTGCCTCTAACACCACATGGGTCAGACAGCCTATGGCCCAGAACTGTGACCCGTAAACACTCTTCTTAATAGGACTATGTGTTTCTGTCTGCATGCGTCCTCCCATCCAGATGTGAACTGGGGCTCATCGACCCAGGCCCTGACCTACCACCAAGCACTAACCCACACTCTGCACCTCAGTGGAGTGGAGGACCACATCAAGAATTTCAGGTACCAAACACAAAGTCACCCCACTGCTAACTAAACATGTCTACAGTTACTGTCAATAAAGCTGAGCAGAAAAGAGTTTCATCAAAAACCCTGATAGAAGCCTCTTACCTTATACACTGGCAGAGTGATCAGATCATTTCTTAGCAGGTTTAAACATTACCTTTAAAAGTAAAATTAAAAAAAGCTGGAAATCATGTGATACATTAAAGCTACTACCATGAATTTCAACTAAATGAATGGAAGCAATCTACTGCTTTGTCTACATTTGTGTCTGACACCTCCGATAATATCAAATTCTGTAAGTTATAAAGGGTGTGTTTTAACTCTAAGCCCAAACGTTCTTTGGTAAATGGCACAAAGACAACATATCAGATGTTGAAACTGAAGAATTTATTTTGAAAAGCATTTGCACCTTTTCAATTTGATTCCAGTGTGTTTCAAAAAAGTTGGGACGGAGCAACAAAAGACTGGAAAAAGTTGTATAATATAAAAAAAAAAAAAAACACTTGGTGGAACATTTCACAGCTAATATGATTAATTGGCAACAGGTCAGAATTATGATACGGTATAAAAAGAACATCCCATGATAGCTTTTAGAAGTTTCCATTCTGGGAAAATGTATGCGATGATTTATTGTTCTTATTTTTGCCCTCAGATGGCATTAAAATGTTTTTTTTTTCCTTACTCTGCTGTAAACCCCTGTCGGTAACCACAGTTTGTTGATGCATCCAAAAATGCAAATTAAAGGACGACTTTGCTGATTTTGATCTCGCTTTTTTTTGTTTTGGTTCTAGTTTGGGTAGTACATGTACATAAATGTCATAAACTTCCCAGCTTTTAAACTTTCCTCTGACTTCCCTATATCAAAATTTCTCTCTACTAGCTAAAAAATGCCTCCAGATGTCATCACTTGGAGGAACCTTCAGATTACGTCATATTGTTGCTCAAACTATTAAGTTTGTAAACGTGGTCAACCTGCCTCTCTGGAGCTCCCCCAAATGACATCATCTGAACTACTAATAATAAAAACCTCCTGGGTGATGTCATCTGGAGGAGATTTTGAGAAATATTTTAATATAGGGAAGTCAGAGGAAAGTTTAAAAGCATAAATATACATTTACACCCTAAATTTAAACCTTTAAAACTCTAAAATAGAAGAAAAAAACCATATACAGTATAAAAGAGATGGAGAAGGTGGCAGTTCTGTGAGCCAGAGCTGGAAAACTGTGCTTTGGTTTTTGGAATGGTCAACATTTGATATTCTTTTTGGAAATTATGGATGCCATAATTGGACTTGAGATGAAATTCAAAATGAGCATATATTTAAAAAAACAGCACAATCAAATCTCTATCTCAAATCTGTCAATTTCAACATTTAGCACTTTTTTTTTATGATTAAATTATTGTTGTTCTCTCATTTCCATTTTTCACATTGTTTAGTTTTGTAACACCACTTGGTCAGTAATTTGTACAATAGATGTGTTTGTAAAAAAACTGACTATATGACACAATGTGAGCATTAGTTTGTATGTGACAGTGTTGACTCAACTAGCCAATGTAAAATACATTCTGCACTTATTTCTCAAAACCATCTCACAGAAACTGTATCAAATCACATGTATCAAGGTGGAGACTTTATCAAAAAGGACAATTTAGTGGTATGATTTTTGTTGATGATTCAGGTTCTAGTAAATAACTTCAAGAGGTTAATGGTAGTTAAGCATACACCTGTATGCTCTCAATACAGTACATGTAACATATGACGCAGTGGGGTTTTTGCAAATCTGTCAGTACCTCAGGACAGTTCCAATTGCAGGCAAAACAACAAAGCAAAAGATTAACATCATCTAATGCCATCTTCAATATGGCTTGTGTGCACCTCTGAGCTCCTTGTCCTCTCACTGCTTCTGTTAAATCCCATGGTGCTTAACATATTTGCTTTGATGTGCGCTACTTTGTCAGGTTTTGTTTTTCCCACCCCCTTTTTTTTTGCCCAGTACTAAGAAGACTAGAAGCCACTTTAAAGGTTAAAAGTAGTAGTTGCAGAAAAAACTGTTTCTTCCCAAAGTAAAAAAAATGACACTAATGCTAATGCTTTAATATATTCTCCTGGATGTGTCTGACTGTAGACCCCAGTGTTTGGTGATGACTGGTTACCCCAATTCTCGGCCAGCTCTTCTGGACCTGGTCCACAGCTTCACCAAGAACGTAGGCCTGATGATATGTGGTCATATTCGCATGGTGAGTAAATACTCAGACACTTGTTTTGCCTTTTTGTTATTAAAAAGATGGTTTAAAAACCCACTAATGGTCTTCAAAAGTCTGAATAAATATTGCCAATGGTTTTTAAAAGGACTTTCAGACGAGTAGCACTTCACCGGTTAAAGACAGTCGTCCACGGACCACAAGGTCAGTGGTTCAATCCCCTGTCCCAGCTACTGTATATGTCGAAGTGTCTCTGGTCAAGACACTAAACCCCTGACAGCCCATTCCCATCCCCAGCTGTGCAGTGCCAGTCCAAGCCTGGTAGAAATTGGGGAGGGTTGCGTCAGGAAGGGCATCCTGCGTAAAAACTGTGCCAACATGCGAACAATGATCTGCTGTGGCGACCCTCACCTCATGGGATAAGCTAAAAGGACCAAAAAAAAAAATGTTGTCAAACTTTTACACAAGCCCTAAAACGAATTAACCCTTTAATTTACCTTTTTGTTTTGTTTTGTTTGTTTGTTTGTTTGTTTTTTTGTTTTTTTGCCTGTATTTTGCTGTAGTAAAAGCTCTGAAAACCAATCTGGCTGTTTATCCTCCTTCACCTAATTGAGTAGTGTATGTAACATTGATTATTTCCACTTGGTGGCGCTGCTGTGAAGAAATATTATTGTCTAAAAGCTTTGTAAAAGTTAAGGTTAAAGAAAAAAATCAAATCATTTATAGACACCCTAACAATCATGTTTTATTTGATGGGCATAAATGCTCTATGGCAATAAAATGTATATCTATGATTCGTCAGAAAACTGTCAACCGCTTGAGCTGCCACTGTAAGGAGGCAGTAGTTCAAGGTTAATTTCTGATTTTCTAACCATTGCTACTCATTCAATTTGTAAGCTACACATACATAATTATATCAAAATGTTTGCCTACTTGTTACATTACACATATAAATCCTGATTCACATGCGTATTATACTTTTCGAGATAGAGCTGTCTGAAGCACCAATGCAGTTCTGGATTTCAGATTAGCGCCATTCACTTGATTGGTGAGCACTGTTGTTGAACAAAGGACCATAGCTCCAAAAGCATCATACACCTTCAATATTTATATTGTATGTATTGTTGCGTCAGGAAAGGCATCCGGTGAAAAAAATAAACATGCGGAGCTAAAATACACATTTTGCAATACTCAATATGACTCACACAGACACAGACAACTACTCAAAGTATGTATTCTAATCTCTGTGATGTTTTTATATAAAAAAACTAAATAATTTTGTTGCAGAAATGAATGAAATTAATTCATGCTAGGATAATCCTAACAGGACGAGCCACCCAGCTGGTTGACTTCCATATCTGCTTCCTGATTGGTTAATCCGACAAATAAAACCTAAAATATTGCTAAATGAAGAGGCACCAACAGAGTTTCCCTAATCTTAAATATTTTAACACAAAAGTATGTGAACTTCTAGGATTATCAGTTCATTTGAAGGAGAAATGTTTGCTTTATGCAATGTTAGGATTTGAGTTAAAATATGAAATTGTCTTGTTTCATGTTTTTGCAGAAACAAAGAAATCAAAAAACAAGTTCACAACTTTCATGCACCAATGCAATTAATATGGGAGACTCAACTGTTACACAATTACCCCTGTTGTTGAGAATGTCAGGACTGCAGCATGTTTAGTTCAGCCAAAAATTGTACACAGTAAGATGCTTCGCCTTCTAGCTAAGCATGTTAGCATCCTGTTTGCTCTTTGAGGTGTGTTCAGTTGCCACTTGTTTGACCCAAACAAATATAATATGAGCCCACCCAGCTGTCCTCTGTCTCCTCTAGTTCTTTGGTGTCAGCTTGGGGCGTCTCTGCACTCAGTTGAGATAATTGAAACTATAATCAAAATCATCTGTGTTTTAACCCTTAGAACCCCTTATATACTGTAGCCATTTGAAAAGGTTTGACAACAACTGCCTAAAGTGCGTCAGCAAGCCGTTTCTTTCATGAAGGCTGAAGTCACTTACAACTGAACTGTAAGACTGGCTTAACTACACGGTGAGCTCCTGGATCAGTTTACACCAGCTATGTGGAAATCCGTTACTGGGGGAGTCTGTAAAGTCTTGGGTCTAGGGCTGCTTAAATGCGCATTGTTAGTGAGAACACATAACAAATGTTGTTTACTTGTAACACATTCTGCAGCATGTACAGTAAAGTAATCATTTATTCATTTGAAACTGATCTCTTCTCTTTAAACCATCATCAAAATTATCTGGTTTCTTACTGTACATGTTTTTTTTTTTTTTTCTGAGGAACAGTGTAACTCATTTTATTTATTTAGAGTCCAATTCCCAAATCACAAATTAGCCTCACTGGGCTTTACAATCTGTACAACAACCACATCCTCTGTCCTTAGACCCTCGGATCGGATAAGGGGAAAAACTCCCAGCTTAGAATCCCTCCCCATGTGATGTGTTTGTTCCACTCCTGTATACACACTGTAAAAAGCCCCTGCCAGGCTTAACTGCTTCACAATGGAAAGGTCATTTTGATTGGATGAATGAATGCAGGCTCTGTGCAGGCCAGCAGCTCTGTGGAACATGCTGCCCTTCACAAGTGGCCTCTGATCTGCCCTGCTGCCTGCTTGTATTTCTTCCATTAGGAGTGAGAGAGAACAAATTAAATTGTGTAAACACTCCCAGCCAATGGAATTACTGTTTACTGTCAGAGGAGCAGCTTTGTGAACTATTTTATATATAAACAAACTCCCCGATGAGGAGATTCAAAGCAGAACTTTGTTGTACAGGTTGAATATTTTTTTTGTTCACAATCTTATTAAATGGATCATCCAGTGTCGTCTGCACCTACATATTTTTCTGCACGGTCATGTCATTTGTTCCAACTTCCCACATGCCGAATGCACAGCTGTGGTGTTAGTTACGTTTGTGTCTATGTTTGCCTCCCCACAGGGCTACAGAAGGCCAAACTTCAAAGATCTGGCCACAGAGCAGTCTAGGTACCAGCGCTGGCTGCTGAAGAATGAGACCAAAGCTTTCTACACACCGGTGTTTGCTGAGGACATGAGGCAGGGCACACAGTACCTGCTCCAGGTAAGAAAACAGCAAAGCTGGGATGGTGCTATAAATGGGATCTCAAACGTATTAAGTCAGTGGTGCTCTAGAGGATAGTAGCCCTGAGTAAAAAAACAACTGCACTTAGAGACTCAGTGTGTTTACATGGACGCAGGTAACCAGGTTACAGTCCTCTTTCTCGGGAAAGCGGATCTCTTAACTGTCATGTAAACGAAAAGCTGGTTTCAGCACACAATGTACAGAAACTTAATTTCCCAAGGTCAGTTTTTCTGCGAGAATGCAGGTTTCTCTAACATTTATATGCGTAACCAGGTTTCTAATTCGGTTTCTCCAGCTGCGTATGTGCTTAAGAGAAGGCTGCAGATTGAAACAAGCAGCTGAATGAGGGCGACATCATTAACAGGGCTACGCAACTTTGTTTGTAAAACAAAGTCTAAAGTCTGACAGAAAATGGAACTAACACATAGTGTCTCATGGAAGTTCAAATAAGTTGTTTCCCTTGCAGATTTTTTAAAATTCACACAGTTTGCAATCTGGATCAACTGTGCTGTCCCCTTTCTTTTACGGTCTTTCCTGCTGCTCTGCTAATCATTCCCCGGCTTAAACACAGCAAAAGAGAAAGAAAAGTCAGGGAGCAGTGTGTTTTTTCACTATACAGTTAAAATCTTTGAGCCAGGCTTCAAAAAGAAGTCTGAGGTGGAGGAAGAATCTGATTATCTGTTGCTGGATGTATATGTGCATTTCCAGTGCATGTAAACCTCATTCCCTGATTAGGTGACATAGCTGATTCTGAAACTGGATGCAAGGGGATGCAAACCCGAACCCTAAACCTAATACATTGACAATGTACTTTCAGCTGTTACAAATGTTTTTCCATAATCAGAAGAAACAAAAATGCTCCAGGAGTGTACAGTATATGAAAAAAGTTATAGTAAAATAATAAAGATTATAACCCTAATTTATTTCTAATAAGAAAACAGTTAACTGCCAATTGTGCATTAAATTATATTGATGAAAAAAACATTTTGTTTTACTTATTTCATTTCAAAATATGGGGATACAAACTTTTGCATTTGATATGAGATTAATTCTAAGGCAGTATTGCTCAGGCCTCTTGTAGACAGCAAGTGCCAACAAGTACCAATAGCCAGCAGGGTTGGCTCCCTGTTCTCCGTTTGTTGCTGTTAATATGAAGGTTTTTCTAATGGCACCGATTCCAAAACTGTTGCCAGCCCGACTTGTTTAAAATGCCTTTTCCCTGATTGAAAATGATTTTGTTCAAGACGCAGTAAAGTTAATTGTTTTTTGGATGCTGCATCTCCTTAAACTTTCTTAAATTCTTACTTCTTGTCATATAATGTTGATGTTGTTTTTCTCGTCCAGGATTACCTGCATAAATAATATAAATAATTTCCAAGGGGGGAAAAATGTTGCGGTCCCCTGCTTAGTTTAAATGAACATCTGGCATTATGAATAATCATCCCATTATTAGCAAACTATGAAAAGATCCCTAACTACTATAAAATGTCCATTATATTATAGTATAGTATTTTAAATTATAGAATTTATTTATTTAAAAACTTTTTTTAAATTGTATAGTTTATGTGCATAATAAGTGTTTATTATTTTTGATTGTTTATTCATAATTGTTTTGTAAAGGGCACAATGTATTTTTTATATAAATGATTGGTTTGTGTTCAGCTTCAGCTTGTTGAAAGCCTCCTTCCTCTGTCTTCTGTAAGCTCCAGAGCCATGGCTCCAACAGAGAGCTTTCTAGTTAAAACGTGATTTGGCCCTCCACCCCCCATTATTATTTGATATTTTTCGCAGAGGATTTACCTACATTTTGTGGTCCTGTTGGTAGTGAAGGAACATGTCTGCCAGTGCAACAGTGTGACTCAGATGGCTTTTTTTAAAAACTTGTCAGATGTCCGTAATGCTCTATGGCATAGAGGAATTAGAAATTTAATCTCAGGATGCTCAATACTTGGTTGTAGTAGTAGTAGCATATGTTAATTTTCACTGCAAATGGAATTATTTTTAAGAAACAATCTTTAGATTATCATAAGGGCTATACTTAATCCTAAATATAAAGTGAGCCACATGCTGTTGAAACTTCCACTACTCTGTCCTGTAGCTGATTTGGTAACTAGCCACAGAGTAAATCTAGTAATAAGTGGCACAGTAACAGCAGTGACAGTCAACTAATAACATTCTTTCACCTTCCTGCTAAAGTAGCCAGTCTTTAACAAATCGAGGTGTAAGTTTATTCGATTGCCGTTTCCATTCTTGTCCCTGCAGGCTGCTGGTCTGGGTCGCCTCAAGCCGAATACCCTGGTGCTGGGCTTCAAGAACGACTGGCGGGATGGGGACATGATGAACGTGGAGACTTACATCAGTCTGATCCAGTAATACCAGTTGCTTTAAAGAAGACTTGCAATAAAGCCCAGTTACCAGGGATCCTTGCTAATGCTTTACTTTCAGAAACCAAAGTTACACTACGACCAAAACAACTACTAAAGTTCAGGCTTAGGTATTTTAAAACAAGAAACCCATTAAATTTAATCAGTGCAATGGGCAAGTACACAGTTTTTCAGATGCTGTGACATTGACATGTTTTAGTGCATGAATACTGAATTAAGACTTTTTATAGTGACACTTAAATGTTTGGACAGCAGGGGTGGAGTGCAAGGAATCATATTTTCTGCAAGGAGATATGCTTCTTTGCAGCTAACATTTTTTCCCTAACCCATTTATTTTCACTAGACTCACGGATTCATAGGACCTCACTCTGAAAAGTTAGTAACTTAAGCAGTAATGTGGTCGGACACACTCACACAGGCAGCATTTCTCCTCATAATGAACATTAGTAGTTCAGTTTTAGTGTCACAGCCGCAGTGATGACCATCTCAGCTCCCCTTTCTTTAAACGTGCTTCAGAGATGTGAGTCACAAACACAAGAACACATGACCCTGTTAGGGGTCCCTGGGGCAAGAAGTAGTTTGTCATAACTTGTATAATTGTTTGACAGTTATGTACAGTGTAATAATATGTCACAGAGTAAGAGCTGTTTGAAGCAGAGAATATGATTTCCAGTCTCATACAACCGCTATTTTAAGTCATATATGGTAGCTTTAAAATGAAAAAAACATAAATTCCCTGATGTGAAACTGGATCCCTCAGACCCCAGAAGGGTCCAGGGCCATAAGGCCACAATAACACCATGAATAGAATCCTGTTTGGTAAAGTAATCATTCTAGAGCTTGCTCTACTACATTCACTTTATGTACTTAACACATGTTGTGAAATCCACTTTTTTTGCTGAATCCTTCATTAGTTAGTAAGTGAAGGTTACTCAAAGTCGATGAGGGTGGGGATTATAGCATTAGAGCTGAAGGTCAGAGATGGTTCAGCCCTACCATATTGAAATCAGGGTTAATACTCTCAGCAATGTGCCATTTACTTTTCATCCAGTGAGTAATTGTGTCTGTGTACACACTTGCCAGGTTTAACCTGTAGCCATGAAAAAGATGTTTGAACCTATCATTTATTCTGTGCAGTCGGGGCTTCTTTTGTCTTCCATCTATGTCTTTGTGAATCATTTCTCTCTTTAGTTTGGTGATTGTGTCACGCTTCATTCTGTCTTCTGCCATTGTGAATCTCTTATTTATGTGTTTTTGCCTTCAGTGATGCCTTCGACTTCCAGTTCGGTGCTGTCATCCTGCGACTGAAAGAGGGACTGGATGTGTCCCACATTCAAGGACAAGGTATCAAGCACATGCTTTCACATGTGACATATTCCTAGGAATTATTTAGAATGTAGAGTTCTTGCTTTTCTGCACTTCTTTTTTTTGCTGTAGTGTTTGCTTGCAATGTGACGTGGTCTGGCAGAAACAGAGGTATCATGAGATTAGAAAAATATGAAATGAGAAAGGAGCCACATTCACATTCATAGTTTAAATAGACAGGTGACAAATTGAGGGGCAAGAAACTAATTATTTGTCTTAGTTTTAAGATGTTGGGTCGTCACGCACAACCAGAACAGCTTTAATGCTCCTTGACATTGATTCCACTAGTCTCTGGAACACTAATAGGGGGGTTCTTTCAAAACTGATTCCCTCATTTGATGTTTTGACAATAGGGTTTGGGGAGCACTGTCTAACATGTCAGTCCATAATCTCCCATAGGTGTTTAGTTGGGTGTTTAGATCTGGTTAAGCCATAGCATATAATCCACATTAAATCTGTACTCATTAAACCATTTAGTGACCCATCTCATACTATGGAAGGACTCACTATCACCCTGTTCCCTTTTTGCTTTAATTTGCCACCATGAACAGCTAGGCCAGGTAAACTATTTGGGTACTCAAGCATACCATAAATTTGAAATACTCATGAAATATATGGTAAATAAAACAAAAACAAAAGTCAAATCAGATAAGATTTTCTAATGAAGAAGCACTTCATTGGGAATATATATATATATATATATATATATATATATATATATATATATATATATATATATATATATATATATATATATATATATATATATATATATATATATATATATATATATATTTACTATGTATGTTTAATTTTCCCTCCTACTCTCACACTCATATTTATAATTCTCACTAATTCCTCTCTTCTCCCTGCACCTTTCTTTCCATCTGTCATTTCCTCCCAGATGATTTGCTGTCCTCCCAGGAGAAGTCCTCAGGGATGAAAGATGTTATCGTGTCCATAGACACGAGTAAAGATTCTGATGCTGATTCATCCAAACCCTCCTCCAAGGCCACCAGTCTCCAGAACAGTCCAGCTATACAGAAAGGTTAGTCAGTCTCAGTATAAATGGCTCCAAATTCATCTCTTTTATGTTATAGATTAACACGTTTCTACCTGTTTTCCACTTTATTCACAAGAAATAAAAGTTGTTGTTTGCTGTAACACTCAAGTGAGACAATATTGACATAGCAGGGGTAAATGAAATAGAAGCAAAATCATTTGTGAAGTTCTATGAAAACATTTGCATAGTCAAGTCACCAGAACGCAGTAATTAAATATCTTAAGAATATATTTTTCACAGTATGAAAGCGTGTTTCAGTCTTAGATGTGGAGCTCAGCTCATAGCAGAAGAGGCCTTAATCGTTTTAGAATCATTCTCACAGATCTTAATCCGTCAATAGCCTCCTCTTCCTATGTCTACGCATACATCCTGCCCTGACAGGAAGTCGCCTCAGTGACCCATGACTCCAGTCATCCCGATGGCCTGTTTTTTTTTTTTTTTTTTTTTTTTTGTGTGGACAGATGTTCTGAGCCACACACACGTGTGTGTGTGTGTGTACGTGTGTGTGTGTGTGTGTGTGTCTACCCACACATGTGCAACCATGCATACATTCACCATTTACGTATGAGTGTATACTTGTATAACTAGCTTTTTGAGGTCCAGTTTGTGCATGTGTGAATGTCTGTTGGGTTTTTATTTTTTTTTAAGTGAGGACATTTTGGTCCTTATTTTCCACACAACTTCAAAGGGTTGTTTGAGGGTTGCAGCTTGGTTTTAGGGTTCAGGTTAAAATTAGTTTTAGGTTTAGTTGTGATTGCTGCGGTCAGGGCAGGATGTATGCGTAGAGATAGGAAAAGGGAGGCTATTGATGGATTAAGAAGGATCTGTGAGAATGATGCTAAACTGATTTCTTGGAAATAAAGGCCTCCTTCTGCTATGAGCTGAGCTAAGGAATTTGGAAATTTGTCATGTCAATGAGTGTCCCAACAAACACATGTGAGAGAGGTCTTCATCAGTGTAGCATGTAAGTGCCACTACTCTGTGCAGAGCAAGCAAACAAAGAAACTGTTACCAGATTGTGGGAACTGTAGTATCAAACATTCCCACCTTCTTTCTAGATCCATGACATCTGGTGGAGAATTTTTGGTTAAAAGGTTATTAAGTTTTTGGTCCAGCTTGCAAATAGGACAACAAAATCAACTACCTCTGCATGCTTGGTTTATTGTCTTTAATATCATATATGAAATATGTCATAATTGAAATATGACCGTTTTAGTAAAATATTAAGGGCAGTGTTGAATATCATAAAACAAAACCCCTGAAGGAAATTCCATTCTCTGCCCGTGTAATTTCAGATTAATATAACTTACACTAGGTCTTAGGCTTCTTGTAAAATGCAAATATGCCAAGAACCATAAACCTGTTTTAGTTTTGCTATAGGGTCCAGGTTTCCCAAAAAGGCACAGGCTCAGGGGAGCTGGGAGTCAGTTCTCTCAAAAATTGCCCAAGCTTGTCTGCTTTTCCACTCATCTCCCCGAACTTGGGTTTGAGGTCAGAGTTGCACTGCAGGTCAATGAGCTCGTTTTGAAGCACAGGAGGGGCATCTTCCACATTAAAGAAGAAGGGGTCATGCACATCTAGCATTTGTAGATGGTAGAAAGTACCAGAATAGTGAGAGCAAAAAAAGGCGACTGCTACCAGGCTGTTCATTATCAGCTGGGACAGTGGGACACTATTATTCATTTTTTAGATAAAACAATGGGATGCAGCCATGGAGGCGTTATTTACTGGCTTCTATAATATCTATCTATAATAACCCCATTGATTCAGTGGCATGTCCTAGCCAACACCGATGTTCCGTTGACTATATGACCGAGGCGGGTAGGCCCTGATGAATGGCTCCATTGAAGGTCCACTTCCCTCGGTGACTTCGTCAACGGAACACCGGTGTTGGTCGTTAACGCCGGTAACATTGACTTCGTCCAGCTCGAAGTCAAACATGCTCATTTCAAACACAGTAAGAAGTAGTAATTCTGTGACGGTTATGTGACGTTACAGACCAATGACCTTGCACCAAAAAAGGAACCTTCCACACACAACGCGGTAAAGTGCCATTCATATAAAACTTGCGGGCAGCACTAACATTAAACTTTCATATCGTCCCTGCTGTATACATTTCTACAGCATTAATAATATCAATACAGGAATGTATATCACAGTAATTTTAGGCTGAATGGCCGACCAGTGTTAATTTTGGCATCTCATCTTAATTTAGTTTTAGTCTTTGACTATTTTAGTCAAAATGTATGGCCCACGTTTGTCAAATTGCAGTTTTTTAAATTTCATCCATTTTAATATCAAGGCAAAAATATTGTGGGGTGGCAGTGGCTCAGTTGTTGAGTTCCCAACCACCGACCATGGGGTCGGAGGTTCGCGGCCTGCTCTTCACGGCCACGTGTTTAAGTGTCCCTGGACAAGCCACTGAACCCCCAACAGCCCATCCCCAGGCACAGGTCCCGAGCCGATAGAAATTGGGGAGTGTTTCCTGCGTAAAAAATGTGTCAAATCAACATGCAGATGAATGATCCTCTGTGGCAACCTTGAACTTACAGGATAAGCCAAAAGAAAAAAGCAAGAAAAATATTTTAGTAGGCTATACAGTTAACATGGGTCCAGATGTGATTGTTGTTCTTTCTCACAGGATTATTTGTTAGAGACAAGTTGTGTTGTATTAGCTCGATCAGTTTGATCAAATGTCTTAGCAATTTGGATACCAAGGCCTGATATAAAGACCTGAGTTTACAGATTCTTTTGAGAAGCCAGTAAAGACCAACCAGCATTTTCATACAATGCTCCATGGTAAGTATAATAGCTGTCTGCTGTTGATAGCATTCAGAAATTTAAGACTGGAAGCAATGGTGGGAGCAAACCGGTTATCTTCATAATCCAAAGCAGACTATATGGTGTCTTGAATAATATTTTACCTCTTGTAATTTTCGGGATCTTCTAGGTGGAAATCTAAACTGTTCAGGTCTAAATCTGGAACCCAGAGGAATGTTTTGTCTACAGCACATCGAAGCCTTGCCAGTCCAAAAAAGAAAATAAAAGATGAGAACCTGTTGGTTTTAATTTTTGTTGGTCACAAGTCCTGATTTTGGATCTATGCGGTCTGTTTACCCGCGCCTACAGTGCTGAAAATGGGTTCTGCGTTTGCTAAGCGTTTGCTTAAACAGTCCAATTTGATGGTGATCAAGAAAAGAGTCTCTCCACGAAGAAATTAAATTGCATTATTAAGGAACAGTATTTGCAAAATCTAATGATGGATACATGAACACTTTTCCAGTGAATAGGGAAGGTTCATATAGATTAAAATCAGAAAAGTTACGAAAAAGTTTTTAGGTGCATCTGTTCAGCATACTGTATGTTACTAGTGGTAATTAACTGGTGTCTTAGTTGACAGGGCCACACACACGATGACTTAGATAATCCTCCCTGAGCTCTCATGTAGACAGAATAAATTCTGAATAATTTTGTCCAGTTTCTGTCTGTTCTGAATTGGAAATTTAATTTTAACCCTAGCACTGTTGTGTCAGTGAAGTTGGAGTTGAGCTTTGAGAATTAGAATGGACTCATGCGTAGGTAACACGCTCATATGTCTCCGTGTAGCATGTTGTTAACAAATGGTCAGTTGAAGCCATTTTGATTTAACTGGACAGTCTTGGCTCAGAGCTGCAACTTTTACTGCTCTGGAGAAAGAATTGAGCTCTGTGTTAAAACTGCCAATGGAAAAGCTTCAGCAAATGTTGTTTTTCCCTGAACCTGCATGTTTATTAGCATGAAGCTCACAGCTTACTGTTCTCGGAACTATATTGTACGTTTGTGTCTGTGTTGCCTTGTTTGAATCAAGATATGGGTTTTATTACTGTACATTTTCTGTTCATCCTGCTTCATAACCAAGAAACCCTGGCTGTAAACGGATGGCACATCATATCAGCATCACCTCAATTATGATTTGATTTTTTTTTCTCTCCCTTTTTCTCATATTTACCAGAAGATGAAGATGATGGCAAAGCCACAACGCAGCCCTTGTTGAAAAAAGGCAGGAGATCCATTTTATTGAGTTTTTCTTAAGACTTTCTTTCTCTGCTTTTCTTCATCCCTTTTGTGTGCTCCCTCCCTCCTAAGTCATATTTTCCTTTCTTTAAGTCCTCTCATGCTGTCACCTTGTGTTTCACAGTACATTGTGAAACCACCCTGCATCCCGCTGTCCCTCCCTCTTGTCTCTCTCCGTCTTGCTCCTGTTTCTGGCCTGCCAGCTTCTTAGCTGTAGGGAATAACATTTTGTCTTTTTTTCCGTTTTCCTCCTGCTCTTTTCTCAGCAGTCTCCAGCTAGTTGCTTATGCCCAGTCTCTTAAGCTATACACTATGTTACAGTGCCTTCACCTCAGTCCAAATTTTAAGTATTTAACGTTGTGAGTGTGCCAACATTTCAATTTCCCCCAAATGTCTGCAGTCTGTCACCTGCTGCTTGTTCTTTCTCTGTAGGTGACGGTTTGTCTGTAGCTTTCTCTTACAGGATGAAAACTGCTCTCATGTTTTCATGTTTCCAGCTCTGTCCGGTTACTTCCTGGGGGTCTCACAGCTTCTCTCCTTGTTTATTTTCTATAATAAATAGGGAGTGTAATTTAAGATGATAAATCAGTAAATTAGTTGCAAGTAATTTTACATATTTGATCCAGCTATGAAGATGTTAGTTCAGTTTGTGAGATATATTTACTAACCCTGTAGACAAGAAGAGCCCGACTGTTCCGTTAAATGTGTCCGACCAGAGGCTGCTGGAGGCCAGCCAGCAGTTCCAGAAGAAACAAGGGAAAGGCACCGTGGATGTCTGGTGGCTGTTTGATGATGGAGGTGAGTCTTGGAGAAAGAAATGTGAGTTTTTATGGACTTATGACAGTTGCCGCTGCTATTCACAAGGAGAGTGCACAGCATAGTAGAGTTAACAACATGAGAGGAGCTTGCACCAACATGAAAACAATAATCATTGCAAGGACCGTGCACTGACCCACACATGAACTCGCATGTGGCGCTGCACAAAAATGTTTCAGCCTTTACAAACATGAACACAGACATGTATGAGCACAAAACAATATGAATAATGTGTCGAAAGTGGAGTTTAGCAGACTGCTATCAACAGGACAAACGGAGAAATTACCCCTGAATTCATCCTCCAAACTCATGGAAAGTTGAGACTATTGGTGATGCACTGATCAGTGGAGCTTGACAGGTCTAGTATGTTAACAATACTCATTCTTTATTGGATGGAATGCTTTGTCAGTCCAGCAGGCTTTAAATATGTGAATGAGGCCAGAGGCATAGCCCATGTTCTCAAGACAGTGACATGTGACACTTCAAATCTGACTCATCCTATCAGCCTCTTCACTAATGACAACAGACACACTGACAATCATTCGTGCAGGCAGAAGAGTTGTGTGTAGTACAGTTATCTCACTGCTGCCTATAACTACATGAGAAATTATGTACTCATATATAGTATAGTACAGTATAGTATAGTGTAGTTTGAATGGCAAAAAGGGTCAAAAGATTTATAATTTTTTAATTATTATAAAGTTTAATGCACATTCAACTAGCACAAATGTTGACTTAATTAAACTGATATTGCAAACAAAAAGCAAAAGTTGGAACTTGTGTTTGATAATTGTTTTAGCTTGAATCTTGTCTGTGGGAAAACACATCATCTGAATATGTCAATTAACACCTAGACTGTTTTCTGAAGACAGCAGTGCAGTGTTGGTGTCTTATGTCTTTGTCACTGCAGCAGTGACTCCTACTGGTTAGGCAGGGGACTTATACTAAAATCTGCTTCTACCATTATTTAAAATAACAAAACTGCCCACAAGTCTGTGCATTAATTTAAGAGTCTATAGAAATACTGAAACGTGGATATTTTATGTCATAGAAACTCTTTGTTGAGAACCTGCTGGACCTCCTCTTCCCATCCAGGTCTGACCCTGCTGATCCCCTACCTACTGACCAACAAGAAGAGGTGGAAAGAATGCAAGATTCGCGTGTTCATAGGAGGCAAGATCAACAGAATCGATCATGACCGCCGAGCGTGAGTACTCATTTACCAATGGGAAGAAGTGTTGGCTTAGTTGTCCCACCTGAACAACATCTGCTGCAGATAAGGAAAAACTGATTTCCACAGGTATATTTATTTCTTCTTCTGGAGAAGTCCACCAGTTTCTCAATGTATACACATAATGGAAGTTACAGAGGTAACTATGGTTCTGTGAATTCCTGCATGACTGCCAGTGGCAGTAAACAATGTGGATACATCCCCTCGTGTTCCGCATGTGTTGAAATCTATTATAAACAAAGTAATGTGTGTGATGTTTAGGCTACGTGCACATCTGCTATAAACAGCACTTGATAGCCTACCTTCAGCCTTTTGAAGTCTTCTCACTCCTAAGGATCTGAGTAACCAGAATGACTGGATTGATAGGAACCTGGAAGTGGGCATCCATTCGATCAATGGAGGTAAACCATAGGCCAGCTGCTATAGTATAGCGTATCTTAGCACACAAGGGTAAGAATGACAGTTTAAGCAAAGAAATCCAGACTGAAGTTATGGATCAACTCAACCTGAGGCTCAATCATCAGCATTGGGGGAATTTTGAAAGCACAATTAACTGTTTAGGACATTAGACAGTATTTAGTTGGTGAGCAGGCCAGCACAAAGACAGGGATACTTGAGAGAAAAAAAAGGAGGAAAAAAAACCCACAAGATGGCAAAGAGAGCTGTCAATCACGGCCTTAAAGGACAATAGATTGCACTCTAGCCCTTAAGTCACAGGCAGGTTGACAAACACTGACATAGAGTGAGCTTACTTCTTTCTGGACTTTCAAATGACATGCAAACCAAAACCTGGATCTTTACGGAGCAAAATCGCAGCAATGAACAACCAGGACAACGGTAGGGAGATCAAAGAGGCTGAAGGGAGGCTGTCACCTGCTAGATGCCAACATAACCTACATGTCACACACGTTACTTTGTATATATTAGATCTCGACATGCACAAAGGGTGAGGGGACATATTCAGTGTTTACTGTCACTGGCGGTCAGAAAGGAATGAAACAGAACAAGTGTTCAAATCAGCTTTCTGTGACAGCACATGTGCATAACAAAAGGTTCCAAAAGGGCGAGCAGCTGAGTGTAAGTCTGAGTGAAAAGAGAGATAATAACACCACCTTGTTTTTTTGATCCAAGGGTGTTTCTCAGTACTGAGTACACCAAGTCTTAGTGACAGCAGCAGCTTATCTTAGCACTGATGGTTACAATAAACACAACTGGACAGTAGTTGAAGTACAGTGACAAAATAATCTTAGCTGTTACAAACAGAAGTTTCAGGAAAGGCAAAACCAAATGACGGTGATTGTGATAAAGAATAAACTTGTAGGCTGTATGTAGGCCCTTAATCAAAACAACGCAATTTAAACTGCACTATTGTACATTAGTGTGAGCACAGGTAATTTGTAATGTCTAATAAAATATGTAAATTTTCCCTCAAACTGGCAGCAACGTATTTCAAGATGCGTTTCTTTTTCCAACGTAAATGATAACATACATAAAAATGTTAGTAGTAGTAAGACTAGCACAGGGTGGTAGGGATGATGGTGGACGTTATACGCTCAGATCCACACGTCAGCTCCCAAAGCATCCTTAATAAAACGGCCTGAGCGTGAACACTAATGGGTATTTGATCTGTAATTGGTTAGATACGAACTTTGACTTTGAAAAGTACTTTGACTGATGACATTTCCAAAGCCCGGAAAACGCATATTGAGAAATGACCAACTGAAAACTAAACTAGCAAAAAGGTCCTCGTAGATGTCCAAACAAGTCGGGGGGGGGTGGAATAGATTACTTGTGTACTACGTGTATTTAAAGATTTCCAGTAACCAGGTTTCTTAAACCGCATATAAATTATTCCCCAATTACCTGAGAGAGCAGGTTTTTTTTTCGTTTCCCCCCCCAACTAACCAGGTTACTTAAGTGCATGTAAACACATTGATTGGATGACGATCAGCTGTGAGTCTTGGACGCCCGGCTTTATTTCAAGAAGAGAAACTTCTTTCAAGTAGAACAATCTTGGTCTACACTATCAAAGGCTGATCTGGCCAACATAGGTTTCTAAAAGTGTTTCAGCTTGAACAATAACGATTTCCAAAGGTCTTAGAAGACTTGTTGATACTAATAAACATGTATATTTAAATTTAAAGCAAGCAGTGTATGCAGAAATGTGACCAGCATCCGTGAATTTCAGCTGTTCTGTAAGAAGGAACGTGCAAAAAAAATCCCTCCAAGCCAATGCTGATCCAACTGTTACTGGTAATGTTTAGTTAGTTATTGCTACCGATAGAGGTTATACTTTTGCCACAAACAAATATTTCTAAATAAGTGTATTACTTTTGGACTGCTCATATTTAGGCAGAATTAGGGAAAATGCTGAAGGATTCTCAAACATTTAAAAAATGCTGCTGTATGTGGTTATGAATTTATGTATATTTGCTTCTTAGATCTGTTTTAAAATAACCCCTGGTATATCAAGGATGTCCTGAATCATAATGTCACTTGGACTTAAAAAAAAAAAAGGGGAGGGGGGGTCATGTCAGCTTCAGGTCATGTCAGATTTTTATAGCATGGTGAAGTAACCAGAAATAGTCTGTATGGAAGAAAGGAAATAAATCTACTTTGCAGTGTTTGGACCTGGAGCCTTGTTGAATGTAGTCATTGGTAATGTAAATTACATTTGGTGATTAGTGTGCGAAAATACAAAAACCACCAATATGGTCATTTAAAGGAAACTGCACCGCAAATTGGACTAAATAGTGGAGTCATCTGTGTCTGAACAGATCCCTCTGGATTATATCTTTATCAGAGCCATTAGTGTTGTTTTTGTGGGAAGAAGCTGTTCTCATTGTGTTTTCTCAGCTCATTACTCTCTGTTAAATATAAAACGTTGTTCTTTTTTACTCTTTAAATCTCTTTAAGTCTTTTTCTGTTTGCCGTGTA